>VDFB02256132.1:215397283-215538444 GCA_007258455.2 Sequoia sempervirens | reverse complement strand
TCTCTAGAAAGTCTCTCCCTCCTACCCACTCTCCCTCTCGAGCTCCTCTACCCTTAACCCTTAAACCCTAGGACCCCCTACCCTTTATCTCTCTCCCACTGCCCCCCCTCTCTCTCTTAAGTATCTCCCTCCTACCAAGGATTAAATTTGATGGTCGACTTTTCCTATCAACAAATTTTTTAATGACAGTTATCTATTCAAGGGTGCCCTTAAAACATTATGATATACCTTAGTGTATGTAAAATTATATATAAATCAAACATATATATCATTATAATTCTTTATAAATTTTGACAGTCTATCCAAAATATCTCCTTTTATCTGATACAATCTTCTTAAAATTTTGATTGTATTCTATAGAAAAAATCTCTAAATACGGTCATATGGCCATCAAATTTAAGCCCTACCACCTACCCCCATTCCCTCCATATCTTTCTCTCAAGTCATCATTTAAAAAATATATAATTAATATTTATATTAATATTAAAAAATATTTTTTAAAAGAAGGTGTTCAACCAAACATCTTTAGAATGTTCGGTCGAACCCATTTGAAATCAATTTTTTATTCTATGTTGTGTGGGTTCGATCGAACATGCGTTCAGTCGAACTCCTGTTCGACCGAACTCACATTTTTTCACCCTCACCCCCTGAGGCACCAAAATTGCTGAGAATTTTTCACTTCGAAGCTCGATTTGAGAATGAAAATGGAGGAGATCTTAGAAACCCAACTAGTATTAGCTTCCCCTCAAAACGAGCTATCCAACAAATATAATTTTAATATGTTTTGATTATATTATCTATCTATTTTTTAAGTTTGATTAAATATAGGTTTTTCACCAAAAACAAAACTCCCAGTTCTGCACAAGTGGAAAAATAGAAGATTATCAAAAAAAAAATTAAAATATGAGTGCACCAGTTATTGGATTCCTTGATCTAACAAAAAAAAAACAAAAATTGATACATACAGTAAAAGTTATGCGTTATACGGTCATGTTATGTCTGAATTGTAATTGCTTTGACTTTGAAACTTGAGTAAAGAAAAAATATTCAATAAAAAACTATCTAACCAGTTGGAAGCACTAGATATCGGAGTTACAAATCTAAATTTGAAAGAATTGGAATTTTATCTTTCAAGGAAAAAAAGTTATATGTTATATGGTGTGCGTCACTTTTTAAAAATGTTGTTTTTTGAAAAAAACCAATTTTGTGGGAGATGGAAAAGAGAAGTGCAATCTGATTCCAAAAAAATGAAAAAAATATTTTTAGAATCTACAGACAAAATGTGACAAGACTCTAGTTTGCATCATCTTCAAATTCCTCACGGTTTAATCGCTATAGATGCCCGAATGTGAAGATTTAGTTAAAAAAAAAAATCAGTGTCCAGTTTGGCCAAAAATAGTAAACCACTATTGTGGGATCACCCTTAAGCATTTGATTTACATTCTTTCTTATCACAAGCTTCATATGCTCCAAGTGAACTTTCATATATTTTTCTTCATAAGTGCCAACTCTTGGTTCATTGTTGTCTTTAGGACTTTTCAACAAACTTGCACATAACCTTTAGCTTCATTCTCTGTAACCTCATAACCCAATGGTTGAATCCAGATAGTTCGGGGTTCAATAGCTTCAATCATGCACTCATCAAAGGATTCATGAAATATTATATCATTCTTGTACTTTTCAACAAATTTCTTTGGAATCCTTTTTCTCTCATTCATGTTGCTCTTGAATACAACAAAGAATGTTGTTAGAGCATTATCTCAACTCTTCAAATCACCCAAACTATGCATATAGTCAAAAAATTGATGTGCAACCAATCTAGATGTGTCCCAAATAACCACATCATCTCTTCTGGGAAGTCTTCTAAGAAAGTATAATAGTAAACACACAATCAGGGAACCAGACTTAAAAGCATATTTCTTCTCTCTTGTCATCTTCAAATTCAAAAACAACTATTGTTAGAGAAGTTCACACAAATCATATTCAACACCATTAGTTTCCATGTCATATCCAGTGTAAATTATTGTAGCAGACACTAAATTTTATCTATTAGTGAAATAGATATTGTGACTGATCATTATAGTTGCATACTTCATAGTAGGATTGGTAATAGGCTTTGTTGTAAGAGCCCTTCTATCAAATGTCTCATCGATAAGTTCCATCACCACTTCATTCTTCACAGACTTCAACACGGGTACCGGTTTGGTATCACAGAGTCTGGTAACTACCTTAATCACTTCCTTAGTTATAAGGTGAGGTCTGTTAGTCCACAAGAACTTGTCATGCATTCTACTAAGAGTTGGTTTTACATCTTTATCATCAACAATGGAGCTAAAGTTAAGAGAATAATTCCATCAATCCAACTTCTTCGCAACAATAGTTTCATACTCGGGATTAATCAAGAAATAATCCTTGGTGAGCTCATTATGCCATATGTCTATCAGTTTGCTATGATTATACTCCTCAGTATTAACATAGATGTACATTCTAGTTTCTTCAGTGGGCATAACACCATGAGGAATCGATGAGAAGGTGCCCAAAGGGTCATCTTCAAATACCTTCATGGAATACTTCTTATAGGAAGGCCTAGGTCTTTCTGACACATTTAGGACTATATGGGTTTCCATTTCTCCACAAATTGAGCTCAAATGATTTTAGAAAGAAGATTCACATAAAACCACAACAACACAAATAAGTAAAATACCTTTTTCTTTCGCAAAAACCAGAACTAGGGTTTGCACAACTCACTCTCCAAATCACCTTAAGAATGCTCCAAATTGCTCTCCACTTTCTTCAAATGCACAAGTGATAAAAATTCCTTACAAATTCACTTTATAAATCAACAATCTACACTAATTCACATAAAATGCGACATAATTCAAAAATTTGATAAAAACCTTCTTCACTGCACTAAAAAACCCTAAATTGCTCCACAAATGATCATGCCTGAAACTTTTTTTTTGGTTCCTTCTGCATAAGCTCTTTGTTTATCCATTCCTTACAAGATATCTTCATGCAAATACTAACACACTAGATATCTAGGGGGTTGAACAATTTTTTGTTAAAGCTCCCCCTAAGACCATGCTAGGTCTAATTGTTGGAGGAATTGTCTAGATCAATTGAGGACATAGACACATTTGATGTTTCTAACTCTTCTTTCTTCTTCCAAATCTTGTTAATTTTTTTTTTAACCTCATTCTTGTCAATTGTCTTCATTGGTTCATTCTTCTTTACCGAATCATATTGATTTCCCCCTTTACTTTTGTATACTCTTGAAATGTGTCTAGGTTTGTTGCAATTGTAGAAAACAACAATTTTCTTATTTGTTTGACCTTGAAACATAGATTTTTGGGACCCTATGGAATACTCTTGCACTTCTAGGGTTTTTCACCTAAAAGGAGAGAGATAGGGCCAAAAATGCTTATGTATCACTCAAATCAGAATGTATGCAATGTTGTTTAATGTAAATGAACTTAACTAAATGCAATTGACTAATCTGAATGACTGGAAATGAATGAAAAAGTGAGATTTATGCCTTGTTTGAAAACACAATGTGATATGCAAACAATGTAGAAAATGAATGAAATGTGCAGAACATAAGAGATGGGTCAAATTAGAGTGCACCTAGGAAAAGTTTGATGATTCTGGAATGTTTTGGATGCTGGCTGAGATCACTAATTTTTCACAATGGGAATCACTCACCCAGGGTGGCGAATTAGTCCTCTTGATGAAAAAGTATCAAGAGCTGGTTTTTGTCTATCGAGATTCAGAATCTGACAAAAGGGTATGTGCAAGATCATCATGGAAAAAATAGGCTCTTAAGTGGAAAAAAATTTAGAAAAATTAGAGTTAGGTAACTTGACGTAAAAAATTGAATAAGTTATCTATATTATTTCAAAAATATGTAAGAATAGAATTTGTAGCAAATTGAATGTAGTTTCTAAACTACTGGGTTTGTTTAAAAATAAAAATCTATTTGGTGAAATTTGAAATTTCAATGCGATGGTACTTAAATTTTAGGGAAAAAATATGAAGTAGGTGTATGTCTAACCACCTAACCATAATAAAATGATAATTATTTTTATAAGATTTTAGATATAAGTAGAGGACTCATGCCCTATGTGATGCATATTTTTTGTAATTTTTTCCAAGTAAATAATTAATTATGAATTTTTATTACAATTTTTTAAAATATAAAAACTCATGTATGACCACCTTAATTTGGTCAAAAATTCATGAAATTCATTTTTTCTTTTAAATCCTATAGTATGTGAAGCATAGAATGTGATGCATGTTTGGATTCAAAAATATGATACCATTTGAAAGCTATAGATATTTTCAATCAGCCTATCAATCAGGACTTTAGTCATAATTCAAATAGAAAATGAATAATAATTATTTATTAAATTCAAAGTAAAGCATAATTTATATTGGTGGAAACCTAAGAATCTCCTTTAAAACCCTTTTCATTTCATCAATTTTGGGTAAAAAATAGTCATTAGCCACATACCCATCATATTGCCACTTTTTGGCCCATCATGATCCTACACATACCCAAAATTCAAATTTTTAGTCCTAAGGTGGGACTAATTCACCACAGGTGGAGAATTAGTCCTTTTCAAAATTTCTGAAAAATCAGGAGACAACTCTGCAACACCAGATCTAGAAATGTCTGCTTGTTGGGTTCCTAAAGTTAGTTCTGTAGAAAACGGACAAATAACTCTCTCCAAGCTTGAATTTGACTTAAGTTGAATTGAAGCACCTAGTTGACTTAGAAATCAATCTTCAACACCTAATCACCTATCAAATCTGCATACAAAGAGTTGCAAACCAACATGCAATAGGGGGAAAATGATTAAGGGTTAGTGAATAGGAGTTTGCCTTGGTCACACCCCACTTTTGGTAATTAAACCCTTGAAAAGATAATAAAATGAAAGAGAAAGATAAACTAATAGCATTCAAGTGTTATCAACTTACCTAACCCTTGATCATGCAAGTCTAAAGTAATGTCAATGGCTGCTTCAAAGTTCTTGAATAGTGCTTGAATTGTTCATGTAAAATGTTTGAATACTTGAGTGAATAGGTGGATAAGTGAACTTGATGAATGGGGGTTAAAATGAGATGAAAATAACTTATTTATACAATTCTTGTGCCTTAGTATCTGTTCATACCTCATCACAAGCTGACACCAAGTGGTTTTGAATAAAATCCCGAAAGGAAATTTAAAATATTTTGAATTTAGGACCAAGGGGGACTCATTCGCCACCCATGGCGAATGGGTCCCACCTAGGACCTAAAAACATGTGTTGAGAAAAATGTTGTATTTAATATTATTTGTCGGGATAACATTCAATAATACACTTAATTACAACTTATGAGGGTATAAAGAGACCAAATAAAGCCTGAGAAGGCTGTAAATAGTGAAAATATGCCTAGAAGAGCATGAAATCTTGTTACAAGACTTTACAACACTTCAAAATAAGACTTGTTGATGAGTAAAAGGGTAATTTTTAGGTAAATTGCATTAAATAAAGTCTAGAAGAATGTAGAAATGTCTTACAACACTTCACAACACCTTCACAAGATGTCATTCTTTGAGTTTTAGTACCTAAATAAGGATGTTCAAGCCATGTTACAACATAAAATTAGAGAAACATAGTTCCAATAGCATGAAAAAAGAACTAAAAGGCCATGAAAATGATAAGGGGCCATTTTTCTATGACACATTTAGCCCCTACTTTAGTGAGAGGATGAACCTGTTTCAAACTCACACTAAAGTAGCCATGAACATCAAGGCAAGGGTTTAAATGTACTTACGTTAGTAAGATGGAATGACAACGATCAAGAGGGATGATCAAGCCCCTAGGATGAAGATCCCATGGAAAACTAGACATAAGAACAAAGGAACGCACAAGTGTTGAAAATAATTGGGTGAAGCTTCAATTGTCAATACAACTAGTTATGAAAAGAGATCTAGGCTGATTGTTTGAAAAAGAGAATGTGTACTCACTCTGGGGCCACAGAACTTCAGATTGTCCATAGGGTGAGAATCCCCAACTGTATACTCACTCTGGGGCCATGGAACTAGTTGTCCATAAGGTGAGAAAGCCCAGAACTAGTTGTCTGTGGGGTGAGAAAGCCCAAAAAGGGAAGATACATATGCTAGTTGGTATGCACTCACAAACACAAAAGTGGTTATGGGGAAAATTCATGCCGCTAGGTGGGCTTCCTGCTCAACCATGCCAAAGTTATACCCGTTGATAACTTTAACAAGGTGCCTAAAGGAAACAAATGCTATGAACAAAAAGACATAGGTATCATAGTCATGCAAGCTACATTATTTAAGGTGGAAAAACGGAATGCAAAATGTTAAATGTTAAATGTTAAATGTGAAATGATGTTCAAAGGAGTCTTGTTCAGTTTATGCAAGGTCAGTCACTTAGGGAACTGTTAATAAATATGTAATGAGTTCCCCGTGGGTGTATTTTCCTCTATGTATCGACCCGTTCATCATAGGGAATCGACTTAGCCTTTTCATCAGTTTTGCTTTTCCCCTCCACGTGCCTGCTTTGCGCACCCCAAGTTTTTCCCTTCTTTTCGCATCTCGGGAACCCCCGCTATACTTCCACGTGTCATGGCTGTGAGCTATCTTTTATCATTCTTTCTTGCTTCCTCATTGGGCTCCGCTTGTGTGCCATGAAGCCCTCATTCCCAAAGACTTTGGCAGGCCCCACAATTGTTTTCTATGATGTACTCTTGCTACATGTCCACTCTTCACAAATCTTTCAGCATGGAGATGAAGTAACAACCACGGGAAGCAAAATGTTGCCACACATCTCTTGTTGTGCCTAGCCAATGATCGTTTCCTTTGATATTTGTTAAGTGCTCCACCCATTCAACACGTGTAGCCTTGGTGCAAGGCTTCAGTGGTAGGCGATGAAGGTCCACACGGGCAGTGAAATGCTACCACGTGCCTAATCAGCAGATCCAATATTCAAGAAATCAACCAGGGGAACCAAATGTTGTGATTGGCCACTGCTTATCATAATCATTTGTGCAAGATGGTGACACTTGTTTGATTAACCTTGTCGGGACCACCATCATAATTTGTAGAGGATGCACTTGTACAAGGAATGACCAGATACTTGGTTTTGAATTGTTTCTGTTACAACGGCTTGGGGAATATTCTTATTTATGCATCATTGCCAAGGGATAGTGAAATATTTTCTATTGTTGCTCTCCGAAACGATGGGGGTTTTTTCTACTATATATACTTTTCTTTGTTGTGAGAAAAGGGTCTGGAATTTTGGAGGAACACTGGTTTTAGGAAAATACACTAGGCCTTTATTATTGTTTTATTTTATTACAAAAGACTTCAGACTATGCCAATTGTTTGGCATTTCTATTCTTTCATGCTATTTGATTAAACTATAAATTGTGCTTTTATTGTCTGAACATTTCATTTGAGAACTTCTATATATGTTGAATACAAGTTTGCTATCTAGATCATGTCTAATGACTCTTCTTGGTAGTAGGAATGTATGAAATGTTATTTTATGTCAATGAATGGATTTTCTATGTTATAATCTTCAGTTTCTGATTTTTTGGAACACTACAAATACAAATTAGGCACTTAGATCTATGATTTATCATGCCTATCATTAAGTCTCGATGCATCGCCTTAGGTTAAACTTTTTTTTTATTATATCCATTTTCTTTTCCCTTTCCAAACCCTCCATTATAGAAGAAGCCAACTTCTCTAAAAACCTGAAGGTCACTCAATTTTGTGCAAAATGTCCCCCATAAACTGAGTTTCCCATAAGACGTTACCTTATCAAATTTTGGCGTGAACAGTTTGTTCTTTTTCTGGCATGCCCGGTGGGACCCAAGCTTAAATGAATTTATGTTTTAAAAGGGTGTATGAGCCATCAGCCTGTAACTAGATCCCAAATCACAAACAACCTCAGTTTACTAGTACCTCCATTGGGAATAGTGCAGGCTGCAAATTAGTTGGTAACCGTTCCACTCCCGCCACCTATTCCTCTAACCATATTTCTCGCCGCCAACAAAAATTATGTGGCATGGGACGTCGGAAGTCCCCTAGTAGCCCTAGTAGCACTTGTCATCTAGGGTGCTATATCGGCTTCAGCTATGAAAGCTATACCCAAGTTTACCGGAGATGACTCAAGAACACCCGCAGAACATCTACACGATGTGGCAGACGTATGTCTAGTGCATGAGATCACAACATAGAATGTAGCTCTAAGGCTCCCCGCTGTGTCTTTAAAAGGCAAGGTGTTGGATTGGTACCGAACACTGTCACCTAGCACTATTCGCACCTAGGATGAGCTCAAAGAACCATTAAATGAGAGGTTCTCGAATGATAGAGATCACTCTTCACTGTATTATCAACTATTTGTCATAAAATGAGCCCCCCAGGAGGCTCTGACCAACTTTAATGCCTGATTCCATATGAATTGGTAGAGGATCCCGGTTACTATATGCCTAACTCCTGAGTTGGCATTCATATTTTGTCTGAAGTCCATTAATTCTGACATTTCTATGATGATCAAGTCCTTGGGAGGAGCTACTCTACCAGATGCTTACGATGTCACTGTCAAAGCCAAGAATCATTTGATAGATTGTAGAAAGTTGTCTCATTGGCCTATCATGTCGATATTTCCTAAAATATCGATTCCCACACAAGAAGTTGTGCCAACTAGCATGCTTGCAACTCCTGAGTCAATGTACACATATGCGGCAGCCCCACAAAATGTAGCCTCTATATCCAGTTCTTCCAAAGATGAAATGAGTGACCTTAAACAGATGTTGCAAACCATGGAAAATGATATAACCACTCTCAAGCAGAACCAATCAATGCCTCTAAATCCTGCATATCAAAAATATCAAGGCAAATGATCCTCATATTAGTAGAATTAGTTCTAGGGCACGTCTCGCACTAATCCACCAGCTGCGACAGTCAACCAAATGGTGCCAGCGCCTACTCGGCTGATGAGTGCTTCACCAAGCTTGAGTAGGGGATTAACTGCGAGGTAGAATAACCTCATTGATGACATCAATCTATGGTGCTTCCCTTGCAGCGATGCGCATATGCCCCAGAATTGTCCGCGTGCCAACTTACTACAAAGGGTGGTGGAACAACACAGCCAAGGCACAACACTAGACCATGGGGGTTATGTATATCCCTCACCACAAATGGAGAGTGTGGTTCTTACCGTGCAAATGCAAAGAATATCACTAGAACAAGAATCTGACATTGCTCCTGATCACATGCTTTTCTCATGGATGGAGGAAGATGAAACAGTGTTTTCTAATGATACATTCATATCCAAAACACCGCAAGTGAAATCTGACTATAACACACGCTCAAAGAGGAGATTTACTAGCGATTCATTTGTTTCGCATCCAGCCAACCCACAACTTTAAGGTGCTTCTGATCAGATTCTTGTCACTCCCACTACCTCGCTACCATCTCAACCACAGAAGGAAATTATTATAACAAGAGCCAAAGAGAAAAAACCTCTGAGTTTGTCACCTTTTAATGTGGTATAACAATTGAAGAAATCATCTACTAATGTTTCTGTATGGGATATTCTAGCTATCCCAAAGCAAAAAATATTATTGTAGAAGGTGCTTCAAGAAAAGGTTAGCGCAACACCAACAGAGCACTTAGCCATTGCAGAAGTTGTTAATCAACTATTGCTGGCAAAAGTCCTTACAAACAATACAAAAGAATCCCCTGTCGGAGTTAGAGATAGGTTGAAGCCCCAACCATTCTTCTTAACTCTAATTATAGGTAAAAAGTTATATCATAGTGCTATGATTGATTATGGCACTAGCACCACGGTTATGCCTAAACAGATAGCCGAAGCTTTAGGACTCAGCTATGAACCTATGAAAAGGGGATTAATGCAGCTTGATGGGAACAAAGTTGAAACCATAGGTGTCATCAAGGAACTTCCTTTAACCCTATTTTCTTGCCCTAGTATTATAGTACCGCATGACACTATTATCATAGATGTTCCTCCCATGTTCAGCCTCTATCTATCCCGAGAATTTACTTCAAAGGTGGGAGGATACCTGTTCTTGGATTAGTCACATCTAATTCTCAGAACCAAACATGACACAAAAATGAAGATAGAATCAGAGGCTTTGCATTCTGTAAATGTAGTGGATGAAGCCCTGATCAATTTTGAAGTCATGCATACCTCAATCACCAAGAAAGAAATGTATTATGTTGAATTACTAGAGGAAGAAAAGGTGAGTGGAGATCAAGATGACCAAGAGGATGCTTTATTGAGTGAACATATGGACAGTGACCCTTTCAGCAATTATCATGCTATAGGATTGGGCACCTATGTAATTTATGATGAATACCAAGTGCTCCCGAAGGTTGCCAAAGAGTTCAAAGGTGGCAAGGAAAATGAGCTATGGACGTTGTACTTTGATGGAGCAAGAGGTAAAGTAGGCACTAGAGCAGGGATATGTTTAATATCCCCACAAAATGAAAAAATGCTAAGGTCTTTCCGCTTCCATTTTGCTTGTTCAAACAATGAGCCCGAATATGAAGGATTAGTTCATGGTTTAAGCCTTGCGGAGTGAATGGGCATTAAGCAATTAATGGTGTTCAGAGATTTTGAGCTAGTAGCAACCAAGTCTGAGGGATTTCCATGGTAAGGAATGTCTGCATTTGATCTTATTGGCACTGAGTCTGGGACCTAGTTGATATTATTTAAGCCTTTAACATCCAGACTGTTCCCCGAAGACAAAATGGCGATGCAGACTACATGGCTGTGATTGGTGCTTAGTTTGATCCTACATCTGACCTTATACATAATGAAAAAAATTTATGAGTAGTAGTCTGACCAGCGATTCCTGACAATGATTAGAGTTGGTAGGTTTTTGAAAGTGATGAACACATCGCCTCATTCATCCAGCAGTTAAGAGAATTCATTGATCAACTTCAACCAATGATTGCCAAGGCATATGAAGGACAAATCATGCAACTCAAATCCAATAAGCTTCTAAAAGGGTTGGTTACTCTCAAAAAAAAAATTGATTGCGATGATACAAGGATTGATAGATGAAAGTTTGTGGCAGAAAAAAGTGATTATGTAGACCTTTGGGTCTCAGATGACAGAAACCTTCAGGTCGGGAAAGATGTCCTGCACCACGATAAAGAAAAGCTCATCAGTTTCTGTGAGAAATATGGAGTAGTGGCTTGTTCCTATGATGATCTAGAAGGATATGATCCTAATATCATTCAGCACATGATCGAGGTAACAAAAGTTGGAAAACTAGTTCGACAAAAGCAGAGGCCAATAAACCCCAAAATTGAAGTGCTAATGGCACAAGAGCTAACCAAGCTAATTGAGTCACGCATTGTCTTCTCAATCAAGCATAGTACTTGGGTATCCAATCTGGTCCTAGTCTGAAAGAAGAATGGAGATATCCACTTGTGTGTGGACTTCTAAGACCTAAATAGAGCATCGTTGAAGGACCATTATATGTTGCCTTCTATGGAGTCAATCTTACAAATGGTAGCAGGATCAGAAATGTTTTCTTTGCTGGACAGCTTCTATGGTTACAATCAGATTCGAGTCAAGAAGGAGGAGCAACATAAGACCATGTTCACTACAAAGTGGGGAAAATTTACTTATACTAAAATTCCTTTTGGTTTATCCAATGCAGGGGCAACATTCCAGTGGGCAATGGACATCGTGTTCAGTGAGCTAATCAATAAATTTATTCTAATTTATTTAGATGATCTTACTGTGTTTTCTAAATCTAAGGATGATCATTTTGACCACTTGGAAATAGTTTTTCAAAAGTGCCAGGAGTTTGGGGTTTCCCTAAATCCAAAAAAATGCATATTTGGGGTACCACAAGGAAAGTTCTTAGGACATGTGGTATCCAAGGAAGGAGTTTCAATCAACCCCAAATGGGTGAAAGCTATCAAGGAACTTCCTCTTCCAGTGAATAAGAAAGGAGTTCAATCCTTCCTGAGCAAGGTAAATTTTGTTAGCAAGTTTATTTCCGATTTTGTAGGAATAATTAAGTCGATCACCATAATGCTCAAAAAGGATCAAGCATTCATGTGGATGATCGAAGCTCAAGAAGCCTTTGAAAAAGTCAAAGAAGCTATATTTGCAGCTCTGGTACTAGTTAATCCTGATTTATCTAAGTATTTTATAATGTATGCATTGAATAGCAAGTCCAGTATTGTTATTGTCTTAACCCAAAAGGATGATGAAGGAAAGGGAGAACATCCAGTGGAATTCTACTCCTGGACCCTGAAGGAATATGAGATGACTTATAATTTCATCGAAAGACAAGCCTTTGCAATAGTGAAGGGACTTAAAAAAGTTCTGCCATCTAATTTCCTGCAACAAAGTGTTTATTTATGTCACACATTCTAGCGTGTGTGAATATATCATGGAGGGAGAAATCATAGAAAAAAGAGCTAATTGGATCACCAAGATCCTTGAATATGATGTTGAGGTCAAACCCACTAAAACTTTCAAAGGAAGAGGATTGTACAAATACATGGCATAGAATGAGGAGATACTCACCAAAGCAGAGCAACCGGAGCTTGTTCTGATAAATGAGATAGAATTGGAGGGTTGCTGGCTGACAAAGAGAATGAGGTTTATGAAAATAGTATCCACCAGGTCTCTCCTCCTAAAAGAGGAGATACTACCGGCTGCAAAATTGTGGATATGCACTAATAGAGGGGGTCCTTTTCAAAAGGAATTTCAATGGTCTCCTCCTATGATACGTTACTTCAGAGAAAGCAAAGAGAATCCTTGACATGTTCCACAATAGTGTTGCAGGCAGACATTTCTCTACTAAGACCACTGCCACCAAAATCATGTGCACAAGTTACTATTGGCCTAACTTTTCAACAACTCCCACTCTGGTAAAATCTTGCAAAAAATGCCAATTCTTTACTGACAGAAGGAAGAATTCCACAATGCCTCTCAAGCCTATAGTGGCAGATGAACTATTCACACAATGGGGCCTGGACTTCATTGGGATGATTAATCCCGCTTTTAGTGTTGGGCACAAGTGGATTATGACCGCCACATATTACTTCACAAGATGGATAGAGGTTGTTCTGCTTAAGAACGCAACAGAGATAGAGCTAGTGGATTTCCTTGAAGAGCTAGCGACAAGGTTTGGTCCTCCAAAGACTATCATTTATGATAATGCTAGAGCTTTTCTAGGCACAAAGGTATGTCACTTTGCATTAAAAAATGGCATATTCCTCAAGATATCATCAAATTATTACCTGTAGGGAAATAGCCTAGCGGAGTCAACAAACAAGAACCTAATTTGACTCCTTAAAAGAATTGGTTTAGAAAACCAAAGAGAATGGCATAAAAACCTCTGAGTGGCACTTTGGGTGAAACGCATAACTCCTAAGAAATTCCTTAAGACTTCACCTTACGAGTTGGTATATGGGAAAGAGGCACTGTTACCTATATCTATGGATATTCCAGCACTACAACTATTGAAATCCCTCGAGATGGAACAAAATGGCACTATGGAAGTTCGGGTTTCTAAACTATTAGAAGTTCAAGAAAAAAGGGAGAATTCCCTAATAGCCATGACAAACCACCAACAAGTGGTCAAGCGATGGTTTGACAAGAAGGCTTATGACCAAGGCCTAAAATGCAGAGACTTTGTACTAAAATATGATAAAAGGGCTGCTAAGCCAGGTCAACATGGTAAATTTGATAGCCTATGGGAGGGACCCTTTAAAATCATTTGGTGCAAAGAACATAATTCTTTCAAGTTAGAAAGAATGAAATAGGAACCATTAGGAATCCCAGTCAATGGGATTCATCTTAAGTTGTTATATTAAGTGCCGAGTTCCATTTTGTACATATGTAAATAATGCTTTTATTTTATTTCCCTTTGTGTTGGCCAATCTTTTTAAATTGGTTCGTGTTCCTACAGAAACAACCCATAATTGCAAAGAGCAGAGCGACAGAATTGCTTTGCATATAAAACATACCCATGTGTAAAGAAAGTAAACACGTATGCTAATAAAGGAGCCCATAAAATAGAAATGTAGAATGGAAGAAAGATCCATGGATTTTCATAAATATATATGTCAATTTATATATAAATTCTTTTGTTTTTACATTGCAAAATGGCCAAGAAAGCCATAATCCAAAAATTATATGATTATACGAGCTATTCTTTCATATATGCTATATTTTTAGCCTTTTTTAGGCTTATATACAAAACTGTAAGGCAAGTGGTATATGCAACAACAAAAAATAAAGAAACTAGGGGCATTTTATCTAGGAATAGGGAGGCATTTTATCCAAGAGCATAGGAGGCAGCAATTGATGCATCTATCGTAGTATCTACTTCTTCTTCTACCACAATGCCTATCACGTCTTTGTCAGCAGACACAGAGTCATTCGGCACAACCGCCATTGGTGGGGGAAACACCAGGTTCCTAAAGTTGGTATACCAATCGATGTCATAGAATGGTATTACATTGTAGCTATGGAACAAAAAGTGCAAGGCCTAGGTAGACCTCTGTCAATGCTAATTGTGTGTCTGAAGGTGAAATCCACTAAGAATCGACATCCATACAACTATCGCTTCTTCCTCAATGTAGCAACGGAGGTCACTAGCTGTTGGCAATCCTATCCCATATGCAGTGTGGGCAACAATCTCACCTAGGCCATTCAAATATTTTCTTTGAAATATTTCCTTGAAAGCTTCAGAATTAGGGGCCTAGGGATACCAATGTCTAACATTGATGCTACAAAATGTGAGTAGATATCAGTATTCACACGGTACTTGTCCTCGTACTCTATAAAATCCCTACCCAAAACCCATTTTATGGCTACCAAAAGCAAGGGGTGTTTATTCTTGGTCATTCTCTTCAATCGCCTAGTGGAAATCTCTCCTAGAAAAGCTTTCTGACTTATACGAGGTTAACCCAATAGGAGTATCCATGACACTGACACAATGTTGCTAACTTCTAACTAACACCGGAACTTGCCTACCACCTAGCCTATGAAAAAATATTTCTTACTGAAGTTTAGGACTGTGCCAATGACCTATTGTTAAAACTTCTCAAATGCTAAGTGTGATTTCCTCACTACTTAGCGGCCTATTTATAGAAAAAATGAAAAGACACATGCTAATCCATTTTGAGAAAATGTAATGATAACCAAGTGCCAACTTGAAAGGCGTGCCTATGTTTGCTCCCATTTCTATACCAATTGCATTTGCAGAGGTATGGTTCAATGTGTGCTAGATTAATAAGAGCTAGTTAATTAGCTTTAAAAAGGTGGTGCTCATCGGAAGTAAGCTGCACGACCATAGGCTATAGTGTCATCTCACAAGCGTTTCCCAGAGCCCAAGGCAATATCCATATCTTTTTAGGTTGTGATTATTTTCTTTGGCTTAATCATTCCATTCTGAATATTAATTGCCAACACATACTAACACAAGGTTAGAAGGAAAATTGTCAGCTCAAGTTTCAAGGGAATCACAACATATCACACGGTTTCCAAATGCAATAATTAATTCTTTCTGCCTCGAAATGGCAAGTAATTCATTTTGTACAAGCCAAGGAATTAGTTGTACATGCCAAATCAAATACAAAAGGCACACTTTCCTCTACCACCTTGTGAAAAGATAGCCAAATATTGCATGAAAAGGTTTAATGTTTAAAGTATTTTCAGATACACCAAAGTTTAAGGTGTAGAGAAATTGTTAGCATATCCAAAGCCAGATAGAATTTACAAAGAATTCAGAACCTGGAAAAATTTTCATCTAAAGAAAAAAGTCAGAGAGTTCATCACAACAAATGTAGGAGGAGATTGGCCAAGAGTTGTTTAAAATAGTTCAGTCGTTAGAAGATGTGTATATCTATGAGGATATAGCATTCGCTACCCTTGGTATACCAAGCAGGCCAAAGAGGGCGTATACGATAGAGCTGAGTAGGCCCAAAGATTGCAGAAAAAAAAAGGGTTTAGAAGAAATGGGATAATATTTATGACCCACAACTCACAAAAAACCCTAAATCCTTAAGAGAGGTAGCCTGTGCAAGGTTGACGGCACCTAAGGCGGACACATCTACAACAAGAAAGGATTTGGTATAGTGGTCTTCCACAATACATGGTCCCGCTGGTACATTACTACCCGAAAATAGTTGACATTGCCTTTTAGCATTATAATCCTAGTATCCGCTACATTGAAGGATGAAACTTAAGAGTTCACATTAGCCCACAGTACATTTGGCATATGCTATGCATCCTGGACCCAAGTAAAATAAGTGAGAAGATTGAGTCCCTTTACCCTGGTAAAGGAGAAAAAACATGGAAGGTGATGAAAAAGAACTCAAATTTCTTGTTGGAGGAAATTGGTAAGAAGGGAGGCCCAGGTGCTAAACTACCAAGTATCCCGTTGTCGTGCAGTTCATTTCACAAGGATATGTAGGATGCTATGTCAATGCTAGCTTTTGTGTGCAGCCGCAACTCCGATGAGATGGTGGAAACTTTTCAACTAGGACTAGGCTTCCAATTCTGCAAACAACATGATACCTTCTGGTATGATTTCACTGAGTTCATGGTGGAGGAAATGGTACATCAAATAAAAAATTACTCGGGGAAGGGAGAGTTTAGATTTCTCTCATTCCTAGTTCACATATTCCTACACCAAAACCCTAATTTTTTCGGCAGGTATTTTCAATTATCAATTTTTGATGAAAAGGGGAAGAGGAAGCCAGTATCCATGTGGACACCCTTTCTTTCAATGTCATATGATTATTATGCATTTTTGGATTATTTTATAACTTCGGTCTTGCATGATTTATGAGAAGAAGGTGACATAATCCATCTCGACAAGGATCAAACCGGATATATGCAGAGTTTCACTCCCACTTGTGATTGGTTCTTAGGAATAGATCTCATAATTCTCCAGATGCAAGGCTTCACTGGTCAACCCTTCCTTCTCCTAGCCTACATCACAGATAGGGTGCTTGTGCTTGAAATGTATAGGCAGGTTTTTATCATTGATTTTACTTTCTGCAGCAGCAAAAGTGTCAAGAGAAAAGGATTCTTCACTTTTCTGAAGAATTTCGGAACAATGACTTTGTTAAAGAAGCAATCGGATCAGTTATTATAGGATAAACTGGCTCATTTAGGGTTGGTTTTGGTAAATAAAAAATGGGATTACAATCCTTTCAATGACCTGTCGAAGCCGCACATGAAAGTAACTCATGTTCCTCTACCTTACTAGGAGAAATGGTGTAACCCGCAAGCAAACAAAGATGAAAATTTTGTTGAACTGGTGCATATTCCCACACAAGATAACAGAGGGACATGGCACAAGTTTTACTTTGCTATGGAAGTGGCCAAGGATAATCTTCACATGGAACGCACCATGTATAGCAAGTTGCAAAAGGATGAGGAATGGACTTATGAAAAGATAGAAGCTTTCTAGAAGTATCGCCAAGAGATAGGGCAATTGGATGCCCCTTATATGAGAGCTTGAGGGAGGACAAGGAGTTTGAAAAATGGTGGGATGATGACCACCCAGCCTATAATCTAGCATTAATAAGAGAGATGATTTAGAGGATGAGTTTGAAGAGCAGGAAGAGGAAGCAGCAACCTCTACGTCCTCCGTGCCAAAAGAGAAAGGCTATGGAAAGCTCACCTATGTAGCCATGAATGTGTGTTTTAATGTATCAAGGGCTTCACACACGCTCACTTGGGCCACTAAGCCAACCAGGGTATCACAACAACAAGCAGAAATGATTTCTAAAGCTTGGGAGGCCCCGCCCACAAAACAACAACGTATAGAAGACATTATCGGAGAGGTTTCACAAGAACCAGCCGAGAGATAGGGGCTTGTAGCTAGCCAGGAGCCTGAGGCCGAGGAAGAGTCGCTAATTATTTTGGAACCACCATCGACCAGTCAATAGGTGAAATTCACTCCTTCTTACCTTGTTTCTCATTCCTTGGTATCTACCCCTACCTTAGCAACAATCCCTACCATGAGTATTGGACCTCTGTTTCCAACTTTTAATCCAACACATGCGGGAGGTTTCACCCAATTCTCACAGACCACTCCACCCGACTTTACTCCTTCGCAAACCCTTACACCAACTGCTACCGCTCAGGATCTCCTTGCCTCATTTTCTGAAGGCGTGCCCCCTAGAAACACCCCTTTTTCTACTATTACTGTGGATCATCTTCTATCACAACAAGCTGACTCCACAATGATAACTCCTTCACCATTCTAGCCTATGATTCCTTTCGTCGACTCACATTGAGTTGTGAAAAGTGGCTAGCCCTTTTTTTGGTTCTCAAACCAAGCTTTGGAATGTGCCCCACTTCTACCTGCAAACTATCACTCTCCAAAAAAAGAAAATGCCTACGTCCATCAGGGTTACCTATCCATATGCCCTACCTTCTGGTGCTCCTTTTGCAGGCAGACTAGTTTCGTCACCAGTTGAATTTATGGTGAAAATTGATTGTGGAAAGGAAGCACACGCAAGTAGAATGCAAAAGTGCAAGGCAAAGGATGAGAGTGATTCTGCTGAGCCAAAAATATAGACTCTTTATGATGAGACCTGGTAAGATCTAAATTTTGCGACCATGTACCCGAGTAACCAAGCCTCGGGGGGAGATTCACCCAAAATATTATGAAATATATGTGGTAGGGCTTGACATGAAGGTGGCCCGACCGCAGGATAAGGTTGAGATTATGGAGGAAACAAAACAGGTGGTCACCTTTGATTTCCTTAAAACTGGCCACCAACTAAAGAAAAAGGATGAGTAGCTTAAATTAGTAAGAGAAAGAGTTAGTTTTTTGAGAAAAAAGAGTAGTTCCTAGAGGCGGATGTTGCACGTATGATAGAGAGGGCACTGGTAGCAAAAAATGTGAAGAAAAAACTTCAAGGTGAGCTTGCAAAGATCAAGACTATTAACCTTGCTGTGGTAGAAGAGCTGCATGCTAAGAATCAAGAGGTGGAGCAAAATTTGCAGCTAAAGAATGAAGAGATGGAATGGCTTCGCCTTGAGTATAGTTAAGGCATGGCATAGAGGAATGAGGCTTTGGAGCACCAGTAAGCTCAGTATGAGTAGAAGTTACAAGAAAAATAGGTTGAATTTGAGGGCCTAAAAGCTCAATTAAAACAAGAGCTCCAAGAGACAAAGTCCTCTCTGGACATGCACTTAGCAAATCACTCCCAAGCCAAGGAGAATTGGAATAAATAAATGAGCAGCTCTACAGAGCAATTGGTGTCCAAGAAAAAGAAAAGGGAAGAGTTGTATGAGGCCATTAACTCAAAAGACATGGAGATCGCTTCTCTTAAAGACTCTCTCTTGTCTTCTCCTACATAGCCGAACATTATTCTGTTGGTTAGGCAATTGTACATTTCTTACTGGGAAAAGATTAGAACTTTTTTCCTAGAACTGTAGTCCACCCTCTAATTTATTGCCAAGGAATCAAGGCTAAGCCAGGAGGCTCATGACACAATTGAGCAATTCCCACGGTTTATCTTGGAAAAAGTTCTAGAGGTAAAAGATCTGCTCACCGAGCTATACTCGGTCTCTGATGAAAACCTCGCCAAGGAAGGAATTGAAAATCAAGATGCTACTGCTCAGATGACAAATAATTTTATTCATAAATTTCCATTTTGCCTTCCAATGTACTAAAGCAGCCACGACTACTCTAAGCAGGACAATGGACAACATACGAGAGAGTTTCTCCAAGTTAAACCAGATGGGTTTTCCATTGCCATTCCTAGAAAATGGCTCTATTGCCATGGCTAAGTAGATTGCAGAAAGAATAGAAGAGAAGGGAAATGATCTGGAGTCTTTCAAAAAAATTAGTCATCCTCCCATTGTAGCCAACATTGAGGGATTTATTCATCCGCTTGCAGAGCTACTGTTTCATTGTGAAGCAGGGGTCGGTTTACCTAATGCATTGCCTCATAAAGAAACTATTGATCTAAGCAGAGCATAGGAGAATTTGTGCAACATGGTAAGTCCATCTAAGGATGAATGGTCACCTCTGCAGGTGGCTCTTTCCAATCTTTGACTCTATTATCTGATGAAATGGCACTCTGTCCTGTAAACCAAAGAAATTTTGGGTTCTTCGTTCCTCAGGTGAAACACTCCTGGTAATCACCAAAAGTTGTTAATAAATATGTAACGAGCTCCATGCGGGTGTATTTTCCTCTATGTATCGGCCTACGCATCGTAGGGAATCAGCTTAGCCTTTTCATTGGGTCTGTTTTTCCCCTCCATGTGCCTGCTTTGAGCACCCCTAGTTTTTCCCTTCTTTTCGCATCCCGGGAACCCCCTCTATACTTCCACATGTCATGGTTGCGAGCTATTTTTTATCATTCTTTCTTGCTTCCTCATTAGGCTCCACTTGTGTTCCATGAATCTCTCATTCCCAAAGACTTTGGAGGGCCCCAAAATTGTCGTCTATGGCATACTCTTGCTACGTGTCCACTCTTCACAAATTTTTTAGCATGGAGATGAAGTAATGACCGTGGGCAATGAAATGTTGCCATGCATCTCTTATTGTGCCTAACCGATGATCATTTCCTCTGATATTTGTTAAGTGCTCTTCCCATTCAACACTTGTATCCTTGGCACAATTCTTCAGTGATGAGAGATGAAGGTTCACACAGGCAGTGAAATGTTGCCACGTGCCTAATCGGTAGATCCTGTATTCGGGAAATCAACCAGGTGAACTGAATGCTACAATTGACCATTGCTTGTCATAATCATTTGTGTAGGATGGTGACACTTGTTTGATTAACCTTGTCAGGACCACCATCATCATTTGTAGAGGATGCACCTATACCTGGAATGACCATATGCTTGGTTTCGAATCGTTTCTATTACAACAGCTTGGGGAATATTCTTATTTTTGCATCATTGCTAGGGGGTAGAGAAATCTTTTTTGTTGCTACTCTCTGAAATGGTGGGGATTTTTTCTACTATATATACTTTTCTCTGTTGTGAGAAAATGGTCTGGAATTTTGGAGGAACACTGGTTTTAGGAAAAGGCGTCAGGCCTTTATTACCATTTTATTTTATTACAAAAGACTTCAGATTGTGCCAATTGTTCAGCCTTTCTATTTTTTCATACTATTTTATTAAACTGTAAACTATGCTTTTATTGTCTAAACATTTCATTTGAGAACTTTTGTATATGTTGAATACAAGTTTGTTGATCTAGATCATGTCTAATGACTCTTCTTGGCAGTAGGAATGTATGCAATGTTATTTTATGTCAATGAACGGATTGTCTATGCTATAATCTTTAGTTTCTAATTTTTTGGAACACTACAAATACAAATTAGGCCCTTAGATCTATCATTTATCATTCCTATTATTAAGTCTCGGTGCATCGCCTTACGTTAGACATTATTTTATTATATTTGTTTCATTTTCCCTTTCCAAACCCCCCATTATAGAAGAAGCCAACTTCTCTAAAAACCTAGAGGTCACTCATTTTAGCACAAAAGGTCCCCCATAAACTAAGTTTCTGATAAGACGTTGTTACCTTGTCAAATTTTTGTGTCAACAGGAATATTGTGTCTAATGTCTCCAAGAGAGAACCAATCAAAGAATAGTATATTCATAACTTAGGCAATGTAGTGCATTGCATCAAGCCACCAAGAGAAATGTAATATGCTAAGATAGATCACACTTATGAAGGACATCACACCCAATGTCATCCACAAAGTGATAAACACATCATATAAATGACAAGGCTACACTAGGAACCAAGAATGCAAATGAATTAATGGTAATGTATGCCCCCCACTTTAAAGGAATTGCTACAAATTGTTTTGTGAGCAATTACTTTAAAGTAGAGAAGAAAAGAAAAAACAAAAAGAAAACAAGACATGAGAGCCAACTTGGAAATCCCTATGCCAATTCATATGTTTTGAATTTAGGTTGTGTCATGTCAAGAAATATGAAAAACAAAAGAAAAGGAGTTTCCCCCATAAAAGAAAGCACACCAAGCACATAAGGGGTCTATGGATTTGGGGTCATTATGTTCATTGCTGCAATATTTTTTATGAAAGAGCTCAGAACTGTCATCATTCCCCAAAGCACATAGAACTGGAAGAATGATACAAATAGAGCAAAAACAAAGGGAAAAAAAAGTCTATTTTGAGTCAACATGGAAGAAACATTACGATCTTGATGCTTTGCATCATCCCCAAAAGGAAAACAAAAGTGAAATGAAAACGAAAAAAGGAAAAAGAAAATGAAAAATATTTTGGGCCAACATGAAGGAGACATTTCGGTCTCAATGCCTTGTGTCATCCCCAAAAGGAAAACACAAAAAAAAGTGAAAAAGACAAGGACCTTTTGGGTCAACATGGAAGAGACATAGGGTGTCTCTACACTTTGTGTCATCCCCAAAAGGAGAACACAAAACACAAAAAGAGAAAAATGCAAGGACCTTTTGGGTCAACATGGAAGAGACATAGGGCGTCTCTATGCTTTGCATCATCCCCAAAGTGAAAACACAAAATGAAAATGAAAAAGATAATGCATGATGAATAGAAGAATATAGGTATGAATAGAACAAGTGTACAAAGAGAGAGAACATCAAACACACAATACGGGGGAACACGATACACACATGAAAATGAAAATTAAAAAGAGAAAATTAAAAAGGCTAGTTAGGCAAATGCAATTCAACCATCTAACAAGTCATCTACCTCCCAATCATGTTCAGTGTAATGCAAGGGTGTTTGACTATCCAAAGGAATAATTTCAAGCATCGAATCAAGAGTTGTACCAAATTCTTCACTTGGTGGATAGGATGTATCATTTAAGCTCATTTTGGATGTAAATAAAGAATTTAAATCATTATGCACTTCTTCATTTGTTTTGGAAAACTCCACATAGTTCGCACCATCATCATCATCGTCATCATCAAGATTAATGACAATAGGAGGATGAAGGGTGATTTCTAAAGATGGATGTATCAAAAGTTGAGGTTGTTGGATTGGTTTAATTTCTTGCAATTGTTGCACAAAACTATCTTGTGGCAGGTCAGGAGAAGGAGGGTAGTCATCTATTACTTTTGTCAAAGGTAAAGGTTGATTTTCTTTATCTTCTTCTATGCGAGATTGACGAGCAAGGAGACGATGACAATGCCTATGTTCCCTAGCACCACGATTCTATTTAATTCTATTTTGGAGTTATGGAGGTGTAAGAGCATATTGAGTCATCATAGGTTCTTCTACTTTTGAAGGGGGAAGAATAGAAGAAACCGAAGAGGATGGATCAACCACTTTCTCTTTGGCTTTATACACTTGTTTAAGGTGAGGAGGCTAAGCAAGGTTTGTTTCAGTTTCCCTTGGTCATTTAAACGATGGTGGGGAAATGTCGAAGGGTGGTTGTTCAGGAGGTTTGATAGTTTGCTCAATTTCAAACTCAGCTTGAAGCATGGTTTCATCTATGATAGGAGGTGTGGAAGTGGATAGGGATGTGTTACGAAAAGATAATTCGGCTATATTTTTGGCTTTAAACTTTTCATAAGCTGTGAAAAGGAAATCCTTGCGAGGGGTGATTGGTTCCATAGGTGTAGACCAAAATGCTTCTAATGAGAAGTTACCTTTGGAAGATAAAGGATTAAATCCACTATGGTGTATGGTGACTATCTCATTGTCATGTGGAAACTTCAAGCACTTATGGACAATTGATGGGACCACTTTCATTGAGCAAAGCCAAGGGAGGCCTAGCCACAAATGAAATTGGTAAAATTGTGGAATAATTGAAAATGTTACCTCCAAACCTTTAGGTCATATTTGTAAGGGTAGCGTGCGATCGATCCAATCATAGGGCATGCAAAACTAGTATGTGTTATAATCCATGCAATGGGTTTATTTTAATCATCTTGATATAGCTCATGTAATACCAAAAACTCCTCTATGATCATGTTCTCACCACAAGCGGGATCTACTAATATCCCATTAGTGGGCTTATTATAGATTATGCCAGCTATGTAGAGAGGACCATTAGGAATATTTTGTATTATGTCTTTAACAAAAAAAGTAATATCAAGTGATTTAGTGGTTTGGCCCTTATGAGGGATAATGTCTATCATAGCCACAAAGTTATCCATAGGAATAACTTGGGTAACAATAGGAGTTGTATCATGTTGTTCACTATTTGTATCAACAGTCATTACATCGGGGTTTGAAATTTCACTAGCCTTGACAAATGAGGTAGTATGTTTAGGCATAGGATTGGTGAAAATTTGTAAATTCTGGGTATGGGGTGCAACGAACTTATTGCCTTGATCATTAACACCCTCAATGGACAAATGGCCTAACTCAATGAGGTCTTGAACTAAATGTTTTAGACACTTACAATGTTCAGTTTCATGTCCATTTTGGTGATGAAAGTGACAATAAGCATTAGGCTTGAAATTGGGTGGTAACGGTTGGTTTGGATCAAGTGGTCTAACAAGCGGCAAAGTGTGCATGCATTTTTGAATTAACTGGTTCATCATATTATGGAGAGTATCAGGTAAAGGAGTGAATTGTCTCTTTAGATCCCCATAATGATAAGGCATGACTACCTTAATAGTGGCCATTGAATTTTGAACTTGTTGGGTTGATGGCGATTGTGGTTGAGGAGGTAGAGTGAACTATAAAAATCCTCTATTAGGTTTGCAAAATTTTTGTGTGTTATTTTGGTTTTGATTGGTGTGTTCTAGTTTGTCAATTTAGCTAGAAGTGGATTTTGAATCATGACTTGAAACTGAATTTTGGTAGTCACATAAGGTTGTACATAAATGCATGAATGAAGGGAATTTCATCATGGTGAGTTTATCTCAAGGTTGGTGTGCAAGTTTTTGATAAACATCTTTTGCAGATGTGAATCTGGAATCTTGACATCAATTTGAGCATATAAGGATTGGTAACGTGAGATGAAATCTGTCACTTTTTCATTTGTATTTTGTCTACATCTCATAAGGTCTGACATTGTCTTTTTAGGTGTCATGTGAACTTGGAAGTTACTAATGAAAGCATCCACCAATTCATTGAATGAATGGATGGAATGATTGGGCAAGTTGGAAAACCATTCTAATGCAGTATCTTTCAAGGTCCTTGGAAAATTTTTTTCTAAAAGTTTATCATCAAGGACAAAGTCACTACACAAAGCTATATTTAAGCATTAACATGGTTGATAGGATTTCCTTTTCCTCTGTATTTCTCAAATTGATGCATTTCTATCCCTTGTGGCATCGGGTTAGGTGAGATTTCTAAGGATAAAGGGCTGTTGCGGACATGATATGTGGTTGGAGTAGTTTGACCTTGACTAATGGTGGAAAGTTAATGTTGCATCGATGAAATAGTGGTGATTTGTGTAAGAAGGGGATTGGGGTATGTGGGTTGACATGGAAGGGAAAATGGTGATGGAGTGTAAGTGATGTTAGGGGAAGTAAAAGGAATGCTAAGGGGTGTGGAAGTGGTAGAAGGTAATTGTGATGCCACAAAAGAAGTAGGAATGCTAGTGGAAATTGAGAAAGAAGTAGCTTGATGCATATTTTTATGGACTTGTGGATTGGCATAAGTTGGTATGGATGTTATGGTTGAAGGGGAAGGAACGTGAGGTGCTCCTTGGTTTACAATAATTTTTTTGGATTGGTTATTTGAAGAGGCATGTTTATTGTAAATATCAGCAATTTTCTTCATCACTTGCAAGCCATCATCAGTTTCAATCAAATGATAAAGATTCACAATGGCGAGTATGGCAGTGGTGGAAATGTTTTCAAGGGACAAGTCTTGTTGTAAATGTTCCAAGTCCTCATGAATATTAAAGACATTTTCTTGTGAGAGGGAATTGTTTTGGTTGTCAACATGCATTGAATCAAAAGGTGAAGGCATGGAAGTGGTATTTTCAGTGCCTAATGCACCATTGTCCATACTAGGAGTAGGAGCTCATGAGATCCCAAAGCCCACAATGAAAGTGCTATCATGGGATGACATGAGTCTAGAACTTCTTCTCACTAAAGTATTATCAATGGGGCACCAAACACTCATACAAGTACCATAAAGGAGGGGTGAATGAAAATGCAGGCTAATCTAAGAGCTCTAAAATGTAAATAACAAAGATTCTACTAGCTGTAACAAAGATGCAACTACAGGAATATAAATGTAAATAAATGCCAGAAATGCTGATAAAAAAGTGCAGAGGGACTGATTCACCCTAGGTAGCGAATGAGTCCTAGTATGAAGTTTTTTAGTGTATTTCAAATATTTAAAGATGATTTAAATCCTTCTACAAAATGCAATTACAGATGCAAAATGCAGATTTTAACTTTTTTCAATGAAATGTAATGCAAAAATAAAATCTAAAGGAAGTTTTCACTAATGCAAAATGAAAAGTCCTAGAATGCAATAACAAATCAATGTCCTAATTGAATGCTAATGCAAATGGAAACTAAGATGCAATATTTGAATGCAATTAGAAATTCAAATTGTTCAAAATTTGGGTTCACCAAAATGAAACATAGATTTTTGGGACCCTATGGACTACTCTTGCACTTCTAGGGTTTTTCACCTAAAAGGAGAGAGATAGGGCCAAAAATGCTTATGTATCACTCAAATTAGAATGTATGCAATGTTTTTTAATGTAAATGAACTTAACTAAATGAAATTTACTAATCTGAATGACTGAAAATGAATGCAAAAGTGAGATTTATGCCTTGTTTGAAAACACAGTGTGATATGCAAACAATGAAGAAAATGAATGAAATGTGCAGACCAGAAAGAGATGGGTCAAATCAAAGTGCACCTGGGAAAATTTTGATGATTTTGGAATTTCTTGGATGTTGGCTGAGATCACTAATTTTTCATAGTGGAACTCATTTGCCCAGGGTGGCAAATCAGTCCTCCTCTTGGTGAAAAAGTGTCGGGAGTTGGTTTATGTCTGTTAGGATTCAGAATTTGACAAAATTCAGATTTTCAGTCCTAAGGTGAAACTCATTTTCCACAAATGATGAATTAGTCCTCTCCCAAATTTCTAAAAACTTAGGAGACAAATCTGCAACACTAGATCTAGAAATGTCTGCTTGTCAGGTTGCTGAAGTCAGTTCTATAGAAAACGGACAAATAACTCTCTCCAAGCTTGAATTTAACTTAAGTTGACTTGAAGCACCTAGTTGACTTGGAAATCAATCTTCAACACCTAATAACCTGTCAAATCTGCATATAAAGAGCCCCAAACCAACATGTAATAGGGGGAAATGATTAAGGGTTAGTGAATAGGGGTTTGCCTTGGTCAAACCCCACTTTTGGTAATTAAACCCTTGAAAAGATAATAAAATGAAAGGGAAAGATAAAGTAATAACATGCAAGTGTTATCAACTTACCTAACCCTTGATGATGAAAGTCTAAAGTAATGTCAATGGTTGCTTCAAAGTGCTTGAATTGTTGATGTAAAATTCTTGAATGCTTGAGTGAATAGGTGGATAAGTGAACTTGATGAATGGGGGTTAAAATGAGATGAAAATCACTTATTTATACAATTTTTGTGCCTTAGTATCCGTTCATACCTCATCACAGGCTGACATCAAGTGATTTTCAATAAAATTCCAAAAGAAAATTTAAAATATTTTGAATTTGGGGCCAAGGGGGACTCATTCGCCACCCATGGCGAATGGGTCTCACCTAGGACCTAAAAAAATATGTTGAGAAAAGTGTTGTATTTAATGTTATTTGTTAGGATAACATTCAAAATACACTTAATTATAACTTATGAGGGCATAAAGAGACCAAATAAAGCATGAGAAGGGTGTAAATAGTGAAAATATTCCTAGAAGAGCATGAAATCTTGTTACAAGACTTTACAACACTTCAAAATAGGACTTGTTGATGAGTAAAAAGGTGATTTTTAGGTAAATTTCATTAAATAGAGTCTAGAAGAATGTAGAAATTTCTTACAACAATTCACAACACCTTCACAAGATGTCGTTCTTTGAGTTTTAGTACCTAAATAAGCATGTTCAAGCCATGTTACAACATAAAATTAGAGCAACATAGTTCCAACATGAAACAAGACCTAAAAGGCCAGGAAAATGACAAGGGGCCATTTTTCTATGGCATAGACCTCTATTAACCGTTCACCTGCATCGATTTGCTTTGTGTCCAAACTTATCACATGCATAGCAATAGCCCACAAAGGATTGATTCATTCTACCTCCATTAGACCAATTCATCATTTGAGTTTTGCATTCATTGGATCTATGTCCAATTTTCATGCATGCAAAACATTGTCTGGAGAAGGGACTAGTATACTAGTTTATTCTACTTCTACACTATGTTTCCTTCTGACCAAATTTATTGCATGAAAAGAAAACACCATTTAAATATGGTTACCTTTGAGCATTTGGATGTCTGATAGGCGGTCTTCTAGGAAAGTTTCTAGGCTTTCTTGTATGTTTTCCTTTATCTTGAGTCTTTTGATTATCCACTGTGTTTGAGGTCTACATAGCCTTAGAAATTTCACCTGCTTCCATTCCCAAACCACCATTGTCTTTAGTTGGTTTTTTTCCTACAATCAACTCATCAAGCTTGGTGGAGCTTTTCTTGAACTTATCTTCATATATTTTTTCTTTTTCCAAATCTTCTTTTAGGTTTACCACTTCTTGTTCAAGTCTTGCACATTCATTAGTTTTTCTTTGTACCACTGTATTTAGATAATCTTTAATTCTCTTCTTTTCTTCCACTTGCAACTTCAATCTGGTAATCTCTTCATTAGCTTGTTTTAATTGCTCACTCACTTCTCTTTTTCTTTCTTTGAATTTCTTCAATTTCTCTTTCAACTTCTGGATGCATTCATTTTCCTCATCAAGATTTTCTTTCAAATCTCTTTTTTCATTTTCACCTTTGTCAAGATCTTCAAGTGCATCCTAGAGTTCTTCTTTATAATCCATTTGTTCAATCTTCAAGATCTTCCTCAAGCTATTAGGCTTCTTTGGAAGAACCAAGAGCCTCTGATACCAATTATTGAATACCCAAGATACTGAGAGGGGGGATGAATCAGTATCTTCTTAAACTTATTGAACAAACACCATCCAATTACTCTAATGCATATAATAGTTAGCAAAACATAAAAGCACACAACACATGAACACCAGGATTTTTACATGGAAAATCCAAGATGGGAAAAACCACAGTGAGGATTAGCTCACAATATAGTATAACCAGTTATAAGATATTGCAAAGGGTGGCTCACTATTAGGACTCACTGTCCAAAATGGGAGGTGCACTACCTACAAAATATACAATGACAAAATGGCTTATAGCCAGAAAATGAACTGATAAAGTTGCACATAACAAGCACTGATTCAGTTCCTTTGATGCTCAGTAAAGTAACTTTACACACTTCATCATCTTTGCATAATTATCTATCTTCACACACTTCACCCCAACAATCTCAAAACTATCCAATATATATAACTGATTCATCTGCAAGCATCAATTGTGTCAGCCTAATTAGATGCAACCCTTATTCACCAAAAATATTGGTTGTCGGCGTCAAGCTTGTACAAAAACTTTCCAAAAACAATTCAAGCATGTAGCATTCTACAACATGTCAGCATGGACCTAAGATAGGTCACACATACATCTGCAATACAAAATTAATTCGATACAACATCAATTACTTATTAGGTCAGCTAGGGATAGACCTAATAACAAAATGCAACAATAGAGTAAAACCAATTCACCATACGAGCACTTATGCACATGAAATTCTAAAAATACAAGCTTCCAACATCCAAAAACCATTTCCCAAAACTACAAGGAATGATATGAATTAGCCAAGAATTGCGGACCAAAATACTAGAGGATAATAAATGCATACCAGTTCAAAATACTATATCAAGCTAAGACTTAAACTTGCAAAACTGCAACTCATATAACATGGTGACATCAATGACAAAACAAAAGTTTCATAATGAGATGTTTTTCTTCATTCTTCCAATAGGGAGAAGAACAAATATGATCGTCATAGTTATCTATGCGTGTATCCTCTTCTATCAAATCATTCCCACAAATAGGAGATATAAGAGGGGGTGTAGATTTAATGCAAGTGTCAACATTTTCACTCTCTTGCACTAAGAGACTCTCATAACTAGGAAATGTATTGAATGAATTCTTAACATGCTTATTGATGAACTTTTTCTTTGCAAAATTGGAAAAGATAGATACTAACATTTGTGAAAAGTAATCTATACAAACTCAAAATGGAAAGATACTTAACATGTAATGTAATGAACTAGAATGAAATTTGTAATTGTAATTTTCAAATACTAAATAAAGAAATTTTTTGATTACACTATACAAAAATTTGAAAATAAAAATTTGTAAATGCAAATTTGGAATTAAGAAATGCACTAAATGAACCAAATTAAGCTAGGTCTAATGAAATGAATGAAACAGAAACTCAACTAACTGAAACAAATATTTGATGATAGCAAACAAAAGCTCAAAAATGAAGTTTTGAATTTTTTAAAAGGCTTTTTTAGGTCTGATCTAGGACTAAATCACCTAGAGGGGCATATGAGTCCTAGTTAGGGTTTTTCAAGAACTCAAATGCTAAAAAACATATCACATAAAATACCTAGAAATCAGGTAAAACCACCTGTACTAAGACCTGTAATACCTAGAAAGCGGCATTTGAGTCCCAAATTAAGGTTTTTGCACTAATTTCACCAAATTCTGAGCACATGTTAGGTTTTCTATTTTGAATCATGTCTAGACCAAGTGCAATTAAATATTTTAAGCAAAATTCATTGATGCAAAATGAAAAAAATGCAACCTATATGCACTTTCACTAATGCAAGATTTAGAAACCTTAGATGCAAATTCACTAATAAAAGACTTAATGCAAAGTTAATGTAAGCTAGATCTAGGAATATGATATACTCCAAATCATAAAATAAGGTTTTCTAAAGGATAGGTTCACCAAAATGAAATGTAGAAAATTTTCACTCTTATGTTTTAGGACATAGAACAACCAATTTTCTACAACTTCCATTCAAGGAAACCCTAGATATCTCAATCAAGGGATGAAATGGGGGAAAGAAATCTACAATAAGTTGTCCTAGGGTGTTATTAAAGGCTAAAAGGGGGTTCACCACCAAGCTAGGGCTTGGAAAGAAAACAAATGTAAATGATATGCACGATCTAAGGAAATGACCTAAAAAATGAACCAAAATAAGAACAACAAACTGGAGATGAAATAGAGTGCACCTAGAAACTGAAGAAGTTTGAATGAAGGTATGAAATCCTATAAATTTTGCTTTTTAATGCACACTAGGACCCATACACCAGTAGGGGTGATTTAGTCCCAGTTTTGGGTTTTGGGCTAAAATCAAAATCTAGAAGTGTTGAATGAGGATCGACATAAACTGATTGAAAATATGTATATTGGGACTCATACATCACAAGTGGTGATTTAGTCCCAGTATTAAGGTTGATCTAAAACTCTAGAATCCTCTAGTGATATACTATAACTTCCCTTCTATCAAATCTCTAGTTCTAAAACATTGAATCTACTTTGTAGGAGACTTTCTATGATTTTGCAAACAAGGTGACAACTTTGACAACTTGACAACTTCTCTCCAATATTTCTCTTCAATGGATCTTTAACCTAAACCACCTAGATCTGCAATCACACATCAAAGAGAGGGAAAAAATTTCTTTTGTTAGTGGATGGGGGTTTACCTTGGTCAAACCCCATTTTGGTAATCAAACCTTGAAATGAAATCAAATAGCATGAAGGAATGATGAATGAAAAAATATGTAATGTTTCAACTCACAAAACCTTTGTAACAAAGGGTTAAAAATTGTATGTAATGGCTAGCATCAATGTGGTTCCTGACTCTTGATTGTATGTTATGGATCTTGACTTGAATCCTTGCTTGAAGTACAAGAAACCTACATCACAAATGTTAGCTAAAAAAACATGATGCATGATGACTTTGACATGATGCTTGAATCTTGAATAATGCTTCAAAAAAAATGATAATCAACTCTTGAATGCTCTTGAATTCTCTTGTAAACTCTTGAATACTCTTGTAATCATAAATTTTCCTTAGGAATGTTCAATCAACATGCTAGGAGAAAAATGAGTGAAGTAACATTGTATTTATACTTGTTTATGCCAAATTTCTTGAAATTACAATAGTACAAGCCAACATCAGATATGAGACAATAAAATCCCACCAAGAATTGAATTCAAAATTAGGTCTTAGCTAAGTAGGACTCATACACCAGTTGGGGCATATAAGTCCTAGTAGGCTAAGCTTGGGACACAAATTTCAAGAATTGCTAAGTTCTACGGAAAATTCAGGTTTAGGCCCCAAAACGTAGGTGGGACCCATATGCTCAAGGTGGTGTATGAGTCCCATATCACTAAATCTGGGCCATACAAACCAAAATAATTAAATTATGATTGGTCACTTGATATGTGGTGGGATTATCCTCAAAAAGATGCATTAATTAAGGCTTGTGGATGCAAAATAGGACCAAATAAGGCATAAAGAAGCCCAATTTTAGTAGGGAGGGCCCAAAGAAGTGTGAAAATGTAAAGGGATAAATTTTTATACACTACAAAACAAAAAAATCCCAATCAAATTGCTAAGCATAAAACTCATAATTGTTCTTCTCTTGTTGTCTCCCCTATTTGTGATGAAGCTACTTTACAAAATCTAACGATGGAATGTGATTAACCTTTTCTTTATCCCTCTCCTAAAATCTCTCCTACTAGGGTAGATATTATGGAACAAGAGAATGATACCTTAGAAAACAAGAATAAAATCATGAACAATCATAACAATCAAGTTTAGCCCTTTCTTAATATTTCTTCTATTTGTGACGAAGATATTTTTGTGTTAGAAGAAATAATTGATGAGAGCTTACTCTCTTCCCTTAGGGAAAACATTATTGAACAAGAGAATGTTATCATTGATAACCAAGAAAATCCAACCATTGATAACTCCCTTGCTTTTGATGAATTCATTTTAGAAAAATCGACCTTTGAATTTCATAAACATCTAGGTTGTAATTCTCCTAAAAAATCTACTACTAGGGAGGATATCATGATGCAAGAAAATGAGAACATTGGCACATGTCTTTCAAACAATGGTGATGTGAATTCCTTACATGAAGATGATGAAGTGACATTAGATTACCCTTTACTAAAATATTATGAAAATAAGGATAAATATTATGAGGTTATTCTCATTATACATCCCTTGAAATACTATCTTGAACCTAAACTTGTCCTTTATCCACCCTCACAACAACCACAAACTCAAAACAAACTCGTCCTCATCCTCTAACCACCTAAGAATAATGTTTCAAAACAATCAAATTACAATACCATTGCTCATACATATAACACTAGAAACAATCTACAACCAATCCAAACACCTTCAACCTCCCTCCCATTGCCTAACCCTATCCTCCCAGGTCTTCCTCATTTTCCTTTATAGAGTGGAAAGGAGTATGGTCTTGTTGAACAACTTAAGAACACTCCTACTAAGATATCATTATGGGACCTTATTCAAGCCTCCCCTCATTACCATAACATGATTCAAAATGTCTTACAACAAGTTCCTACCCCTCATAATGTTCAATCATATGATGTAGCAACCCAAATTCAAGCTATAACACTGAACAACTTAGACATTGCATTCCATCAAGATGAGTTACCTTCGTTAGAAGAGAAAAAAAAAAGAATTCATGATAATAGCTCAACATAATTGGATTGGGATAAAGAGGACCCTTGTTGAAAATGGTTTTTCCCTTAACATGTGTAGCATAAACCTTTTGGAAAGTAAAGCAAACAAAAGCCAAATACAATGAGACTCTTTATCTATTAATTGGTTTGATAATGTAGGAAAGCAACCGCTTGGTGTGATTACATTTCCTATTAAAGTTGGAAAGGCTACATGACAAACTCCTATCCATGTTATGTGTCATGATCTTTCATACAATATCCTTTTAGGAAGACCATGGATTCATGAAATGCAAGAAATTCCTTCTAATCTTCATCATAAAATGAAGTATGTATACAACAACAAATTGTATATAATAAATGTCGATCCTAAACCAAAAATTTGTTTGAACATTGACAGAGACAAGGAAATATTTTGAAAACATTGACACCGACTATACAAGTAGAACCCATGCAAGAAGAAAAAAAATATAGGTTTCCTAAACCCTTCAAAATTTTATCACTAGATGATTTAGGATCATTGGATTTCACACCTACATTCATGGGAGAATACATGATCACAACAAAATATTATGAAAAGGGAGAAGAAAAAGTGGTAATGTCAACACAAGATTCAAAAGCATCCGCCTCAACCACTTTAGAATAAGAAAAAAATTAGACAACAAACTTTGATGAATTTGATTATGAGGAACCACCAAATCTAAATGAAATGAAAAACTTTATGGAAGAGGTTATGAACTTATGAAACAACTTGGTTATAGTGGAAAAGGATGTGGTACTAGAGAACAAGGTATCCATGTCCTTATAGAGCCTAAAATGCAAGAAATGACTAGTGGTCGATTGGTTATTGTCCCTCGAAAGAAACAAACAAGCCTTCACTTAATATCAACACTCTTACAAAAGATTCTTCTAGAAGCCAATTTTAACATCAATGCATCTTGAATTGATAGAAACTAGTGATCTTGGTTATTTTCTTTCAAAATAAATGAAAGAAACAAAGAATTCTTCTCTTAACATTAATGTCATCACACAAAGCACTCCTAGGACATGTCTTAGTAATTATTGGAGTTTGTTATATTTTACAAACTCCCTTAAAGGAGAACAAAATCTCAAAATCTAAAGATTCTTGTGTAGGTATAACACCTTGTACTAAGCAAGAGACATTGTTGTCACAAAATAAAGGAACATATTGTACTATTGATCAAGAAGGTATCTTGTCAAGACTCCTCCAAGATCATTTGATATCTCTCCCTCCAAGAACACAAAATAAATTCTATTACAAGAGTTCATTTTGTGCATATCATAGAGTTCATGGTCATTCTACTAATGAATCCAAGGTTTTGGGTAATATAATTCACATCTTAAGGATTGTGGTTCTCTTCCTTGTGTTGAAGCACCTAGTTCCTCTAATTGATACTGATTTTCATGTTTTTTATCAATCATCTTAGCTCACCCTTGTCTTGCACTAAGTGGGGGAAAGGGGCTAGGTAGCCTTTTCCTCATATGGAACTTGTCATTGTCTCTTTTGGTTAGTTGACCAACTTCCATGTATATATAAGAGCAAGCTTGGGATGTGAATGACATGCCTTAAGCTGGCTCACATGTGACATACTAAGTTATGTTTAGTATTGCATTTTGGGGGCAACACTTTTTCATGATGTAGTTTCATTCAAGAACATATGACTTGGCATAGGGCTTTTTGAATAAGCTCTCATGTCTTCTACTTTAAATCAATTTCTCACAGAAATTTTGTTAAAAACCACTTTAAAGTGGGGGAATACATCAAAACTCATGTTTCACTCTGTGATTTTCCTTTTTCTTGAAATGCATCCTTTTCTTGGTGGTGTTATTGGGTTTTATTTCCTCTGAGAGCATGATATTTCTTTTATTTCTCCTCTCTTGGAGAAATTATGCATGATGTTCCATAAGAAGAGACCTTACATGAACTAAGAAAAGTCCCTTTGAACAAATTTTTACGTGCATGTTCATAAGCTCAAATTTTCATTTTGTGGCACCTTATCAAAGTTACCAAGAGGTGTAGCTTTGTTATGGTTAATAGTATCATAAGCCGAACTTAGGCATGACTTTCCCATAGCCACTTGATTGTGTGTGGGCACATTATCATCCACATGCCTATGTGTCTCTGGGGCTCACCTAGCGGACAACCTGAGGTTCCACTAGCCCTTGTGAGTGTGTGTTTGGTTTGCATAGTAGACATTGTGCTCCACTTGCAAACATTTTTGGACAAACAGCTAAGACTTGATCCACATCGTGTTGGACAAACAGTCAAGGCTTGATCCACCTCTTTTTGTTTTTCTTTTTTTCTTTTTTTTTCTTTGGCATTGTATGTTTGTGTATCTTGATGTTGCATATCATACACCTTGTGTGTGTCCCTTTTTACTTATGTTGTTTTGATGTAGGATCTTGGATCCTAGGGGCTTGACCACCCCCTTGATCTTTGTCATTATATACCATCCACATTGGTACACTTGGACCCCTCTTGAATGCCTACTTTAGTGTGAGTTTAAAGCAAGTTCCTCCTTGTTGGACTCAAGGAACACTGAGGGGGGGGTGAATTAGTTCTCAACAATATTTAAATTTCAATTCAGATCTTAAACCATTTACAACATTTCAATAGAAGTAAAGATGCAAGCACAAGAAGGAAACAATCAAAGCACCATAACACCAAGATTTTTGCGTGGAAACCCTATTAGGAGTAAAGCCACAGTGGAGGTTAATCCATAATTTATACTATGTTAAAAGTATGAAGAAAAAGGGGAATGCACATGCATTTAGGCACACTGCCTAGAGCTCACTGCTCAAAATTAGGAAGGCTCACTGCCTTACAATATATTTGCATTACAACAAAGATTTGAACTAAGAAATTAGCATCTAAAAATTCCTAGTATCAGTTTTGGTGAGGCTCATAGATCAGGTTCTGGAACTTCTATGTAATTCTACACTTCACTCTGCTTTGCCTTAATTCGCTTCACAAAAATCCTCTTCTACACAAGTGAAACTATGCCAAATCGCTCAACAACCCTTCTGTTATTCACACATTTTGAACATTCACCAACTCACACTTAAAAATGAATTAATCGATCTCTTATATATATTTTCTAGCAAGAATTCAATTGCTATATGTTGGCTTCAGCACAATAAAAATATTTCCCAATAGTCGGCTCAATCCACATTAAATATTTGTTGTGTACCCATCAAGATCGGCTAATGCTGTGTTGTGGCCTCAAATCAAAATGCTCAAAAATAGAAATATTTTAACAACTACTCCTTATACATCTACGACATGCCATATTCACTAAGTCAGCCACCATGAGCTAATAAACAAAAAATCATTTTGCCAGATCTCCTAACTTACACATTGATTGATGCGACATCACAAAACTTAGCAATAAGATAAAATAGATACTTAACAAATTTCCCCAAGATCCACAACTCAAAATGATAATCCAATGAAGCATACAGATCGACATACTAAATGGATACCTTGTTCTTCATTTTCACTTCTGGTAAAACTTTGTTCTTTACTCTGCCTGCCGGTATGAAAAAAATTCTAATCTACGGACCAGAATAATGACTTAGGTTTCCATCAATGACAACACTAGAAGCCATATGCCAAAACTCCTCTCACTAAAGTGGGGGCTAAATGTAGTGTAGAAAAAATTATCCCTTTTCCTCACTTAAATTGGGAATAATTGATAAAATGAGCTAAGTGATGCCTTAATTTGGTGTTGTACTATGGACACTTTTAATTAAAATTTGGCTTCTTTATACCTTAATTGGTCCTATTTTGTATCTACAAGCCTTATTAAATGCATTTCTCTAAGGATAATCCTGACACTTAACTAATGACCAATCATAATTCATGTTTTTAGGTTGTGTGTTCTAGATCTAGTGAGATGGGACTCATACACCACCTTGGGAATATGGGTCCCACCTAGGTTTCGAGACTTGATCCTGAATATTGCATTGAACTTAGATTTTATTGAAATTTGTGTCCCAAGCTTAGGCTACTGGGACTCATATGCCCCAACTGGCATATGAGTCTCGCTTTAGCTTGGACCTATTTTGAATTCAATTCTTTGCAAGATTTTATTATCCTAGATCTAATGTCGACTTGTAGTGTTGTAATTTTAGGAAACTAGGCATAAAAAAGTATAAATAAAAGGTTATTTCACATAATTTCTCCTAGCAATTCAAGTATTCAAGAATTATAACAAATTCTTGATCAAGACAAAATTCAAGAGCGTTCAATAGCTTATTATCAAGTATTTGGAGTAGCATTCAATATTCAAGCATCATGTCAAAGATTTAGTGCATCATGCATATGGTTTTGAGCTAATGTTGTGATGTATTGCTCAAGATCAATTCAAGTATTCGAGTGATCCGACAATACCGGTTTACAATTTTTGGCCAAACTAGACACTAAAATGATTTTTTCTAACTAAATCTTCACTTTTAGGCACCTATAGCAGCTAAACAGTGAGGAATTTGAAGATGATGCAAACTAGTGATTTGTAAAAAAAATTATGTAGATTCTAAATATATTTTTTTCAAAAAATTTAGAATCAGATTGCACTTCTTTTTCCATCTCCTTCGAAAACTATTTTTTTCCAGTAAACACCATTTTTAAGGAATGATGCTATCTGTACATACAACATAAATTTTTTTCCATGAATGATAAAATTATAATTTTTTCAAATTTAGATTTGTAACTACAATATCTAGCACTTTCATTTGGTTTCATAGTGTGTTATTGAATATTTTTCCTTAATCAAGTTTCAAAGTCAAACCAATTACAATTCAGACATAGACGGACTATATACAACATTTTTTTTTGTATGTATCGAAATTCAATTTATTTATTTTTGTTGGATCAAGGACTTCAATATCTAGTGCATTGATTTTTTCAAAAAAAAAATTGATAAACTTTTATTTTCCACATGTGCATAACAAAGAGCTTGATTTTTAATGAAAAACCTACATTCACAAGAAATAAAAAATAAATATAACAATTAAGTTAAATTTATTTAAAATTATACTTTTTGGGAAGTTTATAATAAGGACTACATACTTACAAAAAATAATTTTTTAATAAATTCATTTGATCCCCCAAAAGGTAAATCAAAAGTGGTTTTTTATCAGCATTTTGATAGGTGTAAGGAGATTTTGTTATAGGTATGATTTAAAACTAGCAGGGTTCTATCCAAGGGGGTTTTATCTAAGGTGGTTTGATCAAACCCTCTTCAATTGGAATCCTTTAAATGGAACTTTTCAAGGCTTAAATCATTATATTTTCTAAAAGTATGTGATTTCGACAAAAATTAGGATCTCCCAAAAATTGTAAACCAGTATTATGGGATCACCCATTCAAAGGAATTATCTTTCATCAAGAATCATGATCAATATCTACATCCATTGAGGCCACTTCATGCTTGTTTGAATATATACAAGGTTTCAAACAAGTTTCTATTGTTTCATCTTATGTTTCATGTTCCATTTCATTCATGCTTCATTTCTCATTAATATTTTATTACAAAAATGGGGTTTGACCAAGGAAAACCCCCATTCCCTAACAAAACAATATTTTATTCTCCTTTGATGCATGTTGTAGGTTTATAGGTTGAAGAAAAAATTTATTTGAAGCCTTCAAAAGTAACAAAATTGTAAAGTTTTAAAAGTTACAAAAGTTGTCATAAGAAGTTGTCAAGGCTCATGAAAACTCAGATCTAGGGCAATACATCCAACTTATTTACATGAAACCATTTTGAAAGTGCTTATTTAATCCATATTTAGAGGCTCACAATGTTTAGGTTCAAAATTTTGCTCATGGGACACTTTGCAATAGTTTGGGCATATGTCCTAGTACAACCTTTTTTCAAGATTTTTGCATATTTAGACTAGTCACATGGAGATTCCAAAGTCTTCTTAGAAACCCTAGACTGGGACTAAATCACTGAATCAAGTGTATGAGTCATATTACACATCAAAAGAAATAAATTTCAAAGTTTTCAGGCCTTCCTTAGTCATCTTCATCTTTTAGGTAATTCCATGTTCATTCTCAATCTCTCATTCTGATTTTAAGTTCCATTTTCTAGGTTACATAGATAAATTTGCATATTGCTTTATTTTTTTTCTTTCAAAGAATTTTATTAGTGGTGAACCCCCTTTTAATCATACCAAAGGAACCGTACACACCCTTGTTATTGCATATTCCTTCCCTCAATTGAGTCACTTCGTTGAGGGATCTTCATTTCCTAATGAACTAAAAATGAAATAGCTCTCCTAATCTTAAAGTTCCATCTTCTAAAGTGTGGAACCCTATTTCCTATGGTTCATATAGAAACCAATAATCACTTGAATTTTCTTGATCTACATGGAATGTAATAAACAATGTCCCTAAACTAATCTCAAAAAAAAAAAAAATCATTTTATTTTCATACATCTACTTCTTTCTTGTGACACTTACTTGCAATTTGTCCAAACCTTTTTCAATAGTAACATTGAGTATTAGACTTTTCATACCTTTGTGATGATTGATTATTACAATTCCCTCTCGATCTGAAACCTTAACCAGGCCTTCCTCCTAGATCAGGAATTTTCCATTCCTCTCTTTAAAAATTGTTTCTACCTCTTCCTCTACCTTTACCAAATGTCATTTATGATTTGAATGCATTCTCCAATGAAAAATTATTATTATTGTTAAACTTGCATTCATGAGATAGCAATGATCCTAAAATGAAGAAAATAGGGGGCTCTCTTTCACTTCTAGGGTTTACGACCTAAAAGGAGAGGCTATTTCTAGCCTTTCACTCAAGAACAAAACCTTGAGATTTCAATGCAAAGGAGATTGAAATATGGAAAAGAGGATGTTCTAGGGATTGAATGAGAATTAATGAGGGGTTCACCACCAAGTGTAAACTTGGAAAATACAATGAAATGAAAAGAATAGTGTGATATGCAAACGAATGCTAAATGACCTAGAAAAATGAAAAATTGTAATGAAAAGCTATAAAATTGAAAGTGTGCACCTGGAAACCTTGAAGTGAATAGAAACAACCCTAAAATTTTGGAAATTATGACTTTTTGACTGACAGGGACTCATTCACCAATCTAAGCGAATCAATCCTAGATTAGGGTTTCTATGCAAAATTTTGTTTTGGGAAAAAGGGTATTAGAATCTATAAACATATCTAGAAAAAAACTACAGTGGTACTCATTCACCACTATTGGTGAATCAGTTCCATTCCACTTTTTCAAAATTTGAAAACTTTGATCTGCACTCCAACACCTACTCTTTCCTTCCAACTTGAGTTTCGGATCTGAGTTTACGAAAAACACCTACAAAATAGAATTCAACTTGATTTTCTAATGGGTATTTTCCTTGGCCAAACCCTTAGTTTGGTAATTTAACCTTGATAAGAATGATGAAATGTGCATAAAACCCTAGCCTTAATTATGTCTAAGACTAAGAAATCGGAAATGTGATGCAATCCTATTCTAATGTGTAAGAATATGATGAAATGATGGAAATGTAAAGATTGTAAACTCACTTGTGATGATCTCTAATCACCCTAAGTGAGCTCTAATGAAGCTTGTACCTTTCTTAAGTTGAATGTAGTGTGACAATGGAAGATGGAATCACTTAGGAAACAAGTCTTTAGGCTTGGCTTAATGTCTAGTTGCATCTCCCCAACCTAGAATCCATCATGATTCACCATAGGCATCCATGATCAACCATTAACAATGCTAGATCTTGATTGAAAGTGAGATTGAAGACCTGAAAAAATGCTTTAATGTTGCTCCAATGCTTCAACTTTACTTTCTTGTAGAATTAGAATTCTCTTGTGAAAGATTGCTTGATGCTTGACTTTTGAAAATGCTTGCTCAAAGTGCTTAGAGTATGCTTGGATTGTGAAAAGTGACTTAGAAGCTCAAGATTTTATAGGCATTGACACCTAATTGACTGCCATTTAGACCTCAAAGTCTGAAATTCACCAAAAAATTGAATTAAATTGATGAATTCTTGCTTAAATTTGAAAAAGACTCCAAATAGGACTCATTCGCCACACTTGGCGAATGGGTCCCACCTAAGGGGACTCATTCGCCCAAGGTGACGAATTAGATTTTTGAGGTGGGTTTTTGGGTTTTTCAATATTTTGGATGATTTTATATGATTTTTGAGTGAAATGAGCCTTGAGATCTAAAATAATGGGTCTTAGGGAACTATAAATGGCGATTTTAAAGGGTAATTAATGCAAGGGTGCCAAAATCAATCCAAATTAATTATGAAATTGCCTCTTTTTTCAAGAGTGCATATATAAGCTAAAGGACTTTAATAATAACCATTATTTCATAAAAGGATACACATATAAGTTCAATCATGATACGGGAGAATGAAGCCTCCACTGTAGCTAATCTGCAAAACCATAATGTTAGGAACCACATCCTGCAACATGAATCCATTAGATGTCCAAAAATACTCTTATCAAACCTTTATCTAGAGATCACATTAAAGGGTAGTTGTATGCCCTCCCTTGATTCCGCTTGCTTTATAGAGGTGGAATCAAGTAGCAATCTAGCCATGTCGAATAGGGTTAGTCATATCATAGGGAATTTCCAAGTACCATACTGCATAATGATAGATAATTGATGATTTCAAGAGTAGAAGCATGACTCCAATGCAACAAACAACATTGAAAACAAAGCTCACTAGCACCTATTATGTTAGTTTTAATGAAATGCACTTTTTAACCCTAATGTAGTAAAAACCCTAGTTTTAAGATATATAAGAGCGAAAAAGTGAAGTAAATTCTAACTTATCATTTACCTTTTTGTAGCTTGAAAGTGATTGAAAAAGAGTGAAAGATGCCTAGTAGATGAGATTACATGCATGTGAGACTGGATGTGTTGGAGGACCAAGTGGCATGCAATGAGTGTCATCATGAGGTGAGTTGACTCTTCTACATTCACTTTGTCCTTATGTGGTAATTTTATGTTTTTTAGGAATTTCTAGGTTAATTTAGGGCCTTGGAAAAAAGTTCGCAAAGTGTCCCCTTTTTTTCGCAAAGTGTCTCATTTCTTCGCAAAGTGTCCCAAAAGGGTCCTAAAGTGTCTAGGACCTTTAGGAAAGCACACTAGAGAAACTTTAGTACATTTTTATGATTGTTGATGTAAAAATTGAAAAAAATTAGATTCCTTATAGGACATGTTTTTTCTTTGTTTTAGGTTCCCACTCATTCGTATCAGCTTCTAGGTGGTAGGCAGACCAGTCTTCTGAGAGATTTAGCCCCCACTCTTTCAGTGGAGGATACAGAGTTGCTATAGATTGTAGGATTATACTAGGCACACCTCATCCATCCCATAAGGTACCATGATGCAATGTTGATGCTGCTAGTAGAGCGTTGGGATGCTAACACATGCACATTCCATCTACCGAGTGGAGAGATGACTATCATGCTAGATGACATACATTGCATACTTTGAGTTTCTATTCAAGGTGAGCGAGTATGTTTCTGAGTAGAGTGATCATTCTATGAGATGAAAGATGACATGCAGTTCTACCTCTGTGAACCAATACATGATGAGAGGGTGAGGGGGCACAAATTGATCTATCGATGCTATTATACTCACCAGCCCCATTGGTTAGATGGATTATGATGCTTACAGTTGCATTAGTACTCATCCTTGATGGTCGAGGAGTGCACCTAGATGGAGGACTAGTACACCGGATATGAGGGATGACAAAGCACCAAACATTATATGCTTGGGAGCACTGTATCCTAGTGGACTTATATTATGATCTTGGATGGTTTGTCTTTCGAGAGGTGGATAGTACACGGTACACTATATGCTTCTATAGGTTTGGTGCCTTGAGAATATTACTTGTACTAGACCTACTAGTTTCCCATGTCTGATAGCGTTCGGGTATCCTTGGGCCTAAAGCTATCCTCTACAATGATTTTGGCAATATGGTGATTTACACTTTTAGAGAGTGTAATTTGAACAACTAGAGGAGGAAGAGATCCTTTAGAGACCTTATCATATTGTGCTTCAGTGGCCAGATCACACTCAAAAAATGAGGAGGTTACATCTTGATAATTTTTTATTCGAAGACACAATTACATAGTGCAGCCTTTCTACTACAATCGGGTCATGCGACAGTTTGGAAAAATGTAGATAGCACTTGGGGCACAACCCTTCTTCAAGAGATTAGTGTGAATTTCATGGAGACTTGGTGATATGGTACAATTCACTACAGAGGATGTTGTCTTCAGTGACTTTGGGTACCCATATCATGATATACCTCCAGTCTCTGACATGGATGAAGTCAATGCCAAAGATGACTATGAGGAGTGGTGGACAATATCATGACTAGCTCCCATATTTTTTATGGAGGAGCTGATAGGTGATGCAAGACCACTCCTCAATGAGGGAGATGATGTAGAGGATAGGGCTAAGGATACATGCTACATGGCAGCAGACATATTTATAAATGTCATAGATGAGTTGTATGATGAGGATGCAGATCTTGACTATCATGGACAAGACAAAGGATATGAGGAGTATGACGAGGAGGACAAGGAGGAGTGGTCCATGAGTGAGGGTGATGACGCAACATATGAGGATCCAATAGGGCATGAGTGGGAAGATTTCTCTCCCATCCATATGACTAGATTACGAGCAACAGCCGCTACAGGCACTAGTACCCATAGTCATGGAGACGCTAACACATCCTCCATGCCCCCTGCACATGATGAGACAAATTTTACATAGCCTAGTAGGGATATAGGTAATGATATTTTGTTTTATTGTTATACTTCATACTTTTTCTTATGCTTTATATATATCATCATGTGTATTGATTATTTATTATTTCTATCTTGCAAGACCTATGAGAGGCTTTCGAGATCTCTACTAATAGGTGGCTACAGAGATAGTGCCCTCATCAGTTGACGAGGAGGCCACAAACTCAAACTATGTTCCCCCACCCATTTTGGATTAGGACCCAGAGCCATTTAGTCCATACATCAAACTACGAGTAGCGTATGAGAGTTTGAGGATGCCCATCGAGCTAATGCTACCCCAGAGACACAGTCATCTCGAACCCCAATAGAGTTCAAGAGATTGGAGGCAGAGGTAGCTAGGCTATAGGTGGAGAGACATCAGATAGCAAGAGAACATTGGGAGGCCCTTGGGTAGATATGGGGTTTAGAGTTTTCTCTTAGTACATTCAGTGGATTGTGATCATGATCGCACACCACTATCTCCCGATAGACTGCTACTAGACACATGCGAGAACCAGGTCCCAAGGGATCTTGTAATCACAAGATCAGTAGTATTTTATATATTGATGACATGTACACAAAACTTTGATATATATATGAGAACTTGATGTTTTATTATTTGTGTTGAATGTTTTAAATGGAAATGTGATTAATTAAATAACCTTTGCAAGATTATTTAATGAATGTCTTCCATGATTTAACATGCTTTGTGTGATCTAACAAAAACCCATTATAGTTTCTCTTAGATGTGACATTATGATGAAGTATGTCATGCTAAATTAAATGCACCTATGATCTAATTAAAGAACATTAAATGCATATAAGGATCTAATCTAACACAACATCCATGATGAATTTGAATAGTATAAAACCTAAAGTAGTCATTTAAGGATGAATTAAATAATCAATTTAGTGTTCAAGACATACACATAACTGTTTGTCAAGAACAAAGCAATGTGAAAGCATATGGAATACAATCCAGTAGCTCTAACAACACTACTTTATCATTCATACTATTCAAAGAGATTAGGCATAATACCAATGCAGATGTGTAGCATTGATAGGGTCTTTGAGAGGTGTTCCATCCATTTTTGTTAATGTGTATGCATCGAACCCATAGCTTTTATTAATTATGTAAGGCCCTAACCAATTAGGGCTGAATTTTCGTCTTTCATTTGAGTTGGCATTAATGTTTCATTTATTTTCATACAATACTAAGTCACCTTTACCAAATATATGAGGGATGACATGATCACTATAATTATGTTGTAATTGCTTAGCATAAGCTTGGAGATGCTCAAGAGTGTTAATGCATTATTCATCAAGCATCTCAAGCTGATGCAATATTTGTTGTTTGTAAGTGTCATCATTGATAAGTCCTTGAAGAGAAATCCTTAACGTGGGGATTTCTAACTCCAAGGGAATAATTTCCTCAGTACCATAAACAAGGTTATAAGGAGTTGTTCCATTGGATTTTCTGATGCTAGTACAATAAGCCCATAATGTGTACATCAATTGTGTGTTCCAATCCTTTTTATGTTTATTTACTATTTTCTTTAGGATTTGTTCGAGAGTCTTATTGGTTGCCTCAGTTTTTCCATTAGATTGCGGGTAGTAAGGTGTTGAAAAGTGATGTTGGATATTAAACATGTCAAGGAAGTTTTTCACATCATTATTCTTAAATGGTGTCCCATTGTCTAAAATTAATACAGAAGGAAGTCCACAATGAGCAATAATGTGTTCCAATATGAAATGACATATTACATAGTAGTTGTGGATCAAAGAGGAATAGCTTCTACCCATTTTGTGAAAGAATTTGTTGTCGTTATTATAAATGTATGTCCAGTGGATGAAGGTTGTGAAATTTTTCCAATTAGATTTGATCCCCATACTGAGAATGACCAAATAGGAATTTCAAAATGGAGCTCAGAAGCAGGAGCATGAATCAAATTGCTATGTTCTTGACATTTGTGACATCTCTTAACATACACAAAGCAATATTTTTCCATATGTCCCTAGTAGTATCCCATATGAATGATTTTTTGCACTAAGGATCTCCCTCCAAAATGACCTCCACAGGCACCCACATGAGCCTCTTCAAGTGCTATGGGGATTTCGGATTTGTTAAGAAATCTAAGTAAAATGTCGTTAAAGGATCTTCTATATAATACATCACCGAGGATGATGTACTTGGTTTCCAATTTTTGCAAGCGATGTCAGGTGTTCTTTGTTGTTGGCTTGGGAATGGTGCCATCTTTCCAATAGTTGAATATTGTATCATACCGCTCACTCAAGTTTTGCTTGGTTGTTGCTAATATTTCTTCAAGTTTATCATCGATTGGCGGTGTCATGATTGGGTGAACAATAAGTGTGAAATATTTTAAAGGATCTTGAGGTGATATAAGATAAGTTGCGCTTTCCATTGTATCTACATGTTGATTATCTTTTCATGGGATATTTTCAATGGTAAATGATTCAAATTTCTCTAACAAGCTCATTGTGAGATCCTTGTATTTTGATAATTTTTCATGCTTTTCTTGATATGTCCCATTTATTTTTTTGATTACCAATTGTGAATCACCAAAGATCCTAATATCTTTTTCACCCAAGATTAAAGTAGCACATAGCCTAGCAAGCAATGCTTCATACTTAGCAGTTTTGATTTTACATAAGAAGTTTAGTAGTATGATAAGGGAAAAGGATTTCTTGCAAGCGAGATTAGTATAACCCCAGTGTCGGAGCTTGTTCCACACTTAGATCCATCAAAGTATAATTACCATGTATTAGTTTTGATTGTCAACACATTATCGTCAAGGAAAGAGTCATTGCTAGGTAATGCCAAAGGGGAAGGAGTGTCAGCCAATTGGTAGGTCAAGGCTTGACCCTTAATTGTTTTTTGTGAAACAAACTTCAAGTCAAACCCAGTCAACAACATCACCCACTTAGCTAGAGGTCTTGATAAATCTATTGTATTGAAAAGATGTTTGAGGGGTCAAATTTTTTCATCACACATATTTTCACATTCAATAAGTAATGTCAAAACTTACTAGTAGTGAATACAAGAGCCAAACATTATTTTTATATTGTTGTGTATCGTTTCTATAATGGTTTGGCTAATGTAATAGACTAGATTCTCTTTATCATTTTTTGTATTGGTGAGCCAACAATGCTGCAAGGGCATGGGCTGAGGCGGCTATATAAAGTATGAACAATTTTTTTTGCATAGTAGGTTGTAAAACAGGTGGAGTTGCAAGGTATTCCTTCAAAATCTCAAAAGCATGTTTACAATCTTCATTCCAATCAAAGTTGACATCCTTTTTGAGGAGATGTGTAAATGGTAATGTTCGATCAACTAAAGATGTGAGAAAATGATAGATGGCTTGAATTTTTCCTTGTAAGGTGTGCAGTTGAGAAATATTTTTAGGAGGTGGCATGTTGACAATAGAATCCACCTTGATGCCTCTGTGAGATATGATAAAACCCAGAAGTTTCCCACTATCTACACCAAAGAAACTTTTTTGGATTCAATCTCATGTTGTATTTTCACATTTTCTCAAAGATCTTTCAAAGGACATTCACATTGTCTTGTCTTGTTAATTATTTGGCTAGAATGGCATCAATGCAATCTTCTAAAATATTATGTATGTAATCATGGAATATCAGTTTCATAGCTCATTGATATGTTGCTCCCAGATGAACTTCAATCCAAAAGGCATCATAACCCAACAAAATGTTCCCCAAATAGTTGTAAATGTTGTTTTGTACTAATCGAGGGTTGATGAAAATTTGATTGTATCCAGAAAATCCATCCATGAATGACAACAAGGCATGTCCTGCAGTCGATTCTACTATCATTTCTATATTAGGAAGGGTAATTCATCCTTTAAAAATGCCTTATTCAAATTGTGAAAATTTGTACACATCCTAATACAATTTTCAAGTTTAGTAACTGCAACAATATTTGAGATCCATGGAGAATAATCTTTGGGTCTTATGAAACTAGCATCAAGGAGTTTTTCAATTTCATCCTTAACTAGCAAGGCTATTTTAGAGTTCATTTTTCAAATTTTATGTCTAACGTGTTTAGCATTTTCAGTGAGGACTATGTTGTGTGTCATGATATTAGGGTCAATTCTTGACATAACTGAATAAGTCCAAACAAAAAGTTCAAGAAAGTCATGAAGCAAGGTTGTAGTATCCTCTTGTTCTTCATCATCATGGAATCTTCCTATTTTAATGACTTTCTCCTTATCGTTTATGTCCATTGCACATGATAGTGTTGATATTTAACGATGGTCTCTTTGATGCTTGTGTAACTTTAGAAGGATAATATCCCAAACCAATCTTTGTCTCTTGTGTGTTAGGCTCTATAGAAACTTGAGTGCTTGGTTCTTTCTTTCCACATCCTTTACCATTGTAACCCAATTGTTTCACAAGCTCATAACCTCTACCATAATTTTTTTCCATTTCTTTCGAGTTTGGTGGTTGTTGATAGTCTATCTCATCAAATTTTGTTGTTAACTTGTATCTTCTTCAAGAGTAGATGATTTGGATGTTTCTGAATGTTCTTTCAAGTTCTAAGTTTACATAACCATTAGTTTCTTTTTTTTCATCTTCTTTTCTTGTGATTATGTATTCTCCCATAAACGAGGGTGTAAACTCCAAGGAACCCCAATCATCATCCAATAATTTTGACACTATCTCTGTTTCTTGCTTGTATTATTTTAAAGGTTCTATGTTGGATGTTGGAATTAATGTGCTCAGAGGACTTGTCACTCCTTTTTCAACTTGTAAGAAACTTTCAAGCTCAAGGTCCATTTCAACTTGGTGTACCTTGTTGTCATAGACATATTTCATAACATGATGGGGAGTTGAAGGCACTACATGCATCTCATGAATCCATGACCTTCCCAAAAGAAGATTGTATGAAAGGTCATAAGGCATAACATGAATAGGAGTTTGTAAGGTAGTCTTTCCGACTGTAATAGGTAAAGTGATCATATCGAGTGGTTTCCTTCCTACGTTGTCAAATCCTCAAATTGATAAAGATTCAAGTTACATGTTTGATTTCTCTACTCGTAATCTATCTAAGAGTTTCACACTACACACATTGAGGGCTAAGCCATTATCAACAAGTTTCATTTTTATGCCTATTCTATTGAATTGAGTAATTATCATAAAGGCCTCATTTTTCTTTCTCAATGCCAAAGGGGGCAGCTCATGTTGGTGAAAGGTTATGTCTACATTAATTTTATTCATTCCTTGTATGAGAGCTGCCACATCATTTGTGTTTGTGACAGGAGAAACCAATACTTGTTGTAAGGATGTTTGAAGCATACTGTGATAATTTGGTGAATTCTAAATTAAGTCCCATAGGGATATTTTTGCGGGAGTATTCTTAATTTGTTCAATGAGATTATACTCCTTTCAACTATGTGCAGTTAAATGAGGAGCACTAGGAAAAATGGGATTAGGAAAAGCTAAGGGTGTTGGGGTTGGTTATTGTGGTTGTGGGTTATTTCTAGTATTGTATGTATGAGCAATGGTATTATGACTTAGTTGTTTTAAGACATTTTTCTTAGGTGGATAAAGGATAAACTCGGGCTTGTTTTTAGGTTGTGGTTTATGTAAAGGATGAGTTGAGGTTGAATCACATTACTTCTCTTTTTTTTTATGTCTCATAACTAGCCTTAGTGGATGAACCTTGTGACAGGAAGTCCTCAAGGGCTTCGTCTAGCATATCAAAGTTATCTCTACTAAAAGGCTTGGGTTTGTTACTAAGTTGAGGTTATCTTTGTTTAGATTTGTTTGAACAAGCATTAGTAGACGAATCTTGCGAGCTGAAGTCCTAAAGGGATTCATCTAACATATCAAGGTCATCACGACTAAAAGGATTGAAGTCTAAGCTAACAAAGAGTTTTAACATGCTTAAGTAACTAAAAATCTATGCTTGTTTAAGTTTAATGTGTTTGGTTTTTCTTTTTGATCTATGTCTAATGTGCTCCAATCTAAATGTTGAAAATGAAAAATGTAAAAAGCTAATTGTATCCACAATTTCAATGAATGTAAATGATGTTATTTCTAATGATTGCAATGTAATAGAAAACAACTAAACTAAAACAAAAAAGTAATGAGAGCAAAGAAAAGCTTAAAACTAGAATTTTAACTCTAAAAACAACAATGAAAATTTTGTACTGGGACTAATCACCCAAGGTGGCGAATGAGTCCCAGTGGGGTTTTTTCTCAATATTTTCACATTTTTTTATTAATTTTTATGTTTCCCATGTTGTATGACCTAGATCTAGGATGAAAATGCAGAATTTTTTTTATTTTCAATGAAATTAAGTGCAATAATGCAAGCTAAATGAGCTTTTCATCAATGAAAAATTTGATAGAATGCAAAATTTTAACCAATGAAAAATCTAATGCAATGTTAATGCAAGCTAAATATAGGATGTAAAGCACTCCAAATAAGAAATGTGATGCTCTAAATGTAGGTTACCAAAATAAAATAAAGAAAATAGGGGGCTCCCTTTCACTTCTACAGTTTAGAACTTAAAAGGAGAGAGGTTATTTCCAACCTTTCACTCAAGAACAAACCCTTGAGATTTCAATGCAAAGGAGATTGAAATATGGAAAAGGGGATGTCCTAGGGATTGAATGAGATTTAATGAGGGGTTCACCACCAAGTGTAAACTTGGAAAAGATAATGAAATGCAAAACATAGTGTGATATGCAAATGAATGCTAAATGACCTAGAAAAATGAACAAACTGTAATGAAAAGCTATAAAACTGAAAGTGTGCACTTGGAAACGTTGAAGTGACTAGAAATGGCCCTAACATTTTGGAAATTCTAAATTTTTGATTGACTGGGACTCATTCACCAATCTGGGTGAATCAGTCCCAAATTAGGGTTTTTGCACAGGAGTTTGTTTCAGGAAAAAGGTATGAAAATCTACAAACAGACCTGGAAAATAGCTACAATGGGACTCATTCGCCAATTTTGGAAAATTAGTCATATTCTACTTTTTCAAAAATTAAAAACTCTAATCTACACTCCAACACCTTCTCTTTCCTTCCAACTTGAGTTCTGGATCTGATTCTGTGAAAAACACCTGCAAAATAGAATTCAACTTGATTTGCTAATGGGGGGTTTTTCTTGGTCAAACCCCTAGTTTGGTAATTAAACCTTGATAAGAATGATGAAATGTGCATAAAACCATAGCCTTAAATGTGTCTAAGACTAAGAAATCTGAAATGTGATGCAATCCTATTCTAATGTGTAAGAATATGATGCAATGATGGAAATGTAAAGATGGACATCTCACTTGTGATTATCTCTAATTACCCCAAGTGAGTTCTAATGAAGCTTGTGTTGTAGTATGAGTTGCATGGGTGCACTCCTAAGGGGGAGTGATTAGAGCTTTTGATTTTTGTCATTGATATCAAAGGGGAAGAGAGAGTCATATGAAAAATAGTAGAAGAGGAGGAGGTCTTTTCCTAGAATATTGAGAATGTAGGAATATTGTGCAAGTTGTCCAATCTAAAAAATAAAGGAGAGTGTTGTCTTTGATGGTTTTTCACATAATGTGTTGCCATTAATGACAAAGGAGGAGATTGATGCAAGTATGACAAATTTTGGTGGTGTTATCATTAATGTTTTCATTGATGTCAACACAGTTCAGAATGTTACAAATTGTGCATGTATAGTTGAGATGTTGTGAGTACATGGAGGGTATGTGCAGGATCATCATGGAAGAAACATGCCCTTAAGTGGTGAAAATTTTAGAAAAATCAGAGTTAGGAAACTTGACGTAAAAATTTGAATAAGTTATTTATATTATTTCAAAAATATGTAAGAATAGAATCTGTAGAAAATTGAATGTAGTTTCTAAACTACTAGGTTTTTTTTTTTTAAATCTATTTGGTGAAAATTTGAAATTTCAATGCAGTAGTACTTAAATTTTAGCAAAAATATAAGTAGGTGTTTGTCTAACCACCCTAACCACAATAAAATGATTCAAAAAATGTGATACCATTTGAAAGCTATAGATGTTTTTCAATCAACTTATCAATCAGGACTTTAGTCGTAATTCAAATAGAAAATGAATAATAATTATTTATTAAATTCAAAGTAAAGCATAATTTATATCGGTGGAAAGCTGGGAATCTCCTTTAAAAACTATTTTCATTTCATCAATTTTGGGTTAAAAAAAAGTCGTCAACCACATACCCTACACATACCCATTATATCACCACTTTTTGCCCCATCATGATCCTGCACATACCCTACAACTATCCTTATGATGTTGTAGATATGCTGAAATGATGAGTTACCAAGTGCTTTTGAGAAAATTAGTAAAGAGTGAAGTCAAAGTTATGTATTTGTTCAAAATGTGCTCCGGTATGTGCTTCACATTTCTTCTATGTTGATCCTATACTTGTGCAGATCTAATGGGTTGTTGTTGGGTATGTGCAAGATCATCATGGAAAAAACAAGCCCTTAAGTGGCAAAAAATTTAGAAAAACATAGTTAGGCAACTTGACATAAAAATTTGAATAAATTATCAATATTATTTCAAAAATATGTAAGAATAGAATCTGTAGCAAATTGAATGTGGTTTCTAAACTACTAGGTTTGTTTAAAAAAAAAGAAAAATCTATTTAGTGAAAATTTGAAATTTCAATGCGGTACTTAAATTTCAGGGAAAAAAATAAGTAGGTGTATGTCTAACCACCCTAACCACAATAAAATGATAATATATTTTATAATATTTTATATATAGTAGAGGACTCATGTCCCAATGTGATGCATATTTTTTTGTAATTTGTTTCCAAGTAAATAATTAATTATGATTTTTTATTACAACTTTTTAAAAATATAAAAACTCGTATGTCTAACCAACTTAACTTGGTCAAAACTTTATGAAATTCAATTTTTATTTTTTTAATCCTATAGTATGTGAATCATAGAATGTGATGCATGTTTTGGATTCAAAAAATGTGATACCGTTTGAAATCTATAGATGTTTTTCAATTAGCATATCAATCAGGACTTTAGTCATAATTCAAATAGAAAATGAATAATAATTACTTATTAAATTCAAAGTAAGGCATAATTTATATTGGTGGAAAGTTGAGAATCTCCTTTAAAAAACTTTTTTGTTTCATCAATTTTGGGTAAAAAAAAGGTCATTAGCCACATACCCATCATATTGCCACTTTTTGGCCCATCATGATCCTGCACATACCCTGTTAGGGATCTGTTGGTGTCATCTCCTGATTTGTAGCTTCTGGTTTGATGGAGTGTGAAAGTTGTGTTCACTGGTGTGTGAACTAGTTTGTCAGAGTTGATTGTCTATGGACTGAGATCTAAATGTTTCTTCTCCACAATCCTCCACTAATTTTTTTTAGGTCTTGCGGATCTGGAATATGTCTTGTAATAATGGTGTCTAGGTTTTGGCAGAGATGTTTGCGGTTTGGTGTTCTGGAAGTTGAGTTTCAGAGTTGTTGTGTGTGTTTGCACAATCTGGATGGACTGTTGGAAGGTATTATGTGTTTGAAGGTTGTTGCACTTGTTGTGGATGTATCTCAAGGTATTTGAGATGTGTTCTCGTGCATGATAAATTGTGTTACGTGTCTGAATGTTATCTTCTTGCTGGGAAGTGTATACTTCAATGTTCATTTGTGTTTTCATTAGGTTTGGCTGACCTGGTGTTTACATTTCATATGAAGAATTCAAAATTTAATTAAGAAAGTGTGTGGTTGATCTGAGACATTGCTTTTGGTCTTGGTTAAGTGTTTAATTTTTCCACTCTCATTCCTTTCCACTGCAACAATGTTGAGTTGTCGACCTAATTTGAATTTATGAAATGAAGCATATGTAGCCGACCTTGGAGAAAGTTTCTAAGGTTGAAGATGGTATAAATACAAGTCAAGATGTGAAGGATTAAATTACACAAAGTGAAAAAGTAAGCCACAAGTGAAGAGTAGAGTTGTGTGAAAGTAAGTTGAGGCAACAATACTTTATTGTGTTAAATTCTTGAAAGTAGTGAGTTGAAGTTTTTTGCAATCTTCTAATCAAGGCTGAAAATGTGTGTAAATTGTTGTGGTGGATTTTTCTGTTAGCTTTTGTATTTGTAGGCAATGATCCTCCCTGTTGGACAGTGATTCATTTCTATAGGCAGTGACCCTTTGTATTCAAGAAGTGAGCCTCTTGTATTTGGTTTTGCTATTACTTTATATTGTGAGTTATTCCTCACCATGGTTTTTCCCTTATTTGGTTTTCCAAGTAATATCTAGTGTTAATTGTGTTGATTTTCTTTTTTGTTATCTTCATTTCATGTTTATACTTAATAATAGAATAGTGTGGTTTTGAAGTTGATAAGAGTGTGAAGTTTTGTGTTTGAAGTTGGTGACAATTGATTCACCCCCCCTCTCAGTTGTCTTTCACCTTTTAAACAGCATGTACCTTCCTTAAACTGAATGTAGAGTGACAATGGAAGATGGAATCACTTAGGAAACAAGTCTTTAGGCTTGGCTTGATGGCTAGTTGCATCTCCCCAACCTAGAGTCCATCATGAATCACCTTAGGAATCCATAATCAACCCTTGAAAATGCTAGATCTTGATTGAAAGTGAGCTTGAAGACCTGCAAAAATGCTATAATGTTGTTTGAATGCTTCAACTTTACTTTCTTGTCGAATTAGAATGCTCTTGTGAAAGATTGTTTGATGCTTGAATTTTGAAAATGCTTGCTCAAAATTCTTAGAGCATGCTTGGATTGTGAAAAATGACTTAGAAGCTTGCTTTTATAGGCATTGACACCTAATTGTTATTTAGACATCAAAGGTCGACATTCACTAAAAACTTGAATTAAAAACTTGAATTAAATTGATGAATTCCCACTTAAATTTGAAAAAGACCCCAAATGGGACTCATTCGCCACACTTGGCGAATGGGTCCCACCTAAGGATACTCATTCGCCCAAGGTGGTGAATTAGCTTTTCGAGGTGGGTTTTCGGGTTTTTCAGTGTTATGGATGATTTTATATTATTTTTGAGTGAAATGAGCCTCAAGATCTAAAATAATGGGTCTTAGGGGCCTATAAATGGTGGTTTTAAAGGGTAATTAATGCAAGGGTGCCAAAATCGATCCAAATTAAGTGTGAAATTGCCTCTTTTTTCAAAAGTGCAAAATTTTCTACACTACAGATCCAAACAACTCATCTATTATTAACTATGACATATCTTTAGATTCCTCAATTGCAACCACAATAGTATCAAAAGTTTTAGGAAACATCCTAGAAAATATTTTCTGCAACCTTGTGATCTATTAACTCATCACCATTTTCTCTAATTTGATTAACAACATTCATTATATGGGATGAAAATTTGTCTACTGACTTTTATATTTCATTTGAATATTTTCAAAATCTATTCTAAGTGATTGCAATTTGGCTACTTTTACCTTATTTGTGCCTTTATAATCAATTTCAAGTATTTTCCATGCTCTCTTAGATGAATTTTCACCTTCAATTCTAGAAAAAATAATTTCATCCATACCTTGTTGAATAAATTGCAAAGCCCTTGCATATTTTTAGTTATTATCATTGAGCTCATCTTTTTTATTTTAATTCAACAATGATTCATCCTATGGTTAAATACAAACCTTCTTTCTACCAAATCTAATAAATATTAATAATGAAATAATGTCTTATTTTTATTTCCCATTTGTCATAATTCTTACCTAAAAAATTGGATTTGTGGCTATAAATAATTACTCCTTGATACTATTCTTCAATCTAATCTATTAGTACAATTCAATTAAGAAATTCAATAGCTCTATCTAGACAACTTTAACATTTCTTTAACTATGATTTATTCTTCTCTATAGCCTTTACATCAAACTTCTTCTCTTTAGTTGTGTCAAACTTCTCCATCTCAATGTCTTAAGATTTGCAATACATAAAACGTGTGGCTCCTTGCTTGCAATATTGGCGACTTTCTTTTCAAAAAATATTGCAATCATTTTGGTGGCTGTAACTTTTACTGTGGTATTTGTAAACAATGATCTCAGCTATGACTAACCTAAGTGATAGTGATGTCTTCCTTGATGATCTCCTTCTACGATCCTGCAAAGTATAGTGGCTCTTGCTTGGCTGTGGAAAAATTCCTAAATATACATCTACCTCTCCTTTGGCTTGAGAAATGGCTTATAAAACTAGCGATTCAATAGATTGAAATCCACTTTTCCTTGAATAATGGAAGTTCCATTAAACAAATTGCAATTCAATTTTGTTGTTTAATTGAACTTCACCTTCTTTGGACAGCCTGTGCCTCCTATTTGGGTTGCTCTTCACTATGGCAGTGATTCTTGTACAATTGTATCATGCAATGCAACAAACTCTTGCGATTTGTAACAATTTCCTTGGTAGTGGTTTCATCAATGCCATCCTTTTCCCAGTCAATGGTTAATGCCTGCAAAAACAAAACATAGATCACTTCTCCTTTGTGACAATCAACTTGCTTTGACACCACTTAATGGTAGGCAGAGGCAAGACAAAAATGATCAAACACAATGAGCTACTACAAAAAAAAGTAATTGAATTTCTATTGCTTGCTTTAAAAAAATTACATTCACCTCTTTTATAGAGGTCTTTGACAATATAAAGATAATTCTAGATTATAGGTTAATAGGAAAAATATTTAATGTTTTTTCTCCTTATCCTTATCTAACATTATTTAATATTTGCATGTACATTATTTAATATTGTTCCCTAATTTATTAAATATAGGTGGGATAAATTAAATAATCTAAAAATATTGAAAATAAACCACACCTAGACCAATGATGGGTTGGTCGAAGAGGGGCTAGTAATGTTGGAAATTGTTTTCATTAAAGTCAACACTGATTATTGATTGGAATTGATGTCAGCACTTGAGGATATTTGTGGGAGAATGATGGCAGTTGTTGGTATTGATGTCAACACTGGTTGTTGGTTTTCATTGATGTCAATACTTGAGAAGTGAGGAATTTTGTTAGTCCTTGGTATTGGTTGTCATTGCTATATTCAATTTGAACTAACATTGATGTATGGAAGAGTTGTTGAATTTCATGGTTGGATGTCATTAAGGATGATTTATGTCAACAGATTTAGTTTCATAATGATATACTAAGATGAGGATTAGGAGCATTAGATTTATTTCTAACAGTGGAGAAATGTATTATGCTCTCCCTTGTTATTCTTGATAAATTATATGTTGTTGAAAGAAAGATCTGGCCTCCGTAAGTTGCTTAAGTATTTTTTCATTCAAGAAGCTGATTTAATGTGTACTTGGGAGAATTCTTTACATTCCTCCACTATCAAAGATATGATCTTATGGTTTTGGATTCAAATTTAGTGCTTTATGGATGTTGTACTCCTATCTTTTCAAGTTATCAATGTTGCTGAGGAGATTTCTACGAATTGCAAAAGGTTGGCAGTGTTGTTGGTTTTTTGGACTGGTCTGGGAAATTCTCAACATTTCTCCACATTGATGTTTCTACTCCTGCAGCTTGGTGAATGTCCTCTCAGTGTCTGTGTAGTATCTCAATTCAAATTTCATGTGATGAAGTGGTTTGCAAGTTTTTTTGTTAATATCATATCTCATTTTTATACATTTTGTGCTTTTTGAATGAAGTATTTTGTTCCTATTTGATCAGTGGTGGCTATTGATGGCATGATAGTATGAAATAACTATATAGAATTATTGTTGTATTTTTATGGAACATCCCCATGTGATCTGCATGTTTCTGATTGGCCACTTTGGTGTTGCATTGTGTCTTGAGTTGGCTTTTTGGGCTATTTGTAGATATCTGGCCAATAGGGATTGTTCTTTTGCTTGCACCATGTCCTTGGGGATCTATTGCAACAATTGAAGATGTATTATGATAGATTTGGGTCCTGACCTATCCTATATGAGACTGCATCAAGTAAATTCAATTGGAAGTATGTTTTAGGGCTAACTAGTTATGTTTTTCATGTTTCATCTACACATTTCCTTTAATGTCAGCTTAGATTGATGTGTACCAACATGTGAACTATTTTGGATCACATTAGAAGATGTAATAAGTTTTTTTTGGTCTCCCTATCTTTGGGATATGGCCACATTATGTTTTGGTGGTTGACTTGTTGAATTCATTGATAGTATTCTTTCTTGGCCGACCTAATTGAAGTTTTGAAGAATTGGGGTGGATATAAATGCAAGATCATTTCAGATGCAAATGGTATGGAAGAGTGAACAAGTTTGAATAAGTGTGAATGTGGAATGTATTGAATATCCTACTTAGTGCTATAGTGTGAAGAAGAAAGATCAAATGTACCTTCATGCCTTAGTCAAAAGAGTGAATTTTTGACAAATGTTGTAATATTTATATAAATCTCTTTATCCTTTTTTGAAATATTGAATCTCATCAGGTCCTTGTATCTTCCTCTTAAATTTGTGATTGTTTCAATTCAACAGGTCCTTTGTATCTTGGACTGCGGTAGTGAGTCTTGGTTTGCAAGCCCTTTTTGGTTCAGTGATCCTTTATATTGTGAGTTAACTCTCACCATAGTTTTTCCCTCATTAGGTCTTCCACATAAATATGGTGTCTCCTTGTGGATGTGTGTGTTATATGGTTCTTTATCATTTCTACTAATCTAATTATACTTAGAGGCACTCTATCTTTAATTTCCAAAGTTGTTGAAGTTTTATACTACTATATCCAAGTCTCTACTACTATTTTTTTAAGGGTTTTGATTAGATTAATAATTTGGTATTATACTAAAAAAATTCTAAGTATAGACACTAAAAAATGTATTTGTCTATGAGCGTCATTTTTCAACCATCTTGGTTTTCTCCCTTACGTAATTAGATAATTTTAATTATTTAATTATGGTCTTCATTCGTGTTCCTCTATTAATTAAATAATTTTTAATTATTTAATTAATTCATTTCTTGATCTTTATTCCCCTTTCATCAATTAAATAAATTATGTATTTATTTAATCAGGTTGCTAACACTTTTCCTTTCTTTGATTAAAAAAAATATCATTTATTTAATTATTTGCTTTTCATTATTCATCTATAGTCAAATAAATATTCTTAATTATTTATCTATTCATTATCCTTTCATTGTTTTATAGTTAAATAATTATTAAAATTATTTAACTCCATCTTACCATATTTCCTTTATTAAATAATTAATTTGACTTAATTATTTAATTCCCTTTTTCTTCATTTTCCTCTATATATTTCATTTAAATAGTTGCATAATAACTTTTAAATTAAATACTCTTTTCCCTTTCTCCATAAATAAATAATCTAAAATTATTATTTATTCTTATCTTTTACCAAAATTAAAAACATGGTCAAAGATTCCCTTCCATGAATTAATCCTCCACTACCTTCCCTCCACTTTCTCCTTTCAAATCTAGTTTGTTGATTCGCTCTGGTATTCATTTGATCTTGACCATCTGTTTATAGTCATCCCTAGCCCACTAGTTTGTGGTGCATGAATTCTCCACCATTGATCTTGGAATCTTTCTAGAAGATCGATATCATCCATTCGTTCGAATAGCTCTTCTATAAAATAAGGCTTTATCCATCATTTTTTCTATACAACCATATTCTCCAACATTCATGCTACATTATCATTGTCACTTGCAAGTGTTCGAATGTTTCGAAGGTAAGGGTAAGTTTACAAAAGAAAATTTGAGGAGAGGCAAGGAAGGTTATTCAAGTTCAACATGGGGAGTTTTCTATCTTATTGATATTTATTTTATTTCTCTTGTTTATTGTTCTTGCTTGCTTTAGATTTGGGATTTGAGTTGTGATCTTTAGTAGAGTGGTTGTTGCTTGATCTTAGCTATTCTGGTTTTCATATTTTCCCATCTAACACTAAGTTTTAGAAAGGTTTAATTTTTTGTGTAGACCGATTCGCCCCCTCTCAATCTCTAGGTGTGTCTAACCATTGGTATTAGATCAAAGTTCTTCTAAAGAATCCTAATAGCTTGAGGTAAATATTTTGTATGAAACAAGATTGTTTATACAAGGGTCCTAGGTTTGATGGGACTAATTATGCTTGCTAGAAATTGAGAAGGGAAGGAAACCTAAATTGCCTAGCTGGGTTTTGTGTTTAGCAATTATTTAAAGATGGTTATACTACTCTTGGAATTTCTCTAACAAATATTGATGAAATAAGATTATTTGAATGTAATTCCAAAGCTAAGAATTGTTTCTTATGTGGATAGGATAATCCAAAGCTTTTGAAGGTGATGAACTGTAGTTCTGCTAAGGAATTTTGGGAAAAGTTTAGTAGTATCTATGAAGGTGATACAAAAGTGAAGCACACTAAGATGTAGATCTTTAAAAGCATATTTGAGACTCTAAAGATGACAGAGGACGAAAACATTTCAAGTTACATGCTTCGAGTACAAGAAGTTATCTCTAGTATTATTGGACTTGGTAGAGAAGTAAAATAAAGTGATATTATGAAGAAGGTTATAATATTTCTCCCTAAAACTTATAGTCATAAGGTATCTGCCATTGAAGAATATAAAAACTTGGATCAGTACTCTGTTGATGAAATGTCTGGCGCTCTTACTGCCTTTGAAATGAGAGAGTTTGATCAATATGCTACAAAAAGGGAAGTTGCATTCAAATCCAATAAAAAGATAGAAGATGAAGCCACTTATCAAAATGATGACCTTGATGTTTAGTTGAAGCTAACTTTGTAAGAAGATTGAAGAAAGGAACTGGCAAGTACAAAGGTAAGTTACATTTAAAATGTTTCAATTGTGGAATAATTGGTCATTTTGCACCTAAATGTCCTTATAAAAATCTATTGATGATAACAAAAGAGAGAAAATGAAAAGAGGATTCTATTTTATGAAAAGAAATTGTTCCTTTGAAAAAAAAGATAATGGTTCAAATGATGAAAATATATTCTTGGCTTTAGAGGGAAAAAATAACAATATTAGAGAATGTAAAAGATTGATACCTTGTAGAATAGCAAGGATAATGAACAATCAATAGTGGTATGGATTAAATTTCATGCAAAGGAAGATGAAAATGATTAGGTGATTGACAATGGGTTTTCTCACCACATGACTAGTGATAGAAGTAAGTTCATCAGTCTCAATAGGTTCAATGGTTGAGTTGTTAATTTTGGTGATGATAAGTCAACGTGCAAATGTGTAGAAAAGGTTATATAACAATTGATGGAAAGAACAAAACTAAAGATGTCCTCTATGTTAAATGTTTGAAACATAATATCCTAAGTGTCATTCAAATGTGTAGAAAAGGATACAATCTTACTTTTCATTCTAATAGATTTGAGATCAGAAGGTAAGGTTCAAGAAGGCTTGTTGTTGAAGGAAATTGAGTACAAATGGTAATGTCTATCATCTAAAGGAGGCTAATGAAAGAATATGTTTATTGCCTCACTCTAAATAATGTTGGTTGTGGCACAACAGGATGGGGTACATCAAATTTGACAACATGGTGAAGATTAGTTTCTCTCATGCAGTCAGAGATATGCCTAGAATAGCAAAGCCTACAAAAACCTTATGCAAAGAATGATATATGGGAAAGAAAACAAAGACTAGTTTCAAAACCAAGGAGTGCTTTGTTTCAATGTCATTAGAGCTAATCCACAATAATCTATGTGGACCTACAAGGTTAAGGAGTCAACAAGGTGAAATATATTTTATGTTACTTATAGATGATTACACTAGAATGACTTGGGTTACATTATTAAGGGAGAAATCAGAAGCCTTTGATAACTTTAAGATTTTTAAAGAAAATTTTGAAAATTAAATAGATGTTAAGATAAAATGTTTAAGGTCATATAGAGGAGGTGAATTCACCTCATATGAGTTTGAAAACTTTTGTGAAGATATGGAATTAGGAGAAATATGTCAACTTCTAGAACCCCTTAATAGAATGGGGTAGTAGAAAGGAAGAATAGAATAGCGCAAGAAATGGCTATGACAATGATGAAAGATTTTGACCTACCAGATATGTATTGGAAGGAAGCAGTACATATTGTTGTCTATTTTCTTAATAGAGTGAAGCTAAGGGTCAACACCAATAAGACCCCTTATGGTCCTAATATGGAAGACCTCCCACTATTATATATTTCAAAATATTTGGGAGCAGACGCTTTATTATGAGAGATTAAGGAGATCTTGGAAATTTTGATTCAAGGTGTGATGAAGGAATATTTCTCGGTTACTCAAATAGGAGCAAGGCATATAGATGCTACAACAAGAGATTGGGAAAGATTATTGAAAGTACAAATGTCAAGGTAGATGAAGGCTTGTATCAAATCTCACATGAACCTAAGGTTTTTAGATCTAATATTCTTCCATGGATTGAAGAAGAAGAATAAATAGAAGAGAAAGAAGAAAAGAAATTGAAACCAATAAAGAGTCTCAAGACTCCAACCAAATATAGTTTATAGGGGGTTGTGCTACCCAATTCCTGCAGCCTAAAATAAAAATTTAAAAAATTTAAAAAAAAATGACTCCAACCAAATATGTGCAGAAGAACCACTCTCTAGATCTGATCATTGGAGACAAAAATGAAGGTGTTCTGACAAGAAGAAAGTTTGAAAAAGCAACTAAATAAGGAAAATTGTGCTTATTATCAACAATAGAGCCCAAAAAAATTGTTGATTCTAGCAAAAATGATAATTGGATAAAGGAAATGGAAGAAGAACTAAACCAAATTGAGAAGAATTAGACATGTGAATTAGTTCCCAGATTGGCTGATAAGAATGTGATAAGAACAAAGTGGGTGTTCTGGAAGAGATGAATTATATGAAGATGGTGAAGTGGTAAGGAACGAAGCCAAATTAGTTTGCAAGGCCTATTCACAAGTTGAAGGAATTGATCTTGAGGAGAATTTTTTCCCAATAGCCAGAATGAAAGCAATAAGGATTTTTCTTGATCTTGATTCTCATAATAACTTCAAAGTATATCAAATGTATGTCAACTTTCCTTAATGGTGATTTGGAATAAGAGGTATATATTGAGAAACCATATTGTTTCCAATTAGCAGAGGATCCAGATAGTTTGTAGACTCAAGAAAGCTCTATATGGTCTCAAGCAAGCTCCTAGAGCTTGGTATGCGAGATTGGATAAGTACTTACTTCAACAAGGATTCAAGAAAGGTAATGTAGATAGTAATATGTATATTAAGGTTTGGGAAGACAATTTTTTGTTTGTGGTTGTATATGTTGATGATACTATCTTTGGGGACGATGATGATATGTGTAAAATGTTTGCAAAAGAGATGCAGAAATAATTTGATATGGAAATGATTGGTGAGTTATCCTTCTTCCTTAGGCTTCAAATTATTCAAAAAGATGATGGTAACTTGATTTCTCAAGCTAAATATATCAAGGAGATTTTAAAGAAATTTTTCATGGAGGATTCAAAACTAATGGGTACTCCTATGTTGACTGGTTGTCACTTGAGAAAATCTAATGAGTCTCTAAAATTTTATCAGACTCTTTATAGGTATATGATTGGAGCTTTACTATACCTAACTTCTTCTAGACCTAATATCATGCATGTAGTATGTTTGGTTACTATATTTTAAGCCAATCCTAAGCAATCTCATAGAAAAGTTGTGAAAAGAATATTTAAATACTTGAAAGGAACTCTAAATTATGGCTTGTGGTACAAAAAGGATAATAATTTTTCTCTTGGTGTCTATACTAATGCAAATTTGGTAGGTTGTGTGGATGATCAAAGAGGCACAAATGGATGTAATTTATTTTTGGGAGACAAATTGGTCTCTTGGTTTAGTACAAAGTAATATTTATTGTCTTTGTCCATAGCAAAAGCTAAATACATTGGTGTAGCATCTTTTTGTACTCAATTTCTTTGGATGAAGGAAAACTTGAAGGATGTGAAGGTGGATTATGATGAACCTATTCCTATATTATGTGAAACTACTAGTGGAATCAATATTTCGAGGAATCTACTAATGCATTCAAGGACTAAACTCATCTCTATCCAGTATCACTTTTGAAGAGAGAAGGTTGATGAGAATGAAGTTAGAATGGAGATGTGCCTACCAAGGATCAAATAAAAAAAAAAATTACCAAGGCACTTTCAAAGGATACTTTTGATTATCTATGATAAAAGTTAGGGGTCATTGCCCCTCCTTGTTTAAACTAGATGCATAAGATGGTGCATCTTTCTAGGGGGGGAAATTCATGTAATATATTTTCTCTTGGATTGATGTGTGCTACCACTCAAGGGAATTTGGTTGTAAGGGGTAGTTTTGATGTAGTTATGCAACCATTGAGAAAAATTGATTTTGATCAAAGGGGAGAATGTGTTATTGCTTCAATTAAAGATTGTTTTCCCTTTTCCTGAATTTAGAGAATGTCTTGTTGTTTTGTGTAGGAGTGTATGGCCCTTTGTCATTGATGTCAAAGGGGGAGAGTGAGCATTATGTGTTTCCATCAAACCAAATTGGGAGATTGTTGATAGTTGTTATTGATGTAAACACTGGTTCTTGGTTGTCATTAGTGTCAACACTTGGGGAGATTTATGGGAGATCATTGGTAATTGTTGTTATTGATGTCAACACTGATTGTTGGTTTTCATTGATATAAAAACATTTAAGAAGTAAGGAAGTTTGTTATTCCTTGGAATTGGTTACTATTATTATATTCAGTTTGGGCTAACATTGATGTATGGAAGAGTTCATGAAGTTCAAGGTTGGATGTCATTGAGTATGATTTATGTTAGGAGAGTTAGTTTCATAATGATATATTAAGATGAGAATTAGAAGTATTAAGATGAAGATTAGATGTATTATAAGTATTTTTGATAGTTTAGAGATGTTGTTGAAGGTCTATAGTATGTCTTATGCTCTCTCTTGATATTCTTAATAAAGCATATGTTGCTAAGAGAAAGATCTAGGCTCTGCAAGTTGCTTAAGTGTTTTTGACCTTCAAGAAGGTTCTTTAAAGTATTCTTGGGAGAATGTTCCACATTCCTCCACTATAGAAGATATGGTCTTGTTGTTTTGGATTCAAATTTAGTTCTCGATGGATGTGGTACTCCTATCTTTCCAGGTCACTAATGTTGCCGAGGAGGTTTCTATGAATTACAGAAGGATGGCAATGTTGTTGGTTGTTTAGATTGGTCTAAGAAATGCTCTTCATTTCTCTACATTGATGTCTTTGCTCTTGCAACTTGGTGAATATGATCTTAGTGTCTATTTAGTGTCACAGTTCCAATTTCATGTGATGAAGTGGTCTGCAAGTTGTTTTGTTAATGTCATATCTCATGTTTATGTATTTTATGCTTCTTATGTATTTTATGCTTCTTGAATGAAGTATTTTGTTCTTGTTTAATCTATGGTGGCTATTGATGGAATAGCACTATGAAATAAGTGTATAAAAATATTTTTGGATATACATGGAACATCCCCATGTGATCCACATGTTGCTGATTGGTGGCTTTGGTGTTGCATTGTGTCTTGAGTTGGATTTTTTGGTTATTTATAGATATCTACCTGACAGGTCTTGTTCTTTTTCTTGTGCCATGTTCTTGGGGGTTTGTGCCAGCAATTGAAGATGTGTTATGATATATTTGGTTCCTAAACTTTCCTATTTGGGATTGCATCAAGTAAATTCAATTGGAAGAATGTTTTAGGGCTGACTTTTTATGTGCTTCATGTTTCATCTGCATGTTTCCTTTGATTTCAACTTAGATTGATGTGCACTAGCATGTGAATTGTTTTAGATCACATTCAAAGATGTAATAAGCTTTCTTTGGTCCTCTCTATCTTTAGGATAATACCGCATTATATTTTGGTGTTTGACTCTTTATTATATTCTTTCATGGCCAACCTAATTGAGGTTTTAAAGAATTAAGTGGATATAAATACAAGATCATTTTAGATTCAAATGGTATGGAAGAGTGAACAAGTGAAAAGAAGTGTGAATGTGGAATGTATTAAATATCCAGTAGAGATAATGTTATAGTGTGAAGAAGAAAGATCAAATGTACCTTAATGCATTAGTCAAAAAAGTGAATTGTTTACAAATATTGTAATATTTATCAAAATCTCTATATCCTTCTCTGAGATAGTGAATTTCATCAAGACCTCATATCTTTCTCTTGAATTTTTGTTTGCTTTAGTTCAACAAGTCCTTTGTATCTTGTATTGAGGTAGTGATACTTGGTTTGCAAGTCCTTTTTTATAGTGAGCCTTTATATTGTGAGTTAACTCTCATTATGGTTTTTCCCTCATTGGGTTTTCCATGTAAATATGGTGTCTCCTTGTGTATGTGTTCATCCTCTGTTTCTTTTTCATTACTGATGATTTGATTATAGTTAGAATCATTCTATCATTCATTTTCAAAGTTGTTGAAGCTTTATACTACTGTATCCTTCTCTACTGGTACTTTGTTTAAGGATTTTGATTAGATTAAGAAGTTCGTATTTTATTACAAAAAATATAAGTTTTAGAAATTTGTATGTTTTTGCATAGACTAATTCAACCCTCCTTGGTCTCTAGGTTTTTCCAACAAGTAGTTCAATTGGTAGAGAATTCCAACAACAAATGGAAGGTCCTAGGTTTTATTCCTAGCTAATCAATATGAGATATAGCTCAACAAGTGGTATCAGAGCTAGGCTAGGATCCCCAAGCACCAACAACATGGCTTAAGGGGGTGTTGGAAATAAGCCACACCTAGATTGACAATGGTTTATCCAAAGAGAGGCCAATAGCTCAATTGGTAGAGCACTCTTGTAGCAAATGGAAGGTCCTAGGTTCACGTTCTAGTTGGTCCATATAAGTTGTAGCTCAATAGAATAGAACTACCAAGTTGAACTGTAATAAGTTTTGTATTGAACTAATTTATAATGGTAATACATGTAATGTTTTGTGTTAAAATAATCTTTTATAATATTATTTTATATAGTATATATTTTTGAAACATAGAAAAAGAGAAGAGGCTATGATATCTAACCCCCCTTTTTCTAGGTCATAGTTTCATTCAAAATATGAGATCCTTGAAGAACCTTGAAGTAACCATCAACCCACAAGGTGAGTTAAATCAAGATTTAGGGATCTTTCAATCTCTCCTTTGCACAAGGACATGGTGGTGAGCTAAGTCGCAACTTAGGGAGAAGAAATTGAACCAATAAATAAACCTTAATTCTAGGTCTAACACATATAATGTATGAATCTAGAAAAAAATAGAAAGAAACTATAACTTTACTGGAAAAACAAAGAGTAGATAATGTTGTTCACTTGATCAAATCCTGCTTTTCTAAAATTTTGATAGGGACTCATTCACCACCAAAGGAAAATGGGTCCTGGTAGGTCTGTTCGGAGAGATCTAAATTTGAAATTGAAGTTTGTACAATGTAGGATTTGTTTCACCTCAAACCCTAACAGGGACTCATTCGCTACTAAACACAAATGGGTCATGTTAGGTCCTTCCAAAAACCTCTGAATTTGATCTTCAACTTCCAAATCTATACTTATCCCTTGTACCTTGAAATTTTTGTTTTCAGATCCAGGTCTGCTAATAACCTGCAAAAAAAAAATTGTAGCTTTTTTGGTGGATAGGGTTTTTCCTCAGTCAAACCCCTTATTGGTAATTAAACCTTTGATGATGAATGAAAATCTGAAGTATGTAATGTGTGTGCAATCCTAACCTTAAGTGTGTCTAAGATTAGGATCCCTAAGAATGTCAAGGAAATTCTATTCAATTATGTTAGAATAGAACCCTAAAATGAAACATTAACAATGCAAGTGACCTACTATAGAAGATCGTAAATCCTCTCAATAAGCCACAAATTTGAATATAACTCCTTTTAGGCTACAAGTAGGATGATCATAGAAGATGGAATCACTTAGGAAACAAGTCCTTAGGCTTGGTTGTATGTCTTGTGCATCTCCCAACACCTAGAATCCCTCATGATTCTCCATAGGCATTTATCATCAACCTTCACTAATGCTTGATCTTTGACAAAAAAATGAGCTTGAAGACCTGTAAGGCTACTCCAAACTTCACTCTTTCTTGCTTCTTGAATTCTTTATCTCATGAAAATTCTTTGTCTCTTAGATTTCTTGAAATCTTCTTATTCATCTAGTCTAAATTATGTAAAGTAACCTTATATTTATACATAATTTGAGAATTAACCCCAAAATTCAAATAATTCAAGCTGACATCAGATCTAGGATTGAAAATAATTATGATATCGTCATAATTAAATTCACAATGGGGTGTCCTATGTGAGGGGGACCCATTTGCCACTAAAAGTGAATGGGTCCTAGCACAAATTTCAAGGACCATGCTTCAGGGGGGTGAAATAACATCAAAAACCCACCTCAAAAATGCAAAGAAAGGGGTTTCCTATGTGGAGAGGACCTATTCACCACTAAAGGCGAATGGATCCTAGCACCATTTTCTAGGACCTTAAATTTTCCTATTTAAATGTTATGCAATGTCATTGTTGGGTGTCAGGATATATCCTTTAGAAGGTGTCATTAATAAGGCTTAAATTTGAACTAAAGGGGTCAATTAAGCTCAATTAACCACAATTAATTAATGAAACCCTAGATAAGTGTGAAAATGTAATACAACACTTTACAACACCCTAAATAAGGTATAATTTAAGTACATTTTAGTAAAAGGGTCCTAGAATTAGTGTGAATGTGTACAACACATTACAACACTAAATCAAGGCATAATTAAGTTAGTTTTATATCACTTATTCCCAAATTAAGTGTGAAAAGGGGTTTTTTTTTCTACACTACACTTTTATATACTTTTTTAATTAATTTAAATGGTAATAAATGGTAATATATAATGCATTGAGTTAAATAACTTTTAATAGTATTGTGATCTTTTAAATAAGACGATTGTAAAATATTATTTCAAATTTAATATAAATCAATAATATTGTTTTATAAAGTTGTACATAATTGTAAAGAATTATATTTATGAGGAGGTGACATTAGAAAATAAATATAAGCTATAGAAATTACAATATCAATATGTGGCAAGTAAAGGTTATATGTAAGAATAATGAAGTAAATAGAAGTAATGAGAAACACTTTTTTTATCCAAGAACACAACATTTTCAATATAAACATAATTAGTAAAAGGAGGATACAGGGGTTATGGATAATTACTTCTGGTTAAGTTTTCAACAAATTAAAGTCCTCATTTTGTCACAAAATTTTGTAAGAGATGGTTTTAATTAAAACCAAGAAGGAAATTACAACACTAGTCTAGCTAGATCACAATTTGGAACCCAAAAACATAGAAAACTCCATTGGCACAACTCCTATTCTTGAAATATTTAAAACCTTTATATTGAATTTTCCATTAATGTGATATGATCTAAACTAAAATATGTGTCTTCTTATGTAAGATGTGTTTGTGCATGAATAATATGTTTTCTTGTTGTTGAAAAACATGATAAAGGACAAACCTATAAATATGAATCTATATCCTAAAATAAAATCTCATTTTTAGTGAACCTTCTCTAGATCCAAAACCAACTCAAAATTGCACTCCATATAAAACAATAAGTATTTGCAAGTACTTAGACTCTTATCAGAAATTTGGTGCATTTTGGGAACCTAAGGGTGGTTTTGGAACCATATCAAACCTCCACCAAAAACTTCAAAATTTTCCTTACTTTTTGAATCCATCAGGCTACCCTTGACCTATTTACTAAGGGATTGAGGAACAGCACACTTTGATACCCCAAAAAACATAAAATTTCTAGTAATATGTCAAAAAGACAAGTACTAACCTAAAACCCTTAAACATTGATAATAATAATGCCCAAAACACATCATTTATAAACTTTATCCATTGTATATCCCTCATCAAACTTCCATATAAGTATTGAAATTATGATAAATTAGGGAATACTCTGAAAGTTTAAAAATTAAACACATCACATTTTTTTAAATGAAAGGATCAAGGTTTGGGAAGTGAGGAAACATTAGAACCAGTACCAAATTAAGGAAGAACCTAAAAATATAACAAAGTATAGGAAAAAATTATGTGGTTTTGAGGTGGGTTTTTAAATTCAATCAGAAAGTAATGCAAGTATCAATACCCCCAAAACCCTAAAACTCTGAAAACACATGAATATCAAAGGAAATAATTGAGAGAGACCAACCTAAGTTTTTTTATGAGTTTTTACACCATTTGATACTTGGGGAACCCACTTAATATTTATCAAATGAGTTATCAACAAAAAGGGGGATAAGTTCAAATGCACAACCCTTGGATTAGAATAAAGTAAAATAAAACAAACTAAATTTGGGTTCCAACATAATGAATGAACCAAGATCCATGACTAAGAACCTCCTTTACATGATTTTATTTGGTAATTAGAAAAGAAAAAAACTTTGGTAAGGTTTTACATGACAAAAACTAAGATCCCATGTAGGATCTAGGCTTGTGTGATCCATTCTTTAAGTTTGGTTTTTGTAGAAGACACTACCCAAAAAATATCCAATCAAAATAAAAGTTTATATCCAATATCATGCATTATCAAATTCAATAATTCCAAGAAAAAAATATGGTGATTTCTCAAAAGACATACCTCATGAAAAACCTTGAGAATAAATTTCTAAGGTCATTTGGGGGGGTATGACATTATTTGTCACAATTGAACCTGTAGTGTAGAAAAAAATGCACCTTGCTTGATATGGGAATAATTCAAGATAAATCAAACTTAATGTCACCTTGATCTAGTGTTGTGAGGTTTTTACACATCCAAATTAGGTCTCAGGTCTGTTTTAAGCTAAATTAACCTAACTCCGTCCTAATTTAATGTTGTAAAATGTATTCATTTACATTTTCACATTAAATTTGGGAGGCTTGTAAATCAAGTGGACCTAATCTAGTGTTTCAATGTGTTTTATAGATTCACATGGGATTTAGGACCCTTCTAAGCTAAAATAGACCTAATTTTACCTTAATTTAGTGTTGTAAAGTGTATTTATTTACACTTTCATGTTGTATTTTGGGACCTATTGAATTTATTACATTTATATCATCATTAATAGGCCCCTATGACACCATATTGTGCATCCCAAGGCATATTTTGATCAAAGACCCAACAAAATCAACATAAAAACTTAAATTCTTCATTCCCCGACATTCTAACTGGCAAAATAGCCCCTATGGGACCCATTCACCACCTTTGGAAAATGATTCCCATCTAGGTGGGACTCATTCACCTAGGATGGTGAATGAGTCCCATTTGAGCCATTTTCAAGGTTTGAGTAGGAAAAATTGGGTTTTAAGTTTAAGTTTCTTCAATGTCAGCCTTGGGGATCAAATTAACGGTCATTTGAGTGGCTTGCCTATATAAGAAAGATATAAAATCCTCATTTCATCCAAGCATCATGCATTCATTCCATCAAGTCGAGCAAGCAAGAGTTAAGTACTTCAAGTCTTCACAAGGTCATCAAGATAACTTTCAAGATCAATTCTAAGGCATTCAAGGGCATATTCTTCATCAATTGTTGCAACAATTCAAGATCCATCATCATGGAAAGGTTCTAATTGCATTATCTCATGTTCATGCTTCATTATCCTTTTTCATCATTTGGTTTAATTACCTAAATGAGGTTTGACCAAGGCAAACCCCCATTCCCTAACAATCAACACTTTTGTTCTTTTTCTTTGTGTGATTGTAGATCTAGGTGATTTGAAGGCCTAGAGATGATTGAAGAATAGGTTTCAAACTTTTTGGATTCATCTCCCTACTTGTAAGGTCAAAATCTTCACAAAAAGTCACTTATAGCCTCGAAAATCAGGGTTTTGGATTCGGACACCTAGAAGAGTAGAAAGAGCAAACTGAGAAGGATAGATCAGAAATTTGAATTTCTAAAAAATTCAAACTGGACTCATTCACCAAGAGTGGCAAACTATAGGTTTTTTTTAGAGATCTTTACAGATTTGGATACCCATTTGGCTGAAACTTGTACCGACACAGTTTTCTAGAACTAGGACTGATTCACCCAAAATGGCGAATGAGTCCCACCAGGTTTAAAAATCAACATTTTTCAGGATTTTGTAGCTATGTTTCATCTCCAGCAAGCTTCCAGGTGCACACTTTTAGTTTTAAAACTTTTAGTTTTATTCTTCTTGCATTTTCAATTCATTTAGTTCAATTTTGTATATGGGTATGTGCAGGATCATGATGGGCCAAAAAGTGGCGATATGATGGGTATGTGGCTGACGACTTATTTTTAACCCAAAATTGATGAAATAAAAAGGGTTTTTAAAGGATATTCTCATATTTCCACCAATATAAAGTATACTTTACTTTGAATTTAATAAATAATTGTGATTCATTTTCTATTTGAATTACAACTAAAGTCCTAATTGATAGGCTGATTGAAAAACATCTATAGCTTTCAAATGGTCTCACATTTTTTGAATCCAAAACATGCATCACATTTTATGCTTTGCATACTATAGGATTAAAAAAAAATGAATTTCATGAAGTTTTGACAAAGTTAAGGTGGTTAGACATACGAGTTTTTATATTTTTTAAAAGTTGTAATAAAAAATTCATAATTAATTATTTACTTGGAAAAAAATTACAAAAAATATGTATCACATCCGGCCATGAGTCCTCTACTTATATCTGAAATATTATAAAAAAATATTATCATTTTATTGTGGTTAGGGTGGTCAGACAAACACCTGCTTATTTTTTCCCTAAAATTTAAGTACTTCTGCATTGAAATTTCAAATTTTCACCAAATAGTTTTTTTTTTTTAAATAAACCTAGTAGTTTAGAAACTACATTCAATTTGCTACAGATTCTATTCTTACATATTTTTGAAATAATATAGATAACTTATTCAATTTTTTACGTCAAGTTGCCTAACTCTGATTTTTCTGAATTTTTCACCACTTAAGGGCCTATTTTTTCCATGATGATCCTACACATACCCATATCACACTGTGTTTTGCAATACATTGTCTTTTCCAAGTTTACACTTGGTGGTGAACCCCTCATTAGTTATCATTCAATTCCTAGAACATTCCCTTTGCTAGATTTCAATCTCCTTTGCATTGAAATCTCAAAGGTTTGTTCTTGAGTGAAAAGTTCAAAAATTTGTCTTTCTCCTTTTAGGTCCAAAACCCTAGAAGCGAAAGAGAGACACACTATTTTATTCTTTTTATTTTGGTGAGCATACATTTATAATACCTTCTTTTCTAATTTGGAGTCCATCATCATCCTAGATTTATCTTGCATTGACTTTGCATTAGTTAATTGGAATTATAGGATTTCAAATTTTTACATTAGTGAAAGTGCATATAGGTTTCATTTTTGCATCTCAAATCATTCAAAATCATCTTAAAATTGTATTTTCACTTAGGATACATATCATAAAACATAAAAAGCATCAAAATCCATTGGAAATTCTTGAAAATTTTGAAAAAAATCCCTATTGGGACTCATTCACCATCTTGGGCGAATCAGTCCTAGAACAAATCTAAAACAACCTTTTACAGCACTAAAAACCTTATTTCTACACTTTTTTTTTCTGCCATTAACAATCTATTTCAGTTGGTAGAGTTTCTGTTACATGCATTTCATTAAATTTAGCTTAAATTGGCTCATTTCATGCATTGCTCAATTCCAAATTTTCATTTACAACATTTCATTTTTAGATCATTGCATAGCGTAATCAGAAAATTATCTTGCTTGAAAACTAAAAATTGCATTTCATTTTAAGTCCTTACATTGCATTTTAAGTTTGCATAGATTACTTTTCAAAAATGTTATTTTCAGTCCTCTCCAAGTTTGCAAAGAAAAATTTAGTCAATAAGCATGTTATTCATTCATTCAATGCATTCCCTAGTTATGAGAGTCTCTTAGCACAAGAGAGTGAAAATTTTAATGCTTTCCTTAAACTTACACACCCTCATATCTCTCCTATTTGTGAGGATGATGTGTTAGAAGAGAATACAAACATAGATAGCCATGATGATCATAATTGTACTTCTTTTGATATTTCTCCTTTTAGTGACGAAGGTATCTTGGCAAAAGAAGGTACAATCACTGAGAATCATGAAGGTCTTGTTTTCCCTTCTCCTCATTCCCCTTGGGAAGATAGTATAACAATAGAAGATGAATCCATTGCCACTACTTTACCTAGTCTCCATTCATCTCCCAACAGCTCCCCTATTTGTGAAAATTCTTTAGTTAATAAGGATACAATTGTGAACAATCGTGACAAACACATTCATGTGTAGGATATGTTGGTATCAAGAGAACCAATGATTGAAAGTTATAGAATTATTTCTCTCCTTCCTAATGTTCCTAACAATTGGAAGGGTCTATTTGAACAAGAGGATCCAATCATTGGCACGCATGAAAATCATAGTTGTCCTTCCCTTGATGTCTCCCCTATTTGTGATGAAGCTACTTTACAAAATATAACCATGAAATGTGATGAAACTCTTGTTTGCCACTTTCCTAAAAGCTATCCTACTAGGGCAGAAACTAGGGCACAAGAGAATGAGACCTTAGATAAAAATAATGAAATCATCGACAATCAAAACAATCAAATTCCCCCCTTTCCTAATATCTCTCCTATTGGTGAAGAAGATATTATGGTGTTACAAGACCCCATCAATGAGAATCATGAGGAAAAAATTATTGAACAAGGAAACACCAGCATTGACAAGCAAGAAAATACAACCATGGATCATTCCCTTACTTGCAACGAAGTCATATTTGGAGAAATGACCTTTGAATGTCAAGAACATTTAGTTCATAGTTCTCCTAAAAACTCTCCTACTAGGGGAGGTATCTTGGTGCAAGAAAACAACAACATTATCAAACTCCTTTAAAGAAATAGCAATGTGTATTCCTTGGGTTATGGTAAAAAGATGATACTAGATTTCCCTTTATTAGAGATACATCAAACCAAGACCACTGAGGTTATGAATGCACAAGTGTCCATTAGATCTCCTTTGATCAGTAGACCTCCTACATACCCCGAGGGACATCCTAAGAATCTTTTAATTCTTCATCCACCCTCACAACAACCACAAGTTCAAAAGAAACCTGTGCTCATCTTAGAACCACCTAAAATGAATCTCCATAATGATAACGTTTCACACCTACCAAGTTACAATGACATTACACAATCAAGGCCAACAACGAACTTGAAAGACTTATGAAGCAACTTGGGAAAAGATGTGATGCTATAGGACAAGGTATCCATGTTCCTATACAGCCTAATGATCTTGGTTATTACCCTTTAAAAAATCCTTCGTCCAATGTCAACACTATCGCAAAAGACTCTTCCAAAACAATTGTAACCTTGGTACATCCTAAACTGATAGATATCTCATTAAATGTGTATCAAGCAGAAACTTTTTTTACTTATCAAATTAAATAATATTAGTTGTTGCTCCTTGCCATGTAATAGTTGTAGGATCATAGCATACTCACTATTGCATGTTTTACATTCATTGCAAGTTATTCCCTTTTACAAGGAGCATCATATCATCATCCATTCCAAGCTCACCCTTGTCCTGCACTAAGTGGGGGAAAGGGGCTCGGAAGCCTTATCCTCGTATGTCGCTTGTTGTTTTCCCTTTTGGCTAGTTGACCACCTTTCATGTATATGTAAGAGAAAGCTTGGGATGTGGACGACATGCCTTAAGTTGATTCGAATGTGACATACTTATCCATGATGTAGCTTCATTTGGAAACATATGACTTGGCATCTAGGGCTTTTCAGGTTGGCTCTCGTGTCTTCTTTCATGTTAGCATTTATCATTGAATACTTTAAAGAAATTGCTCACAGTGATGGTGTAACAATAGCTTTAAAGTGGGGGCATACATAGATGACATCTTTTGACAAAAATTTCATGGCGTGATTTTTCTTTTTTCTTGTGATGTGTCCTCTTCTTGGTGGTTTCATTGGGGTTGATGTCATCCAAGAGTGTACGATCTACTAACATGGAATGATGTGAACAAGGAATCCTATGGATGACAATCTGACACTTTTGACTTGTCCTCTCTTGGAGACATTAGGCACAATGCTCCCTAAGAAGACCTCACATGAACAAAGAAAAATAACCTTTAAAATAAAAATTACATGACATTCAAAAGCATTTACAAAAGCATTTTCATTGTGGTACCTTATTAAAGTTATTAGGAGGATAATTTTGGTATGGTTAGTATAATGGGAAGCCAACACACTGGCATGACTTTCTCATTATATGGTGGGAAGTTGACACACTAGCATGACTTTCTAACTAAACCAATCCATTGGGACAACTCACCCCGCAGACGACCTGATGTTTCGTGGCCCCAAAGTGAGTGCATATTTGATCCACCTCATTTTTCTTTCCTTTAGTTCTTTTGACATTACATGATTGCGTATCTTATTTTTCTGCATATTATACACCTTGTGCATGTTCTTTTGTGCTCATATTGGTTTGAGTTAGGATCTTGGATCCTGGGGGCTTGATCGCCTCCTCGATCTTTTCTATCCTATACCATCCACATTGGCATGATTGGAACCCTCTTGAATGTCTAGTTTAGTGTGAGTTTGAAGCAAGTTCATCCTCTCACTAAATTGGGGGAAAAATGTAGTATAGGAAAAAGTACACCTTGCTTGATATGAAAATAATTCAAGATAAATCATACATAATGTCACCTTGATCTAGTGTTGTGAGGTGTTTTACACATCCACATTAGGTCTTGGGACCATTTTAAGCTAAATTAACCTAACTCTACCCTAATTTAATGTTGTAAAATTTATTTATTTACATCTTCAAACTAAATTTGGGAGGCCTGTAAATCAAGTGGACCTAATTTAGTGTTGTAATGTGTTTTACAAATTCACATGGGATTTAGGACCCTTCTAAGCTAGAATAGACTCAATTTTTCCTTAATTTAGTGTTGTAAAGTGTATTTATTTACACTTTCACATTGGATTTTGGGCCCTATTGAATTTATTACCTTTATATCATCATTAATAGGCCCCTATGACCCCATATTGTGCATCCCAAGGCATATTTTGATCAAAGACCCAACAAAATCAACATAAAACTTAAATTATTCATTCCCTGACATTCTAACTAGAAAAATAGCCCCTATGGGACCCATTCACCACCTTGGGAAAATGATTCCCATCCAAGTGGGATTCATTCACCCAGAATGGCAAATGAATCCCATTTGAGCTATTTTTGAGGTTTAAGCGGGAAAAATTGGGTTTTAAGTTTAAATTTCTTTAATGTCAGCCTTGGGGATCAAATTAACAGTCATTTGAGTGGCTTGCCTATATAAGAGATCTCTCAAATCCTCATTTCAACCAATCATCATACATTCATGCCATCAAGTCAAGCAAGCAAGAGTTAAGTACTTCAAGTCTTCACAAGGCCATCAAGATAGCTTTCAAGATCAATTCTAAGTCATTTAAGGGCATATTATCCATCAATTGTTGCAGCAATTCAAGATCCATCATCATGGAAAGGTTCTACTTTCATTATCTCATGTTCATGCTTCATTATCCTTTTTTATCATTTCGTTTAATTACCTAAATGGGGTTTGACCAAGGCAAACCCCCATTCCTTAACAATCAACACTTTTGTTCTCTTTCTTTGTGTGATTACAAATCTAGGTGATTTGAAGTCATGGAGATGATTGAAGAATAGGTTTCAAACTTGTTGGAGTCATCTCCCTACTTGCAAGGTCAAAATCTTCACAAAAAGTCAATTATAGCCCCAAAAAAATAGGGTTTCGAATCTGGACACCTGGAAGAGCAGAAAGAGCAAAATGAGAAGGACAAATCAAAACTTTGAATTTCCAAAAATGTCAAACTAGACTCATTCACCAAGAGTGGAAAATGAGTCCCACTATAGGTGTTTTTTAGAGTTCTTTGTAGATTTGGATACCCATTTGGCTGAAACTTGCACTGGTACAGTTTTCCAGAACTAGGACTGATTCACCCAAAATGAAGAATGAGTCCCACTAGGTTTAAAAATCAACATTTTCATGATTTCAAAGCTCCATTTCATCTCCAACAAGTTTCTAGGTGCACACTTTCAGTTTTACAGCTTTTTGTTTCATTCTTCTTGCATTTCCAAGTCATTTAGTTCAATTCTACATATCACACTGTGTTTTGCAATTCATTGTCTTTTCCAAGTTTACAGGTGGTGAGCCCCTCATTAGTTATCATTCAATCCCTAGAATGTTCCCTTGTCTAGATTTCAATCTCCTTTGCATTGAAATCTCAAGGGTTAGTTCTTGAGTGAAAGGTTGGAAAATTGGTGTTTCTCCTTTTAGGTCCAAAATCCTAGAAGGGAAAGAAATCCCACTATTTTCTATGTTTTAAAACCTTCAACTCTAGTAATAGTGACATTAAAATAATGAAAGGTTGTTTCTAGTTAATGTGGGTAGAAAATACCCATATACTTAGCAATATCTAGCGTACTATAATAAATATAATTAAATAACAAAAAACATACATTTTCAAGTAGTATTACATGTACAAGGACATATGTAATAAATATTAATTGAGCCATGAAAATGTTACCTTCATTATTGAATTTGAATCCAAATTCAAATAGTAGTGACTTTTAACAAACCTACCACTATTCTTACTTTAGTTTGTTTTTTGTTGTTGTTCTTGTCCTGCTTTTTCGAACTGGTTGTTGTATTTGACCAGTCTGTTTTATCGGGCTATTATGCTTAGTTGTAAGCTTTGTGTGGTAATTTCCTTTGTTGTAAAAGGGATCAGGGCCCTTTAAAAATCCTTTCTTACTTTATCAAAAATAAACCTACCACTATACAATCTAAGTACTAGCCCAACACTTGCAAGAACTAGATTACCTCTCATAATACCATCAAATTTTAATATGATATAGCCTAAATTCAAGAGGGACACATACTCTTCTTATGAAAATATATTTATTGACTAATGATGTTCAATATATCTATCTATTAAGAAAATATAAATAGTGTATATTTAAAAATAATAATTAAATAATAAAGTTGCAATAAGGAAGAATTTATATTTTTATATCTTGAGATTTTTCTCTATAAATTCTTGTCATTTCTCAAATAAATTCAGTATTAGTTTAATTATCTTCAAGTTTCATGTTGAAAAAACACTTAGCATATCACTGGTAACATCATGTGTAGTTTCTAGTAGGCTTGAGACTCCTAAGACTAGATCCAAGGGCATCCTAAGGAAAAATGGGAGGGGAAAAATGAGTAAATAAACACATGTCCATTTTTAAAGCAAAACTATTTTTTTTACAAAGAGGATATCCCTTTCTAAAATGGATATCTATTTTGGTTTATATTTCTCAACCAAATTTGAATTAAAAATTTTAAGCCAAATAAAAGTTTTATGTTTTTTTTCTATCTCTGAAGCACATTTTTCTTATTTCTATTGTTTGTCCCATCATTAGTTGATACTAAATTCTAAAAAAAAATATTCTGCCAAAAATATTCTAATGTTAAAATAGATTGGATGATCCTCCATCCATTATTTTAAAAAAATTATTATAAAATAATCTTGTCACTATACCTCCTATCAAGAAAAATTAATACAACTTAGGATGTCCCACTTTAATTTAATGATAAATATTCTTTAGATTATCATTAATCACATGAGCATACTTTAGGTAGATGTATCACATTGGTGCATAATATATAAAATCTCATTAACAAAAAATATGCTACAAGGGATAATAATGATCATAGTCGTATATCTTTCCCCTTGTCTACTAACAAGGTTTCGTCTTACATATAGGACATATGGCACATAAAAACCAAGGTTAAACAACTAAATTCCATTAATGGTTACAATTTTCTCCTCGTTTACACCACTTCATGAAACATATAGATTAGGATAATGATTGTGTAAAATTTTTGGATATAACGGTAAATTTTGTGGTTCTAACCTTGGGAGATAGTATCCTAGATAAAATATAATTCAATAAATATTTGGGTGAAAAAATAATAAGGTCCATTTATTCAATATTATTGGGCCACCAAAATTAATATTTTTCAATATTAAAAAGATTTTATCAATTACAAAGAACAAATTATAAAAAATTTAAGGGTAATACAAACTAATGATTTGTGGAGTTTTCTATGTAAGTTTAATTTATAAATTTTAAATTAAAATAAACTTATCATATTCAGTTAATTTTGAATAACATATTTTATTGAGTGACATTTTTTCATAACACATAACTTGAACTACAAATATTTCCATGGTTTCTTACACATAGAACATTAACTCCAATGTATAGTGTGTGGATATCTTTTGATATTTTTTATTTACTATCAATTTTTACTTTGTAATAAGAAAAAAAAATAGACCTTTAATTCATCAAACAACATATTTATATTTGTGTATATATTGAAATTAATTATTTTTCCATTGAAAGAAGAAAATAAATACATAGTACATTATAACTTTTTTTAGGATTTTTTAACATAAATTATATTTTTTTTCTAGAAATCATTTTTCCTATAATAGACCTATGGTGATTATAAATAATACTATATATTATATTTTTTAGATGCTAACACCGATGCTACATTCCTATATATTTTATATTCAAATGAATTTATTTGTCTCCCTAAAATATGAGGCAACTAAAATTTATGTTACAATGTGGATATGAGTAGGGGATTCTTTGTTGGAGGCTCCACAAAGGGTGTTTAAATCTAAGGCTAGTTTGATATAAGGGGTGGAGGGGGGTTGGGTTCTTAGATCTAACCCCTAGGCTTAGATTTTATATATTTAGATAAAAGAGGTATCGTTCATGTTACCTCAAATAATCTCAAGTAATTTTCTTGCCACTTGATATATTTACTATCAAATTATGGTCTCTCTTTTACTTTATTTTTATTATTATAATTTGTTTTTCATGTTCTTTGTTAGCATGTGGTTGGTTCAAAGATATCTTTAGTGTGAAATGGAGGCATAAGTGACTTTGAACATGTATTTTGTACTTAATGTGTCACCTTATTTTTGTGTATTTTGTGTTTTTTTTTTTCATTTTCCCTATGGATTTGGGATTATGCAAAGTTATGGAAGTGACTATAAATGACAGTCATCATGTTGACCAAAAAAATTACTTGTTTTAATTTTTTATATTTATGTTTATTGTAATTTTTATTGAGCCATGATTTTTGTGGTCTTATGTTTTTCTTATTGTGCTTTCATATTTACATATGTTATCTTTGGATATTTTAGTTATGTTATTTTTCTTATGCATGTTTCACTTTTTGGTTAGCAAAAGAATAATAGTGTGTCCCATTTTTTAATCTTATTAGACAAAAATAAAAAATATTTTATAGCATTCAACACATTTTATTAATTATATCAAACAAAATATAAAAAAATAGAAGATTATTTAATCTAGTCATTTGTATAATTTTCTCTATAGATTTAATTTTAAAAAAAATCTATCATTTTTGGTTTGTTTTCAATTAAAAAATATATATTTTTAATTATATTATAGTGAAATTTTACCATAACATCCCGATTGGGTAGCAGAGTTGGCTTGGGCAGTGGGTTTACTCCCCATTGGTCTCAAGTTCGACTCTGCTCTGAGGTTTAAGAGGTGGGACTTCTTGAGGGTAGGGGATCTCACCCACAAGGGACTAGTCTCATCCCAACTCGCCATAGGTACCCAAGATACGGGTCACGAGGACACCCCTATTATATCAAAAATATATATATTCCAAATATTATTTGGAATTAGATTATTAACTCCATTATTTATTAGAGTGATATTTTTTCAATAATTTATGATTAATATTTTATTAATTATTAATTTTTATTAGTACTAATATAAATTTAGACCTCCATTTTAGTAAAATGTGTTTCTCTTTCCATGTTTATCAAAATTGTTTTTTTTTTAAGAAAGAAAATTGATGTGGAGTGCATTGCACTTTTTAAGATTTTTTTTGACCCATTTTACTAATCTTCCGAATGTCTCATATATATATATATATATATATATATATATATATATATATATATATATATATATATATATAAAATAATGGATTAATCATCATTCTTATATAACAAATAAATAATTATAAACTAAAAATATATTATATTATACTTTTTTAAAATATAACTTCAAGGGCTACATACACATAAAATATTTCATCCAACTGATTTTTTTTACACTCATGCATATAATATAAAGATGACTATTGAATTAGAAAAAAAACTTGTAGATAAGAAAATAAAATTCTACAACATGGGCACCACACAAGTGGATTCAATTGAAGATTCTTTAATCAAAGCATCTTTAAATTAACTTGTTTTGATTGTTGAACCTTCAATCAAATTTTTTTAATCAAACCATTATTATATTAAAAAGGGATACATTGTACTCATATCCCATAAGTAGAAAGAAATGTGATTCATATCAATATCTTTCACTAATGTATTAGTGGTGCTAACTAGTTAGCAAAAAAAATCCTTACATAATCCACTACTACTTTAAACTACCTTAACCTCTTTTATGTATCATACATCAAATTCTCTCAACACACAAGGAGGTATTTCATTTGATATATAATTAAATTTATAAATAATGGGTCGACCCCCTTTTTATAGCGAAACCCCTAAGGGTGTTCAATAAAAGATGATTTGATCAAAGGCACTTTTATTAAGCCTTTTTCTACCATAGCACTCCACATAACTCACTATATATGTTTTTACTAGGTTTAATTTAATGTTGTTTTATCAAAACTATTTTTGATTGAACCAAAGTGATTTTAGATATGTTTTGCTACACTTTGTTATTTCAGCCCAAAAGTGGGACTCACTTATATTCTTTCATTGCTTCTTTGCATGTATCCTTTCTGCATTTCCCTACTATGGTTCCATCCTCTCTATCACACTACCCTTTCTTTCTTTATGATGTTTCCTTTGATTTACCATTATATTTGAATATTATCATCTTACTCTATCATGCCATACGTGAAATATCTTACATGCTTTAATTATATATAAAAGATACATATTGTTGAGTAGGAAGATGTGAGGCCCAACCCTATCTATAGATTGTGTCACACCTTGATAAGTTTAATTATCCTAGTTTGGTGAATAAAGTAATGATTTAACCTAATTCCATGTTTAATATTTTAATTTTATTACTATTTTAAATGATTATTGTGACAACTTCCCTTCATTAAATGAAAATGGACAAACCGTTAAGGATGAATGTGAGCAGATAATATTTAGATTCTTGAACAAGTATCATATGAAGAATACACTTAGATCGATATGAGCTAAGAAATTTTGTGTATCTAATATTAGTTTGAATTTTGCTAATAAGTTTCATGTTACTTGGAAAATGATAATGGGTAGGAACAAAGCAGGACTTTGGAAGATCAGGGAGAAGTTTACAGAAGGATCACTAGCCAAGAAACATCAAGGTAAATTTAAAGGATGACTATAACCAATGAGGGGTATACCTAAGGTAGGATAATTTGAGGAAAAATTATATAAATTAGATATCAAGTTGAATGATGAATTTTATTACAGGAAGGAGTGTCCAAGAGTAAATTTAGTAGTGTAAATAAAGTATTTAGCTGAGGTTAGGTTTCCATTATTATTTAATGAATGCTCAAAGTTTCCATCTTTTATAGGGAAAGGAAATGAATATATATGTGTAATATGATTTACTAACTATTGAATTGATCTTATTGATATTTTGAACAGGTATTTATTATATTTCTAACCTAACATGTATTTGGAAAAATTCATGTGAGAGTAATGTCAAGGGTAAAAGGAGAAATATCTAGACTCGAGTTAAATATTTATATTTTGAAGTTTTAAATTTTGACCCTATGACTTAGGAGGTAGTTAGGGTTTTGTGTAAGCTTAAATTATGTTTATTTTTTTTAATGATAAGTAACTTAGTGTAAGCATGTTTTGTGGAGCTTTATTAAATTAAGTGAAGTGATTAAGGGTGTAAGTACAATGAGGGTTTTGAAATCCTTAGTTAGGTCTTGAATTTCGAATTATCTTTTAAAGTGGTCATTTTAGGGTGTTGTTTGGTCAATTTTATTGATATTAGTGCAAAATAGACCCATAGGACCTATACCTATGGAAGGGGGATCTTTTGGACATGTGACTTTGTCCTTATGGCATGATATGACTCTTCAGAAGTCTACTTGAAAAAGTGTGACGAATTTGAGTTCTTGAGAGTTGGGAGAAGTGACTTGTCACTCTCCCACCACTCCCCAAAGTTCATTAATGAACTTGGGAAGAGCATCAAGGCTTTCACATGTGTGAAGCCACCTTGTAAGGGATGTTGGGTAGAGTGTCATTGTACATTCCCCATCTTCCCAAAATTCTCACACATGTGTGAGAACTTGTGGGGATATGTGTTGAAAGATCGAATGAGAGAGTGACAAGTGTCATTCTCTCATTCAAGTGAATTCAAGTTGAATTCCTATATACTTTAATGGAAAAGGAGGAAATAGATGTTACCTACTTCTCCTATTCGAGAATTCTTTTGGAGAATTTTAAGTTTGGAGAAAAAGAAAAGAAAAATGGAAAGAAGCAAGGAGTAAGGAGCTCTCACATGTGAAAGAGGAGTTCAAAATGCAACATGGTGGAGATAAGTGATTTCTTCTTATTTCTATCAGTTCTTTGAGTAGGAGCTTTGTGTTGTGTTAATTTTTTTTATGACTTTCAAATCAAATGGGAGAAAGTTAAGTTATGTGTATGTAAATTTAGAATTTGTTTGGTGAATGGATGGACAAAAAAAAAATTGTAGTTGATCTATTCTTTTAATCTTCCTACCTAGATCAATGGTAGTTGTTTGTTTCTTGCTCAGGGGTATGGCTAGAGCCCAAGGGGCTTCATGATGCCATTATGGTAGAGTGGTGAGAAAGCCTCATTCTTTTGTGTTTTATTCGTTGTATTCTTATATATTGTTGTAATATTGAGGACAAGTGTTTTATTGCAAAATTAAAGAATATAAAGACCAAGGTATATTTTGTGTTCTTAAAAAAAAATGTATTCCTAATATTATTTGTAATAAGAGCAAGTCTTGTTCTTGGGCATGTAAGGTAATCGTGTCCTCAAATGTTATTTGTATCATTTTAAGTACAAGTTGTAACATGACAAGTTTAAGTAAAGAGTTTTGATCTTATTGTGGCATGGAGAAGCAAATATTTTGTAAACATGTATAAAGTAAGTGTATGAGAATGAGGAGTGGTTTCCATTTAATATTCGAAAGAAATACTATGTAGACTTATTATAGTTCCTTTGTAAATGGATGAGTAACCTAAGTCCTATTGACGAAAGTTTATTTGGATATCATAAATGTTGGTGTGGGCTAAGTCAACAAATAAAAATAAAAGAAAACGTTTAGTTTTGTAGGTCATTGAATATGAATAAAATAATACTATTTGTAACATGTTCAATAAATTTTAATCTACAAATATTTGAGAGTTATAGCAAAACATATTTGAAGCAAGTCTAATACATATATAATTATATTTCTTTTTTAAAAATAAGAAATATGACCTTTTAGTTGATGAATAAAATATTGTTTTAGAATAAAATTGTTTTCAAATTCTTGCTTTAAAGACAACTAATATATTGGTATAATATGTCTATTTTGAATAAATGCAAAAATCAATTATGGAAGATTGTAAAAGATTATTTTCTAAAGTTGAAGTAAAATATTATTTAAAAAAAAAAAAAAAAAATTAAACAATTCTATATCTTTGGGGAATATAATGTAAATTTCTAAATATGTATTAACCAACTAATAATATGATAAGTAAGCAACAAGATAAATAGAAAACAAAAACAACTCATATTACATAATCATGACTAAATATTTCTTAAAAGCTTTCCAAAATTATTCCAAGTAAATCTATCAGATTTAGAAAGAGATTATTGGGTAAATCATTTTGGATGAAAATAAATAACTATTGTATATTTATTTATATATTTATATTTCACAAATAATTCATTTATATAAATATATATTCCACAAAAATATGATTATGATATTCTAATTTATTATATTATACACAGTATAACACTTAAAAATCTATAAAATTAATAGGAAAGTAGCAACATTTATGTGAGAAATTTTGTTGTGAATATTTTGATGCATATGCATAAATCTATTGTAAATAGAAATAATAATAATAATAAAAGGAACAAAATAGAAACCAAAAATAAATAAATAAAACTCACAGTAAGTATTATCTTTACAAACATATATACACAGCAGAAATTCTGAACAAAGAAAAAATACAAAAAACAAATGGAGAGTAAATGAATCTGCAAATGGACAAGCCATAATGAGCAGCAACTAGTTCATACGGAAAATGCAAAAAGCAACGAATCAATTTACACTCAGCCAATGAATAACATGTCCTTTGTTATTTCTGCCTCAGCAAAAAGAGGGGAAAAATTTGTACATGGTTAACTCTATAGTTTAAATAAAGTAGACAAATATTTTAACATTAAGAGAAACAGATATACATCTTCGGGTATATGCATCATACTATGACAATCTGGGGATAAAATAGCTAGCATCTTTCAGAAAAAAAAGAAGAAGAAGAAAACATCAAATTTAAGATTTGAACCCTTGATCTGTGCAATTGCAGAATAAATCAAAACGATGAATTGAACCGTATGAACACGAGTGCATTGAGACTGCATAAGATTGGGAGATGCCCAGGTAGAGCATCAAGCTAGAAAGGGATGCTCATAAAATAATTTTTGAAACTACTTCATTCCTTCCCCCAACTCCTCAACTTGTAGATAAAGAAATGGGCCAATGAAGAAGAAAAATAAAAATTGTTGGAGTAATCTCTTACGCCCTCCTCTACAGCTCTTCCCTTCCCGTCCCTGTAATAGAAAAGAAAATAATAAAAATATGCAAATGACAAGAGTTAGGGTTCGAGTAGTTTTAGCACCCAATAATAGGGCAAATCCCCTTTATTTTATTAATTAGTACGATGATAGCCACTAAGAAGAAAATAATGGGCGGCTCAATGTATTTTAAAATGGACATGAAAATAATTATAATTCAGTATAATTCAGGACTGTGATGAAATCATAAAGGTGAAATGTTAATATTATAATACAAAGCATAATAATAACTGTGTGAAATCATTAAATAACGGTGTATTTTCTTGTAGTTATCATATTTTTATTTTTATTTTTACACCAATGTTATTAAAGCATTTCTCAGCAGGATCTATGCAAAAATATTAAAACCATAATGTTAACATTAAAGTTAACGCTAGGTATGGATATGGATATTGATATTATTAATAATTAAAATTAATGTTGATAAGTTTAATATTAGCTTTAATATTTTTGGATTTAATGTTATTACCCAAGGACTCAATACTGATATTTTATTTAACATGATCGTTAATAAAATTGATATCAGTATTATTTTTTTAGGATTATAACATTAATATTAGCACTTGGTTAGTATGGATTGATTTAATATTAACTCATAATCAATATCAATGACTATTAATGTTCTTTGATCTAAATTATACCAACTAATCAAGCAATACTAACCTCAAGATACTAAAACAACCATACATGTTTACTCTATCACTTGTGTGGAATTTTAAGGGATGTGTCTTTACATCGTGATAAATTAAACCTTTCTAATGTTAATGGTACCCTTGTATTTCATGTAAATGGAGGGATGCAATATTCATGAACGCGAAATTATAATTAAGATAGTTATAGGAGACACATTAATAAAGTCTACTTGGTCGAGTTTTCTTATGAGTAAATAAACAAGTTTATATTGATATTATGAGAAATTTTAATAAGGTAATGTTAAGCGATTATGGTTGTGCTAGGTGAGTAATGTTATAGTTAAAGCATAAGGTTGTGGGATTTGATGTTATTCAAAGTGAAATATTAAAAGAACACACTATTATTGATAATATTCTTATGGGTAATATCTAGATTTAACCTTTATAGGGCACGATTGAACCTAGGCACTCTTAATTTAGTAATAGTTTAGTCCTTGGTCATAAAATTACTCCTCCTAAGTATAACCTAGACCCATGATTACTTGGGAAACCCAAGGAGAGTATTTCGGAGTGTGGGGTAGGTGAGTCTCTAGAAGTGGTCGTGGTTTACAACTTACGTATAGATAACTTTTGCACCTAGGTTGAGGAGTGACTCTTCAAGGATGCCCACCCACATCAAGTTGTGTTTCATCTCTAACATTTAGAGTGGTTAATTAGCTTAATTATATGTTTTCAAAAAAAAAAATAGTTAGGATTTTCAACTGAAAATTTTGGGCATTACAGAAGAGTGATTTTAGATCCAATTAGGATAACTAAGATTATATCTTTTTCACTTGAATCAACATTAAACATAAGTTAAATAGGGTTTGATGATTAATTGTAAAGGTTAAAAAATAGGGTAGACCCAAATGCATGAACAAGAGGATCTACCACTTATTTTTATATGACCTTAAACACCTTAAATTATTCAAAATAAGATGCCAATAACAATCAGAAATGCAACCTAACTATTATAGAAACTATGGGGAATGTTTTTAGAGCATAAAAAGTTGTTTTTTTGAGCTATGGAGGACTCATTCGTCTTCAGTGGTGAATGGGTCCTTTTAGGGTTTCAAAAAACTTATTTCAGGATCCTATTCCATGATGTCTATGCTCTTAAATTCCTTGTTAAACACCTAGGGTAAAGGACAGTTGAAAGTGACCCCTCCAGTAGTGCAGCCATAAGCTGCCTCCTTCTCTCGAAAGGGAAAGTAGAGGCTTACCCATCCTTAGGGTACCTCCTCTGCCTCCCTTCTTGAAGAAGAGATTTGGGTTACTACTCTAAACTTTCGTATAAGAAGTTTGATGGTGTTTGCTTGGTGTAAAGCCAAGATTCAGATATCGAACCTTCCTACTGTGCCTCCTAGACCCTGGCCCTACCTGTATGGTAGAAGGAAGGGTCCCCGTGGAGAATCCTCTATGTCTTAGCCTCCTACCGCTCCTGCTCCCAAGGCAGCAAATGGGAAGAGGCTCTTTGTTGAGGTGTTAGAGCCATATCCCCCCATTGTTGCTCCAACCTCTTCTCAACCTCTCCCTCCTTCTCCCATCTAGGATTCTCTCCCTCCGCTGGAAATGACTTTAATGGACACTTTGATGGTCAAGTAGGAGCCTTTTGTTCCATCTCATCTTTTGGTCTCTAGTTCCTAGAGTCACAAAAACTTCCTTACACGAGAACACAAGCATCAATGAAAGACTCTAGTAGCTAAGCAAACCGCTTTATAGAGGAAGGAAGGGGAGTTGACCACCCCTATTTTAGGGCATGTTGTTGTGTCCTCCTCTCCCATCCCCTTTGCTTCTATTCAGTCAGCCTCGGTGTTGCTTTTGACTCTTGTTGAAAGCATATTTACACCCCTGACCCTAAAAGAGTGCAAATGTTTATTGCTCCTTCAGTCGAGCCACTTCTCTTGATGTCCCTTCCAAACATCTTGCTATTCTCAAAGCTCATGGACATGTCGAACACCTTGGTGGTTTCTACCACGGTTTTCTCCTCCTCCTCTACACCTTCCACCTCATTTTTGGGGGTCTCACACCCTCTAACGAAGTGGAAGGTGGAAGATGGCCCCACTAGAAATGGGGGTTGAAAGAGGATTCTACCCTCTTTGAAGGGTGGTTTTGCATTAGCATATGCCATTCTTGTGATAGAAGAAGCTTTGACATCCCCTGAGTTCGTCACTACTCCTGAGTCACTCAGTGAGCCTAGTAATGAATCTCAGGTGCCGCCTTCCTCGCTCATTGAGGTAACACATGGCACTCCTATGAAGTGGATGTTTAACTCTTTGGATGAGGTCCCATCCTTTTCAGTGGTCTTCATAAAGTCACTAAACTTTTCTCCATAAGAACTGAGTGGAGGAGACCTTAAAGAATCTCCTTCCTTGGCTCTTGTTGTAGGGGGGTCGAAGGGTTCCCCCCTTAACATTCCACCACTGCAAGCTCATCTACCTTCCCCATATAATGATCTAGATTGTGAAGCAGATGACCTCTTGGTTGATGAGTGTTAGGGGGCATCTCTTCTTTACCTTTAGATTAGGTGTGTGTTTGTTGTGATGTGTTCCCTCGTTCTTGTGTTATGTGTTCCTGGATGACTCTTGTCATCCTCATAGGTGCTTGGATACAAAAGTGATTATGTGTCATAAAACTTACTCTATTTGTGGCATCATTCTTCCTCTATTATGTGTATTGATTTTTGAAAATTGGTGACGATGCAAAGTGTTGGGGGCATTTAGGCTTCCCTTCCATGTTGACCCAATTTTTTATTTTTACTTTTTTTTTTCTCGTGCATTCTTCATATGGTCTAATATAGTAGGGGTTTGATGATAGTTCATCTATATACTATTACTATATTTATATATATATTTGAGTAGCTCTGACCCTAAAATATCATATCGCCCATTTTCCCTTTGTTTGTGATATTATTGTCTCTTTTTGTGGTTTTGGTTATCTTTCTCTCTTCTTTGATTGGGTTGTGATGTTTTGGTATTCATACATGTTGTCCCTTGTGTGTGCAACAACATCACCATGGTGACATCTCGCTATGTCTCATGGGCCACAACATCACTTTTTCATTCTTTCTTTTCTCTCCTTAAGATGTCGCGTGCCTCTGCGTTCACCACGCACCATCCTAAGGGGGTGCCACCATATCAAATTTGATTTTTGGAAGAAATATTTGTAGCTAATGAATCTTTTCTCAAAAATCTTTGCAAACTTTTTCAAAAAATCTCATTCTCAACTTGGGCCCCTAGTGGATTGTGTTTCCTTCATCATGGGTTCACAAATAAATAACTTGAAAATTTTCCTCCGAGAAGGGAGTAACTTTTCCTATGGGAAAAACCTCAGCCTTCCCCTCATGAGGGGGCATTTTCTTCCTTTCAAATTCCTTGATGGAGTGAATATCTTTCGAAAGGATTCCTTGATGGTGAGTTGATTTACAAAAAAAATTCTTGTACTTTCAAATAGCGAGTCCCTTGAGTGGACCCCTCTTCTTTTGAACGGTTCCCAAGGGACACCTTAGAAATCCTTTCAATGTTTTGACTGTTTATGTGACTGTCAGCTTGTTTTCCTATGTGGCTGCTTTTTGTTTTCTGACATGTTTTGTCTACAAACTAACAGGTTTCTTTACAGGTGCACCTATTAAGCTGCTTTTTAGTCTAACTCTATGAAGTTCCCTTACATTGGGATTCCTTCATGAGAGAGTACTTGGGGGAATTCCTTCTTTACAAGTCTGAGGGCCTATAAAGCACTTGCATCATGCGAGATTTTTCCATCATTAGTCTATGGGCCTTCAGTGTACCTTTTTCAACTTCATAGTTCTGCAGAGCTATAAAGTCCTTTTGTTCGAAACTCCTCAGGAGAGTACCCGTGGAGTCCTTTGCTTGCCCTACACTTTCAAGTTTTCTAGATCATGATCTACTTCCTCAATGGTTCAGGTATACATTTCTAACTCTTTGATCTACTTTATTGAACACTCATGGATACTTGTGCTCGCTAAAGTGGGGGAAAAATGTATAGGAGAAAATTTGTACCCCTTGTGTAAATTCCCCTTTTTCATACCCTTACCTTAGAAAATCAAACTCGAAGGAAAAATTCCACATCACACACCTGTTTTCCATCCACTTGGTGCATGTTGTGTGTGTCGATGGGGGGATATTTGTTAGGGATGTGAGTATGATGCACAAACATCTGTGTGGCACCCTGTCATCCTTGATAGATTCCTGCATTTAGTGTCCACAAGGACATTATGTTCTCCATTGTGCACAAAGCGTAATGCCTCTGTGTTGACCAATCGACTCGAAAATGGCTCCTTCTCTCCCATTTTAACCTTGAAATGGATATCTTGTTCATTCATTCAGTCTTCCAAGATTTTCAAGCAATCTATCACATTATCTCAATCATTCTTTACACAACTCCATTAAGCATTGCAATAAGCAATATTTCTACTCCATCAATTCCATCCTTGTACATGCAGTTCTACCATAGAAGCTACGATTTTGGAGTCTTGCGAAACCTCCTTTCATCACTATTGTGGTCGTTTCGACTTTTCCAAGCTCATTTCCTTGCATTCTCCCTTCATTGGCCTTGAGCACCTTTGGGTGGAGGTGGTATTGAATCACTAGATCTTTTTCCTTTTTTGGTTTGATAGAGTAGCATTGCATCTTTTGTAGTGTTCAATACTTTCCTTTCTATTTCCTTTATTTCACTTTCTACTTTGTGGCTTTTCTGGCTATCTGTGGAGGTGAAAACACCAAAGCAGGGGTTTGACTAAGGCAAACCCCTATGCAACCCAACATCTTTCCCTCTTTTACTTGTGTGTAGGTGAACATGTGTGTGGAGCTCACTAGCGAATTGGAGCTTTAGTGAGTTGATATTCATCACCCTTGTCTTCATCTACTTGCTTTATCATTTATGTAGTTATTTCTCTTATTTCATCATTCTATTTATTTCATTAAAGTTAACCAGCTAGGCAGTTAGTAGGATTTTCTGATTTCCACATTGTAATTTACAGTTTTTGGCCGTATGGATGCCAGTGCGCCAAAGAGATTCCAGCACATTGCATTGTCATCCCAGACCCACACTGTCATCCTTGAACAAAGAGTTGTCTGAGGTGTAGTTTGGACTCCAAAAACTAGCTCGTCTAGCCCAATTTAGATTCTCGGATCTATAGAGTGACAAAAGCACTTGAGAATGCTCTTCACTCTTGATTCTTATCCTAAACATTTGTTAGCTTGAGGTAAGTTAGGGAAGCCCTCCGCTCTTAGCTCTCTGTGACCTGGAGCCTTGGTGTGGTTGGTCCCCCTCTCTTACAGTTATGCTAGGTGGCCATGTAAAAATGCTCAAATTCATGAATCAACAAGCCTTGTTATGCCAATTACATGGATTGTTTTTCCAGTCAATGCTTCAAGGAGCAAAAAATGGTTTAACATTGTGCGAATGAATCAATTCTTAATGTCACAGGGGGAAAATTGATAACCATGCCTTAGGGGGCATTATAAATAGCGCTACCACCAAAGGTTTATTTCAATAAGTCAAAATTATGAGACATCTATTAAATGGATAGGGTGTTATACCCCCCTTAAAATGTCAACATAATTACTATGTTGGTATTTTAAGGAAAAGAAGGGGAAGAAGGGTTCCTTGTAAAGAATACACACCTCCAAAAACTAGTTGTCCTTACCCCCCAAATGTAAAGGAAAGAATAACCATGCAAGAGACTATTAATTTGCTACCATGGAAAAATATATGGTTTCACTTAAGATTGTATGACCGTTAATGTCAATGAGGAAACAATGAAGCTACAAATTCCACATAGTGAGGAGAAACACAATAGAAGAGGAATCATTATTATTTAAAATGATTAGGTGCATCAACACATGGAAGAGTGTACCACAATAATTAAGTTATTGTATTTTATTACTCAAGGGTTGGCATTCATTTGTGGAATGACCATGCACTCGATGATATACATAAAATAAGTTATTGTTATAAAATTTCTTACATTTTGGGGGGGAGTAATCATGTGAGTTTTGAGGAGCCTCAAAAAAATATTTTCTTTGATAAAGGTGTAGGAGACAAGTTTTTCTCTTATGAAGAAAAGATTGCTTGCTTACTACATGACTTTTAAATATAGTAGATGATGGCAGATGAGATGAAGATGGATAAGAAGGTTGGAAACCTAAACTCTTTTTTGATAGATACAACATAGACTTCGCATGACCCTTAACTCCTTTTCCTATGTAAGATTCCTTATATCCATTTTTAGAAAGTATTTTATACCTAATCCCATAACATTCTTCCAACTCAGATGGAGAAGTCTTATCTAAATGCTCATGAGAATATGAATTGATTCTTTTGCAAGAATGTAAATCCTTTTTATTTATTTTAAAGTTAGGCATCACCAACACATGTGGGACAAAATCTAAAGAGCTCCCATCAAGGTAAGTGCACAAAGTTGAGTCCACAAAACGTGGAATTTTTTGCCTTAGCCAAAAAATTGAAATTGGCTTTGATAAAACGGGATCCCAATTTTTAAAAATTGGGATCTCGTTTAGCTTCGGGATCCCAAGCCTAAACACGAAACGGGATCCCGCTTTTTAAAAATTGGGATCTCGTTTCCCATAGGATCCTGAACCGATGGAAAAGGAACGAGATCCCGATTACTACGAAATGGGATCCCGATTTGTAGAAGTCGGGATCCCATTTTGTAGAAATCGGGATCCCATTTTGTATGCTATTATTTTTTTTTAAAGAAATAGAGTTCATTTCATAGCAGACGGGATCCCAAGTATAGGCGATAGTGACCCCCAAAAATAGCTACAGGTACCCGCCCACGCCCCATTTTTTTGCATTTTTCTATTTTTTATTGAAATTGTGAAGAAAATAAGTGAATTTGGCATTTTTTTTTAATTTATTTCACACTTTGAGCATTTTTTTTCCTGTTATAGTAGAAATGAGTAATTGTAAAAATAGACAAAAAAATGCAATGAAACTTAAAGACTTTTTAATAGAAATGAAAAAATGAACCTTGAATTGTGTTTTACAAACAAAATTTAACTTTTAAAACCTAAATCGTTCGATTAAACCAAAAAAATTTGAATTTGAAAACCCTATTGAAACAAAACAAAAAAAATTACATTTCAAAACCCTAGAAATTGAAATGAAAAAAAAAATTGCATTTAGAAACCCTAATCAAGCTTTTTGAAACGCTTAATTCAAATCAAATGAAAGAAATTGAATTTGAAAACCCTAGTTTGAACTGAAACAAAAAAATTGCATTAAAAACCCTAATTGCTTAGAAATTGAAACCATAAATTGAATTGGAAGAAAAAAAATTGTTAAAACCCTAAATTGAAATCGAACAAATCATTTTGATTTTGAAAACTAGGTAATTTCGAGCTCAAAAAAAATCATTTGCATTGCTTAAATGTTTTAAATATTATTTGCATTGTATTGAAAAAATGATATGTTAAACTTTAGTTTCAATGTTAAATTATAATTAGATTAGAAAACAATATTTTAAAGAATAGTTAAATTTCATAAAGTTTATCTTGATGTTTGTTTGCAAATTTAGTTAGAAAATTTGTAAATCTAAGCACGTACAATCGATTCCAATTAGCACTAACTTGCAAGTCTAAATTATTCCAAGGGCCACCTAAACTTCACCCTAAGTTTGCTCAACCCTAGACCTTGAACTGTAAAATCTAAACCATCAACACTAAAGCATTTGAATTTTATCTTAGGACCTTAAAATAAAATTTGGTTGCCTTAAAAAACCCTTTGTTGTCACCATTCACTAGAGATTTTTGTAATGTTTTCACTTATTTGAACACAATATAAAACCTTTTGGTTTCTACAAGTTTATGAAGAGTGGATGATCACTCTCTATGACACTTAGACATGATTATTAGGGATCTAAATCATTGGAAGAAAACATTATTCTATTATTTGTTGGACATTAAGTTCCTTGTGAACCCTACTTAACCAATAGAACATTCGAGCATTCTGGAACTACCTCGTACAATTATCTAACCATATGAGGTGTTCTTTCATTTGGATTCCTATTTCTCTTAAATTTCTATAAAATATACTAAAATAGTATTGAACAAACTCTAACAAGTGTAACCGATTATCACTCAAATAAAAATGATACTCCCTCAAAACTTTTCTATCATCCTCAGTGCTATCATCTGCATGTCTATAAACAATATGGAAAAACATAGCTACTTGCACTAAATTATAATATTGAGATTGAATTTCCTCTTGCAGAGCGAGAGTATAATTCTCTGCAAAATCAACCACTGAAAGTATAGTACCAATTGGAAATGTGTTTCTACATGCGTGAAATTGGCCATCAATCCATCGAGCATGTTCAGAGTGCATGACATATTTTGGTACAATTTTATTCTTAAATTCACTCATAAATGCATGCACACTAACTTTTTTGTAACTAAATCACAACGCTCTCCTATTTTTCCATCTTTTAAAGAATAGTGAACATTCTTAAATCTTTCAATGACATCTACTAATTGTTGTCCAAAATCATGATCAACACTTTCATGCAAACAAATTCTTAAAAATGAAAGATTTCCACAGTTAACGCATTGTCCAGAAATACAAGAACTTAAATAAAATAATTTATCATTAGATTTTTCAAAAAATAAACCTGAAATAAACTCTCTTATTGCTCTAGGTGGCATATCAATACCACAATCCTGTATAATCATGTTAGTATGCAAGGTACAACGTATATATCGAAAAACATCATAAAAATAACGAAATTGAACATGTATTTTACCACAACAAGATATTAGTTGCTTATTAATTTTTACATACCAGGGTTTACATTTTACAAAAGACCTTTGACTTATTTGAATATTACTAGGTAACACTAAATTGCTACAAAATTTTCTATAAAATTTAGTTTGTGTTGTATCTAATAGGTGTTTTGGGTGAGGATCACGAACTTTGGACCCCACCCTTAATTTTAAAACATCTCTAGCATTAGATGAAACCCTAGTATTATCATGCCAATATTTTTTGATCAAAGATTTAATTTCAACATTCAATTTTATATCAGACCTCGGTAGTCGTCCACTGAAAATCGAACATTGATTGATAGGATCATTTTCTATACTTTCTCTTCTTTTCGCCACTCTTAGTAATGTTTTAGGATGTCTTTTTAAAACTTAACTAATATTTCTTACCATTCTTTTATTCAAAGTTTCTTTATTAACTATAGCAGTTGTTATAGCTCTTCTTGCTGCGTTTTTATCTTTAGATCGACTATTTTTCCCAATAGATTGAATGGCACTAGCAACAGTAGACATAACATGTTTTAATGATTGATCTTTTCATTTTGGTTTAACATAAAATCCTAACCTTTTCATTACTTTCCTCATTTTTTGCATTCTCATCAACTACATCATTAGTTGAAATTGAAAAGCAATTTTTTTACGATAAAAGAATTTGGTGTATATTCTATTTGCATGTGTTCTTATTTTCCTCCAAGAAATTTGACCAAGAAGATTATCGAAAACACCACTTCCAATTTTAAAAAAAGTATTTTCATTAAATTCAACATCACATTCTAGATTTTCATCTTCATTTTCATCTTCATCTTCATTTTCATTTACATTTTCATCTTCATTTTCATCAACAAAATGGTTTTCATTTTCATTTTCATCAAAAATACAAGTTTGTTTTCATTTTCAAGAAAATTATCATTTTGATTTTCATTTGCAACAAAAGATTTTTCTTTTTTGTTTTCAACAAATTCTATTAAAGTTTCATCTCTCTAAATATCGTCAATGTCAACATCATTAAGTCCAACATCTTGTAAAACTTCTACATACACATTTACCATTTCACTAACATGTGGATTTGAAGACATACCTGGATTTGTGCATATTGAAAAATTCTCCATAGCATTCAAAGAGGGATTTGAAGACATAGTAGGACTTGTTTGTATAATCATATTCTTCTCCAAATTGACTCCTTGCAAATTAGCTTCATCTACAACCATGGTATCCTCAATTTTTTCATCTTCAATAGTTGTGGAATTGGTTGCTCCACCATCATTCATTGATTTCATTCTCATTCTTCTTTCTCTTTGTCTTTGTCTCTCCTCTCTATTTTCTTCAACTTCTTGAGGAGTCAATGTCTTCCTTCTCTTATTACGATCTTTATCTCCCATAATTATAAAATTCTCAAGCACAAATGAATGTTAATAGTGAAATACTTCAAAATATTCAATCCAAATTGGAAGTTGAATACCTATTAGGACAAAATTCTTCCTCTTGTGTTCCTCAAAACAAGTAGAAAACTAGCACAATTCCACTTTAACAATTGTTTTCTTCATGCCTCCTTTGAAAAATTCAATCCATATTGCAAATTGAAGACCTTTTATTCCTCCAAACAAGCACAAAAATAACACAATTCCACTTCAAAAATGGTGTAGATGATGCCATGTTTGATAAAATCAAATAAAAATCAAGTTCACCACCTATAAATACAATAGCTCATGAAAAATAGTTTACTTTTACTACTCTCGGTCGTACATGTGAAGTTGCAGACTTCATAGTTATTTTTTGTAGTATATTTAAATAAAAGAAATGGGATCTCGTTTATAAAAACTGGGATCCCGTTCTATAATCGGGATCCTGTTCTCCGACATTGAATGTGGGAACCGTTGGGAGGGAAACAAGATCCCATGTATAAAAAAGGATCATGTTTCCCTCCCAATGGTCTAAATATTATAGAGTAAGGAACAGGATCCCGATTATGAAACGGGATCCCGTTTATTAATAAACGAGATCCTATTTATTAATAAACAAGATCCCATTTATTAATAAACGGGATCTCGTTTTATATTCGGGATCCCATTTTTTAAAATTTAAATTTTTATTTGATTTGTGATCGGGTTTTTGCCTAGGATTTTGGTTCAAGAAAAGCATTGGAAATCCAAACTTAGGCCTTCAACCTGGTTTGACCTGCAAGTTGAAGGTCCTAATAATGTCAAAGAAAAATACCAACTTTGGACATATGGCTGATGACTTTTTTTGCAAAATTTTTTGACGAAATTAAAACCTATTTTAGATGAGACAATGCAGATTCTAAATATGTAATTTTTTTTGCAATTGGATTATTTTTTCTATTTTTCAATTAATTTCTAATAAAATTGGTCCATAAACTTTAAATATCAGGTTTTTTTACTATTTTAATAACTTTTGATCAACATAACATTTTGACAAATGGATTGCACGAGAACAAACTTCAAACAATTCTTTTCAATTTAAAAAAAAATCAAAAAATGATAAGTTTAGGTCATCTTATGCATGTCGTACACGACGATTTTTCAAAACGACAAACTGCCTAATAAAAATTTAACCAAAAAAAAGTTATTCAATAAAAAATTACAAAAAATATCAAGAACAAGCTTCATGAGTCACAAATATTTTCCCAAAAGGATTTAGAAAAATATGATAATTTAAGTCAAAATATGGATGTCGTACACGTGCATGGTATGGTAAAAAAAAAAGACTTTTAAACAGTGGTTTTTAGAAACGCCTATTGAAACTCAATTTGTACAATCTGGGTATTGAAATAAATTACATATTTGGAAACTAGACTTCGAGCACTACATTTTATGATTAGTGATGTTTTTAAAGATTTCATCTCTAAGTGCTTCAAATTTTAAGGTCAAATGTGTCAAATTCTGAAAATCAGGAAAAACACTTCCACTTTTTGGCCAAAAAGTGGACTCAACTTCTTGCACACACCCATCACCATTGATGGGTTATTTTTTGGATTTGTTGATGTAGATGAAGATTGAGTGAATGAAACACAAGATTCCTTAGGTTTAGATTGTGATATTTTATACTCTCTAATAAGGGAGGGTGTAAAATATAATGAACCCCAATCATCACCAAGTCATGAATTTGATGATGAAGCATTATTTTGATCCTTAGTTGTACTGGATGCTACCAAATTTGACTTTGTGGGCTTTGACGTTTAGATTTTGGACTCCCCATTAAAACAATGTGTAAAATCTAATGACCCCCAATCATCACCCAAGAGAACATTCATAGTATCATTATCATTAGAAGGTGATGGCTCAACTTTTGAAGATGAAATCAAGGTATTAAGAGAGTTGGAAGTGTTTTGATTATATTAAATTGGGAAGGGCCCATAACCATTAACAAAACAACCATAGAGGCCAAGCGGGGGGACTCATGAGACATGAGACACTCAGAAAGTAAAAAAAAGAGAAACTACACAAAGACTAGAAAAGAATGGAAAAGATAGTTGGAAGTGTTATGTTTGGCTTCGATTTGTTAATTACAACCTTTTTCATCCACATTTACCATATATATGTTGTTATTAGCCAATAGGCTATTTGTGTTAACTTTGCTCAAAATTTTCATCAGCCTTCTTGGTTTTAGACTTTTTCGGCGCCCAGGAAAAGGTGGCGGGTTTTTTTCCCATTTTGGTGAACTTTGGTCAGAATTTTCGTCAATCTTCCCAGTTTTTGAGGTCTCTAGTGCCGTGGAAAATGTGGTGGATTGTTTTTTGATTTTTTAAATAAAAAGTATTTGGCACTAAGATAGAGAAGGCCAGTGAAATGGCATCAACATTAATTTTTGTATGGTTTCCATGTAGTGGTGATGGTGCAAGTAACATTTTCCTTTAAAGTCCTCAGAAAACAAAGAAAATGTCTATGCAATTTTTGATAACGCATTGTTGGGTGTCATTCTCTAGGTTTTTCTTGTTGTTCAAGATAGCTGTGAGTGAGGAGGGAAAGCTTTTGTGAAGCTACAAGTGCATTGATCGGCTGTGGAATTTATATGAAGGTGGTTGGAAGTTATTTTGAGCTTTTTGCATGCATCGATAGTTGCAAAAGCACTAGAAAAGTGTGGGTTGTGATAATTTTGTGCCCATTTTTTGCAGGCAGTGGAGAAAGAATGGAGGGAAAAGAAAGCAAGTGGGAAGAGGTGTATTTGAAGGAAGTGGGAAGATGTGCATATTGAAAAAACCATTTTTTGAGTATTTCTAAAATAGTTTATGTTATTTTCCAAAGGGGATTGTTGATTGTTGCTCTGTAGCTTAGTCTAAATTGTTTGGTTTATGGTTTTTGTGTAGCTGCCATAGGTGGAAGGCAATATTGTTTGTTTTTTATGTTTCCTATGTTGAATTCGTGTTTTTTTATGGGCTTTTTCATCTAGGTTACTCTTGAAACCAATATTGTTTCATTGTGTCAATTGTTGTTGAAAAGACTGTATAGTTTTGTGGGTTTTGGCATGTGGGTGACTATTGGATATATTGTTCCATTTATGGCTTTCGTTTTGTGTGAATAGTTCCAAAATAGTTAATTTGGTTTGTTTTTGGTTAATCTTGAAAGCGATTTTTTTTGTGTTTTGTGGGTTTTGGCTTGTGGGTGACTGTTGGCTATATTGTTTCATTTATGGCTTCCTTTTTGTGTGAATGGTTACAAAATAGTTAATCTGGTGTGTTTTTTATGAATTTTTCAATCTAGGTCATTGTTGAAACCAATATTGATTCATGTATATGGTTTGTATTTTCTGGTTAAGGTTTTGAATCGATCTGTTACTACGAGCTTTTTGTGTTTTGTGCATTTTTCATGCGGGTTGTAACACCCTGCCATGCAACCCTAGGGGAAGTTGCAATCTACTACACAAACGAACTATTTTTTTTTTTAAGTACAAATAACATGCAAGTTCACTAACCATTTCCAACCAATCCTCTAAGGTTACGAGACTGAGTTACTTAAACCCAAACAAGAAACATGAATTATAACCATAACATTTAATTACTTAACAATTTAAGTTCACATACATTCTGTAGTACCCCTCTGTTTATGCTTATGCTTCATGTTGTTATGTTTTTATAATGTTAGATCTATGATGCTTTGTTGGATATTTGATCGCTGGTTTTGAGCGATAGTGGATTATTCTGTGACATGATGATACTTTGTATGGTGATTATTGATTTCAGACATGTTTGGATATAGTTTAGATGTTTTACTTTCAATTGATTATTGCTTAGTAAATGTTATGATGGACTAACAGCATTTATTTCGTCAATTTGTTGTGATGTGTATTGGTGTGGAGAATGGAATCGCATCACTCGCTTGCGAGTGCCCTGCGATATCTGTGATTTTCTCCGCACAGTGTGTCTGTTAATGCTTTATCATATATATATATGCATGTTATTTGCTTGGTTGCAGGAAATTGCAGGTACATGACACCGACTCCACCTGGGTACTTAGGTCTGAGCATGTCAAGACTCAACAGAAACGTTGATTGGGAGATAGTAGTTTGGTTTATCCTAGCCTAGTTTATAACCCTGGTCTTAGTACATTGTTTGTTTTCAGTTTTGAGTCATAGGTTGTATTGTCATTTTTGTTTGGATTAATCGTTTGAAAAGAAAATTTTCTTAAATTTTAATGTTGGTTATTGTGTTTTAAATTATTGTTATTTAATTACTGTTTAAATGTGGTAGAAGTTTACTTGCTTGATAATTTAATTCATTAATTAGCTTATTTGATTAAATAGTTGATCTTAAAAGGATTAAACTATTTTAATTAAATTAATTAATTAATTAAATTAAATTATTAAGTGTGTAAATTATATTGCATTTAAAAATTAAATAAATTGTGGAAAATTAGAAAATAAAATAAAATAAAATGCATGCAATTGGATATTGATTTTTAAAATTTAAATAAATTAAATAAGGCATGCAAATTTTGAAAAGGGCAAAATTGTTGAGAAGTTGTTAAAAGATATTTGCAACTTCTCAACAAGTGTGTAAGTTTTATTTAATGAGGTTGTTGAAAATTTGTTACGGAGGATATTTTGGATCTCGGGAAAAAAACATAAGGGTTATTCAATTTCCTCATGGAGAAATTATCAGAAGCTTTTGCAAAAAAAAATCTTTGTGTAAAAATCCTATTTCTTAGAAATTGTTATCTCTCTGGTTGTATATTTGTGGAAGATCCCTTGGAGGATCTTGGTGGTTGGTTAAGCTTTCTTGGATTTGAAGATTTTCTTGAAGAAGATTTTAGGATTGGGATTTGTACGCTACAAGCAAGAGGATATTTTCTACAGACAATTTTTAAATAACAGGTATTTCCCTGGTAAATTCAGTTTCTTTATTTGAAAGAAAATTTGTAGTATAAGTTTTGTCTTCTTGGCAAGTTGCTTGTAGAAAACTTTCTGTTGAAATTTGTTTTTGTTTGCAAGAATCTTCAGGAATGTAGTTTAGCAAAAGAAAGAATTCAAAAAAAAAAAACAAGATTCATCTTGAAAACCTCTGTGATAAATTTAGAAAAGAGAAATTGGAGAAAAGAGTGTTGAGTTTTTGTTTATTGTTTTATATATTGAAAACCTATTAGAATTTTTTAAAATGGGGAAAATAATTATGTGCAATGTTATTTTTCTCAATTTTTCTGTAGAAGATTTTATCAGAAAAAGATCTATGTATTTAAAATTATTTTTTTTGTTATTTTTGGATAAATATATATATATACACATAAATAAATATATATATATACAATATATAAATATATTTATGCATATATATATATTGTAGTGAATTTTATTGTTAATTGTTAAATTGCCATACGGAAATCGTGTCAATTTCCATCTATGCGAAATGGAAATTCGCAGTTATAGATCTTTTTTTATTTACCAGAGTTTAAAGTAAAAATCTTGGAATATTGTTATAAGGGAAGGCCGTGGGGTTACCCCACAACCGTCCCATATGGGGGCGACGGCTGTGAGGCAGGCGACGCTGCCCTTACAGGCAGCGGCGGTTGTCTCACCGCCGCCTCCCCATACGGGGTAGGCTGTAAACACAACCTTTACTCTGTGTTTTTTGTTTGTTAAAAACCTTCGACTGTTAAGAAACAGATGTATGAAATCCGCGTTTGACATTTTAATTTAAATGAAATTTAATGTTCAGTGAAATCTGAATTAGGGTATTTAATTATTTAATAATACATTATTTGTATATATATATTATATATATATGTAATATACATATATAATATATATATATATAATATATGTATAAATGTATGTATATATGTATATGTGAATATATATATATATACATCATATATATATATATATTTATATATATACATTATATATATATTTATATATATATATACATTATGTATATATTTCTTTTTGTTATAATGAATAGTTGACTAAAAGATTAATATGGAAAAGAATAATTGGGTAAATGAGAAATAAAGTTTATTGTTATTTATATAGTTATGCATATTATGAATTTGATGAGAGTATTAATTTAGTGTGTAGAGAGTTGTTATGTTGTTAAAGAATTATTAGCAGTAAACTCTTCCCTTATCTTAATTGTCTGATTTGGATTTAATATATCCAAAAAAAAAAAAATAGACTTGTATTTGTTTTCAGATGTCTTATTTTTATTGGAAAAAGGGGGGGGAGAGAATTTTATTTTTACGCGATTTAAGTCTTCCAGTATCAGTCTTTTAAGGGGGTGAAATTGATTTTGAATTCACGTGATTGAACAAGTTTAGGGTAGTGCACCTGATATGCTGAATGGATTGTAATGTATATTGTGGTAAATTTGGTATTATTTGTTGTATTGTGCACTTGTCTACCCTAGATAGTGAATCTAGAATTCCTTTGTTATGTTTAGGGGAGTGGCTATTTGTAAGGGCCGACACACAAAGTGGTGTCAGGGTAACTTACAAATAGTTAGTAAGTCAATGAAAATTAAAGAACACAATAGTTAGATTAAAACACTTAACAAGATGTACATGCCTCGCTTATGTCTCTTGAGCTTCTTCAGTCATGAGTATAAGATGAGAAGGCCTGGAATGGAAAATTAGTGTCTTGTTCCTTTAAAAGACATTCGATTCCACAACAGTATGCAATAGGGGCTGGGTTTCGTAAGAGGTTATCAGGGTAACCCAAGGATTGGGGGCCAAAACCTAAGAAGAAACACCAGGGTAACCTTTGCATCGTTGTGCTGACACTCCACCTAGAATAACAGTTAACCCTATGTTTGTGGTATAATCAATTGTCAAAATCTGGAAGCAATGTAACCATTAGAATGTTTTGTACTAGTGTATAGGGTTAGTAGATTAGGTCTAGGTAACCTTGTTACTATCTCCTAGCACGGGGGGTGGACCTACGGGTACCACATGGTTGGGTGGAATGTGCACCTTACTCCGTTGGGTCCCCAGTTTGATCATGGCATTGAGAGCTTCATGGATGGAGAGCTCACACTTGGATCTTATGTATATTTCCTCATTGTAATTTGTAATTTATGTATTTAAAATATCCCTCAAATGTTGTGAGGTGAACATTTGTAATTGCAATTTTTATAGAACTATCTCATCAAGATGGATGAGTATTGTAATATCATATCAAATGCAATGTATGGAAAAACATGTATGTACTTTATGTTATTATGAATGGTATTCAAAAGAAATTTTAATGTTATGCAAAGTTTATCTTTATGTTAATGTTATTAATATGTGCAATGCGAAATACTCTAGTCACTTATGGAAAACTCAAAGTAGTGAATCGTTTAGTAACTTAACGAATGTATGCAATTAAATAACTTAATATTAATACTTTAAAAAAAAAATTATTACACCTTTATTACACTATTGCAACATTCTTAGGTTATTAAGACGGGGCATTATAGATTGGTATTAGAGCCAGGTTTACAAACACTAGACACTATGGGTAATCATGAGCCCATTAGGTTGACCTAGTACGTAGTGTTGCAATTGTTAGCCTTGGTTGAATAGTATCTAAGACTCGTTATTGTTATGTGTAGGAACATGCCTAGGTGAGGAGGAAGAGGTCGTGGTAGAGGTCGAGGTGGAGGCCGAGGGCCAATCCCTCAGGTTACTCCCCCTCCTAGCCCTCACCATAGTGATCAGGCAAAACAGATGGGTCAGAGAAATGAGGGACAGAATCCCGTACAGTCAGCAGTAGAGGGTTCTCAGATACGTCCACTTTTAGAGGAGGTCCTAGCTCGTCTTGGACCTAGACAGGTAGATGAGCAGGAGGTTGTGAGAGAGAGGGATAGATCCCCTAGGAGAGTAGAGGATATAGCACATCAGGATGCTATCATTGTAGGTCATATGAGAGATTTACTGAGGCACACCCTCCTACCTTTGATGGTTCAGGAGGAGGATTAGAGGCTGAGACTTGGCTACTAGATTTGGGTAGATGCTTCGCCATGCACCCTTACGCTAGCAATACCCGTGCCAGATGCGCTATTATGCACTTGAGAGGATTCGCCTCTACTTGGTGGTGCCTAGAGGAGCAGAAGCTCCATATAGATATTGGTTCTGTGTCTTGGGAGATGTTTCTCAAGAGGTTTAGAGCTTGGTTCCTTTCGAAACATTGGAGGTAGCGTAGGTTTGACGAGTTCCATGATCTACGTCAGTTAGCTCTTTCTGTAGAGCAATATGAACGTAGGTTCTATAAACTCAAGCAGTATGCTAGTATTGGTGATGATGAGCCTATGCTAGTACAGCATTTCATCAGGGGTTTAAATGCCCGCATCAATGGTGGTGTCTGAGTCTTTGAGCCAAAAACTATGGAAGTCACGGTGGAGAAGGCTCGCATAGTAGAGGAGAACCTTATTATGGCTTTAGGTGGACACACAGGAGTGCAGATTGGTAGTGCTCCTGCAGCACATTTTAGTCCATGGGGTGGATAGGCACAGACAGGTGGTTCTTCCAAAAACCAACAGACACCCACAAAGGGTGGACAACAACAACAACAATGAACACCTTAGAAAAACAATAACCCTCAACCACAACAACAAAATAGTCCTCAAACAGGAAAGGGTCGCAACTGGTGGTGCAACAAGCGCAATAGGCAAGATCAGCCTGCGCAGAGTGCTCAGTCTACCATCAGTAGGGGTAGTTTTCAGTAGTCCAATGTACCTTCGGGTGGCAGAGGATTCGGCAGAGGCACATGTTGTTATTCATGTGGGCAGCAGGGACACATAGCTAGGCAGTTTCTGATGAGAGGTTCTACTGGTTATGGGCCTCGACCTACAGCTTCAGAGCCTACGGTGGGAGATGCAGGATGAGCACATACTGTATATGTTGCGGTTAATGACCGCCAAGCCGATCACCATAACACGATGGTCGAAACTTTAGGTAAGTTGCATGGTGTTAGTGTTTCTATACTTTTTGACTCTGGAGCCACTGACTCCTTTATTTCACCAACCATTGTAGACCGTTGTGGTCTTATGGTGGTAAAGCAAGGTGGTAAGTGGCAAGTTGAATTCGCCTCAGGGATGAAAGTAGCAGTAGAAAACTTAGTATATAATTGTGAACTTAAAATTGGTACGTTAACTACCTTACTAGATTTATATGTTACACCCTTAGGATCGTACGACATAGTATTAGGAATGGATTGGTTAGCATCTTATCATGCTGTAATTGACTGTTGACTTAAGACAGTTAGTTCCATTAATGATTTAGGTGCGAAAGTGGAAATCGTAGGTATTCATAGACCTATCTCTTTGCGGATGATATCTGCTATGCAATTAAAGAGATGTCTTCGTCAGGGATGTCAACTGTTTGCAACAACAGTTACTGATTTGGAAGAGGGTGAGAGTTGAGAGGTATCTCTAGATGATCATCCTATTCTTAGGGAATTCGCAGATGTGTTTCCCGATGACATTCCTGGAATGCCACCGAAGAGGGATATAGACTTTACAGTCGACCTAGTTCCTAGAGCTGAACCTATATCTAGAGCTCCTTATAGAATGACGACTCAGGAGTTAGAGGAACTTCATATTCAGTTAGAGGAACTTTTAGAAAAGGGTTTCATTCATCCAAGTGTTTCCCCTTAGGGAGAACCTGTTATCTTTGTAAAGAAGAAGGACGGATCTCTTAGGCTATGCATTGACTATCGTCAATTGAACAAGGTAACGATTAAGAATCGTTATCCTTTGCCTAGAATCGATGATCTTTTTGATCAAATTAAGGGAGCTAATGTGTTCTCTAAAATCGATTTGAAATCCGGTTACCATCAATTGCGTATAGCTGAAGCAGACATTCATAAAACTGCTTTTCGAACTCGATATGGGCACTACGAATTCACAGTAGTACCATTTGGGTTAATGAACGCACCATCTATATTCATGAGTTTAATGAATGGTGTATTTCGTACATACCTTGATCGATTTGTCCTAGTATTTCTCGATGATATTTTGGTTTATTTGAGAAACATGAAGGAACATGAAGAACACTTGAGACAGGTATTGCAATGTTTAAGGGAAAATCAATTGTATGCAAACCTGAAGAAGTGTGACTTCTTTCAACCTGAAATAAAATACCTTGGACATGTGATATCTGGAAAAGGTATCACTGTGGATCCTTCAAAGATCCAAGCTATTGTGGATTGGCCCACACCTACTAATGTAGGTGAAGTTCGTAGTTTTATGGGTCTAGCTAGTTACTATAGGCGTTTTGTAGAGGGATTTTCTAGAATAGGTTATCCTATTACTTCTCTTCAGAGGAAAGGGAAGAAGTTTGTTTGGACAGAATAGTGTCAGTTGGCTTTTCAGGCTCTTAAAGAAAAGTTAACTAATGCGCCTATACTCATTGTTCCTGATCCTACTAAGTATTTCGTAGTGTGTGCGGATGCATCCTTAGAGGGTTTGGGAGCAGTTTTGATGCAAGATGGGTGTGTGGTTGCTTATGAGTCTCGCAAACTCAAGGACCACAAATTAAACTATCCTACTCATGACCTAGAACTAGCTGCGGTAGTACATGCATTAGTTCGTTGGAGACATTTCCTATTAGGTCATCGTTTTGAACTTCATACTGATCACCGTAGTTTGCAATACATTTTTACACAACCTAATTTGAATGCAAGGCAAAGACGGTGGATGGAGTTTTTGTGTGAGTACGATTTTGAAGTAAAATATGTTCAAGGCAAAGAGAACGTAGTGGCTGACACTCTTAGCCGGCGTCGACATGAGATCTCTGCTACTACTCTTGTAGTAGATTTGAGAGGTCAAATAGTAGCTGCACTTCCTACTGATAGATTGTATCAGGAAGTGAGGTCGGAGATTGAATCGGGTAGACCTTTAGAAGGTCGATTTGCAGGGTATGTCCTAGAATCGGATGGTATATTACGGCATTTGGGTCGTATTTATGTACCACATGTTGAGAGTCTTCGTACATTAATCATGATTGAAGCTCATTGAGCTCCTTATTCAGCTCATCCAGGAGTCAAGAAAATGCATGCTGATCTTCGGTAATTGTATTTCTGGCCTGGTATGAAACGTGATATTGCTGATTATGTATCGAGATGTCTTGAATGCCAGCGAGTTGAAGCTGAGCATCAACATCCTGCTGGATTATTGCAGCCACATCTCATTCCCGAATGGAAATGGGATATTATATCCGTTAACTTTATTGTAGGGTTACCTACGTCATCACGTCAACATGATGCCATTATGGTAACTGTTGACCGTTTGACTAAAGTAGCTCACTTTTCACCTGTATGATCATCATACAACGCTTCATCCGTAGCTAGGATATTCATGGAGGACATCGTTAGATTGCATGGGATTCCTCATAGGATCATATCGAATAGAGATCCTCTTTTTATTTTTGCCCTATGGACTTCATTACAACGTTCTCTAGGTACACAGTTGAACTTTAGTTCAACGTATCATCCTCAAACCGATGGTCAAACTGAAAGAGTTAACCAAATATTAGAGGATATGCTTAGGATGTACGTAATGGACCAACAATCACGTTGGGAGGATTACTTGTACTTAGTAGAATTCGCTTACAACAATGGATATCAGAGTTCCATAGGTATGCCACCATTTCAGGCATTATACGGTCGTCCTTGTCAAACTCCACTAAGTTGGGATCGACTTGAGGATAGAGTATTACTTGGACCTAAGATGCTTCGAGACATGGAGCAACAGGTTGACCGTATTAGAGAGCATTTAATAGCAGCTCAAGATAGGCAAAAGAAATATGTCGATGCACATAGGATTGATTGACAGTTCGCTGTTGGTGATAGAGTATTTCTTCGAGTGTGACCGCGAAAGAGTCCAATCCGTTATGGAAAAGGCTCTAAGCTTGCACCTCGTTTCATTGGACCATTCAAGATTTTAGAGAGAATTGGTCTCGTGGCGTATCAACTCGCCTTACCACCCAGTTTGTCTCGTATTCATGATGTTTTTCATGTATCAGTTCTTAGACCATATCATCCCGACATATCTCATGTACTTGATTGGAATGCATTACAGGTTGAGGACGGGCAGCTGGCTTTGGAGCCCGTGGCCATTCTACATCATCGGACGCTCGGTCTCAGGGGTCAAGACGTTGATCAAGTGAGGGTCCAATGGGATCCTAGCCATGAGGCTTCTGCTACCTGGGAGGATGCGACACGCATGAGGGAAATTTATCCCTATCTCTTCACAGGCTTTCAGGAGCAAGCCTGATCCTAGGGGGGGAGGATGTAGTACCCCTCCGTTTATGCTTATGCTTCCTGTTGTTATGTTTTTATACTGTTAGATCTATGATGCTTTGTTGGATATTTGATCGCTGGTTTTGAGCGATAGTGGATTATTCTGTGACATGATGATACTTTGTATGGTGATTATTGATTTTAGACATGTTTGGATATAGTTTAGATGTTTTACTTTCAATTGATTATTGCTTAGTATATGTTATGATGGACTAACAGCATTTATTTCGTCAGTTTGTTGTGATGTGTATTGGTGTGGAGAACGGAATCGCATCACTCGCTTGCGAGAGCCCTATGATATCTATGATTTTCTCTGCACGGTGTTTATGTTAATGCTTTATCATATATATATATATGCACGTTATTTGCTTGGTTGCAGGAAATTGCAGGTACATGACACCGACTCCACCTAGGTACTCAGGTCTGAGCGTGTCAAGACTCAACGGAAATGTTGATCGGGAGATAGTAGTTTGGTTTATCCTAGCCTAGTTTATAACCCTGGTCTTAGTACATTGTTTGTTTTCAGTTTTGAGTCATAGGTTGTATTGTCATTTTTTTTCGGATTAATCGTTTGAAAAGCAAATTTGCTTAAATTTTAATGTTGGTTATTGTGTTTTAAATTATTGTTATTTAATTAATGTTTAAATGTGGTAGAATTTTACTTGCTTGATAATTTAATTCATTAATTAGCTTATTTGATTAAATAGTTGATCTTAAAAGGATTAAACTATTTTAATTAAATAAATTAATTAATTAAATTAAATTATTAAGTGTGTAAATTATATTGCATTTAAAAATTAAATAAATTGTGGAAAATTAGAAAATAAAAATAAAAATAAAATAAAATAAAATGCAATTGGAAATTGATTTTTAAAATTTAAATAAATTAAATAAGGCATGCAAATTTTGAAAAGGGCAAAATTGCCGAGAAGTTGTTAAAAGATATTTGCAACTTCTCGACAAGTGTGTAAGTTTCATTTAATGAGGTTGTTGAAAATTTGTTACAGAGGATATTTTGGATCTCAAGAAAAAAATAGAAGGGTTATTCAATTTCCTCACAGGGAAATTATCAGAAGCTTTTGCAAAAAAAAATCTCTGTGTAAAAATCCTTATTTCTTAGAAATTGTTATCTCTCTGGTTGTATATTTGTGGAAGATCCCTTGAGGATCTTGGTGGTTGGTTAAGCTTTCTTGGATTTGAAGATTTTCTTGAAGAATATTTTAGGATTGGGATTTGTACGCTATAGGCAAGAGGATATTTTCTACAGACAATTTTTAAATAATAGGTATTTCCTTGGTAAATTCAGTTTCTTTATTTGAAAGAAAATTTGTAGTATAAGTTTTGTCTTCTTGGAAAGTTGCTTGTAGAAAACTTTCTGTTGAAATTTTTTTTTGTTTGCAAGAATCTTCAGAATGTAGTTTAGCAAAAGAAAGAATTCAAAAAAAAAAAACAAGATTCATCTTGAAAACCTCTGTGATAAATTTAGAAAAGAGAAATTGGAGAAAAGAGTGTTGAGATTTTGTTTATTGTTTTATATATTGAAAACCTATTGGAATTTTAAAAAATGGGGAAAATAATTATGTGCAATGTTATTTTTCTCAATTTTTTTGTAGAAGATTTTATCAGAAAAAGATCTGTGTATTTAAAAAAAAAAATTTGTTATTTATGGATAAATATAAATATATATATACACATAAATATATATATACAATATATATATATATATATTTATGCATATATATATATATTGTAGTGAATTTTATTGTTAATTGTTAAATTTTCGTACGGAAATCATGTCAATTTTCGTCTATGCGAAATGGAAATTCGCAGTTACAGATCTTTTTTTTATTTACCAGAGTTTAATGTAAAACTCTTGGAATATTGTTATAAGGGAAGGTCGTGGGGTTACCCCACAGCCGTCCCATATGGGGGCGACGGCTGTGAGGCAGCCGACGCTGCCCTTACAGGCAGCGGCGACTGTCTCACCGCTGCCTCCCCATACGGGGTAGGCTGTAAACACAACCTTTACTCTATGTTTTTTGTTTGTTAAAAACCTTCGACTGTTAAGAAATGGATGTATGAAATCCGCGTTTGACATTTTAATTTAAATGAAATTTAATGTTCGGTGAAATCCAAATTAGGGTATTTAATTATTTAATAATACATTATTTGTATATATATTATATATATATGTAATATACATATATAATATATATATAATATATGTATAAATGTATGTATATATGTATATGTGAATATATATATATATATATATATATGTATATATATATATATTTATATATATACATTATATATATATACATTATGTATATATTTCTTTTTGTTATAATGAATAGTTGACTAAAAGATTAATGTGGAAAAGAATAATTGGGTAAATGAGAAATAAAGTTTATTGTTATTTATATAGTTATGCATATTATGAATTTGATGAGAGTATTAATTTAGTGTGTAGAGAGCTGTTATGTTGTTAAAGAATTATTAGCAGTAAACTCTTCCCTTATCTTAATTGTTTGATTTGGATTTAATATATCCAAAAAAAAAAATAGACTTGTATTTGTTTTCAGATGTCTTATTTTTATTGGAAAAAGGGGGGGGAGAGAATTTTATTTTTATGTGATTTAAGTCTTCCAGTATCAGTCTTTTAAGGAGGTGAAATTGATTTTGAATTCACATGATTGAACAAGTTTAGGGTAGTGCACTTGATATGTCGAATGGATTGTAATGTATATTGTGGTAAATTTGGTATTATTTGTTGTATTGTGCACTTGTCTACCCTAGATAGTGAATCTAGAATTCCTTTGTTATGTTTAGGGGAGTGGCTATTTGTAAGGGCCGACACACAAAGTGGTGTCAGGGTAACTTACAAATAGTTAGTAATTCAATGAAAATTAAAGAACACAATAGTTAGATTAAAACACTTAACAAGATGTACATGCCTCGCTTATGTCTCTTGAGCTTCTTCAGTCATGAGTATAAGATGAGAAGGCCTGGAATGGAAAATCAGTGTCTTGTTCCTTTAAAATACATTTGATTCTACAACAGTATGCAATAGGGGCCAGGTTTCGTAAGAGGTTACCAGGGTAACCCAAGGATTGGCGGCCGGAACCTAAGAAGAAACACCAGGGTAACCTTTGCATCGTTGTGCTGACACTCCACCTAGAATAACAGTTAACCCTATGGTTGTGGTATAATCAATTGTCAAAATCTGGAAGCAATGTAACCATTAGAATGTTTTGTACTAGTGTCTAGGGTTAGTAGATTAGGTCTAGGTAACCTTGTTACTATCTCCTAGCATGGGGGGTGGACCTACGGGTACCACATGGTTAGGTGGAACGTGCACCTTACTCTGTTGGGTCCCTAGTTTGATCATGGCATTGAGAGCTTCATGGATGGAGAGCTCACACTTGGATCTTATGTATATTTCCTTGTTGTAATTTGTAATTTATGTATTTAAAATATCCCTCAAATGTTGTGAGGTGAACATTTGTAATTGTAATTTTTATAGAACTATCTCATCAAGATGGATGAGTATTGTAATATCATATCAAATGCAATGTATGGAAAAACATGTATGTACTTTATGTTATTATGAATGGTATTCAAAAGAAATTTTAATGTTATGCAAAGTTTATCTTTATGTTAATGTTATTAATATGTGCAATGCGAAATACTCTAGTCACTTATGGAAAACTCAAAGTAGTGAATCGTTTAGTAACTTAACAAATGTATGCAATTAAATAACTTAATATTAATACTTTAAAAAAAAAATTATTACACCTTTATTACACTATTGCAACATTCTTAGGTTATTAAGACGGGGCATTACACATTCCATACATAATAATTTACATCAAAGAATATGAGATACCACTTGATTCCAATAATATAATTTACAACATGATTACAACACTCATTCCCCGAATGAGATAAATCCAATAAGCATGATTACATATTACAAATTCCACCTCGATAAAAAAATGAGGGGTAATAAAATACAAGGTCAACTGAATGAATTAAGCATGGAAAGAAACTGGATCCCATGAGCTCTCCAACTAGAAATCTCATCCACACGAATAAGGAGAAGACTCAACAGATTAAGGTGCACGTTCCACCCAACTGTGTGATACCTGAAGGCTCACCCCCTGTGCTAGGAGATAGTAACTAGGAATTCCTATACAAGACCATCTACCTCTAGACATGGGCTAAAACATAACCAAACTAAAACAACTACAACCACGGTATCACTTAATACAAAGTTACAATGCTTCAAGAGAACAATGATCATGTACATCAAATTTACACCACACAATAACTAACTAACTGCTGACATAGGAAGAGTGTCATAAATAAATTGCTATGAGTTACCCTAGCTCAACCTTCCTAGGCTATCGGACCCCCATCTTGGGTTACCCTGGCTTGCCTCTACCGGCCGTCAAACCCTCATGAAAAACTATGTGTCTCGCCTCATCTCGAGCTTTAACAAACGCATGCTTCATGAGAGAGGCATTCATTATCTTTATTAGTGTGAAAGTTCCCCATTAGTTCTTTTAAATTATCATTTGATTAAACCCTAGGTGAGTTACCCTGGCACCCCTTTGTGTGTCGGACCCCCACAAAGAGCCACTCTCCTATCGACAACACACATGGTACAAAACCACAATCCAATGGGTAAACTAGATAAGACGACCTCTCCAATCCAAGGAGGCAACAGACAAAGGAAACTCACTCCAAACACTAGAGGCAACAAAGGTCAAAACCCTCTCCAAACACTCGAGGCAACAAGGTCAAACCCCTCTCCAAACACTAGAGGAAAAAAAAATACAAAACCCACTCCTTCCAAAGGAGGCACAAACCACATAACCCTCCCCTAATCCCAAGGAGGCACAAACCATCCGAGTTCGAGAAAACCGGGTAAGACAACAAGATACCACTATACACACTTCCCAAGGAAAAACAAAGGTTGACAACATATTACGACAACCCCAAATAATTAAAAACCCCATTTGGAAGACTTACATAAACAATTGACTCAGTTTCCCAACATAGAGAATGACCGAAAACATCACTTAGAAAGCAATTCAGGCAACTCAATAAACTAATGTTAGGGTTTCCTAAACCCAAGCCAAGAAATGACGTAGCATAGGAAACCAATTAAATAATTAATCTTATTTGCACATACTCATTAGCAACTCAAATCACATTAGCAATTTTAAGGAATTTAAACTAATAATTTAATTTCGTCTTCTCCAATTACACATAATGATTAAAACATTATTTTTCAATAACCTCATTTGATTATAACATCCACTTTTTTTAAATTGATTGAATTTGATTAAAAAGACAATTCCTTTCCAATCAATTATCAGAAAAAAAAAATAGTCATTTTAAAACTCATACATTTAAATATTTGCATTTTATTTAAATATATAAATAGCATTTTAAAAAAAACATTTTTATTTCAACTAATTAAGAAAAAGATCTCCATTAGCTAATATATATATATATATATACAACATATATATAATACATATTTAAATAATGGCATAAAAATTTATTTAAATTAATATTATATATATATATAATATTTAAATATTATATATATAATACATATATATTATATAACATATAATATAAAATTTAAATTAAATAAAAATTAAATAAAAACTAAAACAAAAAACAAAAATTTAAAAAAAAGACAAAACCTAATTCAAGGTTGCGCAGCCCAGAACAGGGGACGCAGCCCCTGCTGGGCTACGCAGCACCCACGCAGGGTGGCTGCGTAGCAACCTCCCCCTCATGGGGACACTGCTTGTGGGGAAAGTGTTGGGCGCTGCCTGTGGGGGCAATGTTGGGTGCTACCTCCATAGCCAGTACCTCCATATGGGAGCAGTTGTGGGGCAAGCCCCACCCCCAAATTTTTACACTATAAATTTTTTTATATATAAAAATAAAATAAATAAAAACGCCTCCCTTGTGTCTTCTGACGGATTTCACAGAAAACAAAATTTATTTTTATTTTTTTTATAGAGGATTCTTATATAAAAGAAAAGATTTTAAATGAAATTCCTCCAGCATAACATCATAAAAATTTTATATGATATATATATATATATACATATAAAATTCCATTGAATAATTAGATTGGGCAAGTTTTCATAAGGGGAAAACTAAGAAGAATTTTAAGCACAATATCATGATATGCATTTCTGGGTTTTCCCCAAATTGAACAGAGAAGTTTAAACTTTTCATTTGATTCCTTCCAAATTTCTATTGCTAGTTCATTTGATTCCTTCCAAATTTCTATTGCTAGTTTTGAAACAAATTCACATGGGTTTTTATTGAAATTCCAAACAACAATTTAAATATTTTCATACAGCATAACAAAGATTGAAACTCATTTCAAAATGAAAACAAAATAAAAACAAATAGGGAACCTGGTTTTTCTCCAAAGCTTGAAGAACTCCAAATGGTGCTTTCAAATCCTATTTTTTTATTCCAGCTTAACCAAGAAATCCACTTTGCTTCTTCCAAATCCAAAAACTTCTTCAAAATCCAAAAGCAAAGCCACAACCAATCTTTTTGCTACCAAAATTGAAAGTTAAAAATTGAAAATAAAATTCCATTTGCTCTCATAGAGTTTCCCCAATTTTGGTCAAACCCCTAAAAAAATCTCACCCACTAAATTCATTGCAAAACTTGGAGATATTTATGTACCTCAAACCTGTGAACCAGGTGGATTCGATGTCATGTACCTGTCAACCTGCAAACAAAGAGTACATCGAACATGCATATATATATAATATGATCAAACACACCATGAAGAGGAAATCTTAGAATCGTAGGGCGCTCGCAAGCGAGTGGTACAATCTCGTCCCCTTCACCAATCCAATATCACTAACTGACGCATCTAACATCAATAATATGATCACAAGCATAAAACATCATTAAATAAAATATATGCTAAATTAATCCAAAAAATTCCATACAAATAACATCAGAGTAAAATACCATCACATTAAAATATTACATACGCATCGCTTAACAATTTGCAATCAAATAGTAACCAAGTTCCAAAGTCACAGCATAAACAGAAACCACATACAAAGAAGAACACTGCCGATAAAAGAGCCAAAATGGAGGGGTGTTACATCCTCCCCCCTAGGGTCAGGCTTACTCTTGGAAGCTTGCCAATAAAAACTCAATAAAATCACACATAATCAATGGTTCTAAAACTAAACCACTCCATATCTCAACATAAAAACAATAGCAACCCGTGATAAAATCAACACAACCAAGCACACTGTCAATCTATACAATCAACATGGTGACGCAACCACCAACCAAATTTCCAAAACACATATCGAAGGATTAACATACATAATACACATATGCACCAATACACATCACTGGGAATCCTCACAAGGCCACACATAGTGTGATATCATTACAAAGTTTACTCAAGACAAGGTATGCAACATTATCACTTCAACATTCATTTAACATTTTGCATTTTGAATCTAGGTACAATAATTTAACATCTACATGATTTCTTAAGACTCAACAATAAATTTTGGGACTATAGGCCTCACCAACAAGATGCACCTATTAGGAAATTATCATTAACATGCAATTGTTTCACTAATCCCTTTTCTCTAAACTTTTACTTACTGCAAAATGATTTTCTATTCATATTATACATTTTCCATGATTATGAATGCAACTTGGGGACTTAGGTCCTTTACCCAAGGTTTGGCCTAATAAAAAAAACCTTCATGAATACATAAAAATTTTCTCATAAGATACAACATACCCTGGGTTTCAATACCCCACACACTTAAGGACAGGCATCTTCGTTATACCAATGAGAAGAGAGAGAAGGAGAGAGAAGGATTTACAATTCTGACATAGAAGGATTTACAATTCTGACATAAACACTAATGTAAACATGGTCTCATCATCACACAATTACTTTCATACAAATGCATCAATCATATGAGAGCATGCACAAATCTCTATGACTAACAACATGATCATTCATTTTCTATTACCATATTTCATAATTTCAATACAATATAACATGCAAAAGAAACTTTAAAACCACATAGGATCAATCTAGCAATCATTAACATAAGGAGGTAAATCACAAGAAGACATGCATCAGAAACTTTGCATGGTGAAGAAAAACAGCAAGACTCCAGAAGAGAATATACACAAAAGGAACTTCTTGGCACCCTCAAGTTCAAACAGACCTTCCCACAATATGAGTAGAGAAACCAAGCAAGGTAATTTTAGGCAACACATGTCACCTGCAACCCACCAAAAAACTAAGTTCCAACATGCTCACCCACAACATAGGATATAGGGAAGTAATCGCTCTCAACCTCGAAAGACTCTCAACCAAGGGAATCACTCCAATCCTGAAGTGTAAGGCAAGACCTAAGAGGTATCATTCCTCCACAACTCAAGACAAGGTTGGAAAACTCAACCCTCTAAAACGCCATACTGAGGCACTCAAGGCAAGAGGTCCTATGACTATCTCGCCCCAACAAGCATTTGGAACACACCCAACAAACACACTACACAATTGTCCATAATGCATTCTTCCAGTAGGAAGGATATCGGTGCATTGTACACTACACCGAGGCTCCTATCCTTTCCACTAGTTTCCTGCACCATTGGACCTACACCACGTAACAACTTATGGGTAGACAAGTGAGATCAACCCAAAAGGAAATCATAAACTAACGAACAAATCACCTAGGTCAACGCCATGGCTCATAGTGCCCAGAGTATAACCTATGTAACTAACAGCTTAATGGGTTCCACATTAACCCAGAGTACCCAGTGTTTAAACCTGGCTCTGATACCACATGTAATGCCCCAACAAGCAACCCTAGGGGAAGTTGCAATCTACTACACAAATGAACTATTTTTTTTTTTGTTTAAGTACTAATAACATGCAAGTTCACTAACCATTTCCAACCAATCCCCTAAGGTTACAAGACTGAGTTACTTAAACCCAAACAAGAAACATGAATTATAACCATAACATTTAATTACTTAACAATTTAAGTTCACATACATTCCATACATAATAATTTACATCAAAGAATATGAGATACCACTTGATTCCAATAATATAATTTACAACATGATTACAACACTCATTCCCCGAATGAGATGAATCCAATAAGCATGATTACATATTAAAAATTCCACCTCGATAATAAATGAGGGGTGATAAAATACAAGATCAACTGAATGAATTAAGCATGGAAAGAAACTAGATCCCACGAGCTCTCCAACTGGAAATCTCGTCCACGTGAGCAAGGAGAAGACTCAACAGATTAAGGTGCACATTCCACCCAACCGTGTGATACCCGAAGGCTCACCCCCCATGCTAGGAAATAGTAACCAGGAATTCCTATACAATATCATCTACCTCTAGACATAGGCTAAAACGTAACCAAACTGAAACAACTACAACCACAGTATCACTTAACACAAAGTTACAATGCTTCTAGAGAACAATGATCATGTACATCAACTGTACACCACACAATAATTGACTGACTACTGACGTAGGAAGAGTTTCATACATAAATTGCTATGAGTTACCCTAGTTCAACCTTCCTAGGCTACTAGACCCCCATCTTGGGTTACCCTGGCTTGCCTCTACCGGCCGTCGGACCCTCATGCAAAACTATGCCTCTCGCCTCATCTCGAGCTTTAACAAATGCATGCTTCATGAGAGAGGCATTCATTATCTTTATTAGTGTGAAAGTTCCCCATTAGTTCTTTTAAATTATCACTTGATTAAACCCTAGGTGAGTTACCCTGGCACCCCTTTATGTGTCAGACCCCCACAAAGAGCCACTCTCCTATCGACAACACACATGGTACAAAACCACAATCCAATGGGTAAACTAGATAAGATGACCTCTCCAATCCAAGGAGGAAATGGAAAAAGGAAACTCACTCCAAACACTAGAGGCAACAAAGGTCAAAACCCTCTCCAAACATTGGAGGCAATAAGGTCAAAACCCTCTCTAAACACTGGAGGAAAACAAAATACAAAACCCACTCCTTCCAAAGGAAGCACAAACCACATAACCCTCTCCTAATCCCAAGGAGGCACAAACCATCCCCATTCGAGAAAACCGGGTAAGACAACAAGATACCACTATACACACTTCCCAAGGCAAAACAAAGGTTGACAACATATTACGACAACCCCAAATAATTAAAAACCCCATCTGGAAGACTTACATAAACAATTGACTCAGTTGCCCAACATAAAGAATGAACGAAAACATCACTTAGAAAGCAATTCAGGCAACTCAATAAACTAATGTTAGGGTTTCCTAAACCCAAGCCAAGCAATGACGTAGCGCAGGAAATCAATTAAATAATTAACCTTATTTGCACATACTCATTAGTAACTCAAATCACATTAGCAATTTTAAGGAATTTAAACCAATAATTTAATTTCATCTTCTCCAATTACACAATGATTAAAACATTCTTTTTCAATAACCTCATTTGATTATAACATCCACTTTTTATAAATAAATCATTTGATTAAAAAGACAATTCCTTTCTAGTCAATTATCAGAAGAAAAAAAATAGTCATTTTAAAACTCATACATTTAAATATTTGCATTTTATTTAAATATATAAATAGCTTTTAAAAAAAACATTTTTATTTCAACTAATTAAGAAAAAGATCTCCATTATCTAATATATATATACAATATATATATAATACATATTTAAATAATGACAAAAAATTATTTAAATTAATATTATTATATATATATATTATATATATATAATATATATATATTATATATTATATATATATATATATATATAATATATATATATTAAATATATATAATATATATATAATATATATATATATATATATAATATTTAAATATTATATATATAATACATATATATTATATAACATATAATATAAAATTTAAATTAAATAAAAACTAAAAAGAAAAATGATTTTTTTTAAAAAGAAAAACCTAATTCAAGGTTGCGCAGCCCAGAACAGGGGACACAGCCCCTGCTAGGCTACGCAGCACCCACGTAGGGTGACTGCATAGCAGCCTCCCCCTCATGGGGACGCTTCCTGTGGGGGCAGCATTGGGCACTACCTCCACATCCAGTGCCTCCATATGGGGGCAACTGTGGGGCAGCCCCCACCCCCAAATTTTTACACTATAAATTTTTTTATATATAAAAATAAAATAAATAAAAATGCCTCCCCTGTGTCTTCTGAGGAATTTCACAGAAAACCAAATTTTTTTTTATTTTTTTTTATAGAAGATTCTTATATAAAATAAAATATTTTAAATGAAATTCCTCCAATATAACAGCATAAAAATTTTATATGATATATATATATATATAATTCCATTGAATAATTAGATTGGGCAAGTTTTCCTGAGGGGAACACTAAGAAGAATTTTAAGCACAATATCATGATATGCATTTATGGGTTTTCCCCAAATTGAACAGAGAAGTTTAAACTTTTCATTTGATTCCTTCCAAATTTCTATTGCTAGTTTTGAAACAAATTCACATGGGTTTTTTTTGAAATTCCAAACAGGAGTTTAAATATTTTCACACAGCATAACAAAGATTGAAACTCATTTCAAAATGAAAACAAAATAAAAACAAATAGGGAACCTAGTTTTTCTCCAAAGCTTGAAGAACTCCAAATGGTGCTTTCAAATCCTTTTTTTTTTATTCCAGCTCAACCAAGAAATCCACTTTGCTTCTTCCAAATCCAAAAACTTCTTCAAAATCCAAAAGCAAAGCCATAGCGAATCTTTTCTCGACCAAAATTGAAAGTTAAAAATTGAAAATGAAATTCCATTTGCTCTCATAGAGTTTCCCCAATTTTAGTCAAAGCCCTAAAAAAATCCCACCCACTAAATTCATTGCAAAACTTGGAGATATTTCCATTTTTTAAAATTTAAAATAATTTTACTTTCTAATTGAAATTTCATGCATTTTTGAAAATTTCTTTTAAACAAAAGCATTCAAATTTTGCAAAGAATTTATTTTATCAAAAATTTCAAAAAGTGAAATTAAAAACACATTTTCATTTTTATTTAATTTAAATATTAATATCCAACATGATTTCCATTTTTTATTTTAATTTAAATCTAAATATCCCATAATGCCAAAACAACTAACTTAAATCATTTTATCCCCATTAATCTAATTAGTCAATAAACTAAATCTAATTTTATTAATTAAATCAAATTAATCAATAAAATAAATAATAATTCAACATTGCAACTAGATACATTTAAACATCATTTTAACTACACCCGACAACAACCCAACGACACACTATGACTAGGGTGACGACTTGGCACAGAAAACCTAGCTACTATCTCCCAATCGATTATCGTTGGTCAATGGACACTCTCAAACCTGTGAACTAGGTGGATTCGATGTCATGTACCTGTCAACCTGCGAACAAAGAGTACATCAAACGTGTATATATATATATATAATATGATCAAACACACCGTGGAGAGGAAATCTTAGAATCGTAGGGCGCTCGCAAGCGAGTGGTACAATCTCATCCACTTCACCAATCCAATATCAATAACTGATGCATCTAACATCAATAATATGATCACAAGCATAAAAAATCATTAAATCAAATATCTGCTAAATTAATCCAAAACATGCCATACAGATAACATCAGAGTAAAATACCATCACATTAAAATATTACATACGCATCGCTTAACAGTTCGCGATCAAATAGTAACCAAGTTCCAAAGTCAGGACATAAATAGAAACCACATACAAAGAAGAATATTGCCGATAAAAGAGCCAAAATGGAGGGTTGTTACACGGGTCACTGTTAAAAGGCATGTTTTTGTGGTGATGGTTGCAATGCAATGAGATAGTTAATGTTATACAAGTTGTGTTGTTTTAGGGTATATTGTTACCTTTTTGAAAAGGGTCTATTGAGAAAATACTATATAGTTTGTTCACACCAATAGTGTTTGATTTATGGTTCGGCTTTTGTGGGGATGTTTTTGTATGGGTTTGCCACTATCATTTTTAGTGTTTTGCAGGTTTGGCCATCTAGGTGACTGTTGATAATAATATTGTTTTATTTATGGCATTCATTTTGTGGTGATGGTTGCAATGCAATAAAAAAGTTAATGTTATGTGGTTCATGTTGTTTTGCATAGGGCATTGTTCATTGTTGTTGTCTACCTTAGCCTATATTTTTTCATTTATTGCTTCCATTTAGCGTGGTCGGGGAAAAGGTGGTTGATTTTTATTTTTTTTAATAATATAGCCTCAGGTAGAGAAGAGTAATCAACAATACTTGATGTAACCAAACATAGAGTGTACAACATTAACTATTTTATTTTGTTGTAACCATAACTAGAAAATGGAAGCCATAAATTAAATATCATTGGTTTCAAAAGTGAACCAGATGGAGAAACCCATAAAATATACATATATGAAAAGTGTTTGGCACACTGATAGACAAGGCTAGTGAAATGGTATCATAAACATATATATATATATATATGTGTGTGTGTGTGTAATAGTGAGAAATGAAAGTAAAAATATACTTACTTCTCAACAAAACCTTATCAAAAATTGAAAGGATATAGCCTTCTCAAGATTGCTTCTCGAATATTAATAGTGACAAAGCCATCCAGAAATATACTCCTTTCTGAACAAAACCTTATTGAAAATTGAAACAATATAGCCTTTTCAACAACACCTTATCGAAAATGAAATAATATAGCCTTAAGAAGAGAAGAGTAATCATATATATGTATATATATGTATATATATGTATATATGTATATATATATGTGTGTGTGTGTGTGTGTGTATAACAGTGAGAAACAAAAGTAAAAACATACTTACTTCTCAACAAAACCTTATGAAAAATTGAAAGGATATAGCCTTCTCAGGATTGCTTCTCAAATATTAACAATGACAAAGCCATCCAGAAATATACTTCTTTTTGAACAAAACCTTATCAAAAATTGAAACAATATAGCCTTTTGAACAACACCTTATCGAAAATGAAACAATATAGCCTTAGGAAGAGAAGAGTAATCATATATATATATATATATATATAACAGTGAGAAACGAAAGTAAAAATATACTTATTTCTCAACAAAACCTTATCAATAATTGAAATAATAGAGCCTTCTCAGGATTTCCTTCTCAAATATTAATAGTGAAAAATCCATTTAGACATATACTCCTTTCTAAACAGAGCCTTATCAAAAATTGAAACAATATAGCCTCAGACAGACAAGAGTAATCAACAGTACCTAATGTAACCAAACATAGAGTTTACAACATTAACTATTTTATTTTGTTGCAACCATAACCAAAAAATGGAAGCCATAAATTAAACATCATTGGTTTCAAGAACGAGGCAGATGGAGAAACCCACAAAACTATAGCCATAGAGCCCATACAAAATGATAGCCATATAACGTAACCATAAATGAAACGATATTTATTTTCCAAATAATATTGTCTTCTATCAACAACACCTTATTGAAAATTGAAACCAAATATCTATTTGAATAGAACCTTATCAAAAATGAGACAATATAGGCCGAGCTAGACAATAACAATCGACAAAAAACTGCATTACGTCAACAATTTTATTTCGTTGCCACACAGATTGAGAATATAGGCTTTTCAGTAGCACCTTATCAAAAATGAAACAATATAGCCTTGGGAAGGGAACAGTAATCAACAATACCTAATGTAACCAAACATAGAACCGACAGTGTTAACTATTTTATTGTGTTCCAACCATAACCAGAAAATGGAAGCCATAAATCAAACAATATTGGTTTCAATAGTGACCCAAATGGAGATACCCACAAAACTGTAGCCACCAAACCCATGCAAAACCATAACAAAAATTTAAAGAATCTAGGCTTTTCAACATCACCCTATCAAAAATTGAAATAATATAGCCTCTTCCATGACACATTATCAAAAATAGCACAATATAGCTTGGGCTAGAGAACAATAATCAACAATGCATAATGGAATCAAACATAGACTATATAACATGAACGTATGGTTGATTGCAAAAAGCACCAAAAAATGGCAATCAAAAATGGATTGAACGTATGGTCAAACATACATAGCAACAACCAACAAAAAACTAGATAACGTTAAGAATTTTATTTCATTCCAAGCATAGGGAGAAAATGGCAGCCATAAAGAGAAACCTAGAGAGGTACACAAATTGAAACAATATAGCCTCCTCAACAACATCCTCTTGAAAATTAACAGTGACAAACCCATCCATAAATATACTCACGTGTTTGCATCTATCTTTAGACATATATATATCTATATATATCTATATTATACCCACATATATGTATATATGTATATTTGTATATATGTATATTTGTATATATGTATATATGTATATATGTATATATGTATATATGTATATATATATATCGGCTATTTTTGTGAACTTTGGTTGGAATTTTCGTTAGCCTTCTCAGTTTTGGACTACCTTGGCTTTGGGGACAAGGTGGTGAGTTGTTTTCCTATTTTGGTGAACTTTGGATGGAATTTTTGCTGACCTTCTGATTTTTTTGAGGTCTTCGTTGTTGTGGAAAAGGTGGCGGATTATTTTTTAGGTTTTTAAGTAAAAAACGTTTGGTGCAACTCCAGAGAGGGGCAATGAAATGATATCAGCATTAATTGTTGTATGATTTCCATGTAGTGGTGATGGTGCAAGTAACATGTCTTTAAATTCCTTGGGAAACAAAGTGAATGTCCATGCAATTCTTGATAATGCATTGTTGGGTGGGATTATTTGTGTTTATCTTGTTGTTCAAGATAGCTGTGAGTGAGGAGGGAAAGCTTCTGTGAAGGTGCAAGTGCGTTCATCAACTGTGGAATTTCTATGAAGGTGGTTGGAGGTTATTTTATGTTTTTTGCATGTGTTGATGGTTCCAAAATCACTAGAAAAGTGTGGGTTGTGATAATTTTGTGCCCATTCTTTGCAGGCGGTAGAGAAAGAACAGAAGGCTGAGAAAGCAAGCAGGAAGAGGTGTATTCCTAAAATAGTTTATGTTATTTTACCTTATTGAAAATTCAAACAATATAGCCTTTTGAAGAGAAATATAGCCCAGGATACACAACCACAACCCACAAAAACTGGAAAAGGTTAACAATTATATTTTGTTCCAAACATAGCCACAAAATGCAACCCATAAATAGAAACCAACAAAGATTCACAGCAAGCAAACCAAGTAAAAATATGCTTATTTATCATCAAAAGCTTGTCACAAATAGAAAAAAAATTAGGATCTAATTTTATATTTGACCATTGTGACTAATTTTGCAATTAGTTCATCAAATTTGTCATTATAGCTGGAGTTTGTTGTAGAAAAATAACAAAAAAATGTGAAATTTAGTGTGGTGAACATCTATATTTGATAGAGAATATGTCAATCAACAGATTTAAAGAGTTTTATAATGTATAATACAAAATATGGAATACACGTGTAGTGAAAGGGATATATATATGTGTGTATATATATATTATGTTGTTCATGGTTTCCGTGGACCTGCGATGGGTGGAAGGCAATATTGTTTGTGTTCTGCATCTGTTTCATACTCCATCAAATTCCATTTTCTCCTAGCTCGTCATGGCAACAATTAGATGCCTCTGATTAACTTATCAAACTTGGGGAAAAGATCCTCAAAGTAGGGTGGAAATGATGAAATCATTCTCAACAATCTCTTTTCTTGTAATTATCTGCATCATTGTAAATATTCTATATGTATGGTTGGCCCAATTTAATGAAGCTTCACTAACTGCATGTAGTTTAGACGGGAGAATTTCAAATTATTGAAGTCTCACTACTAACCAAGTTGATTTTGTATGCCCAGTTCTCAGACAGCTTGCACGTGCTTGACTTAGTTAGCCAGCACTCATATTTGTCCTTGTAATACTATTTAACCTACATAATGAAGAGTGTTTAGATTTACTATTGGAAAGTTTGTTTTGTTCTCCTGACTATTATGTCTCATTTCTTTACTTTTTAGCAGAATAGAGAGGATATATATAAGTTCCTATATGTACAATCAGATTAATAATGCTACAAGGTTTCTTAAATCATTCAAGTTACAGAGCCAAGGTACAAATCCAAGTTTCTAATGCATGTGTAATAAAAAATCCATGTTCTATTAAGATCTGGTCATAGTGAAAGTTTGTCATAAGAGTCATATGTTGGTAGCCAAAATAAGAGTGCGAAGACTAAACGATTGAAGGTAGAGACACAAAGTAGCTGTGGAGCCACAGCAAGGCTATAAATCCCATGTTGAAGCTGAAGGATAGGCATGGAAGGGAAAGCAGTAAGACAGTAAAAGTAGCAGTGAAATGGTTTGTGAAAAGTTTCAGTAAGTCCTAAAACTCTTCAATGGCAAGCCAAAGATCTCTTAATGCAAGTTCTTCGCTTTCATCTATTATTCATAATGTTTTTTAAGATAAAGAAGAATATGTTGATAGAAAAGGAAATTTTAAGTTTCTAGTTATTAAGATTTCAGATTTGTATCCTAAGAAAGGCATAAAATCTAGGACTATGGATTTAGTTAGGCAATCTGAGCTTAATCTTTGAATTTCAGGAGAAGGAATTTTCCTAGTATACCTACCTTTCCTATTGCCTGAAGATATCAAAAGATGGAAAGATAAAGGGTTTTTTCATGTTCATTTCTCATATGTTGATATTATCATCCACCCACATTTCAATTATGATATAGGCATTGAGTATTTTGCTACCCTAATAGATACCCGTTGTAGACTTTGGGATCAAGTTGTAATTGTTGAATTTAGGGGTAGATTGTCTAGAGCCCAAGAAAATGATGAGATTAAGGGTGGTGATGGACGAATATTTGTGCGTACAAATTTCACAATTAGTTTAGATGATAAGTATGTATAGTATGCATTTTTTTTGTTACTTCAAGTTAAGGGTATAATTCTCTAGCCAAAATTTGTCTATGCCACTATAGGTGGTCGATGCATATATAGGGTATTGAATAATGTGTTTCCTCCTTCAAATTTTCCAGCAGGGGTATCCTTTCTAGAAGGAAACTGCAATGTTCTAGAATTTGGAAGACATATTCATCATACTAGTTTTGATATAGGATTTCATGTGATAGAAAGACTTATTAACCAGACATCTGCACCTAGATTCTAGAACCTGCCAGTACCCTCCAAATGTCTATTTTCTGACAAACCAAGAACACAGTCTAGAAGAGTTTCCAGTATAGAATTAAGATATTTACTAGAAGAGACACTCCTGGAGCAACCTGTAGCATCACCTAGTGGTAGACCTAGTTTATCCCATATATCCAGGTCATATTCTCTATCAAGGAATTTTTCAAGTTCTAACCATAAACCATATATTGATTACAATCCTGAAGAATCCATAGGATCTTCTCATCACCTCTCATTTAGACGACATCCCTCCATAAATCCATATCCCCCTAGATCTTCTTTAGCTACATTATCTGACCTTAGTAGTAATCCTGAGTTAATGGACAAATTGGCAAGACAGGTCAGTCAAAAATTAGCATTGACGCCTAAAGAAGATGAACAACAAGGTGATAAAGGAAAAGGGATAAAAATTACTAAAATGGGAGAAAAGAGTTGTATGCTGAGAGAGCGTTTCCCAAAGGAACACCTTCCAAGAGAAGGCACTGAGAAGAGAAATAAGTACAGAACAAAGGCTAGAGAAGTTGAAAAAGAAGTAGTTGGGTATGAACCAGGCAGATGACCAAGCCCAAAAAATTTTACTGTGATAAATTATGATAAGAAGTTATGGGGAAGATATGAAGCCAAACTTCATGTAGAACTTGAAGAAAAGCATAAGAACTCTGAGGCCCAAATAAATTGGATGGCCCAATGGATGATATCTTCTCAAGATAATCTAGATGATATGGTTGTAGATATTAGAGATTCTACAAATACTAGTATTATTAATTAAGAAAAATTAGCACATATTATTCAGTTGCAACATAAGATGGAATCTTCAGTATCAAAAATAGAAAGACAAACTTCTTCTCTATTGAATGAAACTTTTGTTCTGAGTTATCAATTAAGGAATATTCAACAATCATCACAAGAAATGGCATCAACTCAGCATAATCATGAGGAAAATAGAAGAAGAGATGTTGAATATAGTAAAGCCTTAATTGAGTATGTGGCTAAAAAGTTGGAAAAAATAAGGCAAGTAGCAAAAAAGATTAGAAAGACTCAAACTGGTCGAGACAACTCTTCAAAATAAGATGGTCAAAAGAAGCAGAAAGGGAAAGCACCAATTGCAATGAGCAAACCAAAAAAGGTCATAGTTCAGAGAAGAAAGAATTTATTCTCTAATGACAAGGAAGAAATTACTAATTCTTCTCTAAGATCTGTTGAAGTATCTTCTTCTACAAAGACTACAGTGGGTGGAAGGAAATATTGTTTGATTGTGTGTTGGCTTGTTACTGTGTATTTGTGTGTTTTTGTTCTGTTTTTCCCGTCTTGGTCACTGTTGTAACCAATATTGTTTGTTTTTGTGTTGCACTGTTTCTATGTGTTTTTGTGCATTGTTTTATTGCTTTGCAACTATTGCCTCTACGTGAAAACCATGAATGAAATAATATGTTCAAAGCTATTCAACAACAATGAACAATGTCTATATAAATATATATGTGTGTGTGTGTATAAATAATATATATATATATATATATATGTATATAAATTTGAATATATATATATATGTGTGTGTGTGTGTGTATATATATATAAATATATATATATATATATGTGTGTGTGTGTGTGTGTGTGTATATGTATGTATATATATATATACATATGTGTATGTGTATATATATATGTGTGTATACATATATGTATATCTATATGTGTATATATATGTATGTATATATATGTGTGTGTGTGTATGTATGTATATATATATGTATATATATTTGTGTATATGTATGCATGTATATATATATATATGTATATGTACATATATGTGTGTATATATATGTATATGTATACATATATATGTATATATATGTATATGTATACATATATATGTATATATATAAATCTCGGGGGAAAGGTAAACAGATTAACAGGATATGCATCTAAGTTTGCTAGAATGAAGAAGCAAAGGAGCTATTTTGGCCCGCAGAGAATGCAATGAAGCGTTATAAAATTCATTCAATTTTCTAAGAAATCACACTTCATGGTATTTTCCATGGATTTTATAGCACTTTTGACTACATGCACTGCAAGGAAAGACTACTTTTCAATGTTCCCTTGTGCCTGCTTACAGTATGGTTCCTAAGGTGTGGAATATTACGTGTAATTACAGCCATCCCCACAATATGGATACCATGCAACAATTAATGTTGGTGCCACAATGGCTTGTTCTTGTACAAATATTGCACATGAAGAATGCAACCTTATCAAAAATTGAGAGAAACTAGCCTTCCCAATAGTAGCCTATCAAAAATTGAAATACTATACACTCTTTAGCAGCACCTTATTTAAAATAAAATAAATTAGCCTAAGCTAGAGAACAGTAAGTAACAATGCATAATGGAATCAAACATAAATTGTATACAAAAATAAATAATTAGGAAAAACGCTTCAATGTTGTATATAACAGTTAATATAAAGTATATCATTTGAAGTATGCCCTGTAAAGGATTAGAAAAATAACTATTTTCATAAAATAATAAACATTGGGAAGAGTGTGTATGTATATTCCTTGCATCTACTTTGACATACAGACAAATATACACACAAGAAAATTTAATATTGTCTCTTCTATGGCTTCTGTTCTATGCAAATGGTTGCAATATATTAAAATAGTTTGTGTTGTTTTCATAATGCAATGCTAATTGTTGTTCTCTGCCTTTGGCTATATACTTTCATTTGCAATGTAGAATAAAATAGTTAATATTGTAGAGTCAATGTTGTTATCTAGAAGCCATTCTTGACTTTTATAATGATTGATTTCATTTCGACTATCAATAGAAATGTACATATACAATATTAGATGCAGAAAAACACTATTATGAAATAGTCATAATCAACAATGGGCAATGGAATCTGACACAATGTGTATAAGAGTGGTTGGAGGTTATTTTGGTTTGTTTGCATTGGGATATGGTTTCCAAATGAATACATGCAATTCATAGATCAAACAATATTGATATTAACAAACAATACAACCTTTTCTAAACAACACCTTATCTAAAATTGAAACAATATAGCATTCTCAACAACACCTTGTTGAAAATGATACAATGTAGCTTAGGCTAGAGTATAACAATGAAGAATTCCTTATGCAAATCAACATAAATTGTATAGCGTTCACTATTTTCTAGCATTGTAACCATGGTAAGAAAATGAAGGGCATGAATCATAAATTCATTTCTCCCCTATGTGTAGATATGTATGTATGTCACAATGGATGCAAACAACATTGATACATAGTGATTTCTATGTTAATTTTTGTTGAGACATTCTTGAAATGATAAGTTGTATTATTGTTGTTATATGGAACATTGATGCCGCCATTGATCGCACTGATGGACAATGTATGTTCTAGGTTGGTTGTCTTAGGGGAACATAGATTGTTTTTGAAATCATTTATGAAGATTTATGTAAAATGTAGCTTTTTATACTATTTTTTTTGGTCATATTCTAAATGTCCCAACAAAAAAAAATTGAAATGTAAAAAATTTTGTAATTTAAAAATTGGGAACGAAGCTCATAAGCCTTTGTTGGTTTAATTGAATCTTTGGCTATTCTGTTGTTGTTGTAATAGAGCTTGTGGCCAGTCGTTAGCGTTGCAGCTCTGTCCTTTTCAAAGAGCAGCCCCAACAATGTAGGTAGACACTAGCTCTCCCCAGGCTGCTCGGCAACCCTCTGGCACCAAACTCGTAAGTTTGTTCCTTATTTTCTTTTGTTTCTAGAACTTGTATTGGTTGTTTTCCATCTGTATTCAGAAAAATGCAAATATGCTTTTCTTGCATTTGCAGCCCTTCTGGTGTATAGTCTGACTTGTTTATATTTGAGGTATTTATGTGGCCTTCACATTTTTTGTTTGCTAGCTATTTGGGAGCAGTCTTCCTATAGCTATTTATGTGTCTTCCATTTTAGTGGACTTGCATATAACTTTCTTCTTGTTTTAATATTTCCTATGGAATGTCCAGTGATAATTATAGACTTGTTCATAAGCATTAGTGCATTTAATCTTATACATATAATATATATATATATATTTGTACTTGCATTGTGAAGAATAGATGTGGGTGACTATGTATGTTGTGGAGTTGAAAGTGCAGCTCTACACTAAACAATGTCTAACTGAAAATAATTAAAATTTCCCAATTATTGAGTTGAGTTTTTAATGTAGCCTATTATTCCCCCACCAGCAAAATATGCAGCCCATACATAAAGCAATGTTGCTCCCACAAGCTATGTCAAGTGATGTTTATTTCATTTTCCCAAGAAACAACCATATGTGCCTAGATTTAAACTTATTTATATTTGTTCTTGCATCTATTGATAGGTTCATGTTGGAAAAATTATTTTCTAGGTCTTTGTTGAAATCATGATTGTCTTATTGAAGGCTTTTGTTTTGTGTTGATGGTTGCAACACTGTATAGTTTATGTTGTTTTCTACAAGGCATTGTTGACTGTTGTTCTATAGCTTCTCAGTGTGTGCCAACCCCGTCCGCCACCTTTTCCACAACTGCCAAAAGTCTAGTGATACAAGGAGGGTTGTTGGCTAGCCGAGAGGCTACCGATTTGAATTGTACTCTACAAGTAATTTTTGGTTGTTGTGCTCTAACTTTGATTATAAGCTAGGGCTATAGACCTACAGTCAACAATGTCTTTTTGTAAATGGCATAGACTATTTAGTTGCTTTGGTGACTTTAGAATGCTAAATGTTTTTTTGTGCATATATGTCGACTGTTACATTGCTTATTGTATGTGTTTATGTGGATTGTTTGATTGCTTTGCAGCTTTCACCACTACATGGAAACCATAAATTAAATAATGTGTTAGAAGTTATTTAACAACAATCAAGAATGCATATATATTTGCATCTAACATCATATTTATATATATTCGTGTGACTTTTGTTTTTGAGCTACATATATATGCATTGCATCTGTTGGATTCATGTGTAGCATTTTGTTGCTTGGAAGTATATAAGCACAAAAAAGTGTGTGTTTTTTTTCTTGTGTTTTGTTTCATTTTTGCTTTATCCAAATATGTATGTATGTGAAATTAGATGTAGGCAACATTGATATATACTCGTCGCCATGTTTATTGTTTGGGGGATTCTCATGGCAACATTGTTTCATGTATGGGGTCCATATATTGGGGATGTTTGCAATAATAGCTTGGATTTAAAACTTACCAAAGTGATTAGGAAATTTATGTTATTTGGACTAAGGAATTGTTTAGTGTTGGGTTGTAGATTGGGCTGCATAACATACGCAGTAAACATTCTAGCCATAGCCTGTATAGTAAGTATAATAAGGCACATGGATTTTACCATTGATTAGGTTGGTCGATGATGTATCTTGTGTTTCATTTCGTATTTCACATGCGCAGATCTGTGTGCTTTTCACATTTCATGCAAACAATATTGATATGTTTGAGGTCCACCAATGGATATATATGTGTATTGTCTAGACATAGCTTTGGATACATATATGTGTGTATATATTTCCCTTTGTAAACGTATATGCATGTAGGCATGGTTACAAAGTGATAAAATAGTACATGTCCTTCATGATGGGTTGTTGCTGGTTGTTTTTGTATGATTTCAAGGGTACCTATTATTTGTCTAGGCCTCAATACCAATTTGATCAATGTTGCATCTCACACTTAATATAAAGCCTTCCATTGTAACAAACCCTTATTGAGGTCTAGATAGGTAAAAAATATGCTTCAACAAAAACATTGACTATTTTATTACTTTGCAAACATTGTGAATGCACGGGAACCATACATCAGTTAGGCCTGATGTGAACCAGAGTTTAATTTTGTTGGCCTTATTTATTGATGCACCAAATTATTTTGATTTAAAAATAAAGAAATATCCACCAAATTTATTGAAGGCTAAAAAGATGGGAAGGCTAGGGAAAATTCTGACCAAAGTTCACACAAATAGGGGGTAACCACCCATCTTACATGTAGGTTGTTACACTTCATGAACAGTGGCATAAACCTTGCATCTGGAACTTGCAATACAGCTTTCCATTCAGAAAATGTGGCAATAGAATGAACATAGGGAAGAGTGTGTATGAATATTGTTTGTACCCACTATGACATATATATGTATCTGGACATAGGGAAAATGTATTAGCCACCATTGTAATCAATGGTGGCATCAAACAAAATATCACAGTAAGAAACCTATGCCTAGTTGCCAATCAAATCAAACATAAACTGGATAAGATTAACTATTTCACTCCATTGTAGCCATGACCACACAATGGATGCCATAAATCAGGCACCCTTGGTTTCAACACTGACGTAGAAGCAGAAACCTGCAAAATAGAAAATATACACATTACAGAAAGTGGTGCAAAACCAAAAGCCTATAGCGTGAACTGCTTGAGAGGAGACCCCACCAGTAATGGAAAAGAGCACATATAAAATATATATCTTTTCAAGGACACCTCATGTAAAAATTAAATATCTATATAATGACTACTCAGCAACGCAGCTATATAAAGAAATGACAATAAGCTAGAGCAAGAGAACAATAATCATCAATGCCCAATAGAATCTAACACAAAGTGTATAAGATTAACTATTTTATTATGTTGCAACCATAAACACAAAGAAGAAGCCATAAATCAAACAATATTGGTTTGAACACCGACCCAAGAGCAAAAACCCACAAAACACAAAAAAATCACAATTAGAAACCCATGCAAAACCAAAGCGATGAAATTCAAACCTTAAAACAAACAATAGTCTTTATCACAAATAATATAGTCTTCTCTTAACAGCATGTTATCAAAATTTGAAGCAACCAACAAAACCTTATTGTAGATAAAACAATATAGCCTGCAAAGACCCATGGACCGCAAGTGTAACAATGTGGCAAATGGTTTTCCCGATATGCACCTCTTTTCGCTTGGTTCAAGAAAACCTCATCCCACTAGCTTTGTCCATGCTGCCTTATTCCTACAATCCTGCAACCATAGCCACAACACAGAAACCATAAACATAAACCCACAAAAACTCAGAGTATCAAATCCATGTAAAACCATACGCACACATCGTAAACCATATACGACCTACTATTTTGTTTTTAGAAACTATATAGTATTTTCTAAACAACAGCTAATCAACATTTGAAACAAACAATAGTACCTTATCGCAAATTAGACAACATGACTTGGCACAAACCGTGAACCACAGATCAAATACTATTGCTAATGGTTTTCCCAACATGCGCCTCTTCCCACTTTCTTTAAATGCACCCCTTCCTGGTAGCTTTCCTACACAAAAATGGGCAAAATATTATCACAGACAACACTTTTCTTTTGCTTTGCAAACTTTTCCCCATGCAAAAAACACAAAATAACCTCTACCCACCTTCACAAAAGTTGTACAAAGCTTGATCAAGCTAGCACCCTCTCAAAAGCTTACCTTCCTCGATAATGGGTTTGATAGCAAGTATAGCAACATAATGACACCAAACAATGCCTTATCAAAAATTCGGTCAAATGGTTTGTGCGGCGATTCATGACGATTGTTTAACCACGGTATTGCCATTACTGCATAGAAACGCAGCCGTTAATGTTGATGGGAACTAGCATTAAATTCGAGTGGCCTTCTCTATCCAAGCTACATGAAATGCACCACCCTATTCCCAAGATATCCAACAACCGCCTCCATACGCTGGCCATCGGAAGATAAATCATATATATATATATATATATATATAATGTATATATAATATATGTATATATATATATATATGTATATATATATATATATAATAATATATATATATGTATATCTTCAACCTAATAATAATATTATAATAATAATATATATATATGCTCATAACATATAATATATAACCAACAATATTATGTATATATATATATAATGTATGTATATATATCATAATATGTATATAATAGCATATAATATCATATGTATATACTAACCTGTCCTTCATATCTCATCTCATATGTATGTACTATCTCCATATAATGACCATATATATGTATATATATACATATACACATACATATATATACATATAATGACAAGAGGAGTGAGCTTGATGCACGGAGACTTCATGAAACAATTGATGTGTTTAAGGTAGAAGGGGTCAAGAGTGTGGAATGTTTCATGAAGCCTTTGTGCATCAAGCTCATGCCTATTGTTATGCTATCTTTTGTCTATATCCACAAAATCCTACTGTTGCTCATTGACCTTCAATGAACACATATATATAATAACAAATATAAGAACATACTACTATGCATAAAACACTCCTTCCTAAACAAAACCTCATCAAAAATTGAAACAATACAACCTTTTCAACAACACCTCAAAAATGAAAGAATATAGCTTAAGCAAGAGAAGTATAATCAACAATGCCCGATGGGGTGTTTGAGTTGGAGCTATATTCCATTTGTATACAAGGTAAGGCTATATATGTCATTCTTTCCATCTCTTCTTTGCAACTAGATCCAAAATTATTTGACACAAATGCCACATATGTATATATTTTTAGCCACAAAATGGAATCCATAAACAAAAACCCAAAAAGTTTCACTTAAACAAACCGTATTTAAAATATGCTCATTTCTCAATAGAACCCTATCAAAAAAATTGAAACAATATAGCCTTCTCAATAGAACCTTCATGAAAATTAATAGTGACAAACTGATGCAAAAAATATACTTGTTTATGAGGACAGCCTTATAAAAAGATGTGAACAATATAGCATTTTCAATAGCACCTTATCAAAAATGAAATAATATAGCCTAAGATAGAGAACAATAATCAACAATACCCAGTGCAACAAAGCATAAAGTGTACAACATTAACTATTATATTCTCTTCCAACCATAACCAGAAAACGGGAGCCATAAATCAAGCAGCATTGGTTCCAACAGTAGCCCAGTTGGAAAAACACACAAAACTATAGCCACAAAACCCAACCAAAACAATAGCCACATAATGGAACCATAAACGAAACAATATTATTTTCAACAAACAATATAGTCTTTTCTCAATAGTACCTTATCAAAAATTGAAACAATATAGCCTTTTGAACAAAACCTTATCGAAAATTGCATGATATAGCTAGAGCTAGGCAACAGAAATCGTCAAAAACTTCTTAACAGTTGGTATCTTGCATTCCACTTGTGTAGACTTTGCATCTAATACTTGTTGAAGCACTAAAAAACTTTGTGCTATTTTCTATAGGTAATTTTTGTTTGTTCTTTTGTTGGATTGAATAAATTGTTTCATTTATCATTTCAATTATTCTTATTGAAAGAATAAATACATTAAGGTTCAATGAAGATGATCTTGTCTGTTTTGCTATATATATATACATACATACTAACTTAAGAAATATATATCTATATATATGTATATTTATGTATATATGTATATATATGTATATATATATATATACACACATATATATCTACACACATCTGTAGCAGAAATTTGTATGCACTAGGAGATTTCAATTGCATGCATGTATATTTATCTATATACATACATAAATGTACACATGCATACAACCATGTCCACAAGTACATATATGAATAGTTGTAGATACTGATACATCTCTTAAAAAGGACAACTCTATATAAATTAATAGCATTAAATTATGAAACAGTATTGCTTTTAACAAACAATATAGGCTTCTGAGAACATTGCCTTGAGGAAAATTCAAACAATACAGCCTTTTCAACAAGACTTTATTGAAAATGAGACAATATACAAGAAACTAGACAACAATAACAAACAAAGGGTGAATATTGTTAACAATGTAATTCCTTACCAAGCATAGCTACAAATCTAAAGGAATAAACAAACTCCCACACAAAAAAAAAATGCAGTGGCAAGGCCATGTGAAATTACACTATTTTCCCTCAACAGAACTTGATAGAAAATTGAAACAATATGGGCTTCTCAACAACATCTGTTTCAAAAAAGACAACATAGCCTAGGGTAGAGAATAGTAATCAACAATACCTACTGCAATCAAACATAAACTATATAACATTAACTATTTTACTCCATTGCAACCATAGCCACAAAACAGATGCCATAGATCAAACAATATTTGCTTCAATAGTGAGCCAGATGGACAAAGCCATCAAACAAAAATATTCATAGTAACATACCCTTGAAAAATGATAGCCATAAAATGTGGACCATAGATTAAACAATATTTGTTTTTACCAACAATATAGTCTTCTCTCAACAATAGCTTATCAAAATCTGAAACAATCAAGATTGCATTAACAGAGATAAAGCAATATAGCATGTAACAACCTATGAACCACAAGTGAAACAATATTTCAAATGGTTCCACCACTATGCATGTCTTTGTGCTTCCTTCACATACATAGGTATCTGTACATATGGAACATGTATTCTACATCACTCTCATTATTAGTGCCATTGCCAACACTTTTTGTATTGGTTTTGGAGTGACTTTCCCATGCAAATAATAGAAAATACGTTACAGCCACCTTCAAAAAAACTTCATAGTAGGCAGTTGGACTTGCACCTTCACAGAATCTTGTCATCTTGACATCAACATTTACTGTTTTGTGGTGTTCATGTAGTGGCGATGGTTGTGCCAGCACCTGCTACTCAAAAACTTGAACAGAGATAGCGAAACTCTATGCAATTTTCAATAAGGAATTGTTGGGTGTTCTTCTGTGACTTTACCTCTTTTCATAGCTATGAGCCAAGATTGTGAGCTTCTTTGAAGGTTGAATTCCAATCGTACTTTCCAACAGATGTTTCACAAAAGGAGTTGTTGCAATGATATGATGTATGTTACGTGTGATGAGAAAGATTGCTTCCACCATTGATAAAAAGTGATGGACAATCTATGTTCTTTCTCAGGGGTTTGGTGAGAGCCCATGGGGCTCCATGACCCAATATGGTAGGGTGGAGAGCAGGGCTTATTTTATTTATTTTTCATTGCATATTTACTATACATTGTTTAGCTGTGTTGTGGGTACTTGTGGGCATGGTTGTATGCATGTATACATTTAAATATGCATATACATAAATCAAAAAACAATCCACCACCTTTTTTGTGGTGCCAAAGAGCTCAAAAACTAGGAAGGCTGATGAAAATTCCAACCAAAGTTCACCAAAACCAAATAGCAGCTCGCCATCTTTCTGCTAGCGCCAGAAAAATCTAAAACTGGTGCATATATATATGTCTATGTATATATGCATGTGCACTCAAAAAATTGTGTTCCCAATATGGTAGAGTGGACAATATATCTTGTTTTATTTTGTTTGAGTGTTTGCAAGCACACTTTTTGTCTTTATTGTAATATATGTATATCTATATGTGTATGTATACATGCATGTGCAATAGAAAATGTGAAGTTTTAATAGATGGAGACTGGAACAAATGAAAGCACGATGCACAACCATAGGAGCACCATCCTTACACTCTTTTTTAAAGTGTACATTGTACCTTTCATTCATTGCACTCTCCATTGAAAACATTTCATATGTATAGCTACATTTACAAATACATTTACATATGTGTATGGTTTCGTTGTCGTCGATAGATCACTATTGAGGAAAGTATTTGTGAATGTGTATGTTTCTAATTTTTTAATTTTTTTACTTTTGTACCATATTTTGTATTTACAACTAGAAAATCGCTAGATATGCATCTGATGCGTACTATTGATTGTGATGTCTTAGTAATAACTGTTAGTATGAAAGGTTCTATATTGGGCATAGTAAGTAGCATTGGTTTCACTATTGATCACACTGGTGGTTAATGTATGTTCTTTCTTGGGGGTTTGGTAAGACACCATGCGGCTCCATGGCCCACTATGGTATGGTGGAGAGTAAGTATTTCTTTGGTCTATTTCATTTTCTATTACCTGTGTATTGATTGGCTGCATTCTTGCTTTTTTAGCTGGTGTACATATCCTTTTATATTTCCAAGTAGAAAAAGTTGTGAATTGTTGACCTAGTGTTT
>VDFB02256132.1:215296187-215397183 GCA_007258455.2 Sequoia sempervirens | reverse complement strand
AAAAACATAATCGTTACCTCTTTGTGTTTGTGGTAACCCCAAAACAAAATACATGCTTATATGTTCCCACAGTCTTTTTGGTATTAGCGATGGTTGATCTATAACCCTGTAGTTTGCCTCACTCCTTTTGCATATTGACACACTGACAAGCTTGTGTCATATTCTTTACATTTGCACTCATACCCATCCAATAATAACTCTCATTCAATAGTGCCAAAGTTTTTTCCATTCTAAAATTACCACTCAAACCTCCACTATGTTTCTCCCTTATTAAATTTTCCCTCATCAAACCATGAGGTGTACATAATCTCTTTCCCTTAAACAAAAAACCTTCTTGCAAAAAATACTCTATCCATGGAGTTCTATCCCTTTCCATGGGATTATTAATGTATGCTTTGTTATTTATATATTGCAATGCATGATGATCGATATACAAAAAAAAACTCCTTCAAAACCAAGTAATGTCACCACTTCTTAAGAGCTCAAGTACAATTCCATAAAACTCTTGATCATACACAAAATATTTTCTTTCGAATTCATTCAACTTCTCATTGAAATATGCAATTGGTCTTCTCTCTTGACTCAAGACTCCTCCAATCATTGTCCCACTTGCATCACAATCAACTTGGAACACATTTCCAAAATTAGGGAGTGCTAACATGGGTTGCTCCATTACTTTAGCTTTCAAAAGTTTAAAAATTTGCTTAGCTAGTTTTTTCCACACAAATTCCTTCCTATTACCCTTCATATTTTTTGTAATAGGAGCACAAATCCCACTAAAATTCTATATAAAATTCCTATAGAAGCTAGCTAACCCATGGAAACTTCTTGCGGCAAACATATTCCTTGGCAAAGGCCAATCTAAAATTATTTTTACTTCTTTTGGATCCATTTTTCAGACAACTAGTGGAAACAACAAAACCCAAATATACTAACTCCTCTTTCATGAATCTACACTTTTTCACATTCACTAACAATTTCTCTTCTTTGAGTCTTTGCAAAATTGCCATAACATGCTACAAATGCTCTTCTTTTGTCTTGCTAAAAATTAAAATATCATCCAAATACACTATGAAAAACTTACCAAGGTATGGTTTCAACACTTCATTCATCAACCTCATGAAGGTACTTGGCACATTTTTCAAACCAAACGGCATCACCATCCATTCATACAATCCATCCTTTGTTTTGAAAGAGGTTTTTTATTCATCCCCTTCTCTTATGCAAATTTGATGGTACCCACTCTTCAAATCAATTTGGTAAAATACTTAGCCCCACTTAAACAGTCCATCATATCATCTATTCATGGCAAGGGAAACCGGTAATTGATAGTTATCTTATTTATGGATCTCAAATCTATACACATCTGCCACTCTCCATCTTTCTTTGGTGTCAATACCACTGGGACAACATATGGGCTTAGACTCTCTAATCACCCCCTTATCCAAAAACTCTTGCACTTGTCTATTTATTTTTACATTCTCCATAGGTTTCATTCGATATGGTGCTTTGTTTGGCAACCTTGCACTAGAAATAAAATCCATACAATGGCATATGCTCCTCATTGGTGGAAATCCATAAAGTGGTTCCTTCATCATTATGTCTCCATATTCTTCCAAAAAAAATTGAATTTCTATTGGTATGTCCTCATTTTCCTGTGTTGCCCCAAACACTACAACTTTTGGAATAATATCAAAACATTGTCCAAGTTCTTCCTTCAAGTCTTTGAAAAATTGTTTTTCAGAAACAAAACAAACCTTGGACCTACACTCCACTTCTTCCCTTTCTTGAATTGATGTCAATCTATATTATTTACTATCCTTCTTAATTTGATATGTATTTTTCCACCCATTAATGAACATCTCTTCAATCGAACTGCCACGGCCTCCCCAAAAGTAGATGCCATGCATCCATTAGCATCACATAACACATTATTTCATCCTTGTATTTTCTAATTTGAAATATCACAAGATATTTCTCATGTACCATCAGGGTATGTGTAGGATCATGATGGGCCAAAAAGTGGCGATATGATGGGTTTTTGTAGGGTATGTGGCTGTCGACTTTTTTTTTACCCAAAATTGATGAAACGAAAAGGGTTTTTAAAAGAGATTCTCATCTTTACACCAATCTAAATTATGCTTTAATTTGAAAATAATAAATAATTATTATTTATTTTCTATTTGAAATTACAACTAAAGTCCTGACTGATAGGGTCAGGATTGGATAGGTCACATTGAAAAAATTATAGCCAAACTAGATCACATTTTTGAATATGAAACATGTCACATTCTATGCTCATATACTATATAATTAAAAAAAAAAAAAAAAAAACATGAATTTTGACCAAGTTAAGGTGGTTAGACATATGAGTTTTTTTTATTTTTAAAAAGTTGTAATAAAAATCTCATAATTAATCATTTACTTGAAAAAATTATACCAAAAAATATGTATCACATCGATACATGAGTCCCTCTACTTATATCTAAAATCTTATAAAAAAATATTATCATTTTATTTTGGTTAGGCGGATCGCATTTATTAACCTACTTCTTATTTTTTCCTGAATTTAAGTACTAGTGCATTGAAATTTCAAATTTTCACCAAATAGATTTTTAAAAAATAAAATAAACCTAGTAGTTTAGAAACTAAATCAATTTCTACAAATTATGTTCTTACATATTTTTAAATAATATAGGAGGAAACTTATTCAAATTTTTATGTCAAGTTGCCTAACTCTGATTTTTCTAAATTTTTGCCACTTAAGGGCCTATTTTTTCCATGATGATCCTGCACATACCCATCAAACTATGATCTTTTTACAACCATAAAACCTACTATGGGTTGGGGTGTTTCAATCTCTTCAAATTCAATTTTTCCACCATCTCTTCATATACAATATTATTCGTCCTATCGTTGTCCACTATGAATTTGCAACACTTGCCACGCACTTTGCATCTCATTTTAAAAAAATATATTCTTTGCATGGGATCCAACTTCTCCTTCTCATGATTTATCAAATCTCTTCATAGCATGAGATACTCTCCATATTTGGGTCCTTCTCTATGAATTTTTGCAGCCACATATTCATTTTTAGCCTGTGCAACATGAATTCAGATTGCTTCCTTTCATTTGCCATTATTTTTTTGTATTTGTGGGCACTCAAATGCTCTATGCTCCAACTCTCCACATTGGTAACATGTACCTCCAAACCCTCTTCCTCTACCTCTTCCAAAATATCCTCTATCATGAAAATAATCTCCTCTTCCCCTAGAAGATTCTCCTCTTCCTTTATTATCTTGCACAACTATATGGGATATATTTGCTTTATCTTGTTTACCTGGGTAACCTCTACCATTGTTGTTTTGTCCTCTTCCTCTCAAAAATCTGCCCCTACCACAAGAATTTTGTTGTTTTCTTGCAAGTTTCTCTTTCACCTTCAAGGCATATTTATATGCCTCTTCTACACTAGTCACTCTGAGCATATACTCATTTCATCTATATTTAATTATGAAGACCATTTATATATCTTGATACCTTCTCTACATTGTCATCCACATGTCCAACCTGAATACTTAACTAATAAAACTCCTCGATGTACTCACGTGCATTCTTCTCCCTTTGCTTCAAATTTTGTAGATTCTTAAATAAGTCAATTTGGTAGTCTATAGGAAAAAAAATTCTTTCAATTTATCACCATCCTCTCCTGAGATTTTATTTTCTCTTTACCTATGAGTGCGGGAGGTGTTGTGGGCTTGTGGCCTGTAGTAGGCCGCTTCTTGTTATGGGTTAGTCATTGGAGTCACAGGTGGCTCTCTTCAGTGGTTCATGTGGTTCTACTCAAATTTGTGGTTCAATCTCTTCCTATTTACCGTTGTTTTGTACAAGTTGCTCTTGCCAGATTTGTTAAGGATTTTGATTCCCTCGCTCGTCAATTCCTTTGGGTAGGTAATCTTCTCAATTCAAAGTGGAGTTTGGTGAAGTGGGATTCTATTTGCAGGCCAAAACAGGAGGGTACTCTTGGGCTCAATTCTACAGGTTTGATGGGTCAAGCTTGAGCTACCAAGTTGTACTGGCGATGGTGCACTTGCCAGGATCAAGACTAGGCTAAAATTCTCAATCATTAGTACCTCTGTGGGGTGGGGTGAACTCCTATGCTATCCCTCAATATCCTCTCTAGGGGAAAGGGTCTATGATTTGGGATACCCTCAAAAGAGGGGCTAAGCTGATAAAGGAGGGATTTTTTTGGATTTACAATAAGGGCCAAGAAGCTCTCTTTTGGTATGATTCTTGGGATGGTTATCCCTCTATTATATTTATGTTTCCTCATTTGCAACCTCTATGTGATAGCTTGACAGAAGCTCGTTGGTGTAAGGTGGAAGATTTCAAAACTGTTTAGGCCTTGGGTCAGGTGGAGGTGTGGTGTTGGAAGGATCCCCAAGAGTAGCCTCCAAGTGCGTTTGAGGAGGAGAGGCAAGAGCTTGCCAAAATTTTGGTTGGTAGAATGTGTAGTTCTCTTCAAGAAAGGGATATTTTGGCTTGGGGTCCTGATCCGAAGGGTAGATTCTCTATTTCCTCTGGCTATGTGGAGTTGGATAGATAGTTGTATGGGAAGGTTGGAGTTCCTTGGTGGAAGCGGGTTTGGAATAAATTTTCTTGTCCTAAGTGTAACTTTTTTCTTATGGTTGGTTGTTTAGAATAGATGTCTTAGGAAAATCTACGAAAAAGAGGTTTCTAGGATCCTTCCATCTTTTTTTTGTGCAATAATAACTTGAAGAGTGTACTTCACACATCTTCTTTCAATGTCCTTACTCTAGGAGGATTTGGCATCTTTGGTGGGGAATTTGGGGGCATCCCTATGTTCATTCCTCTTCTTTGATAGAGTTCTGGGAAAGTTTGGGGAGACCCCCTGCTAAGATAGCCTTTCTTCAAATTGCTTGGATTATTGGCCCTACCTTTACTATTTGGCACCTTTGGCTTGAGAGAAATAGAAGGATTTTCCAAGATGTGAAGCAGGTAGGGGATCTTTTATGGAGGAATATTTTCAGCAGGATCCAAGAGACTATTTTAGCTAAATGTGTTGGAATGTGTTAAGATGATGTTGATTGCTTGTTATCAATAATGGTTGTCATTGATGTCAACATATCTTGGTTGTTTGACTGAAGTTATATTTTGGTGCCTTGGTGATCTGGATTTGGTCTGGTTCTGGATATTGTGTTGTAAAGATCTATTTTTGGTTGTATCTATCCTAGTCCCATTCCTCTTGTAACATCATAAGATACATTTTTTTGGGTCCAGGCCGATCTGGAAGTTGGTTAATGTGCTCTGGCACATGGTTTGCATTGTAATGTGTATACATTACTCTTTGGTTCTAGATATCATGTAGTGTGTTGATTTGAGCAAGGAGGCTATGTTTGGTCCATGTTTCATTCCTCTCCACCACTAGAATGTTTTTTTCATGACCTATTTTTAGTTTTGCTTCGCTGACTTAGGAATTATGAAATTTTCTTTGGCCAACTTGAGAGATTATGAAGGCTTGGAATAGTATAAGTATAAGATGTTTTTGTTTGATGCAAGCAAGGGTGATGAATGTGAATTTGAATATTTAGACATTGTGAAGTGTGTGAAAGTGTATAACTGGAAGCACCAAATAGTGAGATTCTATCAAGTGTTGTTGGTGATAGTTCTTTTAGTGGTTGATTTCCTTTCATCATTCTTTTGTTGGCAGTGAGTCATTTTCTGTAGGCAGTGAGCCTTTCTCTTTTGGCAGTGAGCCCTTTTTTGTATCTTTGGCTATAATAGTCGAGCAGTGAGAAAATTGGTAGTGAGCCTTTTTAAAAATCACCTTAACCAGTGTCACCTTAACTGGTGCTTTATAATTGAAAATTATTATTTTCTGTGGCTTTTACCTTCTTGGGTTTCCACGTAAATTCTGGTGTTCATTATGCATGGTGTTTTTTTTCTTTCATGTTCATTAATATCTGATTGATTTAAGTTTGATTTGAATTAATTAAAGTCAATAAAATTGTTTAATAATAACTAATTCACCCCCCTCTCAGTTATCTGGACTGTTCAACAATTGGTATCAGAGCTTTGGTTCCTCATAGAAGAGCTTAACCACTTGGGGTAGATCTAATGGCACACAAACTGATAATTCCTATATTTGATGGATCTGACTATAGTTTCTAGAAAGTGCAAATGAGAGATTACCTGATCTCTCTAGGCTACAAGACTTGGAAATTTGTTGAGACAAAATATGTTGAACCAACAAAAGATGTTTCTACTACGAATGAAATTTCAGCCTATGAAAAGAATGAAAAATCAAGGTATGCAATCTTTAATGGACTATCTAAAACTGAGTTAACAAAATTTATTTCATTGGGCACTGCTTATGAAGTTTGGGAAAATTTGAAAGAAATCTATGAAGGAAATGATGGAGTGAAATTATCAAAGAAGCTGATAGCTAAGTGCAAATATGAAAACTTGAGAATGGAAGAAGATGAGGATATAGCAAGCTACTTTCAGAGAGTTGATAGTGTAGTGAATGAAGTCAAAAATCAAGGAGGGACTCTGACAGATGAAGATGTAATGGAGAAAATTTTGATGACCTTACTGAAGATTTATAGTGATAAGATCTCAGCTATTGAGGAAGTTTATGATCTGAAAAAATTCACCAGAGAGAAACTATTTGGCACCTTAACCACATTTGAGATGAGGAAATTTGGAAAAGAAAAGGAGAAATCTGAAATAGCCTTCAAAGCCACAAAAACAAAAGAAGATCCGGATGATGAAAGTTTAGAAGAGTTGGAAGCAAATTTCACAAGAAAGCTGAAGAAAGGTACCAGAAAGTACAAAGGTATGTTACCTCTTAAATGCTTTAATTGTAGAAAGATTGGTCATTTAGCAACTAAGTGTCCAGAAAAAAAATCAAGACAAAATTTTAAAAAGATCAATAAGAAGGCCTACTATGTCAATGAGAATGCCAAAATTTTAAATGATGAATCAGATCATGAAGATTGCTTATTTTTGGTGGAAAAGGATGAACCTAGATTTGATATCTTTAATATTTGTCTGAAATCTAATGATAGCATTGAAGATGCATTGTTTTTCAAAAGAAACAGAGATGAATGGCTGATTGATAGTGGATGTTTGAATCACATGACTAGTGATAAAAGAAAGTTTGTAAAGCTTGAGAAATATGATGGAGGTTATGCTAGATTTGGAGATGATAAAACAACACAGATTGTTGGAATTGGTTCTATTACATTTTTTGGAAAGCATAACACTGACAATGTTTACTATGTGAAGGGTTTGTTTCATAATCTTTTGAGTGTTGGACAGATGTACGAAAATGGCTATAATGTGGTGTTTCAGGACGATGGTTGTGAGATCTAGAAGAGATCCAAAACTATTATTGTATCTGGAAAAAGAACAAGTGGAAATATGTATCAACTAGAAGGAGCTACAAAGAGATGCTTATTCTCTCATTCCAATGATAGTTGGATCTAGCACCGAAGGATGTGTCACATCAACTTTGACAATTTGGTAAGGATAAGTTCAACAAGAGCAGTCAGATATTTTCCAAGACTAATCAAACTAGACAACACTATATGCAAAGGATGTCAAGAAGGAAAGCAAACTAGAGAAAAATTTTAGAGAAAAGAAAAATCATCTACTGGTTTGTTGAACCTTGTACACACTGACCTATGTGGTCCAACCAAAACAATAAGCTTACAAGGTGAGAGATATTTCATTCTTTTAATAGATGATTATTCTAGACTAACCTAGGTTGCATTTTTAAGAGAAAAATCTTGAAAGCTTTAGAAAAATTCAATATTTTCAAGGCAAGTGTTGAGAATGAAGTTGATAGAAGAATCAAGTGTTTAAGATATGATAGAGGAGGAGAGTTTACTTCTGATGAATTCAAAAAAATCTGTGAAAAATATGGCATTAAAAGACAGCTATCTGCCCCTAGAACACCTCAGCAGAGTGGTGTAGTGGAAAGAATGAATCGGATAGTTCAGGAAGTAGCCAGAACAATGATCATGGAAGCATAATTGCCATAGGTCTACTAGAGAGAAGCAATACACACAGTAGTATACACTCTTAACAGAGTATTGTTTCAGAGGAAATATGGAAAGACATCATATGAGTTATGGCATGGAAGAGCTCCCACGGTAAATTAATTCAAAATATTTGGAAGTAAATGCCACATCTAGAGAGATGAGGAAAATATTGGAAAATTTGACAACAAAGTTGATGATGGCATATTTCTAGGTTACTCTACAAGAAGCAAAGCATACCAGTGTTACAACAAGAGACTAAATAAGATTGTTGAAAGTGCAAATGTGAAATTAGATGAAGATGTTCAAAGAAATCATGAAAGGCATATTGAATATGAATCAGATGACTTGGAGGACAAAGGATAAAATGATAAGAAAGAATCTTTGACAGGGTGATTCCATAATAGTGGTTTATAATTTTTGGCCAAACTAGACACTGAAATTATTATTTTTAACTAAATCTTCACATTCGGGCACCTATAGCGGCTAAACTATGAGGAATTTGAAGATGGTGCAAACTAGAGTCTCATCAAATTTTGTCTCAGATTCTAAAAATATTTTTCAAAAATTTTGGAATCAAATTGCACTTCTTTTTCCATCTCCACTAAAATTGATTTTTTCATAAAACAACATTTTTAAAAAAGTGACGCACCGTATAACATAACTTTTTTTCCATGAAGGATAAAATTTAATTTTCAAATTTAGATTTGTAACTCTTATATCTACTGCTTCCACTTGGTTAGATAGTTTTTATTGAATATTTTTCCTTAATCAAGTTTCAAAGTCAAACAAATTAGACATAAAACCTGCCACGTAAATTTTTGTATATGTCAAAATTTAATTTAATTTTTGTTGGATCAAGGACTTCAATATCTAGTGCACTCATATTTTTCAATTTTTTTTGATAATCTTCTATTTTTCCGCATGTGAAGAACAAAGAAATTCATTTTCGATGAAAACCTTTGTTTAATAAAACTTAAAAACAAATACATAACAAAACCAAAACATATTAAAATTATATTCATTGGATAGCTTGTTCTGAGGAATACCATAATCATTTGAAATAAATTTTAAATGAATTCATTTGATCCCCCAAAAGCTAAATCAAAAGTGATTTTTTTATCAGCATTTTGATAGGTGTAAAGGAGACGCATTTATAGGTATGGTTTAAAACTAGCGAGGTTCTATCCAAGGGCGTTTGATCTAAGGTGAATTGATCAAACCCTCTTCAATTGGAATCCTTAAAATGGAACTTTTAAAGGCTTAAATCATTATATTTTCTAAAAATATGTGATTTCAGCTAAAATTCGTTCCTCTCAGGAATTGTAAACCACTATTATGACAGCATCCAAGAAGAAGAAACAAAGGAGGCTCTGGAAACTATAGCTAAAACTCCAAGGTATGTACAGAAAAAACCACTCAGAAAACCAGATCATTGGAGACAAGAATAAGGGAATCACCACAAGAAGTAAAGCAACTCAAGAGTAAGTATTATTTTGTTTACTCTCAGAAGTTAAGCCAAAAACTATGGAAGAATCATGTAATGATTAGAATTGGGTGAAGGAAATGAAGGAAGAGCTTGATCAAATAGAAAAAAATTAGACTTGGGAACTTGTGCCCAAACTAGCAGACAAAAATGTAATCGAAACAAAGTGGGTATTCCAAAACAAACTGGATGAAAATGGAAAGGTAGTGAGAAACAAGGCAAGATTGGTTTGCAAAGGTTACACTTAGATCGAAGTTATTGACTTTGAAGAGACCTATGCCCCTATTGCCTAGATGGAAGCAATCTGGATATTTTTTGCTTTTGCAGCTTTTAAGGATTTCAAAGTCTATCAAATGGAATTAAAATCTACATTCTTGAATGGAGAGCTGAAGGAAGAAGTTTACGTTGAGCAACTTGAAGGATTCAAGTTCAGAAGTAACCCAGATTTTGTTTGTAGGTTGAAGAAAGCTTTATACGAATTGAAGCAGGCACCTAGAGCCTGGTATGGCAGATTAGACAAGTACTTGATTGAACAAGGATTTCAAAAGGGATCTACTGACAATAATTTATACTACAGAACTCACTCAGATCAGATGTTGATTATTGTGGTTTATGTTGTTGATATAATTTTTGAAGGAAATGATGATATGTGCAAAAAATTTATAGATGAAATGCAGAAAGAATTTGAAATTTCCATGATAGGTGAGCTAAATTTCTTCCTTCGATTACAAGTAAATTAGAACAACAAAGGAATTTTCATTTCTCAGTCCAAGTATACAAAAGAACTATTGAAGAAGTTTGGATTGGAGAATTCTAAACCATTTTGTACACCTATTGTTATCGGATGCAAGTTGACAAAAGAAGATGAATCACCCTATTGAATGTTATGGATGTGTTGCTGATATGTGGTTGCCATTGATGTCAACACTATTAGCATTTGGTGTATTAGAGGTTGTATATGTCGAGGATATTGAGAAATTTGTAAAAGAAAGTGTTTTAGGTTCCCAGTGGAACTGTGCAAGTCATGAAGGTGTGTTTTTTTGTACATTGAAGACTAGCTAGTGTGGATTAAAGGGTTTATTTTTTAGTGTTTATAGATCATCTACCAAAAGTTTTAGAGCTCTACGTGAATTTTTTATTGTGTTGTGGACTGGCGGTGTTTTGTGGTCTTTGTTAGTGTTCTTGAATGAAGATTGTGTGATTCTGATAATCTCAGTTGTTGCGGATGTTTCTCTATCATTTCCTGGTGTTCTCAGATGTCTATAGATCATTCTCTATCTTTGCGGTACATCCACATTAATCGATGAGCTTTCTTGAGCATGTTCAATTTTTCATGTTTTTGGCCGACATGTTGGTGGTAGCATGTTGTGGATCTTTGTGGTGGAATTAGTTAAATTCTTTTTGTGTTGGAGATGTTAATTTGGGTCTCCACGATGTTGTGGTTGACCTTGGTGGATCCACATTAAAAATTTATTTGTAAATTTGGGCCGACATTACAATTTTTTTTAATTTTCCTAGTTGACTAAGTTGTGATGAAATATCATGTAGTGGATATATAAATGTGATTGTTTCATCAGTGGAGATTGTACTTTGTATGCTCAGTGTGCTTGTGTTCTCCTATGTGTGTATGTATGAATACCATTTGATTGTTGAGCAAAGAGTGAAGAAGATTTTCTGAGCTTAATTGGAACTATAATCAGGCTTGTGCAGAAGCTATTTTCTCAATTCATACCCTCTAGATTTCAATCCTATTATGTATTGTTGGGAAGTGAGCCCCTTCTATAATTAAGAAGTGAGCTCTAGGAAGTGTGCCTGAATGCATGTGCATTCCCCTTTATTGATTTCATTATACTTTTAACAGGGTATAATCTTGTGGACTAACATCCACCGTGGTTTTTCCCCTAACATGGTTTCCACATAAAAATATTGTTGTTCTTTGTCTCTCTGATGTGTTAATTGCTTATGGTTAATTGGTTATTAATCAGATTTGAGATTAAGTTAAGCAAAGTTTGAAAATTTTATTATTTTGCGACAACTGATTCACCCCTCCCCTCTCAGTTGTTTGTCCGTATTTTTCCAAAAATTGGTATCAAAGAGTTTATTTGGAAAGTTCATGGTTACCTTTGCCATTGATGTCAAAGGGGGAGAAGTGCAATGTGAAAAATCTTTCTAAGGGAAAGAGTCGAGCAGTTGAGAAGAAGAGTCAGTGTGTTGGGTTGATGGTATTTTTCAAATCATGTGTTGCCATCAATGCCAAAGGGGGAGATTGTTGAATGTTATGGATGTGTTGTTGATATGTGGTTGTCATTGATGTCAACACTATTAGCATTTGGTGTATTAGAGGCTGTATATGTCGAGGATATTAAGAAAATTGTAAAAGAAAGTGTTACAGGTTCGCAGTGGAACTGTGCAAGTCATGAGGCTGTGTTGTTTTGTATGTTGAAGACTAGCTGGTGTGGATTAAAGGGTTTTTTTTTTGTGTTTCTAGATCATCTACCGGAAGTTTTAGGGGTCTATGTGAATTTTTGATTGTGTTGTGGGCTAACAGTGTTTCTGTGCTCTCTGTCAGTGCTCCTGAATGAAGATTGTGTGATTTTGATAATCTCAATTGTTGTGGATGTTTCTCTATCATTCCCGGTGTTCTCAGATGTCTCTAGATCATTATCTATCTTTGTGGTATGTCCACATTAATCGGTGAGCTCGTGGTTGAAGATATTTTCTTGCACATGTTCAATTTTTCATGTTCCTGGCCGACATGTTGGTGGTAACGTGTTGTGGATCTTTGTGGTGGAATTAGTTAAAGTATTTTTGTGTTGGAGATGTTAATTTTTGTCTCCACTATGTTGTGGTTGACCTTGGTGGATCCACATTAAAAATTTATTTGTAAATTTGGGCCGACATTACAAATTTGTTTTATTTTCCTAGCCGACTAAGTTGTGATGAAATCTCATGTAGTGGATATATAAGTGTGATTGTTTCATCTGTGGAGAGTTTACTTCTTATGCTCATTGTGCTCATGTGCTCCTATGTGTGTATGTGCAAATACCATTCAATTGTTGATCAGAGAGTGAAGAAGATTGAGTAGAGTGTGAAGAAGATTGAGCAAAGTGTGAAGAAGGTTTTATGAGCTTAATTGGAACAGTAATCAGGCTTGTGCAGAAGCCATTTTCTCAATTCATACCCTCCAGATTTTAATCCTATTTTGTATTGTTGGGAAGTGAGCCCCTTCTGTAATTGAGCAATGAGCTCTAGGCAGTGTGCCTGAATGCATGTGCATTCCCCTTTATTGAATTCATTATACTTTTAACAAGGTATAATCTTGTGGACTAACATCCACCATGGTTTTTCCCCTAACATGGTTTCCACGTAAAAATATTGGTGTTCTATGTCTCTCTGATGTCTTAATTGCTTATGGTTAATTAGTTATTCATTAGATCTGAGATTAAGTTAAGCAAAGTTTGAAAAGTTTATTATTCTATGACAACTAATTCACCCCCCCTATCAGTTGTTTGTCCTTATTTTTCCAACACACCCAAAGCTAATGCAAGCATGTACAGATCAATGATTAGGGGATTGTTATATTTGACTACCACTAGACCAAACATTATGTATGTAGTTTGTTTAGTAGCCAGGTTTCAGCAAGAACCAAGGAATCACATGTTGTTGCGTTGTAAAAAGGATCTTTAGATATTTGAAGCGTATAGAAGATATGGGGTTATGGTATCCAAAGGATTCAGATTTCACTTTGGTAGCTTACACTGATGTTGATTGGGTCAGATGTGTTGATAACAAGCAGAGCACAAGTGGTGGAGCTTATTTCCTTGGCTCTCGGTTGGTTGCTTGGTCAAGTAAGAAAAAATATTATGTATCTTTATCTACTATTGAAGTTGAATACATTATAGCATCCTTATGTTGCACTCAGATACTGTCGATGAAACAAACGCTGAAGGACATTGGCATATCATTTAATGAGCCTATCTCAATTATGTGTGATAATACCAACGCAATAAACATTTCCAAGAATCTAGTACAGCATTCCAAAATGAAGCATATGTGGACATCAGATATCATTTCCTGAGAGAGAAGGTGTTGGAAAGTGAAGTAAAACTTGAATATGTACCTACGAAAGAGAAGATTGCATATATTTTTACAAAATCATTGAGAAAATATATATTTGAGTATCTCTGATAGAATTTAGGGGTTCTACCCCCTCCTAATCTACAATAACATGCACTAGGGTGTGCATTGGTTTAGGGTATTGTTACCTGATTTTTAGCTTTTGGTTGAAATCAGGTAACTTAGTGTTTGTTCTTTTTAGGTTGTTTAAACATTTAAAATACAAATCATTAAACTGCTAGTTTCAATATGCATGAAGGAGTGATTGTCAAATAAAGCATATTACTTTTTTTCATTTCAATGTTGCATGACAGCAAATGAGAAAGAGAATCATAGATATACAAATGTAGTCTTTATTGATAATCCTAAAATATACATGTCCCTCACAAGCCAAGGGACTAACTCTCTTATTCAATGAACATATGAAGCAATTCATACATGAATAAGTAGAAGAAAGGAAAATGTGCATATAAGAATGGAACCAGTCATTACCTAAGAATGACTGGTTGTAGGTTGCCTGACTGCTCTACTACTACCCCGAGTTGCTTGTGTCCTCCCCAGCTCTGTTGTGCTCCTCACTCTGCATCTGAAAAAGAAAACATGATGTTAGAGTGAAGATCTAAGCAATGAAAGATTCAATCCTCACATACACACCTACCTATTCATGTATAAACTGATCCATAAGTGCATTAAACAAAAAAAAACCCGACATATGCATTTATTTTCTAACTGTTTGCTTCATGTGCAGATTTAGGACAAGTTTGGTTACTGTTCTGATTCGGATCAAATATAGCATGTGGGGTAAATGTGGCTCCCACAAGGGTAGAGCTCAGCATGCTGTGAAAGAAAAGGGAAATTGAGCAACTTGATCAAAGATTTATCTCTTATCAATGTATTAAATCAATATGGAATCACATCAGTTGATCAAATTTCATTATCAGATTCAAAAGATGCATCAAGTTCAATTATGCATCTATTAAATAATGAGGAAGCATTTCAAGTTTTTTTCAAGCCCCTCTCACCATAACCCTATAAAGTAGTCACACATTGCATAGGAAGGTGAGTCATTAGGTCACCCACATATGCAACATGTGGCTGTCCAATAAAGTTAGAATGAGGAGACAATTGTGTGTCACACATGAGGAAAAAGGAAACAAATGTGAGGGAATTAGATAGCAGATCAAGGTGGGATAGAAATTATTACAATAGTCTCATGGAAGGACAACAATCATAAATGCATGCCAAATTAAGGTCAGGTTACAAATGACAATTAAAGCAATCATGAAGCAACACAAGGTGACACTCCTTTGAAGCCAAGACCATGTGCAAGTGAATATGACAGCAACCTCTTACAAGTCTACATGATCCAAAGGGAGTATACACTCCTCACATTGAACCAAATATAAAACCAAATCAATGATCATAGGAGGCATGAAACACATTCAATCATGCTACAAGACAACAAGGTCCAAAAGGAAAGGTAAGTACATTCAGTCTATTTTGTACTTGTGAAATACAGTAGGTTCCTTTACATTAAAAGCAGTGACTTCAACATATGAGAAAGCATTGAATGCTTAAACTATGGAAAAGACAAGCATGTGAATGGCTTCTAGTGCACGATTCTGCACTTACTAGATTGAATTTAACCATATATTGAGGTTGGAGCCATCTACAACTAGTATAATTGAGAAAAGTGAAAAGTAGTTAGAAACTATAGATGCCTCTCAATCAAAGGATGAGGAAAAGATGCATTCTACTGAAAAGCAGTTAGAGGAAATATGTGATAAATAAGGAAGAACAGCTATACCCAATAGTAATTCAAATTGTGAACAAAAAGAAAATAAGGGAAATCTTTGAAGAAAATGAAGCCTTATGGATAGCCACACAATGAAAGGATCAGCCTCACATGCCTTAGTGAAATCACATGCTGACAGGAATCATGAAAACCTAGAAGAAAGGCATTAAGCAATGACAAATGTAGAGAATTAATGAGCAATGACATACTGTGTGGCAGATAATGAAAACATTTTTTAAGAAAAAAGTGTACAATGTCATGATAGAGCATGAAGAAGGACAGCATTTGCAGCTACCAGTGAAGTGTTCAACATCTTTTAAGTTGCAGCTAGATCATCATCTGTGAAGAGAATGGAGGAAAACATTCCTTATTTTTCATGGAGGTACCAGTTGTGGTGTTTGTTTTGAATCTCGCAGATAGCACTGTAAACATGGTTGCTAACTCTATTCCATCAATAATTGAAGGCAAGAAAGCCTTTGGTTTGGATCAAAGCTATCATTATTCACTTACAACTACTAGGGAACCAGAATGTACAGTACTAGAGGTAAGTAATTTAGATTCATCAGGTATCTCACAGCAACGTGAACAAAATTGCCAAGAAGAAGTCACATGACAGAAATTCAAGAGAAGTGTTTGCAAGTGGTAACATGGAGTCAAGATCAAAAGGACAATATATGAGCTTTCAGTTCTTTCCTTATTTTATTGCTTCATAGCTACAGCTAGTAAGGATCCAAGGGAGGACCATTGATACGATAGTCCTCTATGGTGTTGAAAAGTGGAGATGTACATGCAATGATGAGGACATCTCATGCTTTCTTTAAGCAAGTGATAAGCAAGCAAGAGGCATCAAAGGATAGTGAATGGTCAAACTCATAAGAGAGCATATGCTTGTCAATGAACTATACAATGGAAAGCATGAAGCCACCAAGAATTGCACTATCAAATGATCTACAAATGAAGGAAACTTCAAAGGATATTAAGTTCTACAAAGAGAGATTTCAGCACACAAGGCTAATGAGTGTACATAGACTACTTAATTCTATTATACACAATACTAATTCATAGAGTGCCCTTACCTGCAATACTTACCTTATGAGATAGATGCAAAGCTATAGCAGCAATTGTCATGTCAATGTATAGTGATATTCTCATCTCACAATGAATTTGAGCAAAGGAAGGGAAAGCAAGGGAATTCATTTGAACAATTGCAGTCTGATTTGGAGTTTCAGAGAAATATACTCCAGAAAGATAGTTCAGATGCAAGGAATATTCACATACAAAAAGATGGAGATCCTCCTGTTGTTGACTCACAAACAAAGAACGTGAATCCAAGCTTGGATACAGTTGAAATATTGCCTCCAAAATCCCATCTGGAAGGGTTAACTACGATGGAACTAAATTCTAATGACAAAACCTTGCTTCAAGCAACTTTAGAAAACCCAGTTGACATTCCCGAGGTACATGTTGAAGGTGGGATTGCAAAGAGTGAAATGAAGCACATTAAAATAGAGGTTGAGGCACTATTTTTTGCATGAAGAAAGAAACTAAGAGGCGCAGGTTCAGAAACCCTAAATTCTATAGAGTATACATTATTTTCTACACTCTTAGAAGCCTATATCTAGGCTTTTATTCATGAGAATATAAGAGATATGCATAAAATACTTCATATAAGTCTATAATGAAAGCAAATTGTGAAGCAAACTTTTCCCTACAAAAAATTGACAAAGCTCTGTACGAAACTGTGAGCCAAGGTATGTAACACAGAGCCATGGAGTCTATAGAAGCCGAGTTAAAAATGAGATTCAAAATTCAAAAATGTAGAGGGATGCTCATATATTTGCTACAGTCAAAGCTTAAGGCCAAGTTATGGATATGGACCATTGAAGAATGAGCAGCAAGCTTGCAAAAAATAAAGAAGGAAAGCAAGATGAAGTTGGCCAGAGGCTCACCTGAGCTCGAATTTTTATTTTTATTGAAATATGCCAGTTGATTTCACCCGTGGAGCTTCAGAGAGTCACTCATGGTGGCTGTGAGAGGTAAAGGAATCATCACAGGAAATAATGAAACAACAAAATGATTAGAAACATTCTGCAGGCCGCGGCCTTTACACCTCAAATGGCTTTCAAATGGTATCAAAAATACAGATTCTTGCTCAAAAAATTAATTACCTGCTATTTCCAATGTGGAAACCACGATTTTCATCCATAGGTCAATCAAAATCTCCATAGTCTATGCAAGCAATCAAACCCTATGGCGACTGCAGCAACTCTCCGAAAATGCTCGATGCAAATAATGAATGTTTTTTTTGGCATTCCCCCCCCCTTTTTTTTAGGGTTTGATACCCTAATTGGAGGTCAATAGGCATTTTTTCCTTATCTTTTAAAAAATAAAACACATTTTAATGTGTTGTGTGGCCGAAGTATGGTGTTCTTACTTAGGCATTTTCTGCCTTAGGGATTTCTTCCCTTTATTTCAACTTATGATAAGTGCTCAACAACGCATGTGGATTATACCACGAAGCTGGTGAGATATGCCTTTGGTCTTTGATCATTCATCATGTGACTTGGAATATACTTTCCAAGAAGTATGGAGGTCGGCCATGTAGGCCAGGTTTTGAGCTTTCATGTTGCGTTGCAAATCAGGGGGTTGACCACATATAGCCTTACAACACAAAGTGAAGAAGAGGTGAAATAACCATGTGCCTTATTTGACCTTATTAATGCTTTTTCAAAGTATTTTTTGCATTTCATTATTGCTTTTGCTTTTTTTTCAAAGCATTATAATATCATTTAAGTGATTTTGATAATCACTTTAACATTTTCACTTGCAAATGAAATGTAAATCATATTGATGGTGGGGCCCCTTTATTTTGTGCTTGAAATGTAAAATGACTTGATTAAGTGATGTTTTATGAATCACTTAATTCAGGTTATTATTTGTAATGCCTTTTGGAGTCTTGTCTTTTCAAAACACACAAAAGCATGAGTCAAATAGCTGACAAACATGTGGAAAGTGTGAGAGCAGTGTTTAACTATTTTGGAGAGAAATGCCATTTTGGGGGCTATTTTATCACACCTTCAGTGTGATCTTGGATTGGGCTTGACTTTGGACCTTTTGGAGGACCTTTTGGAGTGTTTCTAGAAGCTTCTATTTTGGCTTGTGTGTTTCATCTGACTTAGGGTTTCTAGAAACATTTGAGTGGGTTGTTGGTTGGAGTTTTTCTTAAGTATCTTGAGACTTAAGTTTTAGGGAGTTCTTTCTTCCTTCTTGCAGGCATTGTGGCTTTTGGAGCCCTTTTCATGGCAGAGGACTGCATTGTGACTCATTATCAAACATTTACAATAGTGTGTAACACCTTTTGATTGATAAGTTAATATATTTTACCTTCTCATTATGTTGTTTTATTGTGAAAGCTTTAGAAATGGTTGATGAAATCTTATGGCTGAATTGTTTTCCCTTTGATTTTGTCTTGTTTCTCTTTTCCTTTATGCAGTTAAATGAATTTTTAGGTCATAACATGTGTTGAGTTAGTTTAGGGTAGAGTCTAAGTTGTGAAAATGTATTTTTCCTCCTTCTAGATGTTGTCCTTGACATTTTTAGCCTTGTTATGAAATACTGATGCAAAGGCATATGAAGTTTTGAGTTGTGTAAGCCACTGTTAAGTTGTTAATTGTTCATGTGTGTAAAAGCAGCTATATGGGTCTGAGAAATATCATTAGGTGCATCACCATAGGGGTTAGTTTTTATTTTCATGCTTCATTTTCCCCTTTTCCCAGCAAGGAATAGTTTAGGTGACACCATCAAAAGGGGAAGTCGGCCCATAATCCGGAGGTCTGCTTTCAAATAGGTTACCCACAACCTAAAGGAAGCCCCATGTTAGTCCAAATCTGCTAAGTTCTCATCTAAAGCTTAGCAAACAGGGTGCATATTTGGTGAGATAACAGGTATTATATGCTCATTTTTATCTGGATCAATACTTGGTGACTTCCTCAGAGGGGGAGCGAACTAATTTTTTCAAGGGGAGTTTTTTCCTTTTTTTTATGTCAAAGGGAGAGAAGAAAAGATGATAAGATGGTCCTTGGTGCTGACATTGAGTTGGTTGGTTTTTTATTGATGAATGTTTCCATCAATGACAAAGGGTGAGATTGTTGGAATGTGTTGAGATGATATTGATTGCTTGTTGTCATCAATGGTTTTCATTGATGTCAACATATCTTGGTTGTTTCACCGAAGTTCTATTTTGGTGCCTTGGTGATCTATATTTGGCCTGGTTCTGGATATCATGTTGTAAAGATCTATTGTTGGTTGTATATATCCTAGTCCCATTCCTCTTCTAACACAAAAAGATACATTATTTTGGGTTCGAACCGATCTGGCAGTTGGTTAACGTGCTTCAACACATGGTTTGCATTGTAACGTGTATACTTTACTCTTTGGTTTCAGATATCATGTAGCATGTTGATTTGAGCAAGGAGGATATGTTTGGTCCATGTTTCATTCCTCTCCACCACGTGAATGTTTTTGTGGTGGCCTATTTTCAATTGTACTTGGTCGAATTAGGAATTATGAAATTGTGTTTGACTGACTTGAGAGATTATGAAGCCTTGGAATGGTATAAGTATAAGATGTTTTCATTTGATGCAAGAAAAGGTGATGAATGTGAATCTGAATATCCAGACATTTTGAAGTGTATGAAAGTGTTTAACGGGAAGCAATAGATAGTGATATTCTATTTGGTGTTGTTGGTGACAGTTCTTTCAGTGGTAGATTTCCTTTCATCATTGTTCTATTGGCAGTGAGCCATTTTCTATAGGTAGTGAGCCTTTCTCTTTTGGCAGTGTGCCCTATTTTGTGTCTTTTTCTATAATAGCTAGGCAGTGAGCCCAACTGGCAGTGAGCCACCCTGTAGTGAGTAACTTGGCAATGAGACATTGTAAAAATCACCTTAAACGGTGCTTTATAATTGAGAATTATTATTCTTCATGGTTTTTCCCTTCTTAGGTTTCCACGTAAATTCTGGTGTTCATTGTGCATGGTGTTGTTTTTTTCTAAGTTCATGTTCATTAATATCTAATTGATTTAAGTTTGATGTTGTTAATTAAAGTCAAGAAAATTATTTTATAATAACTGATTCACCCCCCCTCTCAATTATCTAAACGGTTCAACAAAATGTGACTTGTTGGTTACTGTGGATCCAAGTGATTTGTCTTTTGTGAGGAATCTACACTTGGGGGTGGAGGGTCTGGTTTCTCTGCTAGTAATGGTCCTTGACAAGTCAAGAGGAAGATTCATCGAGAGGTTCGATGACACCCTCCCCCACAAGGAGTTCTGAAGATAAATACTGATGGTTCTTCTCAGGGGAATCCTGGTCATGTTGGGATTGGTGGTATTGGCAGAGATAGTAATAGAGGGGTGGTGTTTTTCTTTTCTATTTATAAAGGTCATCATTCTAATAATCTCATGGAGGATCTCACTATTCTTCATGCTATTGAGAGAGGTTCTTCCTTGGGTTGGAAGAGGATTATTTGTGAATCTGACTCACAAATTGTAGTTGATATGCTAATTGAGCACAAATTTGATGGAGTTAATTGGCAACTGGCTATTGTGATCAAACAGATTGTGAATCTATGCAGTTCTCTGGATTTTGTTTCTTTTTTCCATATTCCTATGGAATAGAATAGGGTGGTTGATCTTGTAGCAAAGTGGGCCTCTAAGCATTTGGAGAGGTGGATAATTGATGACTGGGGCCTTTTATCCTCAAATCTCTCTTTGTCCCTCAAAATTTTAATCATGGAAGACTTTCACATGTAATTGTTTCTTTGGTTGGGTTCCTTCGGGGAATTTTGTTGTGAGATCATTTGGTGGTTTTTGTGGGATTTTTCTCATTGCTCTATAATGTTTCTTTGATTCAATAAATTTTTACCCCTTTTTTAAAAAAAAAAATTCTACCTCTTCGTCATCTCTCTAGCTACATGTGCTCCCACCACATGGAAGTGTGTCCTTTCAACATTGTGCCAGCATATTTCACCTACTTTGGATCCTCAACTGACTCCACATTAAAATATTTTTCCATTTCTATTATCCAGTCTAGTGTAACTCTCTTGGGTTCAAACTTCCATTGAAACTCGAGGGGTCTAACCTAGGCTTGCTACAAAGCCTAGCCATTGCTTTCAAAAATCTTCCTTCTGCCTCATCTCTATGCTCATCCTCTGTTTCAATTTTTGGTGCCTCTTCTTCAACCTCATCTTTGGTGACATCTACCACCATTGGTATTCCTCTTTGTTTCATCAATTATATTACTTCCAACCATGCTCCTATCTGAGCTTTGAGGCCTCTTATCATTTCTCTAAAGACTTCATGATCTGCATTATGTGGTCCTCTTTTCCCACACCCTCTTTGCACCATGTTCATAGCTCTCTTTAATTGTGTGTCTCGTTGTCCTCTCACAAACCCATAATAATTTCCTTAGGGTTCTTCTCCCAACACAACACAATACTAGCTCTTATACTAATTGGTCCATGTAGAAAATGGGGGTCTTATCTATTAGAGTAAAAGGTATTTCCTAATTAATTATTTATTTAATTATTAGGTTCCTTTTTCTCCAATTACTTAAGCTTACTTAGGTCATGTTTTCTTTATGTCGCATGTCATAGGATGAGGACACATGTCATGATCTTTTTTTATCCTCACCCACGGTTTCTAGGATGATTCTCTATTGTATAATCATTATAAGATGCACATTAATTTGACTCATTCTTTTTTAAATCAAGAGCTCTTGGCCTCCATAGCTTTGCTATTCTCTTTTTGTGATAGGCGTTTGATTACATGTGATCCTTGAGAGTTATGGAGTTGATTTTTCCCAACTTCAACATGGTATCGGAGCTCCAAACCTATAATCCCCTCTCCTCTTCTTGAGATATTTCATGCCTTGAGCTATCATTTGGTACATCCTAGAAAAAATCATTATTTTCAATTGGATTTAGAGATGTCAAAAAAGTTAGTTCTGTATATTTTGTTTGGCCTGATTTAGACTCCAAACGTCAGATCTACGAGGGTTTGAAGTGGTTTTTTTCCATATCTTGAGGGTGGCTACATTTTTTGTGTGTTTTGAGCCAAAACAGACATTTCCATTGTGCTCAGAAGGCCCAAAATCCTTAAGATCACCTGTCAAATTTCCAAAATATATGTTGAGAGCTTCTGAGCCAGCACATGGATCAAGGTGAAAATATTTTCAAAAAAATGTTTTTTTTCCTATGCTTAAAGAAAAATTAAAAAGACTCAAGTTTTTTTACTTTTTAAATTTTATATTATAAAAAAAAAAATTGGGAAGCATCCAAGGGTACCTACCCACTATCATGACAAGGTTGGTGGGCCCACCCACCAACCCGTGGGAGAGTACCCCACTTCTATGGTAGGGTGGTGGCCCCTCCTTGGGCCCCTCACCAAGGGTGGCATGGGGGCTCCAACCCTCACCACTCCTTACTTTTAAAATATAATTTTTTTAAAATTCCTTTTTTATATATATTTTTAAAAAATATTATAATTTTTTTATTGTTTTTTAACTTCAAATTTTTTGCAAAAATAAATTTTTTTGTAAATAAATGTAACTACACTATACCTAGTGAACCTTTTAGTAGAGATTTTAAATTTGGAAAGCCTCTATTTTGGAGGTGTTTTTGACAAATTTGGCAGAGATCCTTTTTTTCCCTACTCATCCCCTCTCCATCGGGATTTTTTTCCAGTGTGATTCTTTTTGAAATGGGATAGAATTTTTTTCTCTTTGTAGTGTTGCAAGTGGTTTGCAATTTGGACTTTTGGTTTTTCCAAAAAGAAAAAAATATCAGTGTTGTTGTTGTTCAATTCTCATTTTGAAGACTTCGATTGCCACATCTTCTTCATCCGGACTCCTTTTTGGGTTCCATTTTTTAAAAGTGCATGATTTTTCTTGTATTTCATCATGGTACTACCAATTTCCTCTTTTTCTGGCGAAGAATTGTATTTTTAGTATGTAGTCTTTTTTTGGACATTATGGTCTTCCATTGTAAGCACTTCTTATTATGTAAACGCACTAAAATAAAGTGCCTCAACATTTTGGTGTATGTATTATTGGGATCTTCCATATTACTTTGTGCCTTATTGTACTCACACTATGATATAAAGTGCCATGGGGGGGTTTGATATTTTACCTTTGTTTTTTATCATACCTTTTTCAAGTGAGTGTCCCTTCCACTATAACAACCTCATGTATGTGTGTCTTTTGTTTGCACACCCTTTATATATGTTGGTACTTTCATATTTGCACATTCAAATGTTCTTGATTCTTCTTCATGCACTTCTTTCTAGTATTCAATTTTAGTGTACCTATCACACCTCTCCCTTGTCAGCATTATGGGGGGTTTCTATTATTGGTGCTAATGCTTCTTTGGGTTCATGTTGGAGTGAGCTATGTATATAGTATTTGTTTCTATGTATTTTTAGATGCAGAAGTTGTATTTAGATGAGATGGAGAACTTACCATATGGAAACTCTAACATTCCTATTTCTGGAGGTGACCTTCCATTTTCACATCATCAATTCTTCAAACTTTTGGTACCTATGCCATCTGTATCTTTGAGTTCCAGATGTTTTCCTTTGTTTTCCATTTGATTTGAGTAGTTTCATTAGGGGAACTCATACAGATTCTTCTCTTCTTGATCTTGATCATCATCTATTTCAGTGGAGGTTCTTGTTTCAACACTATAGCGGTCATTCTTTGATAGTTTTTGCAGCTTCTTCTTGCTTCATTGGTGTTCTTCATGTTCATTCTTTGTTCCTATATTTTGGGACATTCTTGGTTGGAGGCTTCTTCATCCTTCACTCTTTTTTGGAGGCTTCTTCAGTCATTCACTTGTATTTCTATCTTTTGGAGAGAAGTTTTCCCCCACATGGTTTTTCTCCTTTTTTCTCTAGTTTTGAGAGATCTTTTGTTTGTACATGGGTACCTCACTAGGCCTTATTTTTCGGGATCCATCATGCATTCATATTTAGAGGTTTGAGCTTCTCCCTAAGTTTCACTTAAGGGGGGTGTTGGAGTAAAATTTATTTCTTAATTAATTATTTATTTAATTATTAGGTTTCTTTTTCTCTAATTACTTAAGCTTACTTAGGTCATGTTTTCTTTATGTCTCATGTCATAGGATGAGGAAACATCGAGCATGATATTTTTTTATCCTCACCTAGGGTTTCTAGGTTAATTATCCTTTTATAAGGATTCTCTATTTTATAATTGTTACCAAATTTCACTTATAGCTCAATTTGGTAGAGCTAAAATAGTCAATTGCATCAAAAGTGGAAGGTATTCCAACAATTTTTTTGCTAAGGCTTAACCATTGCATATGAATGCTTTTAAATGGAATTTAGTTTTTATTATGCAATGTTTTACAACAGAAAGAAATTACATAAATTGCATGATATTGTTGTCTTTCATTCATTTTGTAATGAAAATGTATACAAGATTGCATAAATGTTATTTTATACATTGAGAGAAAAGAATGTTTAAATGACCCACACAAGCCATGGGAGTAGCTGAACTAATGCAACATAAAGGTAGGATATACAACTGAGGATAAAAGTAGAAAAACACATGAGGAGAAAGTATATCCATCATTGCATGTGGCATAGTCTTATGTTGATCTTCTTTGTTTCCAGCTCCTCCTTGTTCTGATCTTCAGATGAACCTGCATGATGATGAAAGGATTGGGTTAGAGCTCCAGATATAAATATCATCATATATCCTATCAACAAAAATATAGCCTATATCTATGATACATTTGATCAGTTAAGTAATTATCAAATGTATGCAAGAGAGCCAAAATTAGATCATCAAATGAAAGTCAAATCATCAGGAAGAGCATTGAGCTTCACTTTTTTATCTAACTTGTTTGTTCACTGTACAGGATATGTGAAATTTTCATTGCTGGATTATTTTCATTTTTCATCACAGCATGTGGAGTAAAATGGGCTCCCATAAGGGTTGATCCTAGCATGATGCCCTCTTAGTTTCTAAGAGGGGTAAGAGTATAGATTCATATATGAAAGATACAAACAACTACAATGGAAATCTTCATAATAGCATGTTGTAAGTTATTTTTATGTAATGGGGCAGCAAAGAGAAATGTAGCCACTTATCACATTCAAAGAAAGTGTTTGTCACTCATGACAGTAATTTGGTAGGCATCTACAAAAATAAAAGCTCCAATACAAGCTTGATGCCAAAACCACAGATGTAAGGTTAAGCATGAGAAGCTAAATATAAATTAAAAATATAAGTACCAATAATAGTCCACTCCCTTATATGGTCATCATTGTCATGAATAAAAACCATTTGTTAAATGGAATCACAATAGGACAAGTCATCCATTTTCAAAATGTTCATGTTGTGGACAACACAGTGAGAACAAGGAAAGAGAAATCATGAGTTCATTATTTCAATGAATGCTTTAAAACCTTTCTCAAATACCAATGCAAGAGGAGGTCCCATAAACCCAATGAAGCAATCTAGTCATTGAGAGGGGTGTGTAACTAGATATTCATGTCTTATAGCAGAAAAGAAGCAAGGCATGTGATAGTCATAAGAGTTAATATGGAGCAATCCTAGAGTCATCATGTATGCATTCTATGAAAGTCGTGTTTCTATTTGACTAAGGATACAAGCATAGTGATTAAATAATAGTGCACTATAACATCAATCTATGTTCTCAATAAAAGATGATATTGAGCATGAAGTAGAGCATGGAGAAAATCACAAGTTATGATAGTACCAAAGCAATCAGTAGTTGAAGGCAGCGGTATATAATAAAGAAAAGGATAGTGGGAGATCACTGAGAGATGTTTGGTCAGAAAGCAAAGGCCCATGGTGTAGCAGGTTCATAAGCCATCATGCCAAGGTAGCTGGGAGTTACATTTTGGAGGTAGTATCTTTTGAGCCCATCAGTGGTGAGGACTACACATAGAAGTTGAGAAGCAAGTGACATCACTATCATAAAGGAAGCACAATCTTATGTTTCTCGTCATAGGGATTTTTAAGGATGGTATTTTCTTCATGATCATTGTATTAAAGAGGCAATCACAAAGATAGTAATACCATGTGCATGGTGCAAGTGATTTCAAATATGTATGGCAGTAGGGGATCATGTAAATTAATACCTTGTCTCATGACTTGAATGTGAAATGAAGCACCATCCTAAGGAGATGAATTACAAATTATATAGGGGATTGTACAAGGCTTGTGGATGAGATTCATCTCAAGTGTATGAAGGATTGATAAATGTAGTAATAAACCAAGGAGGGTCTCTTCAAGGAGTCACAGCCTGTCAAGAGTTCTATGAAAACCCAAATACCTACAAGTATACATAAAGTGACTCAGCCTATATGAAACCCTCAAGCATTTACAAGTATGGGTAAAACCTGAAAAATCTACAGAGGCCGAGCCAAAGGTAGGAGAGTTTTTATTTATTCTACATAGAAAATGGTAAAGCCACGGCCATGGAAGTACAGAAAAACTTGTGTATTTGCATAATAATGAACCCAAAGTGCCTCTATGCAAAGAAAATACATGTAAAAGAGAAGCAACTTCATTTTCTTCCTTGGGAAATAGAGGAAAGAATTTCTGATAGTTTTTCCACAGATATTTTTTGCATGAATGAGCTTGAAGCAAGCATGCTTTTTCATAGAGAGCAATGGAGAAGGAAGGTTGTATATGGGAAATACTTACCTAACTCGGCCTCAACACAGAATTTGCACGAGTTTCTCCATAAAAATCTCCAAATTGGCTCAAGTTGACTCCAAAATTCTAGAGAAGGCTCCATCAAGCTCATCAAACCCTAGCATGGCAGTGCCCTCAAATTGTTAAGTGCAAATGAAAATGGAATGCAAAAGGTCGTGGATGTTTTATTCTAGGGTTTCTCTTGCCCTAATTTTGGCCAACCCTTTATTGGGTATTTTTCCACATTATTTTAAAACATTTTATGCCAAAATAATACCTTAGCTTATGTTTAGTTGACCATTGCTATGTATTAGGTGTTTTTTATACCTTTACATATATTTGTAAAAGCTTTTGCAAAGTTTCAAAATCAAACTTAAGCCAAGGTCAACCCTTCCTCCATTTTGTACAATTGAAATTGAAACAAGATTTTAAGGCCTTATTAAGGTAATAATCTATAAATTACTTTAGTAAGTGTCATGTAAATGCAGAGAAAAGAGCAAGTGCATAACACTCATTAAGGAAATTTTAGTTTATTTTCCTTTCTTGCTTGAGTCTCCATTATGCAAAATGGAAAGGAGTCAACTAAAGTTTCTATTTTGGTTTTCCAGTCAAATCTAAGCGATTTTGGAGTCCTTTTTGGGTAGATCCACTTGGGAAGGAAATTTTCCACCTATTTTCACTCATTTGGGATCAGTTATATGCCCTCTTTTCATGGTTTTTTCCTTCTACTCGTGAGAGACACTTTGGTTACTATTTTGGATTGCAGTTAACTACATTTTTTGGTCCTTGGCTCTTAGGAAGGTTTTTGTGTATTAAAAAGGAAAAAACTTAGTTTTTTCGGAGTTCTTGCTTCTTCCTCTCTTGAGTATTATAAAGAGCTTGTAAGTTTTGTAACTCAACTTTCATAATATGATATAGCAGCTCCTTTCAAAACAATAAAAGCAATAGTGCATTCCTTTTTCATAGTTTTTTGTCTCATTTTGCAGTGGATGATTTGATGTTTGATTGTGATTCTAAGTGTTGAATCCTTTTTTTTGTCTCATTATTGCAAATATGTGTCCAGAAGTTTCATGTAATGCAGGTTGTATGTTGTGTTTAATTTCAAACCTTCATAAAAATCACTTTTCTACTACATGTTTCACATGAAATTGTGAGAGTAAATTTTTTGAGAGTTGATTGTGAGTTGAATTAGTGAATAGATCCATAAGTTTCTGGTGCATCACCTCTTTAGTTTTAAGATTTCCATTTCAATATCCCTCTATCCCTTTTCTCAGAAAGGTTGGTATTTTTAGGTGATCTACTAGAGGGAACCAACCCTCTCTAGAGATTCATTCTCATTAGTTTCAAGTTCAACCTTCTGACTTCTTGTTTTGACTTTTCTACTTCCGCCTGAAACTTTTGTAGATCATTGGAAGCTTGAGATCAGACACCATCCAGCTCTCTTTTTATGTTTTCTTAAGCATGTTGGTACTTTTCATTTGTTTGGCGCTCAATAGCAAGCTCAACTCTCAACTTTTCAATTTTGGCATACAGATGAATCTGTTCACCTTGGGTCTCTGCAAGTAACTTAAATGTTTCTCCTTGCTTATTTTGTATTTTCCTTATGTACACCATCTCGACATCTCTGGTCTTGACTTATGTCTGTAGCCTGTTCACTGTTTCCTTTACATTTATCATCTCTACCTCACGCTTCTTCAACTTCTTGTCTAGTCTCTCGTAATCCACATATACCACCTTCTAGGTGGCCTTAGCTAGGACCACTTTGTTGTGCGGGTGAGTCTCATTCAAATCCAGACCTATGGCTCCAATGTCGTAATCCTCCATCTGCATTTGTCCCTCAGGCTTGGATACGAGCAACCTCATGGTAGTGATCAGTATTTCTTTCCGATCTTCATTGAAGCAAGCTTGAATCTTCTTGGTATCCAATAGCGCAACGTTCTTCAATAGTATTTTTTGCTTTCTATCCTTTCGATCCTACTTGGTTGCATCAAAGTGCTCTTGGAGACTTTGAGGGGTATCAATGCTTTATGCTATAATGGAAGCACCAAGAGGGAGACCAAAAATGGTGACAGAAGGAGAAACCTCATATGTATGAGCATGCAAGGAAGCAAAGGGGAGCATAATCATGGAAAAAGGTGGGACACCAAATTGAGATTGGGTAGGGGAAAATCCAGTTGGGGTGAAAAGAGATACGGGCAGAAGGGGATATTTTTTCCCTAAAGAGGATGGACTAAGAGTGATAGGCAACATGGATATTTCATCTCTTTCAATGGGGGCCCTTGATAGGGTGATTAAAGAATCAATAGCGGTCGAGGCAGATGTTGCCCATTCGATGCACAAGGTTGCTTCAGAAGTTTCAATAAAAATGGCAGGGGTCGTATTCAGGATCAAAAGCTCAGGGTCCAAGGATGGAGGATTCCTTTCCATAGATGGGGGCAGAGGAGTAACCAAAGATGTAGAGGTAGGAAGAAGAGAGGGAGTAAGACTTACTTGGGTTGTGGCAGTCAAAACACTTTGCAGAATAGACTTCGCCTCTTCTTCTCCTCAAGATAATGCATCAGGTGCACCTAGATCCTTGACTCATCTTCTCTTTGCATGACTAGAACTGGTATGTTCTAATCCTTTGGTAGTCAATCCCTCTGAAACTTGGCCTTTGATAACCACAACGGACCCTCTTGGGGACCGTTGGGTCCTTTTTCCTTTACTCTGAGCACTGGAAAAGGACATGACTCATGAGTCCCTTTGCTTCAAGATTCTTCTCCTATCAGATTCTTGAGGATGAGAAGTATGGAACAGGAGCTACTCTTCTGATATCTCATGACTTGTCTCCAAATTGCTATTGTTAGTGTCGGCCTCTTAATCATAAATCTCCTCAAACCTATCTTCATGTGGCTTAAAATCTCCAAATAGGGAATTGGGGAATTTCATCTCTTGTTGGGACCTCTAGAAGTCTACCTTCTTTCTTTTTGACCATCCCTTGCACTTCAATTGTGTGTTGAGGGATTTTCCCATCTAAAGGCTCCTCTAATACTCCACCTACAACACATAAAAATTCAGCCATTTTGGTCATTTGAGTGGAATGTGGGCCAAGTCAATGTATACTTTTGGCCTTTCCTAATCTGGATTCCTCCTCTCAAAATACTCCCTGCTCTCATGCTTCAAAGTGAAATTCTTTGTCAGATTGTATTCACATGTGTCACACATGAGGAACAAGCCTAGGGCCACCAATAGGTTTGTAATCTCACCCTCGTCCTTCTGCTTACTCAATGTCACTTGACTATTAGCAACTTTGAGGGGGAGTGGCTATATCTTTTTCTTGTTCCTTCTTGAACCATAGGTGTTGTTGGAAATGGTTACCTGATGGCACACCTCAAACATGAAAACTCTATCTGTTACAAATCTGGGGAGTTTGAAAGGCTCCCTGACAAAACCATGAAACATGATAAATGTAAAATCCTCTCCTAGGAAATAATCCATTAGGGTCAGCAGAGTCTTCATCCATTGCATGACCTCAAGAGAGAAATGGCCTGTAGGGCGTGGCAAAAAATCTTGAAGTGTTGGCCTCAGAAAGTGATCTACAAACCAGTAGTAATCCCCCATTTTTGAAAGCACATGAGTCCATATAGAAACCGGTTGATAGCAACCTTTAGCATCAAACCTAGACACTAGTCTACTTCTTTCCAATAACTTAGAATTCTAATCCAAAATCAAGTGGGCCAAGAAAGACGAATACCTGAATTTATATAGTATTATAATTCTTCAATTGTTCTAGCATTGTTCCAGCTACTGCATCAACAAAATCATAATATTGCTAACTCTTCTCCTTCTTGAGCATAAAATTTGGGCCCATCTAGAAGGGATGGATCTCTTCATCATTATTAAGGCCATAAATCTAAGCCAGCATCTAGAGGATAGTTTGTGTGTCCTTCTTGAATTTTATGCATGCAAGGGGAAAAGAAAAGTGCCCTCTCATTGGTTTTTCCTTTGTCTTACTCTCATAAAAGCTTTCCTTTTGGGTTCTTTCCTCCTAGGATATTTCCATTGCCTCATCAAAATGTTTGACACCCCAAGTGGTAGGGATACACAACATATCCCGTATGGGTTCAGAAGAAATTGTAACTCTGATCCTATTACCCTCAATGGCTCTTGTCTTTTTATTGAATCTTCTAGAACATGCATCCACCAGCTCCGAGCATGGGTGTACAGCAGGAAACATGAACTATGGTAGGCCACAATTCTAGAGCCAAGATGAAAAACCTTCAGATGACCAATGATGCATCATTCTTTAGAATACACCCTCCCTAAAACTATTATGGTTAGTTGTTAACTTGGGGTCAAAAATATTGTCAGAAAATCCTACACCGCCTCTCCCAATATGTCTGTCTAGTTGCACCTTTTTACAAAATTCAAACGATTGCTCCTCAGGTGTTGGGGCATTGGCGAATGAGTTCCACCCAAAGATATTGGCGTAACCAGGCCTTTTGCTTGAGGCTCAAGCTTTTCTACTAGATGTTGATGGCTCCACCATGGCTATGTCAAGAAGTTGCAAATATTTTCCTCAATAAAAATGGCCACTTGCCTTTTTCTTCTTAGAAAAATATTCTTTTGGGTGTAGTTAATTCCCTTGCATGTACCTGTAGTTAAGGCTACACCATTACCGCTAGTCATTAAATGTTTCCATTGAGGCGATACATGTGGATTTGAGATCTGTATCCCTTGGGAATGCCAAAAACACTGTGAGAATGGAATTAGTACGTTCTCCCCACTACCTCTTTCACAAATAAGCTCATTCCATTAGAAAATGTGCTATTATTTATGAGAAGCATGTTGAAGTAATGCAAGGTACTCTTAAATAGATGTGCCTATTTAATTTGTCAAAATTTAACACTTTAATCCATGTCTTTTTACATAAGTAAGTTGGTTGGTACTGATGATGGCAAAGGACACATGTCGACAATCAACAAACGAGAGCATTTACTCCCAACGCCAAAATTTATTTCTCAAGAAATCATGTCAAATATTCCATATGATTTATCTATTGGCCCCAGTTTTCTTTAGAATTGTTTTCATTTCCATCCAGCCAAAAATGGACTTCCCATTGGTTGGGTTTGTTGGCTTATCTTTTCTCTATATGGCTATGCCACCTTATTGCAATATTAATTCAAAAAAATAGCCTTTAAGTTTAGCAAGCTTTTCTCACTTCCTCCTGTTCCACTATAGTCCGCTACTTTATCAGAATGTTTGCTAGCCTAGGCACTCCTATTTGGCTCCTACCATAAAGTCACAATACTACTTTGTGGGAGAGATCACCAATGACAAAATTAAGTGCCTAGTGAAAAGGTGTGACTTCCTTAGCCTAGTTGTGTTCAAGTGGGTAGTCGGCCTAGACTATATTGATGATTAAAACTAGTAAAGGAGAAATTGCAATGTACTTTCCCACTTCGCCGCCTCCCTACTTGACCTAAACATGGTCAAGTCTATGATAATTGAGTTGTGCCACCAAATGTTTGACTCTATATTGATGGAAGGGCTCGGAAAAATCGTGTAGGTAGTTATCCCTAGTGTTGGTATTCCAAGCACCATGGATATCCACAAGCACGTGGACTTCAGGATAGATGTACCCTTGTTTCCCTTCCTTTCTGACTTCCACACTATGTACCTTGAAGGGCATTGCTCAAATTCTCTACCAACATCCACCTACCTATTGTGGGAGTATGGTGTGGAGCACGCTCTGAGGCTTGACTAGAGGAAGCACTTTGAGTTTCTGGTGTATAACCACGGTGACTAGGCCTCTGGTCTGCACTGTGTTAATCCCGCGTGTGTTGTGTGTTCACCCTCCTTATGCATGTTTACCCAGAAGAAGAAGAAGAAGAAGAAGAATAAAACCTGACGATGAGCTACTTCAACTTTTTGGACAATGGTTGGAGGCGTAGTTTCACTATTTTTTGCACGTTGCCTCCTTTTTACTTCTTTTTTCTTTGTGACTCTTTTTGGGTTCGCTTGAGAGTGTTTCATATTTAAATCTGAGCCTCGGGCTTGTATTACATTGTAAATTTTTCATGAATATAATATAATACAAAATTTCTTCTTCCTTTTTGTTTTTCTCATGGCTTATTCTCAAAATTAAAACGTATTTACAAAAAATTTACATATGGTACATAACTACTAAAAATTTTAAACAACTATGTGCTTAATGGAATAATTTTAGATAAATACCATTCACCGGTATATCCAAATCATTACCTTCCATATCTTCAAGTTCGTACATGTTCTTTTCCTTGCACGTGCTAATTCAGAAGGGTCCCTTAGATAGCGCTTCAAATTTGGTATGTTGTCCTAGTCTCACTGTGCGCTCATCGTACTTTGGTACTAGGCTCCCTTCCCTAAAATCTAGGTTGGAGGTCTTTTTGTCAAACCACCAATTCATTGTTTGCTGGTATCCAATTGTGGTTGTATGATATTTTCCTCTATCTTCTTCAAGTTTGAGGATTTTTGCTAGCCGTACTTCCATTCTGCAGTCTAGGGCTTTCAACAGTTGAAGAGCAGGGATTTTTGTGGAAACAGGTAAAACTACCTCTTTTTTGTATACTAGTTCGTAAGGGGACGTATTCAGGATCTACTTGGGAGTAATCCAGTCACCCACAAAGTGGCTTACAGGTGCTTGTGCCAATCCCTTTGTCATTCTGACCCGATCACTTGATTAACCTAATTAGGTTTTTGTTGGTTGACTCCACTAACCCATTTCCTTGTGGGTAGTAGTTTGATGAATTTTTAAGGTAAACCCCATATTTAATAGAAAAATCTGAAATCCCCAAACATACAAAAGCTCGAGCATTGTTGAATATGATAGTTTTTGGAAAACCAAATCTGGTTGCCAGTTCTTCAAGGAAATTGATGATCTCACCCTCTATGGAATTTTTTATGGAAAAAACCTTTGTCCACCTTGTGAAGTAGTTGGTTTCTGTAAGGATCCATTTGTGGCCAGCACTGGAAATAGGATTTATCATTCTGAAGAAATCCAAACCCCATTAAGCAAAGGGTTCCTTAGTTACAATTGAGCTCAAAGGAAAAGCAGAATTCTTTCTTTTTCCAACAAAGAATTGGCACTGAGTACACTTTTCCACCATATGGTGTGCTTTGGAAAATATAGAGGTCCAATAATATCCTACTCACATTATTTTCAAGGTAGTAGTCTTGGTGGAGAAATTTCCACCCTCGGGACTGCTATGGAATTCATTAAGAGCTCTTTCCGCCTATAGCCTTTCTAAGCATCAGAGTAGGACACCATCATAATTTCTCTTGAATAACATACCTTCAATTAATGCATACCTAGTGCCTTGCAATCGATAGTATTTCCCTATGTGGAATGGACGGTTAGTCGAGTAGTGCCCCTTTTTCATATATTATGTTTGATCCATCACCCAGGACTCATCAGACTCAAACTAGTTCGAGTAGACTTGATCGGTCTCCCTTTCAGCTACAAAACTTGATTCATGTGCAATGTACTCACACGGACTTCTTCCCCAAACTAGCTTGGTTGGTCTAATTTCCACATTGTACTCAAGGATCTTGGTGTATCAATTTTCCCTCTTTTCGATTATCTCACCTTCGGTGATATACTCTTGCACATTTGGATGTGCAACAAGAATAGTGACTTTATTGGTCGACACCAAATTTTAGAACTTCTTTAGGCTTTTCATAATGGAAAAATCTTTCTTTTCAACAAAATTATACCTAGCCCCATATTCTTTAAGAGTCCTCGAGTGAAATGCAATAGGATGCTCTCTGTTATTTCCCTTGTCCTTTTGAGTGAGCACCGAAGCTATGCTATGTTGGTTGTTGTACACATAGAGTAAAAAATCTTTGGAAAAGTCTAGATTAGCCAATACCGGAGTGACAGAGATAGCTGTCTTTATCTTCTCAAAAGTTTATTTTCCATTAGGGGTCCATTTGAAAATTAGGTTCTTCTTGAGCATTAGCATGATAGGTCTCACAATGCCTACGAAATCTGAAATAAACCTACTAACAAAGTTGATCTTCCCCAAGAAGGACTATAGTCCTTTATAATTTACTGGTCGGGGTAACTCCATTATGGATCTCACCATTTTGAGGTCTATTTATATTCCCTCTTTTGACACTACAAAACCAAGTAGCTTACCTTGGGGTACTCCAAAAAACACATTTTCTGGGATTCAAAGAAATCCTGAACTGTTGACACTTCTAGAAAACCTTTTCCAGATGATCAAATTGATCATCCTTTGACTTTGAAAAGACCATTAAGTCATCCAAATATACGAAAATAATTAGATTAATTAATCCTCTAAAGGCAATATCCATTGCTCATTGAAAATTCATACTAGCATTTGAAAGTCCGAATGGAATTTTTGAGTATGCAAACGTTCCCCACTTAGTGGTAAGCATTGTCTTATGTTGGTAGCCTTCCTTTGCATACACCTGGTTATAGCCTAAGAAACCATCAAGAAATGAAAAAATATTTGATTCGGCCACAGTCTGCATAATCTACTCCATTGATGGCAAAGGGTAGTGGTCTTTAAGCGAAGCTTTATTCAAATCTTGGAAATCAACATAAAGCCTAATATCGCCATTCTATTTCCAAATCGATACCAAATTTGACACCTAGGTGGAATGCTTAATCAGATATATGATCTTTGACTCAATCAATTTGGTGAGCTCCTACACCATCAGCACTTCAACTTTTGGATTGACTAGCCTTTGCTTCTATCAGATAGGCTTTGATCATTTCTCCAAGTCAATGGTATGCTAAAGTATACTCAGACCATACCCTCTAAGATCATCATAGGTCTAGGCTATAACCCCATCATATCTAAAACATAGATCCTTCAGTCTTTCCTTGTCCTTCTACGGGACATCCCTTCTGACCTTTAACTTTCTGTCATTTCCAACATCAAGCTCTTCATAGTCTCTCACATCCATAGTGAACATATGCTCGCCATTTCTTTTGTCTTCACAATCAAAGAGATTTTCAAGGGAGATTAAACCTTGAGGAAGCTTATTACCTTTTAATTGGATAATCTACTCTTTAAGAGATTCTGCTCCCAGTTGAGAATAGTTGAAAGCTCTTCTAGATTTCTGCATAAAGGAAACTATCTGAATTTCATCCTCGAATACTTGAAAGTTTTCATCATTGGCAGGTATTTTTGGTCAAACAATGACCTGTATTATATTCTACTTTATTGTCAAATCGGGAACTGGTTCAAATTACAAACCAATAGAAGTCATCCAATCAAGGAATAACTTGTATATTCAAAGCTTAAAAACTCTCAATCAGATCCCATATCCGATGTCTATATGACTTCATTCTTGTATTCTTTACAGCTGCTTGCCAATGGACCTGGCTCACAACTAATTCTAAATATCTGAATGCTTGCATTTTCTTTACACCCATTCATTCAGCAAGGGTTAGACTATGGATCAAGGCCTCATATTCTGCATTATTGTTTGAGCATGAGAACTAAAAATGAAAATCCTTGAGGGTTTTTTATCATGTTGAGGATACTAGTCGAATACCTGCTCCTAAACCAGCTTTGCATTTGGAGCTGAAACATAGATTTTTGGGACCCTAAGGACTACTCTTGCACATCTAGGGTTTTTCACCTAAAAGGAGAGAGATAGGTCCAAAAATGCTTATGTTTCACTCAAATTAGGATGTGTGTGATGTGATGTGATGTAAATGAAGTTAACTAAATGCAATAGATTAATCTAAGTAGCTAAAAATGAATGCAAAAGTGCAATTACAACTATGTTTGAAAACACATTGTGATATGCAAACAACTATGTAAATAAAAAAATATGCCGAACAGAAAATACAAGGATGAATATGAGTGCACCTTGGTGAAATGTGAGCTTTCAAGAGTGTTTTGGATGCTGGTGAAATTTACCAATTTTTCACAGTGGGACTCATTCGCCTAGGGTGGTGAATCGGTCCACCTATTGGTGAAAAACTATCGTGAGTTGGTTTTTGTCTGTCAGGATTTGAAATCTGATAAAACTCAAATTCCTAGTCCTAAGGTTGGATTCATTTACCACAAGTGGATAATTATTCCTCCCTAAAATTTCTAACAAAACTAGGAGACAAACCTGCAACACCAGATCTAAGAATGTCTGCTTGACGGGTTGTCGAAGTCAAATCTGTAGAAAACGGACAAATAAGTCTCTCCAAGCTTGATTTTGACTCAAGTTAACTTGAAGCACCTAGTTGACTTGAAAATCACTCTTCAACACCTAATAACCTATCAAATCTGCAAACAAATAAGCAAAAGGGGAAAAATGATTAGGGGATAGTGAATAGGGGTTTGCCTTGGTCAAACCCCACTTTTGGTAATTAAACCCTTAAAAAGATAATGTAATGAAAGAGAAAGATAAACTAATAACATTCAAGTGTTATCAACTCACCTAACTCTTGATAATGCAACTCTAAAGTGATTTCAATGGCTGCCTCAAAGTGCTTGAAAAGATGTTATAGAATGCTTGAATGCTTAAGTGAATAGGTGGATAAGTGAACTTGATGAATGAGGGTTAAAATGAGGTGAAAATAACTTATTTATACAATCCTTGTGCCTTAGTATCCATTCATACCTCATCACAGGCCGACATCAAGTGATTTTGAATAAAATCCCGAAAGGAAATTTGAAATATTTTGAATTTGGGGCAAAGGGGGACTCATTCGCCACCCATGGTGAATGGGTCCCACCTAGGACCTAAAAACAAGTGTCAGGATAATATGCAAAAATAAACTTAATTAAGTCATATGAGAGCATAAAGAGACATAATAAAGTATGACAAGGGTGTAAATAGTGAAAATGTGCCTAGAAAAGTGTGAAAGCTTGTTACAAGCATTAAATAGAGTCTAGAAGAATGTAGAAATGTCTTACAACGCTTCACAACACCTTCACAAGATGTCATTTTTTAATTTTTAATACCTAAATAAGCATGTTCAAGCCATGTCACAACATATAATCAAAGCAACATAGTTCTAACACCATGAAACAAGACCTAAAAGGCCATGAAAATGACAAGGGGCCATTTTTCTATGGCACATTTAGCCCCCACTTTAGTGAGAGGATGAACTTGCTTCAAACTCACACTAAAGTAGCCATGAACATTGAGGGGAGGGTTCAAATGCACTTACGCTAGCAAAATAGAATAAAAATGATCAAGAGGGATGATCAAGCCCCCAGGATGAAGATCCCATGGCAAACTAAGAATAAGAACAAAGGAACACACAAGTGTTCAAATGATTTGGATGAAGCTTCAATCATCAATTCAACTAGTTGTGAAAAGAGATCTAGGCTAATTGTTTGAAAAAGAGAATGTGTACTCACTTTGTGGCCATGGAACTTTAGGTTGTTCACGGGGTGAGAAGACCCAAATGTACTCACTCTGGGGCCATAGAACTAGTTGTCCGTGGGGTGAGCAAGCCCAAAAAGTAAGATACATATGCTAGTTGGTATGCACTCACAAAACACAAAGGTGGCTATGGGGAAAATTCATGCTACTAGGTGGGCTTCCCGCTAAACCATGTCAAAGTTATGCTCGTTGATAACTTTAACAAGGTGCCACAAAGAAAAAATGTCATGAACAAAAAGAAGGGTACCACAGTCATGCAAGTTGCATTTATGCAAGATGGAAAGAATGCAAAATGTAAAATGCAAAAATGTAAAGTGCAAAAATGTAAGATGTAAAATGTTTGAAGGATTCTTGTTCAGTTTATGCAAGGTCAGTCACTTAGGGAACATTGTGTCTAATGTCTCCAAGAGAGGACCAATCAAAGAATAGTATATTCACAACTTAGGGGATGCAGTGCATCGCATCAGGCCAGCAAGAGGAATGTAATATGCTGAGATAGATCACACTTATGAAGGAAATCACACCCAATGTCATCCACAAAGTGACAAATGCATTATGCAAATGACAAGGCTACACTAGCAACCAAGAATGCAAATGAATTATGGTAATGTATTCCCCCCACTTTAAAGGAATTGCTACACATCGTTCTATGAGAAATTACATTAAAGTAGAGAAGAAAACAAAAAAAGAAAGCAAGACATGAGAGCCAACTTGGAAATCCCTATGCCAAGTCATGTGTTTTGAATTTAGGCTACGTCATGTCAAGGAAAATGAAAAGAAAAGAAAGGGAGTTTTCCCCTAGAAAATAAAACACACCAAACACATAAGGGATCTATGGATTTGGGGTCAATATGTTTGTTGCTTCAATGCTTTTGTATGAAAGAGCTCGGAAATGGCATCATTCCCTAAATACATAGAATGAGAAGAATGACACAAAGAGATTGAAAACAAAGGAAAATGAAAGTCCATTTTGAGTCAACATGGAAGAGACATTGCGGTCTCAATGCTTTGCATCATCCCCAAAAGGAAAACACAAGAAAAAATAAAAGGAAAAAAAAAAAAAAATGAAAAGGATTTTGGGTCAACATGAAGGAGACATTTCAGTCTCAATGCCTTGTGTCATCCCCAAAAGGAAAACAAAACAAAAATAAAAATACAAGGACCTTGTGGGTCAACATGGAAGAGACAAAATCAAGAAATAATCAAGAAAATCAAGAAAATAACTTCTATGGGGGGTAGCATGAAATGAAGCCCCTGAATCTAACACCCAAGAATCATCAGCATTATCAAGGGAAAGAATCAAAGCATCCTCATCAGATTTATTACTTACCACATTTTCCTCTTTACTTCCTTCCTTTCTATCTCCTTCTTTATTTTTTCGAGACCACAATCTTTCTTCAGATGACCCGGCTTACCACAGTACCAGCAATCCCTCTTGTCTCTAGATTGGGACCTTTTGTCCTTTGATTTTCCTCGTGACTTCCCATGATTTCCAGAATTGTTTCCTCTCTCCTTTGTTCTCCCCGCTTTCTTCATTCAAAACACGCCTGATGTGGATGTTCCACCTAAGCTTTTCCTACAAATTTCCTCGCTCAAAATAACACCAACAACATCATCAAACTTCAATGTATTCAAACCAGAAAAGAATTGCTAGGCCATTACCAAGCTATTCCAGCTTTCGGGCAAAGAACACGAATCAAAAGAGCCCTAACTTCTTCATCAAAGTTTACTTTTACAGTTAATTGACCGGTGACCGTATTAAACTCATTTAAATGATCAATAACTGACTTTCTACCATTTTCATATTAAATAAACGCTTCATAAGAAATACCTTATTCAAAGCGGAAGGTTTTTCATATAACTTCGCCAGGGTTTCCATCAACTCTTGAGTTGTCTTGGCTGTTGTAATATTAAACACCACCGATTGTGCCAGGCACAAACGAATACTACCAAGAGCCTTTCTATCCAAGATCTCCCCAGTCCTCATCTAACATTGTTGCAGGTTTCTTGGCTTTCCCTTCCAATGGCCGCCATAAATCCTTCTGATAGAGATAGTCCTCCATCTGCATCTTCCATAACTGATAGTTCTGCCCATTAAACTTCTCAACCTTCTTACCCTCATCTGCCATTGCTCCCACTCAACCGTGAGACTCCCACTCAACTGTGAGATCTTTCCTACAGATGATAATCGAAACACAACTCGCTCTGATACCACTTGTTAGGGTTGGAGATGGCAGATCTAACAATTAAATGCAGATTTTATATAAAAGCAGAGAAACTAAAAACATTCACAGAATAAATCATAACACAGAATTTAACGTGTTTCACCCAATTTGGGCTACATCCACCAAACTGCAGCCATCCAATACTTTTATTATCCAGTAAAACCCTATTACAATCTCGCGAATAATCGCATTTTTTCTCATACAGTAATACCCGTCCGAACCCCTTTTTACCAAGCTTAGAAGCTTCCAGATTTTAGGGTTCTACAAAATTGGATTTTTCCTTTTTCATTAATTTTTCCCTTTTTCGGTGATCACGCGAAAAAGTAGGAAGAAAATTTTCTCGGGGGCTGCCGCCCTCGAACCCCCGCCCAGGGCCCAGCCCGGCCCCGGACCCTAGCGAGGATGGGGGGCTAGGGTGTACAGTATACCATGGGCTATACAGTATAGCATGATCAGTCGCCACATACCAACAAGACATAGGGTGTCTCTAATCTTTGTGTCATCCCCAAAAGAAAAACACAAAACAAAAAGAGAAAAAGACTACTAGGACAGTTTGGGTCAACATGGAAGAGAAATAGGGCATCTCTACTCTTTGTGTCATCCCCAAAAGGAAAACACAACAAAAAGAGAAAAATACAATGCACAACGAATGGAAGAATAGAGGTACGAATAGAATGAGTGTACAAAGAGAGAGAACATTGAACACATGATACGAGGGAACATGATACACACATGAAAAGAAAATAAAATAGAGAAAAGTAAAAAGGTTGGCTAGGAAAATGAGATTCAACCATCTAACAGGTCATTCGCCTCCCAATCATGTTCAGTGTAATGCAAGGGCAGTCGACTGTACAAAGGAATAATTGCAAGCATCGAATTAGGAGTTGTACCAGGTTCTTCACCTGGTGGAGAGGATGTATCATTTAAGCTCATTGTAGATCTAAATAAAGAATTTAAATCATTATGCGCTTCATCAATTTTGGCAATTTTTGCATCATCATCACCATCATCATCATTATCAAGATTTATGAAAATAGGAGGACGAATGGTGATTTCTAAAGATGGATGTATCAAAAGCTGAGGTTGTTGGATTGGTTCAATTGGCTACAATTGTTGTACTAGACTATCTTATGGTGGGTCAAGAGAAGGAGGGTGGTCATCTATTACTTCAATCAAAGTTAAAGGTTGATTATCGTTATTGTCTTCTATGCGAGATTGACAAGCAAGGAGATGATGACAACGCCTTCATTCCCTAGCACTGTAGTTCCATTTAATTCTATTTTGGAGTTGTTGAGGTGTAAGAGCGGATTGAGTTATCATAGGTTCTACTTCTGAAGAGGGAAGAATAGAAGAAACCGAAGAGGATGGATCAACCACTTTCTCTTCTACTTTGTAAACTTGTTTAAGGCGAGGAGGCTAAGTAGGGATTGTTTCATATTCCCTTGGTCATTTAAACGATGGCAAGGAAATCTCAAGTGGTGATTGTTCAAGAGGTTGTATGGTTTTCTCAATGTTAGACTCGAGTTGAAGCATGGTTTCATCTATAATAGGAGGTGCAGAGGTGGGCGGGGATGAGTTCCGAAGGGACAATTCATCTATCTTTTTGGATTTAAACTTTTCATAGGCTATGAAAAAGAAGTCCTTGTGAGGGGTGATAGGTTCTATGGGTTCAAGCCAGAAGGATTCTAATGAGAAGTTACCTTTGGAAGATAAAGGATTAAAGCCACTATGGTGTATGGTGACTATCTCATTGTCATGTGGAAACTTCAAGCACTTATGAACAACTGATGGGACCGCTTTCATTGAGCGAAGCCAAGGTAGGCCTAGCCACAAACGAAATTGGTCAAATTGTGGAATAATTGAAAATATTACTTCCAAAGTTTTAGGTCCTTTTTGTAAGGGTAGCTCGATCGATCCAATCATAGGGCATGAAAAACCATTATGTCTTTTAATCCAAGCAATGGGTTTATTGTAATCATCTTGATATAGTTTGTGTAATACCAAAAACTTTTCTATGATCGCATTGGCACCACAAGTGAGATCTATTAATATCCCATTAGTGGGCTTATCATAGATTCGGCCAGCTATGTTGAGAGCACCATGGGGAAGCTTTTGGAGTATGTCTTTAGTAGAAAAAGTAATATCAAGTGATTTTTTGGTTTGGCCCTTATGAGGGATAATGTCTATCATTGCCACAAGATTATCCATAGGACTAGCTTGGGTAACAATAGGATTTGTATCATGTTGTTCATTATTGGTATCAATAATCATTACATTATGCTTGGAAGGTTTACTAGCCTTGACAAACGAGGTAGTATGTTTCGGCATAGGATTGGTGAAAATTTGTAAATTCTAGTTAGGAGGTGCAACGGACTTATTTCCTTGATCATTAATACCTACAATGGTCAATTCACCTGAATCAATGAGGTTTTGAACTAAATGTTTAAGACGCTTACAATGTTTGGTTTCGTGGCTATTTTGACGATGAAAGTGACAATAAGCATTAGGTTTGAATGTAGGTGGTAATGGCTGATTTGGATCAAGTGGTCGAACGGGTGGCAAAGTGAGCATGCATTTTTGGATTAATTAGTTCATTGTGTGATCAAGGGTATCGAGTAAAGGAGTGAAATGTCAGTTTGAATCTCCATAATGATAAGGAAAGGCTACCCTAACAGCGACCACTTGATTCGGAATAGATTGGGTTGGTTGTGGTTGAGGTTGAGGAGGAGAATTAAATTGTAAAAAGCCTCTATTAGGTTTACAAAAATTTTGTGTGTTGTTTTGGTTTTGATTGGTGTTTTATGGTTTTTCAACTCGATTGGAAGTGGATTTTGAATCACTACTTGAAACCGAATTTTGGTAGTCACATAATGATGTACATAAATGCATGAATGAGGGGAATTTCATCATGGTGAGTTTATCCTGAAGGTTGGTCTACAAATTTTTGATAAACATCTTCTGTAGATGTGCATCAAGAATTTTGACATCAATTTGAGCATATAAGGATTGGTAACGTGAGATGAAATCCGTCACTTTTTCATCTTTGTTTTGTCTACATCTCATAAGGTTAGCCATTTTCTTTTTAGGTGTCCTATGAAATTCAAAGTTACTAATGAAAACATCCACCAATTCATTAAATGAATGGATGGAATGATTGGGAAAGTTGGAAAACCATTATAAGGCAGTGTCTTTCAAGGTCCATGGAAATTTTTTTGCTAAAAGCTTATAAGCATTAATATGGTTGATAGGATCTCCTTTTCCTCCATATTTCTCAAACTAAGGCATTTCTATCCCTTGTGGCATCAGGGTACGTAAGATTTCTAAGGATAAGGGACTAATACAAACATGATAGGTGGTTGGAGCAGGTTGACCTTGACTGGTGTCGGAAAGTTGATGTTGCAAAGATGAAATAGTAGTGAGAAGTTGTCTAAGAAGAGGATCAGGGTATGTGGGTTGAGGTGGAAGGGAAAATGGTGATGGAGTGCAATTGATGTTGGGGGAAGTGAAAGGAATGCTAAGAGGTGTGAAAGTGGTAGAAAGGACTTTTGATGCCACAAAGGAAGTAGGAATGCTAGTGGAAATCAAGAAAGAAGTAGCCTAATGCATAGTTGTATGGACTTGTAGATTGGTATAAGTTGGGATGGAAGCAATGGTTGAAGGGGGAGAAACTTGAGGTGCTCCTTGGCTTACAAGAATGGTTGCAAATTGAATGTTTGAAGAGGCATGTTTATTGTAAATCTCAGCAATTTTCTTCATCACTTGCAAGCCATCATCACTTTCAATCAAATGATGAAGATTCTCAATGGTAGGTATGGCAGTTGTGGAAATGTTTTCAAGTGACAAGTCTTGTTGTAAATGTGCAAAGTCCTCATGAATATTAATGACATTTTCTTGTGAGAGGGAATGGTTTTGGTTGTCAAAATTCATTGGATGGAAAGGTGAAGGTATAGAAGTGGAATTTTCAATGCCTAATCTACCATTGTCCATACTAGGAGTATGAGCTCATGAGATCCCAAGGTCCATAATGAAAGTGCTATCACGAGATTCCATGAGTCTAGAACTTCGTCTCACTAAAGTATTATCAACGGGGCACCAAACACTCATGGAAGTACAACAAAGGAGGGGTGAAGGCCAATGCAAGCTAATCTAAGAGCTTGAAAGGCAAATAACAAAAATGATCCTAAATGTAATAGAGATCTAACTATAGAAAATAGGAATGCAAAAAAAATGGCAGAAAAATGCTAAAAATGTTGTTTAACAAGTGCAAAGGGACTAATTTGCCCTAGGTGGCGAATGAGTCCCAGTATGAAGTTTTTTAATGTTTTTCAGAAATTTTAAGATGATTTAAATGCTCTACCATATGTAATTTTCAGATGCAGAATGTGGATTTTGACTTTTTTTAATTGGATGTAATGCAAAAATTAAATCTAGATAAAGTTTTCACTAATGCAAAATGAAAAGTCCTAGAATGCAATAAAAAATCAACGTCTTAATTGAATGCTAATGCAAATGGAAATTAAGATGCAATTTGTGAATGCAATTAGAAATTCAAAGTGTTCAAAAGTCGGGTTCACCAAAATGAAACATAGATTTTTGGGACCCTATGGACTACTCTTGCACTTCTAGGGTTTCTCACCTAAAAGGAGAGAGATAGGGCCAAAAATGCTTATTTATCACTCAAATTAGGATGTGTGTGATGTGATGTGATGTAAATTAAGTTAACTAAATGCAATAGATTAATCTAGGTGGCTGAAAATGAATGCAAAAGTGCAATTACAACTATGTTTGAAAACACATTATGATATGCAAACAACTATGTAAATGAAGAAAATATGCAAAACAAAAAATACAGGGATGAATTTGAGTGCACCTAGGTGAAATGTGAGCTTTCGGGAGTGTTTTGGATGTTGGTGAAATTTACTAATTTTTCACAATGGGACTCATTTGCCTAGGGTGGCGAATCAGTCCACCTATTGGTGAAAAACTGTCGGGAGCTAGTTTATGTTTGTCAAGATTTGAAATCTAACAAAACTCAAGTTTCTAGTCCTAAGGTGGGACTCATTCACCATAGGTGGTGAATTATTCCTCCCCCAAATTTCTAACAAAACTAGGAGACAACTCTACAACACCAAATTTGAGAATGTCTACTTGTCGAGTTGTCAAAGTCAAATCTGTAGAAAACAGACAAATAAGTCTCTCCAAGCTTGATTTTGACTCAATTTGACTTGAAAATCACTCTTAAACACCTAATAACTTGTCAAATTTGCAAAAAAATGGTTGCAACCAAACAAGAAAAGGGGGGAAAATGATTAGGGGTTAGTGAATAGGGGTTTTCCTTGGTCAAACCCCACTTTTGTTAATTAAACCCTTGAAAAGATAATGTAATGAAAGAGAAAGATAAACTAATAACATGCAAGTGTTATCAACTCACCTAACTCTTGATAATGCAAGTTTGAACTGATGTCAATGGTTGCCTCAAAGTGCTTGAAAATATGTTGTAGAATGCTTGAATGCTTAAGTGAATAGGTGGATAAATGAACTTGATGAATGAGGGTTAAAATGAGGTGAAAATCACTTATTTATGCAATTCTTGTGCCTTAGCATCCGTTCATACCTCATCACATGCCGACATCAAGTGATTTTGAATAAAATCCTGAAAGGAAATTTGAAATATTTTGAATTTGGGGCCAAAGGGGACTCATTCACCACCCATGGCGAAAAGGTCCCACCTAGGACCTAAAAACAAGTGTCAGGAGAAATTTTGTGTTTAATGTTATTTGTTAGGATAATATGCAAAAATACACTTAATTAAGTAATATGAGGGCATAAAGAGACAAAATAAAGTTTGCGAAGGGTGTAAATAGTGAAAATGTGCCTAGAAAAGTGTGAAAGCTTGTTACAAGACTTTACAACACTTCAAAATAGGACTTGTTGATGTGTAAAAAGGTGATTTTTAGGTAAATTTCATTAAATAGAGTCTAGAAAAATGTAGAAATGTCTTACAACACTTCAAAAAACCTTCACAAGATGTTGTTCTTTAAGTTTTAATACCTAAATAAGCATGTTCAAGCCATGTCACAACATAAAATCAAAGCAACATAGTTCTAACACCATGAAACAAAACCAAAAAGGCCATGAAAATGACAAGGGGCCATTTTTATATGGTACAGGAACCATCAAAGTATAAGGTCCATAGATGATTATCACCCGAATCATTATATTCCTCCCGATCCTTTATCAATTTCAAAAAGACTTGATTGTCATCGAAGATCATATGAGTGCCTAGTCTCATCGCATGAAAGTTTCCAAATGGGTTAGAGTCGATGAATTGGTTAAGAAGCACCTCTTCCTTGGGAGTCTGACCACTCGTGTCTTCTTCATCTTCTAGCATCTCTACACAATATCTCTCCTACTCTGAGAAAGAGGTATGTGTTGCTTCAAAGCATAGGATAGCATTGTTTCTTTATGTGTTCGAGATGTAGAGATTCAAACAAAATATTCATCTTTTCCCCATGCTTGGTTCTCAATATCAGGTGGGACCAATCGAGCACCAAATACCCGCTAAGCTTCATGGTGAAATCTCTTGAAAGACACATTCCAAAGACCGAGGGAATGTCTATCACCACTACTTCTTGTGAGACTATTTGGCTTGGACATGAGAAGAGGGTTAAAGATAGATCTTTTATCCGACCAACTGTCAAAACCTTCTTCCCATCTAATTGCATGATTCCCTTCCCAAGAGGCTCATACCTAAGTTTTACGGCATCAGCTACTTGCTTTAGCATGACCATTGTACTAGCTCCCAAATCAATCATATTATTATGCAAAAGCTTATCTCCCATAATAGGGGTTAAAAAGAAATGTGTGGGCTTTTTCTTTCTTACCTCTTCTCTTTTGCATTATCCATGTCATTCACAAAATTTATGGCTTTCATAGCTTAAGGTCCCGACGCAATTTCTTTATCTTTGCTTTGATCGCATGGCGGAATTGCATATGTTCAGAGTATTTGTTCTTTCTTCTTTAATGCTTCCCAAAGTAATGTCTTTTTATTTGGGAATAGATATGCCATCCCACAGAGATACATTAGCAAACACCTTCTTCAATTATTCCACTACATTGAGCATTCTGACCAGCTGGACCTTGGGCTTAAATAGTGGTATCTCTCTCATCTTTAGAGGAAAATGATCCACCATGAATGGGCTTGGCACCTTATCCATCTCCCTCTCTAGAAATGGTGGAACTCATGGTTGTTGAGTAGATTGGTCAATGACCAGCGAGGCCTACTTTTCTTGTGGTGGTAGTTGTCATGGCTGAGGACGCGACAGAGCTTAATGTACATATTCTCCTGTTAGCCTTCTTTTGGATCTTGTGTTGTAGTCTGACTATACTTGTGGATTACTAGTCACCAGAGCTTCATTCATGAATATTGCATCTTCTTCCTCCATCCATGAAAATAGTGCTTGGTTGGGTGCAATATTATCTAGTTCTTGCTCCAAATACATTCCTTGCATTTGTGCTCTAAAGCAGGCATTTTCCATTTTGGAAGACTCATATTCATCTACATTCAGGAACGCGCCCTTTTTTGTTTGTTTCGCTACCTTCTATTGCAAATTTCCCCTCGTATAATTTCAAGGCATATGACTATCACTACATGGGAAGCACCATACATTCTCATCTTCTACCAGATTTTTCTGGCCTGGGATTAACTCCTTACTCTGGTTGTCCTTCACTACCTGAAGTGGCATGGTGACTAGAACAATCTAGTTTGCAGACGTCGTTTGTCGACCTCCTCCTCTAGGGGGTCCTTGGTACGTGTTTTGTTGATAGGATGGCCTACTTCCACCATAGGTTTGATTGGTCTACTTCAGAGGTATTTCTTATTGTTGTTTGATGAGAACCAACTTGTTAGAGAAAGTCCGCTAAGACTCTACATGTCGCTAATGAAGGTTGTTATAGAAGAAGATCCTGACATGCTAGGCTATGCGATGGGGTACAGATACATGGACTGCAATGTAGCAGATGTCGTCAGTTGTGTAGTGGATGTGCTTGGAGTAGTTTCTTCCTGAGAACTGCCAGATATTTCTACATAGGCATCGAAGGTCATGGTGAAAGCTTCCCAACATCAATCAAAGTTATTTTCCGCACATATAGCCAATTCATATGCGTCAAGTAAAATATCCCCTCCCATGGAGGTTATCATCACCATAATATCTGAATTGAAATCCTTTAGGTAGAACATAAATGTCATCGTAGCTGGAGGTTAGGCAGTCACAGGGATTCTTTGCCAGGTTTTATTGAACCTAGTGTTGAAGTCGCTCATGGCCTCTTGTGGGGATCTTTTGATGGTGATTAGTTGATGTAGCAAAAAATAATTATCTCCCTTCTCTGAGAAACATTCAAATAGCCTCTCTCTGAGTTGATCCCAGGAGCAGCTAGAACCAAAGACCAAAGATCAATACCAATCTTAAGCCTTTCCTTTGAAAGAGGTGGCTAACAGCCTAAGAGCAAAATTTTCCTTCACTATGATATGTACCCTACATACCTTCGCTATATCTTGAAGGTGTTCGGAGGGGTTTTTGAAGTCTTCTTCAAAAAAATTTGGACTAGCCTTGAGGTCGTTAGCGGGTATGGCAGGCCATACATCTGGGGGCGTAGGTGGTTGTAGTGGACTACCACTATCCTAGATTACGAAATTTCTAGGAGCAGGGGTAGCTATATGAGCCATGGAGAACAAATTCCTATGAATCAGGTATATGGGTATTCTAATTTGGAAATTTTGGCCTCCAAGTTATGAAGATAAGGCTCTCACTCCTTACTCTATCACTCCTTATAGGTGATACAGAACCTGTAAGTCTTCTTCTCCTAGGTACCGAGGTGGGTAACTGGGAGTACTAGAAATGGCCTCTTGAGGATGCTCTTGTTTGGATTCTAGACATCAAATTTCTAGCTTCTTTCCTTAGCCTGATTCAAGAAATATTTTTGACTTCTAATCAGGTATTCAAAGAGCTTCGAGTTCCAACGAGCGTGCTAGAAAAAGAAATGTTGATCATCAAAGCTTGTGCCTCTCTAACAATCTTATGGGAAATTCAGCAAATGGGGGATTGATTTTTGCCTCATTGAATACACTAGTACACAAATAGAAATATATGACTAAATAAACTACTAAAAATTGCATATAAATGACTAATTTTAGTCACGTGGCTATTAGTGGTTTATTTGTAGTCATTTATGACACCACCAAATTTATGACTAAACTATTTTAGTCATTTATTTTTAGTCATTGATTTGGTCATTGATTTAGTCGCTAATTTAGTCGTGGTAGTGATTTATTTAGTCATATATTTAGTCATTAATTTAGTCATATATTTAGTCATTAATTTAGTCATTAATTTAGTCATATATTTAGTCATTAATTTATTCATTACTTTAGTCATATATTTAGTCATTAATTTAGTCAATATATTTATTCATTAATTTAGTCATATATTTAGTCATTAATTTAGTCACATATTTAGTCATTAATTTAGTCATTAATTTAATCATTATTGTATAGGAGTGATTTTGCACTCCATGTGAAATTTCCCTTTTTTCCTTCTCCACTTTAGAAAACCAAGTTCAGAGGCTTAATTCCACCTAAGTCTACTACTTTTGTCACACTTGGCGCCTGTTTTGAGCATCGGTGGAGGCATTTCTATCGAGGATTCTCATGCGGCACGTAGACGTCCACATGGCATGCTTACGTCCCTGGAAGATTCCTGCAGGTGAACCTATAGAGGCGCTACACTTCTCATTAGGAGTCAAGTTGTAATGCCCCCTTCGGCTGAATGACCCAAATATGGTCATTTTTCTCCATCTCCTCTTCAAATTCACTCCTTGAACAAGCATTTTATCCTCTAAGCATTCAATCCAACTTATTCACTTCATTCACAAGCTCGCTTTCATACTCTTGCACTCACTCTCAAGCTTTCAAGCAGCATTCTTACACTCTACTGCAACAAATCCATCACTCCATCACTTCGGTAGAGCAAGTTGGGGACAAACACCATTGCAGCAAAGGCTTGAGTACTCTCATTTTCTCCCCCGAGTAGCCTTGAGTGCTCTTGGTGGAGGTGGTAAGATCCCTTTCCTCTCCTCTATCACTTGGTTGAGTAAGCACATTTACTATTTTGTAGTGCTATAGTGCTCTTTACTACTCTGTTTTCTTTATCTCGCTTTCTTGGCTATCTATGGAGGTGGAAACACCTAAATATGGGTTTGACTGAGGCAGGGCCCTATACAGCAACCCAACATTTTCCTCTCTCTCTTGTGTGTAGGTGGACGTGCTTTCGAGGAGCTAGCTAGTGAACGAGTTTCTTTATGAGATCCTTCTTGGCACCTTAACTCTTGTATTTTTGTTTTATCATATTAGAGAATATTTTATTTACTTAATCATGTTATCTTGGCCCTTTAGTAGTAGTTAACTAGTTTGTTAGCTCATTTTCTTGGGTTTGATCTTGTCTTTGTTACTGTTTAGCCATACAGACGCTAGCACACTTTAGAGATGTCATTGCACCACACTGTCATCCAAGGACCACACTTTCATCCTCAGAATGAGAGCTTCCTGAGGCATAGTATTGAACTTGAAAACTGACTCACCTAGCCCCGTCTTACATTTTAGGTCTGTAGAGTGGTTGTAGGACTTTATTGTCCTCGTTATTCTCATCCTCATATCCTAACACCCCATTTAGCTAAGGTAAGTTAGGGAAACCTTCTGCGTCTTGGCTCTCCATGACCTTGGGCCTTGCATGTGGAGGTCCCCCTCTCTAAAAATTACTTTAGTCATTAATTTAGTCATTACTTTAGTCATATATTTAGTTATTACAAATGAAATCTAACTTAATTAATCCTCACAAATTTATGCATATAAACTTCAAGTATCGTAGATATTCAAATGTTGAAGAAGCACCATTAAATGAAGACTAAAATGCTTGAGAAAATATGATTGATCAGACATAAACACAAACAGATTACAAATCAAGATGAGCGACAACACAGTATTTATGAGTGGATAAAAGATCACTCTAAAAATTTACTTCATTAAGCCTCATTGGAAAATAAAAATCTCATTGGTTACATTCAATGTCTCAGTGACATTGTACAACTTGTAGACATTGTATAAACAAAATACTCCTATTTTCATATACTTATATTGTTTTCCCCTTTCTTAATTGCAGTCCTTTTGGAAGGGCAGCAACCTCCTATAGGGGCTCGACCCATTTAATCCCCTTGAAAATCCACAACTTTCCCGACGTTATTGGTTTCGGCTCCTTCAAACTCTTCCTTGTTGGTATTCACCTTTCAATTCTCCAATTTGGAGCTACAACCTAAAAATAAGGTTTCAAAATTTGCACATCAAAAACTCAGAAAAGTCAAATAATGCAGAGGATAAAATTCAAACATTTTATTTTCCTTTTCCAACTATGGCACCCTAAACTTAGGCACTAGATATAATGTTTCCTAGTTATCTCTTACAATTTTTAAAAAGATGAATTCATGCAAGATAGCAAACAAATAGACAATATTCAATTAGTGATATACAACTACCTTATTCCTAAATAGTTGATCAATAGCTTGATTATTGATTGTGAATTTGTAATTGATATGCTTTAAAGTGTCCTTCTTTCATGTTTGTGAATTGGAGCTTTGGATGAGGATATGAACATCCATCAAAATCATATTTGGAAGTAGATTTTTATCATATATTGTAGTTGCAAGTTCCACTAATTATAATAAAGATAAATAGTTTTACCTTTTTGCATCAACTAATGCAATTCTGATAACTTTTAGAGGATCGACAATGCTAGCCTTTATCATATCAACATACTCACCTCCAAGTTGCGACACAACATTAAACTTATTAATTAGACTCGACATCTAAGAAAGAAAAAGAAACTTCAAACATTATCAATTTAGTAAAAAAATCATTAATTTCAAAGATCAAAGTAGTCAATGCTTCACTCTCTACATCCTCTACTACAATCAAAAGAGGCCTTTGTTTCTATGATAAATGCAACAAGAAATTATATTAGTTGTCCATAATCAAAACATTGACTAAACATAGATAGATATCCTAAGAATCATAAATCAATCATAGATACAATAAATCGCATGATCTTAAAATATAACTCACCTCTAGTGATAGCTCCATCACTCGAACTACTTCTTGGAAGCTTGCCACTTTCTTTTCATGTATTAGAACTAGAGAATTATCCATTTTCTGCTCTAGTTGAGTAAGATTAAAATATAAGAAAGCAAAGAATTCATAATCCCATAAAGCTTGAAATATATTACCAATGGATATAGAAGTAGCACAAATTATTGAGAAAAGAAACAAAAGGAAAATAGGAGAAGCATATTTTAAGCATACAAAGGAGAAAGAGCACCCAAGTGACAGGGTCCCTAAAATATTGGATAATAGTTAACATCTATTGCTACTAGAGTTTGATAATAGTTAACATCAAATAAACCCTACCCCACATAGCGATGTGATCTAAAAGATGTGATCTATTAAAAGAGGCACCAAATATAGCTAGAAAACCAAGAGTTGTAAAGCGAGAGTTCACCATTTTATTTATAGATGCACCCATTCAAAGGATCATACCTTTTCAAAATAGATACCTTTGTTATTTGTATGAGAAGAGCCCAACAATCATAGACAAATCAAGTTCTAAATTAGCAAAGACAAGAAAGGAAATGCAAGATGTATACAGACAATGGGTGCTGGAATAGTGTGGTTTTGTGTATAAATAAGATTCTATACTCCTATATTTCACATCAATAGATCAACATCAAACTTCATCAACAAAGCAAGGTTTGATCTAGTTAAATCAGCAGCAGCAAATGCCTTCATATTGAGCAGCAATTAGATCTCAAGCTTTTGACATCTTGAAGTGAGTCTGGTAGCTTTCTATCACACTTTCCTCTTCCAATTCATTGAATCTTTGTATAGTTTGAACTTTGAACCAATTCTAGTCTACATGTACTTGCATTCCCCAATCTCTCCTTTTAGTTGTACAATGTAAGCATGACAGTTGTCATGGGTTTTATTTTAAGTTTGATTATGTTACATACTCTAAAGGCACATCTTTAGTTTTTCTCACCATACATGAATCACCCCAAAGATAACACCTATAGAAATGTAAGTAGGAAATGCATATTGTCCAAATTAGGGTTTTAGGTTTTATTTACAAGAAGCCTTCTCTTATGATTCAAAGTAATGGTTTTATGGTTTACCATACACACTGTTTTGCTTTGTGTCACACTAAAAATCACAAATTAAAATACTAATATATGCAAGTCATAAGCATTTTAGAAAACCATATTTCATGTTTTCCTTTGTTAAGTTGCTTCATTTTGTTGAATGCCATAGCCCATCGATGTGTGAATGTTAAACCAATGTTTTAAATTAGAAAGATATTAAAGATCCTTTTGAAAGTATTCTAATTGCCAAACAAATAAAGACATCAAATAGCCTATCCCTATTAAGTCGAGACACATAAATGTACTAATGAGATGCACAAAGTTTTCCATTGTGACTTCTTTTGATTTAAAAGTATAGCTTCTTGAATTAAAAGTTATGAGAAGATATTGTGTTCAAAATAGATATCAATTTTTTGAAATATACTCTACCTAATTTTGAACAGATAATTTAAGGTTTGTATGAAGCTCTTCACTATATTGAACCCCTTCAACAATTGTCACAAAAGCATAAATAATTTGACCTTTAACCTATAAAATGTATTACAACAATAAAAAATATATCACTTATTAATGTCTATAAAAGGGAAAAAAATCAGCATGCTAAGGTATCAATACTTATTTAATGCAATTATAGGGTATACCTCATGCTCTACCCCAACCACAACTACTTCAGCACAAAGTGGATTTGAAACTAGAGCAGATTCTACCTTTGTTGCACCGATACGATGTCCACTACACATACTAGAAGCAAAGCATCACTTGTATGATGAATGAATAAAATAGAGAATATGGATCATCTGGAAAAGGAAATAATAAAAGTAAATGTGAAAATTAATTGTATATTTCTTTGACAGTTGAATTGCATTCTAGAAAAAAGAATGTATGTGAATACAAAGTTAACATGAGAAACATATAGCAAATTATATCAGGCATCTCCTAAGGACTAGCACTAAGGAATTAAGAAATTTTAGTCTCAAAATGCCACAAAACTTAGATGCATGTGTAAGTCATTAAATATGTGATGAATACAGGTAGTTTATAAAACATAGATAATGTTAGGCTTTCATCAATCTATCGGTGGAGCTATGAGGGGTTCCCCCAATGTAGTAATGTTAGGCTGATAGTGAATATAGGCTAAGTATTCCAGCAACACTGCTTTTTTAGTTGGATCCTAAAAATGTTGCAACTTATGTTCTTCTCTAAAAAATTTGTACGAGGTTCAAATAGTAAAGAGATTGATGAAAGATAGAGGAATTCAAAAGATACCTGGATGTTATAGTGGGATATGCTCTAGTAGACATATATGCAAGACGTGGAATCATAGACAAAACACCTGAATTTTTTGACAGAATGCCTCAAAGAGATGTCATCTCATGGAATGAAATGATTCATTGCAGAATGTGCACAAAATGGATTTTGCAAGGAACCTCTCAAAATCTTTGAATTAATGAAGCACTTTGGAACACATCCTAACATTGTAATCTCTGCTTGGGTTCTAGGTGCATGCAATCATGCAAGTTTAGTGGATGAGGGTTGCACATACTTCACACGTCAGTAACCCTTATTGCATTACAATTTACATATATAGTTGATCATTAGGTGTGCATGGTTGACCTTCATGCTCGTGTTGGCTATATTGAGGACACCCTAAACATTATTACTAAGATGCTAGTTAAATTTGTGGTACATGTGGATCATACATGAATATAGGATGAGTATTTCCAGCAACACTACTCTTTTAGTTGGATGCTAAAAATGTTGCAACTTATGTTCTTCTCTAAAACATTTGTACGAGGTTCAATTAATAAAGAGATTGATGAAAGATAGAGGAATTAAAAAGATACCTGGATGTAGTTGGATTGAATGTCATAAACTGGTACATTTTTTTGTGTAGGAGACAAATCACATCCACAAACGTGGCAGAGCTATGCAAAGTAGGAGAAATTAGCTTGGCAAATGAAGGTAGCAGGGTATAAAGAATCATTTATCTTCCACCATAGTGAAAAGTTAGCAATTGCATTTGGTTTGTTAAACATGGCCCCTAGTACAACTATTAGAGTTGTTAAGAACCTTCAATTATGTTCCAATTTCAAATGATGGCAAGGAGAGAAACACTCCTTGGTCTGAATTCAAGAGGAAAAGGAGATTAGACTGATGAAATATTCATTGATGATGTCAGTTATATGCTAATAACACTAGTCACATGATTTATCTGATTGAAATGAATTGTGAGGAAGAAAAAGTACAAAAATAAGGAAGAAAAAAAGGAATAGGATGTTCAATGTCGTCAGAGGTAACAGAGCTGATTCAGGAGATAGTTCAGCATGAAAGCTCCCCCTGCACAAGTGATCCCTAAGCAATAAATACTGCAGCTTAAGGGGCAGTGGTATGGTTCCAACACTTAAGAGACAAGTTCCAAGTCTAAATAATTTGAAGGGGAAAATAGTTAGGTATGGCTTGGCTCCAAGTAGACACATTTTTCAAGAAATAAAGTAAAATTTAGCCAAAAGTTGGAAAACCAACAGTCTTTAGCCAAGAATCAAGAAGTGACTGATAGTACCATATGGGAAATCCCTTCTAATGTCACAATATTCTAAAGAGCTTTATCATATGATAATATATCCTCAAGACTTTGATTGTAGACTGAATGATAAAATGAAAATCTCAACACTCCACCTACATTCTCACAAATATGTGACAGCCTGTTTTAGGTTGTTGTTGCCTTGGCAGAAACAGTTGGAGAGGTTCTAAAAATTTCTAGACTGCACTTCTAAGTGCTCAGTCTACATGCCTTGAAAAATTCAACATTTTTTTTTTGCTGTGTTACCTCATTTTCCCTGGAATCATGTTTGGACTAGCTGGTCTATTTTTATGTCATGTCCCTTCCCTAATTGAGTTGCAACAATCTATTTCCAAGTCCCAATTAATGTTCTATTTGGGCACTCAAATTAGGTACTTTTCTATTATGTAATTAAATAGCATTAAGTTGTTTTTTATATTATTTTAATCTTAGGAGGGAAGAGTAATTTAATTAAGGGCCCAAAGTGTAATGCCTAGAAAGGAAAATCTAATGTCCTCATTTTATATATAAACTATTATTTTCAAAACCAAATTTTCTCATTTGGAGATTTTAAGAATGACAACCCTTGGTAGTGTGTTCTAGAGGATGAAAATCCTCAAAAATTATTTGTTTGATTGGGGATGAAAATCCTCAATCCTGTGGACTACTGGATGCAAATTTTCATTGATCAATTTAAGAAAATTATTGACAATAGCAGTACCATTAGTTGATGCACCAAAACTAAGCAAATTTACTTCCATCTGTTGTTTTTCCCTAGTGTGATCTTCCCTTTACCTTGTGCAAATTCAGTTAATATTTGCACAATTCAGATTTGTCTTGATGCTTGATACTATTATTAACAGTTAACTATTTCACTAGGAATTAATTTTGTCTCGAGGTTTGTTCTTTGTTGTGATTTCCCTATGTAGTGTGATCTGGTTTGACATATTAAAATACCCTTAATGCATCTTATCTATTGGATTTGATTTGTTAAATTAAAACACCCTTAATGTGACTTATATGTTGGATGGTAAATTCATTGATTAATTTGGAATTCTAATTGCCACACTAGGGTATAAAGAATCATTTATCTGCCACCATAATGAAAAGTTAGCAATTGCATTTGGTTTTCTTTCACATATAGGTGACAAAATAAAAATCTTTGATCTATGGAAAGCTAGTAGTCTGTGCTTATTTTTGTCATTGGACTCTTTTCTTTCTACTTCCACTCATGCCAATCTATTCCATGCTCTTATTTTCTCACCTCAAATAAAGCACAACCAAGTGTTACTATCTACTCAAAAATATCATTTAATGCATCATGTGGGAAGTGCCTATTGGCATGAGGAATATAAATATGAGAAATAATCATCATCTACCTCTTTCCTATAGCTCTAATCATGTCTCTACTCACCACCCCATCCCTCTCTGCATCCTACATGTGCCCATATAAGGAATCTAGATCATCATCACCTACATGCTCCCAATCTCTACTTTTCAATCTCTACTTTTAGCTCACTATTTGTAGCTAAATGTAGAGATTGAAAAGATGTGAGTGAAACACAAGGATTGAATATGCTTAAACACAAAGGCACAAACACTTTAGTAAATTAAACTAAAGAATCATGTACAAAACCAAAGCCTCTAATCTTGAGTAAACCTACAACATAAAACTTGCAAACTCACTGAAAAGCATTTAATTTACTTAAGCATACAAGAAATTATAAGATAAAAACAATAATTGCATTCTAAGCTATAATTACCAACTTTACACCTAAAATACAAAGCTTTCAATAAATGTTGAGCAATATTCAACTCACAAAATCATAATAATAAAAAATATCTCAACAACAATTTAGAAGATAGGAATTACTAGATTTTATTAAATGATATTGAATCATCAAATTAAGTGTCCAAAGCACTTATTTAAAATATTTTACAATGTGTTGCATGAAAATAATTAAAAAACTAACACTTTCTATAACTACAAGTGTATTACGTACATAACCTTTGAACAAGAATTTTATAAGCATTTTATTTAACTTAATAGACACAAACCTAGACATACATATATAATATATGCTTTGCTAATAGAGGGACCCAAATTGTCATACCAAATATTGTTGAAACACATATCTTGCAAGACCATAGTGTAATAGTTTAGGTGTAAAGCCAGATTCCACAACCTTTTCCATCATACTCCCTGCATGTAATAAAATGGGAGATTTGGACAGGGTATGTACATCCATCAAAGCATAACAGAAGGTGGATTTTTGTCAGATATTATGGTTGGAAATGCTCTGGTAGATATGCATGAAAAATGTGGAAGCACAAGTAAGGCACGTGAACTATTTGACAGAATGCCTCAAAGAGATGTCATTTCATGGAATGCAATGATTGCAGGTTTTGCAAAAAATTGTTTATTGAAAAGGCTTTCGAAACTTTCAAACGATGCAATTGGAAGGTATAAAGCTAATTTTTTGCCAGATTCCTCCCTACCTATGCCAAAATGGGAGCTTTGGGATGGGCTATGAACATGCACCAAAGCATAATGGTAGGGGAATTTTTTTCAAATGTTATAATTGGATATGATCTGGTAGACATATATGCAAGATGTGGAATCATAGACAAAACACCTAAATTGTTTGACATAATGCCTCAAAGAGATGCCATCTTATAGAATGAAATGATTGATTGCAGAATGTGCACAAAATGGATTTTGCAAGGAACCTCTCAAAATCTTTGAATTAATGAAGCACTCTGGAAAAACTTAAAAAGTATCAGACTTGGCAAATCAATTTCTAAAAATTTATTTAAGAGGAACTAAAGCAAGTAGCTGAAATTCAATCAAACTACTTAGAAAATTCCCTTGGGTAAATATGGTGACATTACTGATTGCTATTTTAAAACACAGTGACTTGAAGTTATATATGACAAAGTAAATGAACCTACAATTCTGTGCTAATATCAGGCAATGGCTAAACCATCTTTCACTATCATAGGTTCCAAAATGTTCTCCATGTTAGACCATAATACAATCAAATTAAAATCTATATTCAAGTTATAAATGTATTTATTCCTGGAGCTTTCCAAAGCAAACGGCTATTGGATTGATACTAGTTGTGTTTGCACAGGACATTTTTTGTGTGCAACTGATAAATAAGTCAGTTCAAAATAAAAAATTACAAGTGTGACCTTTTTTTGCCCGATTATATTGGGACTTATGGCTAATAAAATAAATCTAAAATGTGGTGATAATAATCAAATTTCTTACCTTACCCTCTGAATCCCTTTCAAAATATGACATTATAGTTCCCTTAATGAACTGGACACCTTTACTCCTATAGTAGTCCTCGTAGAAAGCTGCTAACTCTGATGTAAATAACTAGGCCACTGAAATCATAGCCCTAAAGAAGGTGAATCTCCAATATTTATTAAAAAAAAAAAATTGTAGGCATTATTCTATCACCATCATTGAACTATGTTATAATCCCAAATGTACTAATGAATAGTGATCAACATGCATTAAAAATGGGAATCATAAATAATGATAAATACTTTGTGATTATCAAGAGTCATCAGCTCATCGGTGTGCCCTATTGCTATCTCTGTGAGGTGATTGCTCACATCTGGGGGTGATATGATCTACGGCATAAGGATATGTTGTGAAACAACTAGATGGATGGCGATATGCACTGCTGGTTTGAAGATGCACTGTTCCAAGGGGGGGAGAAAAGCATTTTCCAATCCCTTCGAATCGACTAGGATTTTTATTTTTCATAGGTCATTTGTGGCATGCAGGAAGAACAGCAGCAAACCCTAAAATTTGCATAATGTTGCAAATCCAAGATCTATTAGAGAGAAATGAAATTATCGAAGTGACTTTCTTCAAGTCCCTTCAATAGGGTGAAAATATTATATTAGGACTCTTCAATATTAGCGTGAGTGATGCGGATGTCCCTCTGATATCCTGAAAAAAAAAGCTAAGCATGTAAGTAGCTTCATTAGAAGGAGAACGTTACATCGGTAGGAAAAGGGTTGTGGTCCCACTGATGGCCTGACGAAGCATATCAGAGAGAAAATTGTTTATCGGTTGGAGTGAAGCATTAGTTATGTCGATCATCTGATAACCCTTATTACTAAGATGCTAGTTAAATCTATGGTATGTGTGGATCATATATGAATATAGGTTGAGTATTTCTAGCAACACTACTTTTTTAGTTGGATCCTAAAAATTTTGCAACTTATGTTCTTCTCTAAAATATATGTACAAGATTCAAATAGTAAAGAGATTGATGAAAGATGGAGGAATTAAAAAGATACCTGAATGTAGTTGGATTGAAGGCCCTAGGAGACAAATCACATCCACAAACATGGAAAAGCTATGCAAAGTAGGAGAAATTGGCTTGGAAAATGAAGGCAGCAGGGTATAAAAAATCATTTATCTGCCACTAGTACAACTATTAGAGTTGTTAAGAACCTTCAAGTATGTTCTAATTTCCAAACTGCATATCCATCTACACAAAAGATTCTATTTCCATCTAGCATATCCATCAGCTATGGATCCACATGCAATGTATCCCTCCTACTTTAGGTCTTCATCCAAAGTTGTAGTGCAACCAAGTTATCATTGTATCAAACAAATATATTTGTTGATCCTTTGAAAAAGTGAATAATGAAAAGTTAGCCAACAAAGCATGCACTATCCTTAGGTTTTTCTTAATCCAAAGTCATCAAATGCATGTTTTGTCCCCATCTAGAACATCACATTAATGAAAACTTTAGACATGATAAACCAAGAGATAAAAGGATAATTCATTGCATTCTATACATTTTTTGGATTATTCAACAGAATAAGCTTATGATGATACCAACAACCATATCATCTGAAAATGGAATTTTTATCCATTGAAGGGTGAATTTAGCATTACTTGACAAAATAATAGGCATGGTGGGTGAAAGGATCTATCCTAAAAATTAGTGTTGGCTTTATTCAGTATTCATGGAAACTACCAAGTGTCCTAAATGTGTATTTTTTATCTTCTTACTGAGAAAGCTATTGTCTATCCAAAATAAAGGAATGCAGACCAAAGTAATCCCAATGCTACTATGCAAGGAGGATTTGAACATTGTAGAATTTCTTGAAGGATAGATGTGCTACCATCTCAATTGGTAGGAAATGTTGAAAGAAGAGATACTCAAGTAACATAAATTGGCTTCTACAATCCCCACAGAAAATGAAAGAGAGAGTACTCTAATGAATTACAGTAAAAATACCTTGATAGAATTCTCCAGGGATTCTACAAAGCCATTATCTCACAATAAGAAGATAGTTTCAAGAATTACTATAGACAAAAACAAATTGTCAGCATCCCACAAAATTAGTTAATAATCCCAAAATCATGTGTCTTTTGGAATAAATAATGCCAAAAAATAAGTGACATCTTCATTGAAAACCAGGTGTTCGACTTGATTTCTTTACCCAATTCAATCTCTGGAAAAATGACTTGGGGACATAGCAATGGGCAAGATGCTAGTTAAATTTGTGGTACATGTGGATCATATATGAATATAGGCTGAGTATTTCCAACAAAACTACTTTTTTAGTTGGATCCAAAAAATGTTGCAACTTATGTTCTTCTCTAAAACATCTGTACTAGGTTCAAATAGTAAAGAGATTGATGAAAGATAGAGGAATTAAAAAGATACATGGATGTAGTTGGATTGAAGGTTGTAAACTGGTACATTTTTTTGTGTAGGAGACAGATCACATCCACAAACATGGTAGAGCTATTCATTTGAAGGGAGCTTGGAGTGGCTAAAAATGGATTTTGGTTCAAATGTTGAGTTTCCATGGTAATGTGTGTGTGAGATGGGTTTTGAAGAACTCAAAGAGTCTGTGGGATGAACTTTCTGAAAGCATGTTTATTAGTAGGATGAAAAAAGTAATAGCTGATGGATTTGCAGATCTACATGAGAGAGTTAAGGTTGGTAAATGCCCTAAAGCCATAGTTACATCTCTGGCAAGTTACAAAGATGTTGAAACCCATTTGTACAAATTAAATACTAGTGAGGGTTGGCTTGTCAAGAGAAGGGACCTAAAAAGTGTCAATTTACCTAGGTTGAGTTTTACATTTATGATGACAAATGATGAAGACTGGTTTGGTTGTCTTAATGCTTATTTTGGAACTGAGGTTAGTCAAATAAAAGATACCATAGATGAGGGGTCCAAGAATATTTTGGAAGACCTCCTAAGTTTTCTTCATGCACATAAATCTCCTTCAAGGATAAATGATTTAGCACCTTATTTGCAAGAACAATGCTTCCATTTTATCTCAACATTGATTTTTGAGATTGAAGAACATTTTACACATCTTTCAGAAGCTCTCTATCAAGAAATGAAAAATGAGGAGATGCCAAAAAAAATGAACAAGGAGACACTAGAACTGACAGTTATACTGGAAAAGGAACTTTTCTTAGGAAGGATTTTAGTTGCTCTTAGTTTTCATTCAACTTCCCTTCCACTGGTTCTTGGCTCGTCTCAACTCTGGTTTGTCGAGAACAAAGTTTCAATTTCAGGGAAAGGATCTTCGACTTTCAGATATTCCAATACTGATTTTGATTACCCTCTTCTAGATAGTTCTGGAAGAAAAATACCAATGACAGGGGTCAGTTTCAAGCTTGAATCATAGGATAAAAATGATAGCATCAAATTGAATAAACTGAGAAGAACTATGCACAATATTTGTATCAAAGCTCATAGCATGTGGATATTGTGGATAACTGAAGAGCTTTCAGGAATTCTCACAAGAGATCTAAGGGAGGATGATTCTTTATCCATGACAACTCCTTTGAAGGTTTGTATTCTCATTTGCATTGCATATTTTGTTTGTTGCAACTTATGTAGTTGGTTTCATTTCCATGATTCATCTAATCACTGATCTCTTCTTGTAGTTTTCATGAGATTTCTTCTAGTTCTGATTTAAGTAATCATGGTTTATATCTAGATATATTAATACAGAATGAAAATAAATCATCTAGATTAAAGAGCTACATTTGATTCTTTTAGTCACTTTAGACTCTTTATTTCCCAATAAATGGAAAATACTAAAATGTTCCCTTTCAACCCTTCCAATCCATATTAATCATGGAGATGTAATTTGTAAGTATGCAAAAAAGTATCAAAGGGGAGCCAAAAAGTTAGAGATTTTCATAGGGCCTATGAATCAACAAACCTACAATTTTTTTGACCATGTTGTGTGCACTATGAATCAACAAGTTATCTCATGAATACAAAAAAATTTGTTGTCCTCCACCAACCATTTCTTTGTTGTATTCATGAGATAACTGTATAGTGTAAATCATTTGAGGTCTATCTTTATGCCTCACAAACCTACATTTTTTTTACCATGTTGTGTGCACTATGAAGAGTATCATCTAATTAAACATGTCAAGGAACTTCTTGTCTCATATTGACATTGTCTTGATTATGACCTCTCATTACTCTATTTTCTCCCCTTTTCAAGTCTACTTGATGGCTTAGCATTTGGAATTTGGTTCTTGCTATGACTGTCATGTCATTCTAACTCTTCATGAAAACCTATCCATTGTCCTTGTCTTCTATGTATCTCATTTCCATCATGACCTTCCCTATGTAATCCTTAGCACTTTTCTTGTTACAAGGACAAATAAAATGTCATGTGTTTCAAGTATTTCAGAGAGGGATTCTTAGTTAGTATCTTGGACAAAGTTTACCATAGTTAATTGTTGCATTGAAACTGTAGTGAACTTCAAGTCCACCTCTATATTCATTCTATTTCCCACTACATGGTCTTTCTCCTCTTGATGACATATTTTATGATAACCTTCAAAAATAAAAATGGTAAAGACTTCCATCTAGGCCTGAACTTCCTTTCACTACTATACAGTGATTCAAATATATTTTTCCAAGTAAATTTTCTTTGTATCACTAACCTTCATTTTAGCTATGTTATTAGTAAAATTCTCCTTTCATTGTGTCATAAAGCTACCAAAGAGTCCACTAGAGAAGAAAGGTTCTTCATTGTGCATGTTCTTCTATATACCTATAGGTTTCTTTAGCTCTATCCTATGAAATATTAGCACCTTGATCAACACAATTGGACCGCCCGTCATCACAGTCCATGTTAATGTTGTCTGACCCAGTCCATCTCTCTTCATAATCAAGAGTAATAATAACTTAAGAAGAAAAAAATCTCCTTTTCTAGTTGGACAAATCATTTTCTTTTTTTGTAAAGTTGGACAAATCATTGATAATCTCTAGGATTTGATTTCTCATCTCTCACTCTAGGTGGGGTTACACACTTTTTTAACACAAATTCCTAGTCTTCACTAGAAGTGTCTCTGTAAGAGCATATCTCTTTTGCTATGGCAAGGACATAAACACCACAATTATAGCCATTTCTTTTTTGAGGTGTGAAATTATCGGTAAATTTGGCAGATGCTAAGGGAGGACCCATAAAATCTTTAATATTTATAAATAATTTTCTTGCATACAATTTGTTTAATGATGAATTGTCATAGTGCTCAAATAAATTCTTCTTTTTTTCATATACAAGCAAGCTCTAGTGTGTTCCACCTTCTACCAGGCTAAAATTTTCATTATCATTTATAGGGAAAAGAGTCAGCTCCTTCTTAGGAAGCTTATCAACAAATAGTTTGATAAAATCAACATCAAGAACATTAAGAATCCAAAATAATATTAAATATGCAAAAAAATTGATTGTAGGAGAGGTGAAAGAAGACAGGTAATAGGAGTGGAATTCAATAATCTAATCATTAAGATGGCATGGGCCTCGAAGAATCTTAAAATTAGATTTCCTTAATATAATATCATCATAAGACTTTTTCATTATCTCCCATTGAATATAATCTTCAAATCTTCCACTATGTTGCAATTCTTAATATACGCCACTAGTAAAGATGACCTTAATTTGACTTGAAAGTGACTTTTCCAATGGTGCAGGAGCACCTTGGACATAGAGGACTAGGTGATAGTAATTAAGTCTAGTTTTGGATTTTTGTCCAATTTTGGTGTCAATAAGGTCAATTAGACCATTTTCAATGTAAACAAGGCCTTATGAGGTCAAGTAGGTGTTCAACATTAAAAGAGGTCATTTTTTGTAAAGATGTTCAAAATTGTGTAAATGTTGCATAGTTGCAACTTGGCAATTTCTTGTTTTATGGAAGATCAAGGGTCAAACGTTGAAACAGCATGGGAGACATTTTGAATTCCCTTTTAATATGCTAAATAAGCCTCAAGAGGATCGAGGCAAGGTTGTTGCATCAATTTGGAGTGAAATAACTAAAGTATTCTCTATTTTTCTTGAAATTTACAGTGTTCAGTCATCTTTTTCTGATTTGTACGATTCTGTATAGTCATTTTGAGCTCTGAAAATTGTGGGAAAGTTTTGTGTTGTGTTTCTACTTTATTTTGGTTGCTGAGTGATCAAATTTCATCAAGGAATAAGAAATTTTGAAGAGTTTTTTTGTGGGTGGTCTAAAAACCCTCATTTTTCCAAGGTTTGGTTGCAAAAATGTAATAACTCATCATTCCATCATTGTAATTTAATGAAACTTAGTGGAATGATGCTTTGTAGGTTGTTTTAAATTTTTGATTGGTTTTCAAAGATAGGGAGTAGAGTATCAAGTGATTTAGGTGATTCCCTAGCTTGACAAAACCATGTGTCAAGCTTGTTTTGAGTGAAATTAAATTGGATCAGCAGATTTTTCTATAGTTTTGGTCAATCTAATGGTGCATTACAAGTTTTTGTGACCTTAGGAGTCTTTTTGTGACAATTTTTAAAGTTTCCAAGTTGTTTAGAGCACTCCTCCTTTGTAAAAGTGGCCTATTTAGGCTGATTTTTTGCATTGTAGGACAGTTTTGACAAAGTTGTTCCAAAACAACATAGAACCAGTTTGGTATGTCAATTTACTTGATAATGGGTACTTAAAAATTTGTTGGTCCAACTTTGATTCCACCTCTATTAGGAGTTATGGTTGAGTTTTAGTTGTTGGTCCCCTAGTTGGGTAAAAGGTGAAGTTGAGCAAAACCCTATGGTTTGGAGTTTTATGCCTTGAAGGCTATTGAAATAGTGTCAGATAGAACATTGGAGTGTGTTTGAATTTATTTCCACCCATATCCTTGCATCATCCAAGCTACATCATGCTATCCAAGATTAGCTCTTCCATGGAACACTATGATATCACTAGAGATTGGAATTTGTAGACATCACTATATTTTTAATAAAACTCACAAGGAATAGTAGCAAAACTATGACTTCCTTCAAGAGGTATATGGATGATATTCTAGAAGATAGGTTGCATTCATATTTCCTATGCTAATTTAGCTATGAAAGAAGGATGAAGGATCAATGATGCACCAGTCTTAACCTCTTCTTCATTGAAACTTCCTCTTCATTTATAACAATGTTTTCTCTCCTACATGGACTTAAAGCCTACCTTACATCATTGATATAAAAAGGTAACATGTATCTCCTCTAGCATATTTCAATTGGCCTACTTGTTCAACAAGTTTAATTTGAAAATGTTAACCAAAGCCTGATTTCCATCGCTCACTTTTTCCATTCTTTTTACAATGCCTAAATGAAACAATCTGAAAATTAGGCTTGCACTTTAATAATGTGCACTACATCAAATATCTAGTAATAACGAAGGGACATCCATCAAAGCATAACAGCAGGGACTTTTTTTATGTGGTTGAGACTCGTATGAGCCAGAGACCAAATTTATTCTTGTAGGTGTTAGACTGAAATGTAAGAGCCACATAAAAGAATGTTCACTGAGGATCTCAAAAATGAAAGCTTGTAACTTACATGTTACAACTATGATATGAAGTGAATTATTATAGAATTCCAAGCCCCTCTAGCATACAGCCTTGTCCATTCTTTTGTTGTAATGCAAAGATACCCAAATGATTCATAAATCATGTCATTTCATTGACTTCAATCCAACCATAAAGAGAAAAACATAATGCAAATAGAGATTCATAATACAAATAGAATATTTATAGAGACCAATAGTGCAAATCTTCACCTATTCCCATAGCCTCAATTTCATTTGATTTTCATTGTTATTCCTTTATAAATTTGAAATAGGATTAACGTCCAACATATCCTTTTTTAAGTATTCTCTCTCTTGTAGAATCACATTCACATTCTCCTTATGAATTTGAAATCTAGGATGGAGATGGAAACCAAAAAATCTAACAGGAATTGACAACAAAAAGACTTGTAAGTCATTCACATTTCCTAAAGCCACCCTCTATTCCACTGATATTGAATCCAATCCCTTCAAAAGTAACGTATGAAGAATGGCTATACATTTGTAGCATGTAAGTCATAGATCATACCGTTGAGAAAGAGATTCACCTAGCCACACAATAGAAGAGGAATGATAAAAAATGAACCCCCAAGTGGATTGCAGCCTGTAGGTATGGACTAAATAGAGGATTATGTATGCATTGCCCAAGGTATGGGAACATGTAACCAATGAAACATTAGGAGTGCTAAAAAATGGATCATCATGCGAACAAGATATCTATACAATTGTAAGAACAATGGCACAAAAGACATTCAAAAATCAGACTTGTGTGGAGTCATTCCAATGATGTGTTTCTCAAGTCAACTCGTACAAGAACTTGAGTATACACAAAATAGTGTATACAACCACATAGGACTACCATAGCCACATAGAGACACAAAGATATAAGGTATGTTCCAACTACAGAGATATTCAAAATCTAGGTATACAATCATATGTTGTAGTTACAAGTGCCCTGCTAGACATACATGAAAATGTGGAAGCATATTTTGTAGTTCCAAAAATGCCTCAAAGAAATGTGATATTGTGACATAGATTTTGGGAACCAAAAATGCTAGGCTCTCTTCCTATGGTTTTCCACCTAGAAAGAGAGAGATTAGGGTTCCTAAAATACTTATGCACATTCAAATTAGGATGTATGCAATGTGATGTGATGTAAATGAACTAAAATAAATGCAATTGACTGATTAAAATGATCTAAAATGAATGTTAAAGTGCAATTTAAGCTATGTTTGAAAACACACTATGATATGCAAACAACTATGAAAGATGAAGAAATTGAAAGAAATATACAAAATAGAAGGTACAAGGTCAAATCTGAGTGTACCTAGATGTTTTATGAGCTTTCTAAAGTTTTTGGAATGCTGATGAACTTTTCTGATTTTTCACAGTAGGACTGATTCGCCAAGGGTGGTGAATCAGTCCTCCTACTGTTGAAAAAGTGTTGAGAACTGATTTCTGACAACCAAGAGTTGATTTCTGACAAAATGCAAATTTTCAGATTTCAAGTGGGACTCATTCACCAAGGGTTACGAATTAGTCCTCCCCAAGATTTTTTGGAAAATCGGGATGCAACACTGTTACACCAAATCTGGCAATGTCTAAATGTTAGGTTGTCGGGGTCAATTCTGCAGAAAATGGATAGAAAACACTCAAAATGCTTGAAAAGATGATGAGTTGACTTGAAGAGCCTAGTTGACTTGAATTCCACTTTTCAACACCTTTAAACCTGTTAAATCTGCAAAACAAAGCTACAAATACACATGCAGAAAGGGGAAAAATGTTGAAGGGTTAGTGAATAGGGGTTTGCCTTGGTCAAACCCCACTTTGGTAATCAAACCCAATAGAAATGAATGAAATGTAAAGGAGATGATAAATGAATAACATGCAAGTATTAAAAACTTACCAAATCCTTGAATATGCAAATCTGAAGTGATGTCAATGGCTGCTCCAAAGTGCTTGAAAGTGCTTGAGTTGATGATGTAGAATGCTTGAGTGCTTGAATGTATGCTTGAATGAGAAGATTGCTTGAATGTGTTAGGAGATGTAAAATGAGGTTAAAATCACATATTTATACAAATCTTGTGCCTTACTATTCATTCATACCTCATCACAGGCCAACATGAAGTGAATTTAAGTAAAATCCCAAAAGAAATTTTGAAATATTTTGAATTTGGGGCCAAGGGGGACTCATTCGCCACCCTTGGCGAATGAGTCTCTCCTGGGACCCAAAACCAAGTTTCAAAAATAATGTTATGTTTAATGTTTTTTTTCGGGATAGGACCCAAAAATACACTTAATATAAGCATATGATGGCATAAAGAGACAAAATAAAGCATGAGAAGGGTGTAAAAGTGAAAGTATGCCTAGAAAAGTGTGAAATCTTGTTACAAGACTTTACAACACTTCAAAATAGGACTTTTTAATGAGTGAAAAGGTGGTTTTTAGGTGAATTGCATTAAATGGAGTCTAGAAGAATGTAGAAATATCTTACAACACCTTCACAAGATGTCGTTCTTTGAATTTTAGCACCAAAATAAGCATGTTCAAGCCAAGATACATCATAAAATTAAACCAACATAGTTCCAACACTATGAAACAAGACCTAAAATACCATTAAAATGACAAGGGTCCATTTTTCGATGGCACATTTAGCCCCCACTTTAGTGAGAGAAACTTGCTTCCTCACACTAAAGTAGCCATGAACATCGAGAAGAGGGTTCTAATGCACTTGCATTAGCAAGATGGAATACAACAAACAAGAGGGATGATCAAGCCCCCAGGATGAAGATCCCATTAAAAACTAAACATAAGGAAAAAGGAATACACAAGTGTTGAGAGGAATTGAGTGAAGCTTTGATCATCAATCCGACTAGTTGTGAAAAGAGATCTAGGCTTATTGTTTGAAAAAGAAAGAATGTGTACTCACTTTGGGGCCACGGAACTAGTTGTCCATGGGGTGAGAAAGCCCAAAAAGTAAGATACATATTCTAGTTGGTATGCACTCACAAACACACAAAAGTGGCTATGGGGAAAAGTCATGCCGCTAGTTGGGCTTCCCGCTCAACCATTCCAATGCTATACCCATTCAATAACTTTAACAAGGCACCACAAAGCCAAAGAAAATGCCAATGTTGGTTTAAGTTTCATAAAATAAGAAAAATAGGATGGCACCATAGGCATGCAAGTTGTGTTATGCAAGGTGGCCAAACAAATAAGACAACTCCACAGGCATGCAATTTGTGTTATGCAAGGTGGCTGAATAAGAATTTTATGTGTAAAAATGTTATGTGTAATATTGTTCAAAGGAATCTTGTTCAGTTTATGCAAGGTCAATCACTTAGGGAACATTGTGTCTAATATCTCCAAGAGAGGACCAATCAAAGAATATTATATTCACAACTTAGGGGATGCAGTGTGTCGCGTCAAACCACTAAGAGGAATGCAATATGCTAAGAAAGATCACACTTATGAAGGACATCACACCAAATGTCATCCACAAAGTGAAAAATGCATCACGTAAATGACAAGGCTTCGCTAAGAATGCAAATTAAATAATGGTAATGTATGCCCCCCACTTTAAAGGAATTGCTACACATCGTTTTGTGAGAAATTACTTGAAAGTAGAGAAGAGGAAGAAAGAAAGACATGAGAGCTAACTAAGAAATCTCTATGACAAGTCATATGTTTCAAAGTTAAGTTGTGTCATGTCAAGATGGAGGAAAAAAACAAAGGAAAGAATGGAGGTGCCCCCAGAAAAGAAAGCACACCAAACACATAAGGGATCTATGGATTTGGGGTCAATATGTTCGTTGCTGCAATGTTTTGATTAAAGAGCTCAGAATTTTCATCATTCCCCAAAGCACATAGAACTGGAAGAAAGACACAAAGAGAGTGAAAGGAAAGGAAAAAAAAAAACAAAGTCATTTTTGATTCAACATGGAAGAGACATTGCATCTCAACACTTTGCATCATCCCCAAAAGGAAAACACAAGCGAAAAGAAAAAAGTGCAAAAGCTTTTGGGTCAACATGAAGGATACATTTCAGTCTCAATGCCTTGCATCATCCCCAAAAGGAAAACACAAGAAAAGACAAAGGAAAAAGGAAAATAAAAAAAATGTGTTGTTGGGTCAACATGAAAGAGACATAGGGCGTCCAGCGCTTTGCGTCATCCCCAAAAGGAAAACACAAAACAAAAGAGAAAAGTATAAGGCACGACAAATAGAAGAATAGAGATACACATAGAAGAAGTGTACAAAGAGAAGGAAACATTAAACACATGATACAGGGTGATCCCACAATAGTGGTTTACAATTTTTGGCCAAACTAGAAACTGAAATCATTTATTTTAACTAAATCTTCACTTTCGGGCACCTATAGCGGCTAAACCGCGAGGAATTTGAAGATAATGAAAACTAGAGTTTCATGACATTTTTTCTATAGATTCTAAATATTATTTTTTCAAAAAAAATAGTATTAGATTGCACTTCTTTTTCCATCTCCCTCAAAAACTAGTTTTTTTCATAAAACAACATTTTAAAAAAGTGACGCTCATTGTATAACACATAACTTTTTTTCCATGAAGGATAAAATTCTAATTCTTTCGAATTTAGATTCATAACTCTAATATCTAGTGCTTACACTTGGTTAGATATTTTTTTATTGAATATTTTTTCTTTAATCAAGTTTCAAATTCAAACCAATTATAATTCAGACATAGCGCGACCGTATAACGCGTAACTTTTTTTGTATGTATCGAAATTCAAATTATTTTTCTTTGTTGGATCAAGTACTTCAATATCTGATGCACTAATACTTTTAAATTTTTTTCTTTAATAATCTGCTATTTTTCCACATGTGCAGAACAAAGTTTTATTTTCAATGAAAAACCTACATTCAAGAGAAATAAAAAATAAATATAATAGTAAAATTAAATTTAGTTAAAATTATACTTTTTGGGAAGCTTATAATAAGGAATGCATACTTACAAAGAATAAATTTTAAATGAATTCATTTGATCCCCCAAAAGGTAAATCAAAAGTGGTTTTTTATCAGCATTTTGATAGGTGTAAAGGAGACTCCGTTATAGGTATGGTTTAAAACTAGCGGGGTTCTATCCAAGGGGGTTTGATTTAAGGTAGTTTGATCAAACCCTCTTCAATTGGAATTATTTAAATGGAACCTTTTAAGGCTTAAATCGCTATATTTTCTAAAAATATGTGATTTCAGCAAAAATTAGTTCGTCCCAGAAATTGTAAACCAGCTTTGTGGGATCACCCTCCAAGGGAACACGATACGCACATAAAAAGAAAGAAGAAAAAGGTAAAAGACAAGCTAGGCAAAGGCAAATCACTCATCTAACAAGTCATCTACCTCCCAATCATTTTCAGTGCAATGCAAAGGTGGTTGACTATCCAAAGGAGGAATCACAAGTTTTGAACTAGGGGTTGTACCAGGTTGTTCACTTGGTGGAGAGAATTTATCATTTAAGTTCATTGTAGATGAAAATAAAGTGTTTAAATCATTGTTTATTTCTTCGTCTATTTTAGCAATCATCCCATCATCATCGTCATCATCAAGATTAATAACAGTGGGAGGACGAAGGGTGATTTCTAAGGATGGATGTATCAAAAGCATTGGTTGTTGAATATGCTCGTTTTGTTGTGATGGTGGTATAGGACTGTCATGTGGTTGCTCAGGAGAGGGAAGGTGATCATCTATTACCTTTTTCAAGGGTATAGTTTGATTTTCTTTATTGTTTGTTAGGCAAGATTGACGAGCAAGGAGACGACGATAACGCCTTCATTCCCTAGCACCACAATTCTGTTTAATTCAGTTTTGCAATTGTTGGGGTGTAAGAGCAGATTGATTCAGTATAGTTTTGTCTACTTCTAAAGGGGGAAGAATAGAGGAAACCGAAGAAGAGGGATCAACCACTTTCTCTTTTTCTTTATATACTTGTTTGGTTTGAGGAGGCTGAGTAGGATTTGTATCAGGTTCCCTTTATCATTTGAACAATGGTGGGGAAGGGTGTAGAGGGATTTGTTTTGAAGTTGTGCTATTTTTTGAATGTCATGCTCAGGTTTAATCACGGTTTCATCTAGGAAAAGAGGAGTGGAAGTGGACAGAGATGTATTATGAAGAGATAATTCGGCGATTTTTTACCTTTAAAATTTTGACAAGTGATGTAAAAGAAGTCCTTTCGAGGGGTGATAGGTTCGATGGGTGTAGGCCAAAATGATTCTAATGAAAAGTTACCTTTGGAAGAGAAAGGATTAAATCCACTATGGTGTATGTGTTGGAGTTAAAATGACGCTGAGAGGGGGGGGTGAATTAGTGTCTTAACTATTTGACTAAATTTTAAAATATTTAAACACACAGCTCAGATTTGATCTCAATATCATTCTGATTAGAGCATTCATGAGTTGAATGTAATCATTCATAAACAAAATTGAGAAAAATAATGACTCAACAGAGAACTGAAACAACAACGGCATAGTAAACCAGAGAGAACACAGAAGAACAAAGAGGCACAATATTTTTCTGAGTGGAAAACCCTCCTGGGGTATAAAAACCACTCCCTAAATGCCTTCTAGGCTTAATCTTTTAATCAACTGTTCACAATGCCTTATAGGCTGATTTTTGAGCACCCACTCAAGGAGCATCAACCCCTCATTTAGAGATATCTATCTCAAGGAGTACCAACCCCTCAAATTATGTTTTGAACAATAGTAATGTTTCAGAGTATTTCTCTATTTTCAATTAAGCACATATCTCTCTATTTTCTCATCTACAGAATACCTTAAAGATTCAATAACTGAATCCCTAAAATACCTCATAGAAAAGAAATTTACAATCTCTGCATTTTTATTTGCAGAGTTTTATCATACATTTTCATACAGCTCAAGAATGATTATCTCAGAATTACAATAACAGCCGAACAAAAAACTTAGTATTCTGCTCCTATTTATAAATGCCAACAAAGTAACAGACTTCAGAAGTAACAGCAGAACAACCAACCAAAACAAGAGCTGTTTCACCCAGCTTCTGAAACTTGTGAGATTGTTTCTCAGACAAAACTGTAATTCCCATGGCTCCATCAATCACTGTCGAGCATCCAACCAGAGAGGCGCAACAAAAAAACCTTCCATAGACCTTTGTAGAAGCCGTTACAGTCAGCAACAACAGAAATGTAAACATTCATGATGGCGGTCAGGTTAGGGTTCGATACCTAGCTTAAGAGAATAAACTTAAAAAGTTTTCCCTAATATTTTTAATTCAATCGATGACACATTATGTTGTAGGCAACTCTAACGTTGCCAGACAACCTTATGGTTGTCGCTTTCGCCAAGAACCACCAGAGTCAGAGAGAAGATATATCAAATACAACATGCTACGCCGATGGTCTTCCTTAGTAAAACATTCTTTCGCTGAGACATGAGGAAACTTCTTACCAAGAAGCCCTTTTAATTTCATTCACAATCATTGTAACAGACAACTTTCGGGGAGACCTCTTGGAGAACAAACTTTGTCATTCTGAATGACATTCGATACACATTGGTCACTATGACAAATGGTTTTTCTTATCAACGAGCCTTCTATCTTGATTTAACATTGTCGCTATAACCTAATGCTATCAGGAAGACGTTTCATATAATACATTAAGTTTCACCGAAAGACTTTATTCACACTGATTTGCTAAGACTTTACCAACCTTTCACCAAAAGCCTTTCATGCGCCTTCACTATGACTTTCCACAGTTGGAGAGATATTATATCGAACACAATATGTTTCACCAAGAGCCCTTAATATTTTCCATCGGTGAGACCCACAAGGTTCGTTATGACATTATACCGAAAAAAAAAAAATTTGATAAGACTTTTTTGAACACGATTGGTAAGACAATATGTCTTCAGAGAGACCATATGCCGATTACAACACTCCTGCCGAAAGACATCCACAAGCATTAGTTAGATAGACATAACCTTTTCGCTATGACCTCAGCCAGATGGCCAAGCTCATGCCGATAGAGATTCTTTCATGTGTCAGTCGGTGTGACAAACCAATATCGCTGAGACCACATGCTGACAGATTTAACTTATGCCAATATAACTACTATCACTGAGACAACGAACAAAGTTACACCAAAAGCTTCCAGAATGTTAAATTCAATCGACATAACATTAGAAATGTCTTGTCGATAGGAAACTCAGACATTTCAAAGTGGATCGGGGAGACCCTGCCATACTCATGCTGATATGAGAAAGCCTGTGAAATGCAAAGAGAACCATCCTAAAAAAGAATACCAACTTACAAGCTTTGTCAGACACAGAAATAATATTCATAGCTTGAACCAGAATTCTTATCAAGGACAAGAGACATCAAAGAAGTGCCATTGTAAATCATAAGGATTAGGGATTTTCATCAAGGACAAACCATAAACACAACTGGTATCCAACAAACTCCCCCTTTTTCCTTGATGGAAAAACACAAATGACTCTCCCCCTTTTTTCCTCAATGACAAAGAGTAGAAGAGATGATCGTACAATTTCCATGAAACACAACTGAGAAGCCAACCAAAATATCATGAGAAATAGCTGCAGAAAAAAAATAGAAGAGCAGCAACCAAGATTATAGGAGAGCAGTAAGAGAATGAAAAGATTTAACTTGCTCCCCCTAAGCAGTAGCTTGGAGATTCAGTGAAGTAATGATTGAGAAATAACTCCCAATCAAAGTCTGAGACTTTCAAATAACTCTTTTGCTAAGGGCTTAGTGAAAATGTCAGCCACCTGATTTTGAGATCCAACAAACTGTAAGCAGACTTCATTAGCCAAAACCTTTTCTCTCAGAAAATGAAACTTAATAGCAATATGTTTAGTTCGAGAGTGCATGACAGGATTTTTTGATATATTTATCACACTAGTATTATCACAAAGAATGGAAACAGGTTTAGAAACATTAATACCCATATTTGAAAGAGTCTGACTCATCCACAGTACTTGAGTACAGCATGAAGTGGCAGCAATGTATTCTACTTCAGCAGTAGAAAGAGAAATAGATACTTGTTTCTTGTTGTGCCATGCTACTAAATGATCACCAAGAAAGAATGTAGCACCACTGGTGCTTTTCCTATCATCCAAACAACTAGCCCAGTCAGCATCAGTATAAGCAATCAAAGAGAAATCATTGCTCCTAGGATACCAAAGACCATAATCAAGAGTGCCCTGAATGTATCTAAAGATTCGTTTGATAGCAGTGACATGAGATTCTTTAGGTGATGCCTAAAAATGTGCAACAGTGCAAACCGCCTGCATAATGTCAGGTCTAGAGGCAGTTGAATATAAGAGACTGTCGATCATTGATCTGTATTCCATTTGATTTGAATTAGGAGAATCATCAATCTTAGTAAGTTTGCATCCAGTAGCCATGGGAGTGCTAACAGGATGACATTCATCCATTTTAAATTTTGTAAGCATCTCTCTAGCATATTTGGATTGAGAAAGAAATATTCCAGTCTCACATTGAGAGATTTGAAGACCCAAAAAGAAATTTAATTCTTCTAACATTGACATTTCAAACTCAAATTTCATTAACTGAGAGAACTTTTTACTCATAGTGACATTATTGCAGCCAAAGATAGTATCATCAACGTAAATTTCAACAACTAAATATCAGAACCTTTAGTTTTAACATAAAGATTATTGTCTACACCTCCTCTAACAAATCCATTAGAAATTAAATGACTGTCCAGCCTAGAGTACCAAGCTCTAGGTGCTTGTTTTAAGCCATAGAGAGCCTTTTTCAACCTGTAGACATGGTTAGGATTATCTTTGCATATAAATTCTTCAGGCTGTTCAACATAGACCTCTTCATCTAAATAGCCATTCAAAAAGGTAATTTTGACATCCATTTGATAAACAGTAAAGTTTTTGTAAATAGAATAAGCCAAGAATATTCTGATAGATTCTAGTCTAGCAACAGGTGCAAAGGTTTCACCAAAATCAATACCTTCTTGTTGAGCATATCCTTTGCAGACAAATCTTGCTTTGTTGCGAATAACATTACCATTTTCATTAACCTTATTTCTATATATCCATTTTCCTCCAATGACATTCTTGTCATCTGGTCTTGGGACTAACTCCCAAGTCTGATTTTTCTCAATCTGATCAATTTCTTCCTGCATAGAATTAAGCCAACATGAGTCTATGAGAGCTTCATTAAAAAATTTAGGCTCAAACTGAGTAACTAGACAGAAAGAAATTTGTGCCTTTTCATCAGATTCTGCAGCCTTTCTTCTAGTTTGAACTCCTACATTTTTATCCCCAATAATCTGATCTTTGGGGTGGTATATAGCTAGATTTTTCAAAGGAGCATTTGATGCAGCCTTTTCAAGACTTGCATTTTCATTTTTAGGGCTTGCTGATTCAGCAATAGACTTTGTTGTTCCAGCTCCTTTAGAAATTATTTCAAATTCAAGTTCTTCTTCCTCATTATTTTGCAAAGATTCAGCATTCAAATGTGGTCTTTCATCAAATTTTACATTAACAACTTCAATAATCTTATTAAGCCTTTTGTTGAGACATTTATAAGCTTTTCTATGAGTTGAGTATCCCAAAAAGATACCCTCATCACTTTTGGATTGAAAACTTCCAAGATTATCATCATCCTTTTTGATAAAACACTTACTCCCAAAAATTTTAAAGTATTTGATAGAAGCAGTTTTTCCAAACCACAGTTCATAAGGAGTGTGTTTAGATTTCACCCTAAGCTGCACTCTATTCAAAATGTATACAGCTGTATGAACAGCTTCTTTCCAATACATATCAGACAATTTAGCTTCATCTAGCATGGTTCTAGCCATTTCTTTTACAGTTCTATTCTTACATTCAACTACCCCATTTTGTTGAGGTGTTTTAGTTGCAGCATACTGCCTTTTAATACCGTGTTGTTCACAGTAATCAATAAACTCTTGAGAGGTGAATTCACCTCCTTTGTCTGATCGAAGGCATTTGAGTTTCAGATCATATTCCTTTTCAACTATTTTACGGAAGATTTTGAACCTTTCAAAGGCTTCTAATTTGTGCTTAAGAAATGTGACCCAAACCATTCTAGTATAATCATCTACAAAAAGCATAAAGTATTTTTCACCATTAACAGACCTTGTTCTAGTTGGTCCACATAAATCAGTATGCACAAGCTGTAAAGGTTTTGAGGAAGAATGTTCTTTTGTCTTGAAGCTAATTTTAGTTTGTTTACCACTTAAGCATTCTTTGCACACAGAATTTTTTGGCTTGTTAAGAATTGGTAAACCTCTAACATTCTGATTCTTACTGATTCTAACCAGATTTTCAAAGTTTATGTGTCCTAATCTTTTATGCCATAACCAGATCTCTTCAATTTGACTCATTAGACACATACCTTGAATATTGTCATTGCAAGATGAGTCAAGAAGATTGTACACATTCCTTTTGTTCTCCTTCCAGCTACAACAGCCTTTCCAAGCTTGTTCTTAATCTCACATCCCTGCGAATTAAAAAGAACATGATAACCACTATCACAGATTTGACTAACACTTAGAATATTGTGCTTGAGACCTTCCACATAGTACACATTATAGATAGGAGTGTCTTCATTCAGAAGAAGTGAACCTCTACCTTTAATTTGAATACCAAAGTTATCACCAAACTTAACATATCCACCTACATAATTTTCAAGTTTTATAAACTTGTCCTTATCACCAGTCATATGGTTAGAACATCCACTGTCCAGGACCCATAAGTTCTTTTTCTTTGAATGAAAAGCAGTTTGAACCAACATAGTTTGTTCAATGTTGTTGATAGTCTTAGGTTTCCAAACCTTTTTAATTTTCTACTGTTTAGAATGCAGATCAGTTCTGCACTATTTGACAGAATGTCCTAGAGTATTGCATTTAAAACATATGATTTGTCTAACAAAACCATGGTGTTGTCTAAGACCAAACCTGGGTATTCTAGAATTCATAAGCCTACAAGTGCTCACCTTATGACCAAATTTGTTGCAGAAAAAGCAATAACCATAGAAAAAAGAATTGACATTGTATGAAGGTCTATTACCTTTAAAAAACTTACCATTATCCTTACCAAATTCTGAGAGATTTGAACCTGAATTTTTTACTTCAGAAGAGGGGTTTTGTTTTGCTTTGTCAGTTGAGCATTCACCCTTTTCAAAACCAACACCAGTTTTATCTTTATACACCTTTTGCTTGCTGAGCATCTCATTCAGTCTTAGAGTGCTTTCATATTTTTCAATTTCCTTCCTAAGAAGGACTACTTCTTGTTCCAGATTTTGAATTTCATGATCTTTGCAGCTTAAAATCTCTCTAAGGCAGACTTCAACTCTTTTAGCTTCTTCAAGTTGAGTTTTTAGAGAAATCAATTCTTGATCTGGTTTATGTTCTTGAGTAAGAACTTGTTTTTTAAGTTTTCTGACCTCTTGAAGAGCACATTTCAGCTCACTTTCAAGATCTACTTCACCTTCTTTAGTGTCAAAGGTGTTAGAATCATTTTGTAGAGTAAATTCAGCCATGAACAAAGTTTCAACTTCATCAGCTGATGAGTCTTCAGACTCAATATCAGATTCATCCTTACTAAACAGACTTTTCTTCTTTTTAAAATTGAAGTTTTGTTTAGGTTTGAAATCCTTCTTCTTAGGCTATATTTCAGTTTTCTCGTTGTCATAGATTTGATCATCATAGGGACACTTTGCAGCAAAGTGACCTATTTTGCCATAGTTAAAACATTTAAAGGGAAGTTTTCCCTTATATTTTCCTTATCCCTTTTTAAATCTTCTAACAAAATGAGATTCTTTAGAATCAGACAACTCTGATTCACTGACATCGAATTTTTCTTTCTTTTCAGAGTTAAAGGCAGTTTCTTTTCCTGTTGAATTATTTTTGCTAGTTCTCATTTCATAGGCAGTAAGAATTCCTTGCAAGCTGTCTAAGGTAAGCTTATCAAAGTGTTTCTTTTCTTCTAGGGCTGAAACCTTAGATTCAAATTTAGATGGTAAGGATCTAATAACTTTTGTGACCACATCAAATTCATTAACCTCTTGACCTAGACCTTTCATTCCATTGACAATTTCATCAACTCTTAGGAAATATTCAGCCACTTTCTCATCATCCTTGATTTTCAACTCCTCAAACTGATGTTTGAGAGTAATGATTTTTGACAGTTTGACTTTCTCATTCCCTTGATATATAGTTTCAATTTTTTCCTAGATTCCATGAGCATATTTGCAATGCATGACTTTAATGAACACATCTTTAGTTAATCCACACAAGATGGAATGCTTAGCTCTGGCATTTGTTTCATACTTCTTTTTCTTAGCAGCATCAGTGGGAATAGTGGCAGGTACATTGTAATCTTCTAAAAAAATTCTCCAAACATCAACATCAAAAGAAATGAGAAAAGCTTCCATTCTTATTCTCCAAAACACATAATCTGTTCCATCAAATAACAGAGATCTGGTTATAGAGGCACCTTCTTCAGAATGTGCCATTAAAAACAAACTCCAAGACCAAGATCAATCAAAGGTAATTAAACCAAACAGAGGACCCTATGCTCTGATACCAATTGTTGGAGTTAAAATGACGCTGAGAGGGGGGTGAATCAGTGTCTTAACTATTTGACTAAATTTTAAAATATTTAAACACAGCTTAGATTTGATCTCAATATCATTCTAATTAGAGCATTCATGAGTTGAATGTAATCATTCATAAACAGAATTGAGAAAAATAATGACTCAACAGAGAACTGAAACAACAAAAGCATAGTAAACCAGAGAGAACACAGAAGAACAAAGAGGCACAATATTTTTCCAAGTGGAAAACCCTCCTGGGGTATAAAAACCACTCCCTAAATGCCTTCCAGGCTTAATCTTTTAATCAACTATTCACAATGCCTTATAGGATGATTTTTGAGCACCCACTCAAGGAGCATCAACCCCTCATTTAGAGATATCTATCTCAAGGAGTACCAACCCCTCAAATTATGTTTTGAACAATAGTAATGTTTCAGAGGATTTATTTTTTTCAGTTAAGCACATATCTCTCTGTTTTCTCGTCTACTGAATACCTTAAAGATTTAATAACTGAATCCCTAAAATACCTCATAGAAAAGAAATTTACAATCTCTACATTTTTATTTGCAGAGTTTTATCATACATTTTCATATAGCTCAAGAATGATTATCTCAGAATTACAATAACAGCAAAACAAAAAACTTAGTTTTCTGCTCCTATTTATAAATGCCAGAAAAGTAACAAACTTTAGAAGTAATGGCAGAACAACCAACCAAAACAAAAGTCATTTCACCTAGCTTCTGAAACTTTTGAGATTGTTTCTCAGACAAAACTGTAATTCCCATGGCTCCATCAATCACTGTCGAGCATCCAACTAGAGAGGCACAACAAACAAACCTTCCATAGACCTTTGTAGAAGCCGTTATAGTCAGCAACAACAGAAACGTAAACATTCATGATGGCGGTTAGGTTAGGGTTCGATACCCAGCTTAAGAGAATAAACTTAAAAAGTTTTCCCTAATCTTTTCAATTCAATCGATGACACGTTATGCTGTAGGCAACTCTAACATTGCCAGACAACCTTATGGTTGTTACTTTCACCAAGAACCACCAGAGTCAGAGAGAATATATATCGAATACAACATGCTACGCCGATGGTCTTCCTTAGTAAAACATTCTTTCGCTGAGACATGAGGAAACTTCTTACCGAGAAGCCCTTTTAGTTTCATTCACAATCGCTGTAACAGACAACTTTTGAGGAGACCTCTTGGAGAACAAACTTTGTCATTCCGAAAGACATTCGATACATATTGGTCACTGTGACAAATGGTTTTTCTTATCGACGAGCCTTCTATCTTGATTTAACACTATCACTGTAACCTAATGTTGTCGGGAAGACATTTCATAGAATACATTAAGTTTCACCGAAAGCCTTTCATGCACCTTCGCTATGAATTTCCACAGTTGGAGAGATATTATATCAAACACAATATGTTTCACCAAGATCCCTTAATATTTTCCATCGGCGAGACCCACAGGGTTCGTTATGACATTATACCGAACAAAAAATTTTGCCGATAAGACTTTTTTGAACACGGTCGGTAAGACAATATGTCTTCGGAGAGACCATATGTTGATTACAACACTCCTGCCGAAAGACATCCACAAGCATTAGTCAGAGAGACATAACCTTTTCGCTATGACCTCAGCCCGACGGCCAAGCTCATGCCGATAGAGATTCTTTCCTGTGTCGGTTGGTGTGACAAACCAATATCGCTGAGACCACATGCCGACAAATTTAACTTATGCCGATATAACTACTGTCGCTGAGACAATGAACAAAGTTATGTCGAAAGCTGCCAAAATGTTAAATTCAATCGACATAACATTAGAAATGTCTTGCTGATAGGAAACTCAGACATTTCAAAGTGGATCGGGGAGACCCTGCCATACTCATGCCGATATGAGAAAGCCTGTGAAATGCAAAGAGAACCATCCTGACAAAGAATACCAACTTACAAGCTTTGTTAGACATAGAAATAGTATTCATAGCTTGAACCAGAATTCTTATCAAGGACAAGAGACATCAAAGAAGTGCCATTGTAAATCATAAGGATTAGGGATTTTGTCATCAAGGACAAACCATAAACACAACTGGTATCCAACAGTATGGTGACTACCTCATTTCCATGCGGAAACTTTAAGCACTTGTGAATGACTGATGGGACCGCTTTCATTGAGCGAAGCCAAGGAAGGCATAGCCACAAACAAAATTGGTCGGATTGTGGAATAATAGAAAAATTTACCTCCAAAATCTTAGGTCCTATGTGTAAAGGTTGTATGATTGATCCAATCATAGGGCATGCAAAACCATGATGTGTTTTGATCCATGCAGTCGGTGGATTATAGTTATCTTGATATAGATCATGTAATACTAGAAATTCTTCTATGATCGCATTCTCACCACAAGTGGAATCTATTAATATCCCATTAGTAGGTTTATCATAGATTCTATCAGCTATGTAGAGAGGACCATCAGGAAGCTTTTGTAGTATTTCTTTAGCAGAAAAAGTAATATCAAGAGATTGAGTGGTTTGGCCCTTGCGAGGGATAACATCTATTGTAGCGACAAGTTTATCCATAGGACTAGCTTGGGGAACAGAAGGAGATGTATCAGGTTGTTCATTGTGTTTATCAACAGTCATCACGTTAGGCTTAAAAGGTTCACTAGCCTTGATGAATGAGGTAGTATACTTAGGCATAGGGTTGGTAAAGATTTGGAGATTTTGGTTAGGGGGTGCAACGGACTTATTGTCTTGATCATTAACACCCATAATGGTCAATTCACCCGAATCAATGAGGTCTTCAACTAGATGTTTAAGACTATTGCAATGTTTGGTGTCATGGCCATTTTGACGATGAAAATGACAATAAGCATTAGGCTTGAAGGTAGGAATTAATAGGGGTTGATTAGGATCAAGTGGTCGAACAAGTGGTAAGGTAAGAATACGTTTTGGATGAGTTGGTTCATTGTCTGATGGAGGGTGTTAGGTAAAGGGGTGAAATGTCTATTTGGATCACCATAATGATAAGGCATGGTTGTTTTGGATGAGTTGGTTCATTGTCTGATGGAGGGTGTTAGGTAAAGGGGTGAAATGTCTATTTGGATCACCATAATGATAAGGCATGGTTGTGGTTGGGGTGAAAGAGGTGGATTAAACTGTAAAAATCCTTAGTTAGGTTTGCAAAAATTTTGTGTGTTGTTTTGGTGTTGGTTGTTATTTTTAGTTTTGTCAATTTGGCTAGAAGTGGATTTTGACTCATGACTTGAAACTAAATTTTGATACTCACATAAGGTTGTGCACAAATGCATGAATGAAGGGAATTTCATCATTGTAAGCTTATCTTGAAGGTTAGTGTGCAAATTCTCAATAAACATCTTTTGAAAATGTGCATCTAGAATTTGGACATCAACTTGAGCATATAAGGACTGATAACGAGAGATGAAATCAGTTACTTTTTCACCAGTGTTTTGTCTACATCGCATAAGGTCGGAAATTGTCTTTTTAGGTGTCATGTGCACTTGAAAGTGATTAATGAAAGCTTTTTCCAATTCATTAAATGAACGGATGGAATGATTAGGAAAGTTGGAAAACCATTCTAAGGCAATATCTTTCAAGGTCCTTGGAAAGAGTTTTTCTAAAAGTTTATCATCAAGGAAAAAATCACAACACAAGGCAGTAAAAGTGTTGACACATGGTTGATAGGATCTCCTTTTCCTTTATATTTCTCAAACCTTGTCATTTCTATTCCTTGTGGCATCGAGGTACGTAAGATTTCTAATGATAAGGGGTTGCTACAGAAAAGATATGTGGTTGGAGTAGTTTGAGCTTGACTAATGGTGGCAAGTTGGTGTTGAATGGATGAAACAGTGTTAAGGAGTTGTGTCATAAAAGGATCAAGATAAGTAGGTTGAGGTGGAAGGGAAAATGGTGATGGAGTATAGGTGATATTAGGGGAAGTGGAAGGAATAGTAAGGGGTTGGAAAGTGGTGGAAGGAGGTTGCGATGCCACAAAAGAACTAGGAAAGCTAGTAGAAATCGGGAAAGAAGTAGCCACATAATTAGGTTGATGTAAAGTTGTATGGACTTGCGGATTGGTATAAGTTGGTATGGAAGCTATGGTTGAAGGAGGAGGAACTTGAGATGCTCCTTGGGTGACAGGAGTGTTTTTTGATGGAGTATTGGAAGAGGCATGTTTATTGTAAATCTCAGCTATTTGTTTTAGCACTTGCAAGCCATCATCACTTTCAATTAAGCAATGAAGGTTTTCAATAGCAAGTATAGCAGTTGTGGAAATTTTTTCAAGGGACAAGTCTTGTTGTAAATGTGCAAAGTCCTCATGAATGTTAATAACCTTTTCTTGTAGGAGAGACTTGTTTTGATTGTCAACATGCATAGGATGGAAAGGGGAAGGAATGGAAGTGGTATTGTCAAGGCCTAATGCACCATTGTCCATACCAAGAGTAGGATCTCATGAGATCCCAAGGTCCACAACGAAAGTGCTATCGTGGGATGCCATGAGTTTAGAACTTCTTCTCACTAAAGTATTATCAATGGGGCACCAAACACTCATGCAAGTACCACAAAGGAAGGGTGAATGGAATGGAAGCTAATCTAAGAATGTAAAATGCCAATAACAAAAAATATGCTAACTATAATAGAGGTGCAAATACAAAAAATAGAAATGCAGGAAAATGCAAGAAATAGTGCAAAATTAATGTCTTAAATATGTAGAGGGACCGATTTTCCCTGGGTGGAAAATGAGTCCCAAGAGGCAATTTTTTTTGTGTTTTTCAGAATTTTAAGAATGGTTTAAATTTTTTTCAGAATGCCAATATAGACACAGAATTCAAAGTTTCAATTTTTTTTAATGAAATTGAATGCAAGAATGAAAACTAAATGAGTTTTTCATTAATGCACAATGAAAGATCCTAGAATGAAATAACCAATCAATGTCCTACTTGAATGTCAATGCAAATGAAAACTAGGGTGCAAGATATGAATGCAATCAGAAGTTTAAAAATGTTCAAGATTCGGGTTCACCAAAATGTGACATAGATTTTGGGAACCTAAAATGCTAGGCTCTCTTCCTAGGGTTTTCCACCTAGAAAGAGAGAGATTAGGGTTCCTAAAATACTTATGCACATTCAAATTAGGATGTATGCAATGAGATGTGATGTAAATGAACTAAAATAAATGCAATTGACTGATTAAAATGATCTAAAATGAATGTTAAAGTGCAATTTAATCTATGATTGAAAACACACTATGATATGCAAACAACTATGAAAGATGAAGAAATTGAAAGAAATATGTAGAACAAAAGGTATAGGGTCAAGTTTGAGTGCACCTGGATGTTGTATGAGCTTTCTGGAGTTTTTGGAATGCTGATGAAATTTTCTAATTTTTCATAGTGGGAATCATTCGCCAAGGGTGGCAAATCAGACCTCCTACTGTTGAAAAAGTGTCGGGAACTGATTTCTGACAGTCGAGAGTTGATTTCTGAAAAAATGCAAAATTTTAGATTTCAAGTGGGACTCATTCACCAAGGGGGGTGAATCATTCCTCCCCAATATTTTTGGAAAATTAGGAGGTAACACTGTTACACCAGATCTGGCAATGTCTAAATGTTAGGTTGTCAGGGTCAATTCTGCAGAAAATGGATAGAAAACACTCAAAATGCTTGAAAAGATGATGAGTTGACTTGAAGAGCCTAGTTGAATTGAATTCCACTTTTCAACACCTTTAAACCTGTTAAATCTGCAAAACAAAGTTGCAAATACACATGCACAAAGGGGGAAACCCTTGGTCAAACCCCACTTTGGTAATCAAACCCAATAGAAATGAATGAAATGTAAAGGAGATGATAAATGAATAACATGCAAGTATTAAAAACTTACCAAATCCTTGAATATGCAAATCTGAAGTGATGTCAATGGCTGCTCCAAAGTGCTTGAAAGTGCTTGAGTTGATGATGTAGAATGCTTGAGTGCTTGAATGTATGCTTGAATGAGAAGATTGCTTGAATGTGTTAGGAGATGTAAAATGAGGTTAAAATCACATATTTATACAAATCTTGTGCCTTACTATTCATTCATACCTCATCATAGGCTGACATGAAGTGAATTTAAGTAAAATCCCGAAAGAAATTTTGAAATATTTTGAATTTGGGGCCAAGGGGGACTCATTCGCCACCCTTGGCGAATGAGTCCCACCTGGGACCCAAAACCAAGTGTCAAAAATAATGTTGTGTTTAATGTTGTTTGTTGGGATAGGACCCAAAAATACACTTAATATAAGCATATGATGGCATAAAGAGACAAAATAAAGCATGAGAAGGGTGTAAATAGTGAAAGTATGCCTAGAAAAGTGTGAAATCTTGTTACAAGACTTTACAACACTTCAAAATAGGACTTTTTAATGAGTGAAAAGGTGGTTTTTAGGTGAATTGCATTAAATGGAGTCTAGAAGAATGTAGAAATGTCTTACAACACCTTCACAAGACATCGTTTTTTGAATTTTAGCACCAAAATAAGCATGTTCAAGCCAAGATACATCATAAAATTAAACCAGCATAGTTCCAACACTATGAAACAAGACCTAAAAGACCATAAAAATGACAAGGGTCCATTTTTCGATAGCACAGATATCATGGAATGTTGTGATTAAATTACACCATAAACTGTTGCTTCAATCTATTCACAATAAACTAATTTTGAAAATATCAAGGTTTTAGGGCTTACTTAGATTCTTGAGTTTGAAAAAAGAAAACCTTGAAATGGCACCAACAACATCAAATACAATATAGTCCATAGACGTGGTTGGAGAAAGGTGACCTGTACTCTAAAAACCTCAGCGAAACCTTATTTTCAAGATGCAGCTTACCAAATTGGAGAAGTGAAAGGTCAATACTAGCAAGGAAGAGTTTAGACCTGAGCAGGAATCAATAGTGGTGGGAAAAGTAGCAAAAAATGGTGAAAATAACCCCAAAAAATGGCAAAAATGATGCACGGCTGAAATTTGTGCTTGGAAAAGTATAATTATTTTTTCATATAATGCAAAAAATTAATATATAAATATAATATAAAATATAATTAATATATAATATATATTTAATATAATAGTAAAATGGATTAAATTATATATAATATAATTATATTTATTGTTATATTTAATAGTATATATAGATTATAATATTATTATATATTGTATTCTATAATAAAAATTACTAAATATAAATATAAAATTATTATAATTAATAATTAATATATAAAAAAATTGATAGTTTAATTTATCTTTAGAGAGATCGGGAAAAAGAAAGATAGAGGGGGAGACAATTCTATATAGAGAGGAATATATACTAACACTTGCACCTGAAGGAGGTTCAAGGATTGCGCCGATAGAAAACTATATGTATGTTAATATGTTACAAAGTATGTGTTTGTGCATGGATGTGCTACAAATTCTAGTTGCATGTGGCTAGCTTAAACAATTAATAATAGTGTTAACTAATGGAATGAAATAAATTTAGACAAATCTAGATTAAGGCTCCCTAACATACTTCTTGCTCTTGGGCCTAGATGTGGTGAAGTTAGGGCTCCCTAGCATGCTTCCTCTCTGACCCCATCATGGTGGACTATGGGAATAGCACTATTGATTCTTGATTCCTTAAATGATCTATTCAAATGGATTGAAATAATTGATAATATATATGTATTATATGTACCATAACTCTTATTGAATCACTAGTAGAATTATATGTTATCAAATTGGCTTCAAATCATAGTTAAAAACATTAATGATTCATTAACATAATGAGTAATAAAAGTTAAAGAATATAAATGTTAAATTTTTTTATAAAATATGTGAAGGCCTTAAGACTGTACCGAGAGGCAATGCCTTCCACGCAATAGGTATTTTTGGTGCACCAAGCAACCTAAGTGACCAAATGGCCTGATTAGGTAGGGGTCCCATGAGGGGGGCTTAAGCTTTATGGATTATGATCAAATTCAAAAGAAGAAAGAATAGAGGAGTAATAGTCATTTATTTAGTCATTAATTTAGTCATATATTTAGTCATTTTTATTTGTCTGATATTAGTCATTTATTTAGTCATTTTTATTTGTCTGATATTAGTCATTTATTTAGTCATTTATTTTAGATACTTATTTAGTCATTTAATTGTCATTTTACCTAATGACCAAATTAGTCATTTATTTTCCAAATTCTACTAGTGTTAGTCACGTGACTAAAATTTTTAGTCACGTAGTCATTTATTTTCCAAATTCTACTAGTGACACCCTCGAGATTTTTATAGAAAGTTGGCTCTTCTCTAAGTTTTTGAGAAAGGGGTAGAAGAAAATGTAAACATAAAACATAAAAAATGGAAATGTGCCAAAGTTTTTACAACATTTTAAACCCAATCTTTCCTATGAATGATATTTTAGACACAGAATACCACAACCCTTCATTGTTGGGAAGAGAACAAAAAACAAAGGTTAACTATAAGCACAGTGCAGTCTTTCAAATCTCCCTGCAAGCAATGTTCATTAAGGTCTAATCAAGCATAAAGATTTCCAACGTTCATAGAAAAACATTCAAAAATTACATAAACCCTCTCTCTTCTTACAACATAATATAACAAAATAATAACCCTTTATAAAAATAGAGAAATTCACAGACATAGTATAGTTTCCATAGGTTATTATCCTACCATATAAGCCTATAGCATGGAAATTAACTACTCAAACTACGTGAATTCAGCTTAACACAGTGCTTCGTTCTGAAAAAAAAAACATAAAGAAAGAACTTGATAAAGGACATATCATGCACACTCTCAAATATTTCTTTCAAATGGTTCATGCTTGAATATAAAATGAACTTTGAAATAGAGGTTAGATGCCAATCTAATAACACTTTGAACATAAAAAATATAACATGCCAGAGAAAAGTAGTTTTACAAATTATACTTCTGAAAATAGTTCTATAACTTCATAAAACTAAAGAAACTTTTCCTAAGAACAGGAAAACTGAAACTTGGAACTTTTTTTTGGAAAACACTTCTTCTTTTATGTTATCGCCTCCCATTTATAGATGGAAAAAGAGAATACTGCAGCCACATTCCAGAAGTAATTGCTACCAGATGTTGGAATTTGATAGCTCACAATATGATCATAGATCTTAAATTAGGTCATGATAATCTTTTCTCATCAATTCTCAACTGCTGCATTAATACCCTTTAGATATTTAGCAAAGATCGTTATCTAAAAATAATTGGATCCTAGAAAATAGTTTGGAAAAAGTGTAGTTGACCAATCATGTGGCTCGACAAAAGTGACTCAAAGTTTCCATCCTAAAAACTTAAAGGAAACCAGCAAGCTCTAACACACTCCCAAAGAGATTTCTTTATAAAAGTGCAAACTACCCGCAGTGAAGAGATGATGTGTCAAGTAGGTGGGTATTCTCAGACTTTATGAAAATCGTCCTTAAGAAAACTTTTTTCGTGTTGAAACATGTCCTGGATCTCTCCTGATAGGAAGGCAATAAATGAAATTCACGCAGCCACCACATGGCACATTGTGCCCCTTTTTGAACAACTTTACTTTGAGCGCAGACACATCTGAAGCCAAAAACATATAAAAGTTGAAAATCAAAAATTATTAAGGAAAAAATGCTTCACAAACTTGACATAAGATAATGGCTTTGAACACTTGAACTTGATCACCAATGCTACATCATCACATTAGCTCAACAACATGCATGAATTTAACATGATGATTGATATCTTGATTGATGCAATAAAATTCAATAATCTACCCTTGAATGCCTTCTTGAATACTCTTGAATGCTCTTTATCTCAAAAAAAATCTATTAGGACTTGCTCATAAAATTTTGCTAGGTAAAACTAAGTGAAATAGCCTTATATTTATACATATCTTAAGATTAATTCTTGAAATTTAAATAACACAAGCTGATATCAAATCTAGGATTTCAAATCATTAAAATACCACTGAAAACATATTCCAATGGGGGGTCCTAGGGTTAAGTGAGGACCCATTCACCATGTGGCGAATGAGTCCTAGCACACTTAACTAGGAAACACTTTGGGGGATGTTAAATGATATGTGAAAAGGGGTTCCTAGGACCTAATGAGGACCCATTCGCCAAGTGGCAAATGGGTCCTAGGTCACTAACTTAGGACACATAACTTATAAAATTAAGTGTTTTGTAACATCATTTAAGAGTGTCATGCTTTATCCCTCAAAATCTACAATTAATTAGGCTTGGATTTTAATTTAAGGGACCAATTAAACTCAGTTAACCTCAATTAATTAATAAAACCCTTGATTAGTGTGAAAGTGTAAAGGTACACTTTACAACACCCTAAATAAGTCACTATTAAGTTCATTTTATTAAAAAGGGGCCTAAACTTAATGTGAATGTGTAAAACACATTACAACACTAAATGAAGGAAAAATTGGGCTCATTTTAACATTAATTATTCCCAAATTAAGTGTGAAAAAGGGATACTTTTTTCTACACTACAAGCATTACAACCCAAAATTATGAAGGATCCCATACTAAAGGTTGCTAAAATAATCACATTGGTTAGATCTATCTCATTACAAGGAGGTACATTGTGAGTAACTTCAAGGTACAATACGCATTTCTTGGACCACACTAAAAGATAGTTGAAGGACTCAAACTAGGCTATATAGGTTGTCTAGGGGAATCCTTGATATGCCACAAGGGCATGTGAGGACTAACCCATGAATTTGAAAGTGCAAAAATATAAAATAGCTAAGAGAAGAGGGTAAACCATCATTCTCCTTCACTTCCCCAAGGTATAAAGTTCTTGGGGGCTTAGCCTAGATGACAAATGCATTTGTCAAGAGTAGCATATTTCAAAATTCAACCCCCACTTTTTATATTTCACCAGAACATTGGAGTTGAGGTCATCTTGTAGGGTGATGAAATCCCTAGATAGGCCCCCCTAAAAATAAAAATAAGAAGTGGTTCTTTTTATTCTCAAGATCATGTAAACATGCAAGAGAAGAGCATACACACACACCCTTCGATATTAAAATACAATGTTAATTAATTAGCCAAATTGAATTGTGTAATTTTCATTTTAATCCCTCATATAAATTGTATTTTTTTTAAAATAGAGAAAGAAATGAAAATGGTCTATAATCTTGTCTTCTTACAATCGTTTTTCAAAAATAATGTATTAGAAGTTTGATGTGTTTGCACTTTGGCTTGAAAAAAAATGTTTTTTTATGTGTTTTGTTCTTTGACAATAAAAATGAGTTGCATCCAATGATTAACTCAAAATAGATAAAAGAATAATTAAAATTAGAAAAATAAGCACACCATTAGATTTATTGCAAAAATTTGATAAATTTTTTTAAAATATCCAAAAAAATGATAATGTATTCAAAAGATATACTCATTTCAAGATTGAAAATGAGACACTCACCTTGACTAATTATACCTAATTTTTATTGTTGATTTGAAGAAATAACCTAATTCACGACATTTAGCTCAGAACCACCTTTCCAATTCTTACAAAAAATTGAAAATATAATTAGTACATCAAAACTTATAAGTGTTTTCGCGAAGGAATATTTATATTTTTTAAATCACATAGAAGAAAGGCAAGCAATTTGGCCAACTAATTAATCCTCCATAAACAAGTTTATAACTAGCAACTACAAAAAAATTAATTATTAGTAAAATTTAATATGTGCAGCAATTAAAACATAATTCAAAAAGTATAAATCCATACAAGTGTATGTATTAGCAAATAAAGTGACCAAAAAGTATGTTTTTTAAGTTGAGAATGTTATCTTGCACCAATATATGGACTTTATATATGAAAAATTATTTATCAACCCTTTCAAATGAAAATGTGATGTTTGTTTTGCCTCAAAATAATCCTAAAAAATATTATTTTTTAGAACCTCTTGAACAAACCTACAACCAATGAGAAAAGAAAGAAACAACATACACTCATAGACAACAAAAATTAAAGGTTCGCATGTTCATGTTAGGTTAACCAAAATATAAGTATTGAAAGAGGAAAATATAAAATTAAAGGACACAATAACATAAACTAAAACCAAATCTAATTCTAATTTATTGATCCCACTACAAACCTCAAAAAGATGAAATTTCTTTGCTTTTGGATGTGGATGGTAAATATTTGTAGCATAACATTAATTTGATGATTGATTTGATTGATAATAGATTTTCACATCTAGTTGATTTGCATAAGACATGATATGTCAAATGATGAATGATTGATCCTATTTATAGACCTTTCAGTAAAAAAATCAACTAGGAGATGAGGATGAGAATGAATTCTTTCAGTTAATTGAATTGATTGAGTAGTCAACTCAACTAAAATTGGAAATTTTCTAGGTCAAAATGATAAGAAGATGATAATAATTTTTTTATTTAATTGATGGATAACTGTGCACATCAAGTTTCCATTCAAATATTGAGTTGACTGAAGAATGAAGATGAGGTTTCTAAAATGAGACCAAGTTAATTGAGAACTAAAGATTGAGTTGCTAAAAGGAAACTAAGTTAATTGATCAATGAAGGAGTTGACTATTGATTCACAAATGGAAATTATGATATTGAAAATGGATAGTTAGATTGCATTTAATTAAATAGTAAAATATTATTTAATTAAATTGATAAATAAAAATTATTAATAATGATGCATGATTAATAAAAAATAGTAATAAATGATAAATGGTATTTAGTGGATAATAAATGAAATGAATAAATAATTAATGACTAATGTGATGAATATTTAATTAATGGTAATAAATTAATTTTGATAATAAGTGAAATATTTTTAGTGTCTACAAACTCGAATTAGGTAGGTGATATTGATAGTAGGACATCCACTAAGGATTAGATTTTTAATTTATTTAGTGGTGCTATAAGTTGTATGAGAAAGTGTTAGGTTATATGTCATGATAACTTTGTCCACTATAGGATCTAATTACATGGAAGTTCTACTCATGCTTATAATTAATTCATTTATATAAAGAGACTATGTTAAAATGTGGGTTTGACTCAAGGAGCTATGAGAATTATTTATGAGAATAAAAGTGACATCTGTATGTTAAATAACCTAAACTTTCATGTGACAAACCATGTGGTAGAAGCTTCTGCAGCTTACCATGGGCTCAAATTGGCTTAATCGAAAGGGTTCAAAAGAATTTGGATCAAAGGAGACTCTCTTAATATCATAAACTGTCTCAAAGAATTGCAACCTTCATGTTGGTCTATTGAGAGTTTAATAAGGGACTCCATAGCTATGGTTTCTTTGTATCCCATATATATCGTGAGGGTAATAGGGTTGTCAACCTCTTTACTAATTTAGGGGTGATAGGGGTACCTAGGGAATGGGGGTCTTTATATGTGCTTCCTTTCGATGTTCAAAACATCATTTCTCATGAATGTTAATAACCTTGTTATAATGGTCTCCTTTTATGATTATAGGGTGGTTTCTCTCCCATAATGTTATTATCATGATCCCTTAGGACTATGGCAAGCTTCAACTCATGCGGCCATTCTGGACTATGATTAATGCTTGTTGTCAAGTGGCAGCTTACACATTTTTTGCATTTTTTTGGACCATTTTCTTCCATTTCTAGTGGGGTTATATGGTTATCTTGTTCCTGGTGATTCATTTTTGTTGGTGCATTTTAAAGTACTTTGTGCTAGGATTTTTCATGAATATGGGGGAAGGAGTGGAGTTGAGCCTGTATATTGCGATGATATTAAAAACAACAAGAGGGTGTGGAGAATTCTTACGCAAGGTGGAGTCGCCCAATATATTGAATTCCTTCATGGGTCTAATCCTCATATTTCCAAGGTGTTTGTGGTGAGATGGAAGAATTGGGTTTTGGCCATGGATGGTGTCGAGATTGATATTTTTGAAGAATTCATTGGTATGATTTCTGGTTTTCCTACCGAGGGTAGAAAGTTTTACATGGATAAGAAAACTTTGAATGTTGCTCGTAATATCATTTTTAAAGACAATGAGAGGGTTTATTTGGTGAGAACACCATGTGGCTATGCCAAAAATTCTATCAAAGCTATCTAGGTTGAGATGGTTGAAGCAATCATGAGGTATTTTACTCTGGATGAACAGTTTACCTCTTTGTTTGGGTATCATTTTACACTTCTTAATGATTTTAGGCATAAGAAAAAGATATCTTTTCTATTTTATTTACTTGCTTCCTTGGAAAATGGTATTAAAGACGTTAGAAAAAACCCTCGGGTCTCTATTCTGCATGAAGGTATGTTTATGCTTATCATGGAATATGGAAAGTATTTTTTTGTTCCTTCAAAACCTGGGAGGATCTTAAAGACTAGCTATGGGAAGGATGTGGAGTTTGGGTTTGATATTGGCTCGGATGATGAGGATGCTCAGGTGGGTGATGAGGATAATGTTGAGCCCTCGATCAAGGTGTTTTTGGACCCCTTGGTAGAGATTTGGTAAGATAAGAAGACCCAAAAGAATAATCATCATCCTTCTCGATCGAAGGATACTCATACTAGTAGTGAAGATGAGTATACCCCTCCCCCTATTAACAAGAAGAGAAAGGTAGCTAAGGGGACCTGTGCAAGTGGTGAGGAGGTTCCTAAGACTCCTGGGAAAAGAAAAAGTCTTCTAAAAGAGAGTGGAAAGGGCTATGTGAATGTGGAGTTGTCAAATATTGAGGCTTGTGAGGATGGTGAGGAAGTCTTTTCGTCTACTATGAAGAGATTGAGTCTGCCAATTCCTGGGTCTGTTGGGAGTTTAAAGAGCTCCATGAAATAGTGTGGTAAGGGTTTTGAGGTTAAGGAGAAGCTTTTTAAAGTAGTTCGTGAGGGTGGTGAGGATATGATTTCATCTATTGAGAAGAGAAAGAGCTTGGCGAAAGTTAGTAGTAAGGATAAGGTCTTTATTTCCAATAAAAATATTGTGGCTCCCAAAAAAATTGGTGATGGGAAGCTTGATGATGAAAACTAGTCAGTTGAGGGTGTTAAGGAAGGGTTCATCCTGATTAATTTGATAGATATACAAGGGAAGGAGTTGCAGATTCTCAGAGGCAAAGACTCGATGGAGGAACTAGTTGATAATCAAGAAATCCCCATGCCTAATTTTTCTAAAGATTTGAACTTCAATTACAATAGAGAGGAAATTCTTGATGTTTTAGGCTTGGAGAGGGTTGGTGCTATTAACTATTTTAAAAAAAATCAATGGTTTTTTACTGAACTCAACCAATTGAGCATAAAGATTTGTGCCCTGTAGAATATTAATGAGATGAACTCTAGTGAGAAGGGGGATACAAATCAAGAGAATGAGATGACTAAAATTCTTGATATGGTTACCAATGATGTCATTAATCTTAAAGCAAAGCATGAAAAGAGGATCTTGGTCTTAGAGGAAATAACTATTAAAGTGTATGATAATATTGATCATCTGGTTAAGACCAATAGTGTTTTGGGCCTTACCTTTCTCAATGATAAGATGGATAGGGGGAATGATAAGGAGGGGAGTAACAAAGTTAAGGTTGTGGTTGCTGGTGGTGAAGGTGTCAATAAGGGTAAAAAGGTGACTATTGTTGTTTTTGGGCCTAGTGTTAGGACTCGTAGTCATGTGAATAAGCATGTTGGGGCTTCGAAAAATTCTATGGCTGACATTGTTGAAATTCATGAGAAAATCATTCCTAAGGAGTTAGAGGCAACAAAATTTTGAATAACTTGAAATAGGATGCTTCTTGTTGTCGTATGGATTTTTTACTTTTTTGTTACTTTTTGGCTGCTTGTAGTTTCCTAATTTTATCTTTAAGCAGCTTTCTGCCTTTGTAATGGGTTTCGGGTCTGTAAAACTTGCTTTACCAGTAATCAAAAACCTAATCTTTCATGTAAGGAGTAAACATATTGATTTCTAGTACCATTTTAATACAATATTAAAGGATGGGAGGGTGATGTTGGAGAAATTTTACACTTTATAGAATGTTGCAAATGCATTGGTGAAGACAATGGGCATGTAGAGATGTTTACGTGATGTTGTGAGTCAATGAGCATCTCATAACCTAGTAATTAGTTGATAGTGTTGGTACTACCTTTACTCTTTAATTTTTTTTGGCAAGTGGGAGAATGTTAGGAAAGGTGTCTCAACTTTGCATCATAATGTTAAGAACATCAAAATGTAATTTTTAAACTATAGAACATAAAAAAAATATTTTTTTAGCTATAATTTTTTTTACTTGAAAAATATCAAAATGGGTTCTAACTAGTTCCTTGGTAAGGATACATAGATCTCTTATATCTATATAATTTAAAAATAATAAGATCGATCAATTTTCCATATCAAAATTTATATCTTCTATAAGTTGGGACTCCCACTTGAAAAATGTAAGAGCATTTATGATACATAAGAGAGCTATAAGATGAATTTACACTTAGTGACCACCATATAATGCATGTTTAAATGGAGATAATGGAGTCTATGAAAAGTGGAAGGAATATGTTATTTTAGCCTTTGGACTCAACTTGGGATTTAAGTGAGATTTTAACAAGGGATTCAAGTGCCACTTTTTAGGTGATCCAGTGGACATTTTGCAGTGAAAATTGAAGTGTCTCATTTCTCTCCAGAATCTGCACCATTAGAAAGAGCTTGATGTCCTGGTTCCAACGCAACTCGAACGGAGCGAAAAGGAGTTTGTTTGCATGAGTTATGGCCAGTCAAACTTTGGGTCAAACTGGGATCAGAGGGCGTCCAGGAAGCGAAAAAAATGATTGTTTCATAAATCAACGAAAGCAGCGTCAAGTCGAAGAGCTCGTCAAGACGATTCTGATGGCGTTCGTCTCATCGAAATCCGACATCGGAGGCTCAAGATACAGCTGGTCAAAGTTTCAGGTTTGACTTGTGGATTGAAGGTACAATGATGCTGTCATCATCCGTACAGCTGACGTCAGCATGTGGTACGGAATTTGATGTGGACCAACCAAGATCTGCCATGTGGCATCCTTGTCAGCATTGTACGGACCAATCGGATCGTGACACGTGTCCATCCGTACAGTTGACGTGGCACCGTACTCTGAGTCAGCGGACATGTGGCAGTCGAGTCGGTGGTGATGTGGCATCCAGGTGGCATCTAAGTCAGCAGTCGTACACTCAGTCATCGGTGACATGGCAGACAGTTGGCAAATGACGTGTCTTTGGCAGTGAATCATTTGCTGCCACGTGGCAGTCTCCCTGTGCAACGCGTGTCTTCTTCATTTTCCGTCTGCGTCGGCGTCGGTTGTATTGGCTTTGCAAAAATTTTGGATGGCCCGTTTGGGGCTCGAACTAATCACCTGTGGTATACGAGTTTTCCGGGTGGCCGGTAGGCTAAACAGCCGGGCGTTACCATATATGTTGGCCGTTTCCTTTTGTTGTGAGTAAAATGGAAATTGGCTATAAAAAGCCAGCGGCCAGGGTTGAACCCCCAACCGCCGGCCTATTAAAATATATAGCCACCGGTAAGCCACGCAATGGCTTTAGTATACTATTAGCATCGGTTTGTTTTGTCCAATATTTTTAAAACCGATAGCTTATAAAAATCAAAACAAACTCCTAAATTTAAAATAACAACAAACAATAATCTTTTTTAAGATTAAAATCCAAACCCCCTAAACAATGAAAGCCCGAGTATTGCTAAGTTTAAGGGCTCTAAAATATTCTTAAAGATTTATTATGTAAAAAGGGGGATATTTTGAAGATTTTTATGTGTAAAAGGGAGATTTGTAAGGATTTCTATGTATTTTGGAGAGATAAGGTGGATTTGTAAAATCAATTGGTTAAAGGCCAATTTGAGAAAATTCTTTGTATAAAAAGGGGTGTAAGGTGAGAGAGGAGATCAAGTTTCTTTTCAGGTGACAAAGTCTTGAAGCTGTGGAGATAATCGAAAGAGAGGTCTTGTGGAGATTCTTTGAGTCATTCTCGCACGTCAGAGCGTTGTTATGCTGCCGAAGTGCTTGGAGAATGATTGTGGTGCTTTGTAATCGATTTTGGAGTTAATCGGATCGGTCTCTCTATTGGAGTGGACCCGGAGACGTAGTCACTTTTGTGATGAACTCCGTTATCAACTGTTTGCACTTCTCTTCTTCTCTCTCTTTATGTCTCTCATTTCCTTCCTTTCTGTTATAATCACCTTGTTATTACTTTCATTTTGTTATTTCCATAAGTTAATTTTGATTTAATTGACTTGAAATAATCATTGTAAAAGCATTGTAAAAGTTAAGCATTTAAATACTGCAATCTAGTCTAGATCCTATTCAGATCATTAGGTGTTTTTAGTTCATGTTTTCCTAATTATAATTTGATGGTTTCATGTATAATTTCTTCTCCTTTTTTTTCACTTCTTGAGATGGAGGTTATATATTGAATTTTTTAGGTATTGTTATGATATAAAATTTTCTCTAGATTTATTATTGGTGATACCTCTATAAGGGCATGTCATGTGATTTTGTTGTAACCTTTGTTGTTGATGATGCATTTGGCTCATACTTTAGAGTGGGGATTTTCTTTTGAAAGGGTTTTCCCAACATAGATTTATGTTATGGTATAATTTTTCTTATGTATTTTTCCTCTAAATTATATCAAAATTTAATTTATTTACATATATATCTTCTCCAATATTAGATCATGAAGAATTTCCATAGTCTTGCTACCAAGTACCAAGTACAAAATTTTTAGAGATATAACATTAGTACAATAGGATTGTACTTAAATATCTCACTATCCTAACACTCAATGATTTTTTTGTGCTTCAATCTATGTCCAATGCATTAAGACCTTATCAAAAAAAATAGTTTAACTTTTGGCAACTCATTTGGGTGTTACATGGAGAAAATTTCCCATGGAAAATATATTATGCTATGTTTGATGTATATTCATATTCTTTATACTATTTATTATCTTTCATATTTTACTTATTCTTGATGTTCTTCCTAAAACATAGAAAAATAGAGTTTAATCAAGGTGAGTGAACAAGATGATGAACCACTATTTTTCTTAGGGATGTTTCATTCAATTATCAAGGGTAAAATGAATAAATAACAATTATAAGGGCATGTGCAGGATCATGGTATGCCAAAAAGTGGCAATGGAGAAAAAATACGTGTTTCTACGACTCAAAAATGCGAAAATGGTGAGTTGACTTTTTGGAGCTCGGGTGACTACCGAGGCAGAGGGAAAACTTAGATTTAGGAATCGGATATCCGATCCAAATCGGATATCTGATTTTGTTGACATATATATATATAATTTCGGGCGACCAAAACTCATTTTCACATTTGCATTCGGCTCAACCGCGGGGGGCGCACAGTGGAAAGCGAAATCAGACATCCGATTTGAAATCCATCTCCAACAGGTAAAATTCTTGATTTTTTATTTGCTCTAATCAAATTTTCAATTAGATTTGTTTATTTTTAGTTGATTTTTTTTTCTAAAATAGGGTTTTTGGTGAAAAACTAGGTTTTTGTTGGATTTTTTTAAAAAAACTAGGTATTTTGACTAATGCTCAAAATCCTTTTGGAAAATAAGCTTCCTCTCCCACAATAATGCCTTCTATTCCCAACTTTACACCTCCAATCATAGCATCAATGATGGAATATAACAATGGTTTAAACTCAAGCTTAGGAATTTCTAGTGGAAATTATAATAGTTTTGTCCCTTCACCTATAACACCTTCATATTCATCACCCCTCCTAAACATGAAATATAATATCCCACCATTCATCCATACTAGTTCACCATACTTGAAAAACTCTCACAACATGTGGCCCAATGATTATGTGATAAATCAACTTTTTTAT
>VDFB02256132.1:215244024-215296087 GCA_007258455.2 Sequoia sempervirens | reverse complement strand
ATACTTATTCAAATTTTTACATCAAGTTGCCTAACTCTCATTGTTCTGAATTTTCATTGCCACTTAAGGGCTTGTTTGGCATACCATGATCCTGCACATACCCATAAATCAATCCTAACTATTATGACAAAAATAAGGGAGATTTTGAAACACTGAAACAATGTGTACCTTGCTGGAAAAGTGTTGTTTTGAGGTCACTGAGGACTCATTCCCCCAAGGTGGTGAATGGGTCCCTATTAGGGTTTTTGGAAAGTGATTTATGGGTTTTGTTCCTCTCAGTCTACAACTCCAAATTCTAGATGTTCACTGCTCCAGGCCTCACTAAGGATTCATTCACCTTTAGTGGTGAATGGGTCTTTGTTAGGGTTTCAAAAATCAATTTATGGGTTTTGTTCTTCAATGTTTGCCTTCCCAGATCCCAAGTTTTCAGCTCCTGAAAGTCTAAAATAAATCATGTAGAAGACTTTCTGTGTAGATGACAACTTTTACAAATTTTTGAATTTGACAAATTTTCTCCAAATCTTGCTCTCCAATATAAAACTTGCAATCACACATCAAAGGAGAAGAAAAACTTGTTGATTTTTAGAGAATAGGGGTTTTGCTTGGTCAAACCCCATTTAGGTAATTAAACCTTATGATGAAACAATGAAATAGAAGCATGAAACATGAAACATGAAATGATGATACCTTAGAAGATGTCTTGGAATGTAAATCTGAAAACTAACATGAAGTGGCCATGTAGAATGTATATTTTGATCTTGAATTAGATGTGAAACAATGCTTGCAAATGGATCTTCAATACTACATCAACAAACTAGCTCAACTACATGCTTGATGCACTATGCCATTGACATGATGATATGATCTTGAATTGTTGCAATAAAACCTTGATAATCTACCTTTGAATGCCCTTTAAATTCTCTTGAATGCTCTCTAATGCTCTTGTGAACTCTTAGGATGGTTGCATAATAATTATTAGGTGAAACTATGTGAATTGACCTTATATTTATACTAAATCTAATAATTAACCTCGAAATTCAAATAATCCAAGTTGACATCAGATCTAGGATTGAAAATAATTAAAATCCTACCACAAATAAATTCAAAAAGGGGTGTCCTAGGTGAGGAGGACCCATTTGCCCAAAGTGGTGAATGGGTCCTAGCAAAATTTTGTAGGACCAAGCTTCAGGGAGGTGAAATAGTATTAAAAACCTACCTCAAATATGCCAAAAAAGGGGTGTCCTAGGTTAGGAGGACCCATTCGCCCAAAGTGGTGAATGGTTCCTAGCATATTTTTCTAGGACTCCAACTTTTCCAATTCAAATGCTATGCAATATCATTAATGGGTGTCGGGATAGATCCTTGAAAAATGAAATAAATAAGTCTTAGATATGAATTATAAGGGCCAATTAAGCTCAAATTAACCTCAATTAATTAATGGATCTCTAGATTAGTGTGAAAGTGTAAAAAAACACTTTACAAAACCCTAAATACGGCACAATTAAGTATATTTTATCATTAATTGTTAATTCCCAAACTAAGCGTGAAAAAGGGTTAATTTTTTCTATGCTACATTTTTTGTAGTACCCCTCCATTTATGCTTATGTTTTCTGTTAGCATGTTTTCATACTGTTAGACTTTGGTACTTTGTTTTGGGTATTTTGATCGCTGATTTTGAGCGACAGTGGATTCACTTTGTGATATGATGATACATTGTATGGTGATAATTGATTTCTGACATGCTTTGTGATAGCGTAGATATTTCCTTCAGATGTTATTGCTATATATATATGTTTATGATGGACTAACTGTTATTTAATTTGTCAGTCTGATGTGACGTGTATTGGTGTGGAGAACGGAGTTGCATCACTCACTTGCGAGTGCCCTGTGATGTCCGTGATTTTCTCTGCACGGTGTGTGTGTACAATGGATTATATATATATGCATGTTATTGGTTTGATTGCAGGATTGCAGGTACATGACACCAACTCCACCTAGGTACTCAGGTTTGAGCGTGTCAAGACTCAACGGAAATTTTGATTGGGAGGTAGTAGCATGGTTTATCCTAGTCTAGTCTTAAACCCAGTCACAGTACATCGTCAGTTTTAGTTTGGAGTCGTAGATGGTCTTGTTTGTTCCTGTTTGGTTTAATTGCTTTGAAAGGAAAATCTTGTCAATTTAATGATAGTTTATTATAATTCAATTTACTATGGTTTTAAATTAATTTTAAATGTTGGAAAATAAGATTTTACATTTTATTTAATTAATTAATTAGTTTGTTTGGTTAAGTAATTTAATCATTGTGATTAAATTCATTTAATTAAATGAATTAATTAATTAAATTAAAATTGCTTTATTATGTGGAAATGGAATTTTTAATTGAATAAATTTTTATTTTTGAAAATTAAAATTTTAAATTATTTTTAAAAGGCATGCAAATCTTGAAAAAGAGAAAAGAAAGATTGCCAGGAAGTTGTTGGAAGATATTTGTTTCTTCTCGACAAGTGTGCCAGTTGAATTTGTTGCTTTTTGTTGGAGGATTTTCTCTGAGGTTATCTAGGATTTGGGAGATACAGAGGATTATTCTAGATTCTTCACGGGAAATGAATTAGAGCTCTGTTAAAAAAAAAATTGTTTTATGCTTTTGTATTGTTGGATATTTTCTGGAAGTTCTCTGGTTTGGCATATTGGAAATTTGTGTTCAGAAAAGGCTTTGGAAGCTACAGGAAAAGCTATTCTTCACCAGACAGTTTTCTAAAGCTAAGGAAAACAGGTATTTTCCTTGTGTTTTAATTTGTTTTTTTTTTTTTTTTAAAAGAATGTTTGAGAAAAGAAAGTTTTAATTAATTTAAATCCATGTACTTCTCGAGAGAAATTGTTCACTGTATTCTTGTTTTGTAAGGATTTGTTGTTTTCAAAAAACTTCTGTAGCTTTCTCTTTGTAGAAAAGTTGGAGTAAATTATTGTGAGGGAAATTATTATTGAAAAAGAAATTGTATCCTCAGGGAATAACTTAAAATTTGGTTGGAAATTCCTGTGCGTGTTTTCTTTTGAAACCCTGTAGAAATTTTACAATTTCCCCAATTTCCCCATTGAAACCCCGTATGAAAACTCCGTAGAATTTTCTAAAATTCCCCTTATAAAAACCCTGTTGAAATATGTATGTATATATATATATATATATTATACATACATATATATATATTTTCATATATAAATTGGAATGTGAAAATCTTATATTCTGTATAAGAATATTGAAAAAAAAATTATGTAAGACGAATTGAGAATTTTATTAAAAAAAAAAATGAAATTACAAAATCGTCGTATGAGCGAAATTATTAAAAAAATAAATTAAAAAAATAAATTTTAATGTTATTTGGGAGGGCTGAAACCCTCCCCCCATTCTATATGGGTGGCACAGCCACCATGGCTGCGCACAGCAGCCAGTGGGCTGCTGGGCGCGGCCCTGGTAAGGGCTGCGTCCTCCCCACAGGGAGGTCGTAGCAGGAGCTGCGCGCATTAATAAGGTTTGTTTTATTTTAATAAAATAAATAGAATATTATGTGATTTGTTTTATATGTGAATTCTTTATAATGTATTTTATATATATATGTATATATATATATATGTATATGTATATATATATGTATATATATATATATAATAATTTATAAATTAATTGTAAGTTTTGTAATTTATTAAGTTTAGAAAAATAATTTTGATATTTTAAAAAAATTGCATGTAAATTTCAGGATTAAATAATTTTAAAATAGCAAGATTGGAAGAGAAAATTTGGAATATATTTTTATGTGAAATTGAGGAAGTTAAAATTAGAATAATTTGATGCAATTTCCTTTATTGTTTGAGAAAAGAATTACAATTAAGTTGCTATAATTTCTTGCTAATTCTTTTGAATGATTGGATTTAGTAAATCCGAACAGTAGACGTTTATTTTTCTTGATTTGCTTTAATCGTGTTTCTTATTGGGCAAATTGGGAATGTCATAATTGTATAAGTCTTCCAGACAAGTTGGATAATGTGGGGGTTGTGATTGTTTAAGTTGAATTCTTGTGATGGCTAAGGTTGTGTACGTGGTTTTGTATGGTGTTTGGACACCTGATTTTATGAACATAGTCATTGATGTTCGTTTTGAAAAGTGTAGAATTTTATGTTGTATATTTGTACACCTTGTCTACCTTAGTCAGGAAAACTTAGAATTCCTTTGTTATGTTTAGGGGAGTGGCTCTGTGTGAGGGCCGACACACAAAGTGGTGTCAGGGTAACTTACAAAGAGTTAGTAAATCAATTATAACTAAACAACACAGTAGTTAGATTAAAATCTTTAATAAGATGTTTATGCCTCACTTATAGACTCTAGAGCTAGTTCAGTCTTGAGTATAAGATGAGAAGGCCTGGAATGGAAAATCGATATCTTGTTACTTTAAAAGATAGTTGATTCCGCAATAGTTTGCAAATGGGGCCAAGTTTCATAAGAGGTTACCAGGGTAACCCAAGTTGGGGGCCGAAACCTAGGAAGAAACACCAGGGTAACCTTTGCAACATTGTGATGACACTCCACCTAAAATAATAGTTAACCTTGTGTACTTAGCACATTTGATTTTCTTAAATCTGGAAGCAATGTAACCATCAGTTAGTTATGTACTTGTGTCTAGGGTGAATAAGTTATGTCTAGGAACCATATTACTATCTCCTAGCACGGGGAGTGGACCTACGGGTACCACATGGTTGGGTGGAATGTGCACCTTACTCCGTTCGGTCCCCAGTTTATGATCATGGCAATGAGAGTTTCATGGATGGAGAGCTCGTACCTTGATACATATGTGTACTTTCTTTATTGCATTATTGGAAATCTTGTAATTGAAACATCCCTCAATTGTTTATGAGGTGAACATTTGTAAAATGTAATTGTAACTATTATAGATCTACCTCATTAGATGAATGAGTATTGTATTATTATTCCAAATGCAATGTAAGAATCAAATTTGTACTTTATACTAGCTTGTATGGAATTCAAATGTTGTGCAATGTTTACTTTTAATTTATGTTAATAAATATGTGCAATGCTAAATACTAAAGTCGTCTTTGGAATCTCAAGTAGTGTAACGTCGTGTAACTTAGTGAATGTATGCAACTAATTAAGTTAATATTAACACTTTAAAAAAAATTATTCCACTTTTATACACAATTGCAACATTCCTTAGGTTATAAGATGGGGCATTACAGATTGGTATTAGAGCAAAGGTTACTAACACTGGATGCTCTAGGTAATTGCAAGCCCATTAGGTTGACCTAGTATGTAGTGTCGCTATCTGTTAGCCTTGGTTGATTAGTATCTAAGACTCGTTATTGTTCATGTGTAGGATCATGCCTAGGTGAGGTGGTAGAGGTCATGGTAGAGGTCGAGGTGGAGGCTGAGGGCCAATCCCTCATGTTACTCCCCCTCTGAGCCCTCATCAAAGTGATCAGGTAGAGCAGTTGGATCAGAGGAATGAGGGACAGAATCCTAAACAGTCAGGAGTAGAGGGTTCATAGATACGTCCTTTATTAGAGGAGGTCCTAGCTCAACTTGGACCTAGATGGGAAGTTGAGCAAGAGGTTGTTAGAGAGCGTGATAGATCTCCAAGGAGAGTAGATGATACAGTGCATCAGGATGCTATTACTACAGGACACATGCGGGATTTATTGAGGTCACGCCCTCCTACTTTTGATGGTATAGGAGGTGGATTAGAGGCAGAGACTTGGTTGTTGGACTTGGGTAGATGCTTTTCCATGCACCAATATGGTAGCAATATCCGAGCGAGATGTGCTATCATGCATCTGAGAGGATTTGCCTCTACTTGGTGACGCCTGGAGGAGCAGAAGCTCCACTTAGATATTGGGTTAGTGTCTTGGGAGATGTTCTTGGAGAGGTTTAGAGCATGGTTCCTATCAGAACACTAGAGGAAATGATGGGCTGATGAGTTCCATGATCTACGTCAGTTGGCTCTATCTGTTGAGCAATATGAACATAGATTCTATGAACTCAAGCAGTATGCAGGTGTTGGCGATGATGAGTCTATGTTAGTTCAGCACTTCATTAGGGGTTTAAATTCCCGCATTAGTGGTGGAGTCAGAGTCTTTGAGCCAAAGACTATGGAAGTTGTTGTGGAGAAGGCTCGAATAGTGGAAGAAAATCTTGTTATGGCGTTAGGTGGTCACACAGGAGTACAAATTGGTAGTGCTCCTGCAGCAGGTTTTAGTCCACGGGGTAGGTAGGCACAGACAGGGGGTTCTTCTAGGAACCAATAGACACCCTCAAAGGGTGGGCAGCAGCAACAACGTACACCTCAAAAGAATAATAATCCACAACCACAACAAGGTAATAGCCCGCAGTCAAGAAAGAGTCGCAATTGGTAGCGCAACAAGCGCAATAGGCAAGATCAGCCTACGCAGAGTGCTCAGTCTACCGTCAGTAGAGGTAGTTTCCAGCAATCCAATGCACCTTCGGGTGGTAGAGGATTCAGTAGAGGCACTGGTTGTTACTCATGTGGACAGTAGGGACACATTGCTAGGCAGTGTCCGATGAGAGGTTCTTCAGGTTTTGGGCCTCGACCTACAGTTTCAAAGCCTATAGTGGGTGATGCAGGATGATCACATACAGTTTATGTTGCGGTTAATTGTTGGTGTAACTAATTATTAATTACACTTTGCATAAGTTTACTTAGGCATTATTTATTTCCTAGGTTATAGGATCTTATCTTTATCTTTTGAGCTATCTTGTTGCTCAAGATAAGATTAGGTTTAGGAATCTTTGCTTTTATAAAGCAAATAATCTTTTGTAATTAATTGATCTTTTCGAATATATCAAATTGCATGTTTTTATGCAATCTCTGCTTTTTCGTTTTCCTCTTCTGTGGAAGGTATTTTCAGGTTTGCAATCAGATCTTGGCTATTCTAACATGGTATCAGAGCCTCGATTCGCAGCCCCTTCTCAGCATTTTTGGAGGATTTCGTTGCAGAGCTCGTTCGGAGTCCCTCAAGGGTTTCAATCCTTGACTACATTTATGCAGCATCTTGGATCAGATCGGGGTTTTACGTTGGATTCAGAGCGCTGGAAAAAGTCAGAAATGGCTTTTGTTTTATTCATTTTCATCACCGATTGCCAGATCTACGAGGGTTGTAAGATCGGTGATTTATCTGTTAGATCTAGGGGTCGCCTGATTTTCAGAGCACTTTGGGCCCAAATGAACCTCGTCGTTGGATTCGCAGCGCCCAAAAACCCCCATTTTCATATAAAATTTGTCCAGTTTGAGAAAAATCGTCCGGAGAGGCAAAAAAATTTTGCCCAAGGGCCGTACGGCCCCCAGGCACTGTTCCCGAGGCACAGATTTCGAGAAAAATTCAAAAAAATATTAAAAAAATCAAAAAAACCGATTAGGTTTTTGCGCGGCCCGTATAAATTGAGAGCGCCGCCCTCCCGCCACCGGGCGGCCACCAGCCACCCGGCGGCCACCTGCAAGCTCCGCCGCGCCACCCACTCCACCGCTCCGTCGGCTCCCTTCAGCCCCCGTGGGCTTAACACTCAGACCGGCGGTTATATTAGGAACCAGGGGCTCCGATGGAGCCAGTCGCCAGCCTCAGCCCCAGCCCTGGTCACGTGGGTGACCAGGGGCTCCGCCGAAACTCCCTGGCTGCCAGCCCCCTGGTCCGCCCATGCGACCAGGGGCTCTATTTTTTTAGCCCCTGAGGGCTTCTGGGGGCTGAATCAGACATTTTCTAAGCAGTTTCACGGAAACGATCATAACTTTCTCATACGGCTTCTTTTTTTTGCAAACAAGATATTGCCGGAAAGCTGTTTCCGAGCTCTACGCATTGGTGCTGGTGAGATTTTCTGGTTTTGTATTTTTGATATATTTTTCATCCTCGGAAGTCAGATGTTGCCCTTTTCACTCCGAGATCCATATCTTTTGACTCGCTTATCCGATTTTCGCAATTTTTGTGGCGTTGGAAAGCTGGTTTCAGCCTCTATGCAGATCTGAGGTCATTTCTAGAAAATGTGTAACTTTTTTTAGGCATGCATTCATTTTTGTTTCGTGCTCTAGGTTTGCATTTTCACATATGTTTCTGTAGTTTTGCATTATCTCCTTATGCAATCATCGGGTTATTGTAATAAATGAACTGATATAAAGTTCTATTCAGGGGGGTTTTATGCATAATAATCTGATTAGAGTGTTGTTTTTCACTTTGATCCCATATTTCATTTTGTTTTGATGGCAACTCGTATGGGTTATCTGGTCTCTTAGTTTCTTTTGGCCACATTTCTTGTCTTGCTTGACACATGTCGGATTCATTGGTTCACACTTCAGATTGAGAGCCTATGGTTAATGATCCACATTGGATCCATCTCAATTTGAGGGCCATTTTTTTGTGGTTATTGTTCCAGAGTCTATTTTTGGTACTCCTTCCCATGGAAGAGTTTCAGTCATAGTTTGGCATCGGCATCGAGATACATGGTTTCCAGATTTTGTCATCATTATGGGTTCATCTTTTTCATCTACTGTTGCTTACATATTCCAGAGTTGATCCAGTTGTGAGTTTCGAGTGTTCCGTGGCATCGGGTCTTTTGTTGCTTTATCATGATTCCTTGAGTCAATCAGTGACTCTCATCCGGTTTGGTATCTGAGAAGAATATTTCCTTGCTTGCCTATATCAAGTTCGGTGTTACTCTGAGTTCTTCGAAGATTCTTAGCATGAGTTCATCTCGAGGGGGTTTCTCTCTCTTTACATTTGTACAGGTACCTCATCAGGCCTTGTTGCCTGGGACTCATATTTGCATAATAATCTACTTCTCCCTAAGTTGCACTTATGGGGGGGTGTTGGTGTAATTAATTATTAATTACACTTTGCATAAGTTTACTTAGGCATTATTTATTTCCTAGGTTATAGGATCTTATCTTTATCTTTTGAGCTATCTTGTTACTCAAGATAAGATTAGGTTTAGGAATCTTTGCTTTTATAAAGCAAATAATCTTTTGTAATTAATTGATCTTTTCGAATATATCAAATTGCATGTTTTTATGCAATCTCTGCTTTTTCGTTTTCCTCTTCTGTGGAAGGTATTTTCAGGTTTGCAATCAGATCTTGGCTATTCTAACATTAATGACCGCCAAGCCAATCACCAGAACACAGTGGTCGAGACTTCAGGTAAGTTACATGGTGTTAGTGTTTCCATTCTTTTTTATTCCGGAGCTACCGACTCCTTTATTTCACCTAACATCATTGAGCGCTGTGGTCTTGTGGCGGTAAAGCAAGGCGGTAAGTGGCAGGTTGAATTCGCCTCTGGGGTGAAAGTAGCGGTAGAGAACTTAGTACATAATTGTGAACTTAAAATTGGTATGTTAACTACCTTAGTGGATTTACATGTTACACCTTTAGGATCGTATGACATAGTTTTAGGTATGGATTGGTTAGTATCTCATCATGCTGTGATTGACTGTCGACTTAAGACAGTTAGTTGCATTAATGATTTAGGTGCAAAAGTGGAAATCTTAGGTATACAAAGACCTATCTCTTTGTGGATGATATCTGCTATGCAATTAAAGAGATGTCTTCGTCAAGGTTGTCAACTGTTTGCAACAATAGTTACTGATTTGGAAGAAGGTGAGAGTCGAGAGATATCTCTTGATGATCATCCTATTCTTAGGGAATTTTCTAACGTGTTTCCTGATGATATACCTGGAATGCCACCAAAGAGAGATATTGATTTTAGAGTTGATCTAGTTCCAGGAGCAGAGCCTATATCTCAAGCTCCATATAGAATGACGACTCAGGAGTTAGAGGAACTTCGTATCCAGTTAGAGGAACTATTAGAAAAGGGTTTCATTCATCCAAGTGTTTCCCCTTGGGGAGCACCTATCATCTTCGTAAAGAAGAAGGATGGGTCACTTAGATTGTGCATTGACTATCGTCAATTGAACAAGGTTACGATTAAGAATCGTTATCCTTTGCCTAGAATCGATGATCTTTTTTATCAGATCAAGGGAGCTAATGTGTTCTCTAAAATTGATTTGAAATCTGGTTACCATCAATTGCGAATAGCTGAAGCAGATATTCATAAAACTGCATTTCGAACTCGTTATGGGCACTACGAATTCATAGTTGTACCGTTTGGGTTAACAAACGCACCATCAGTATTTATGAGTTTAATGAATGGTGTTTTTCGTACATACCTTGATCGCTTTGTCCTTGTATTTCTCGATGATATTTTGATCTATTCGAGAAACATGAAGGAGCATGAAGAACACTTGAGACAGGTATTGCAATGTTTAAGGGAAAATCAATTGTATGCGAACCTGAAGAAGTGTGACTTCTTTCAAACTGAGGTAAAATACCTAGGACATGTGATATCGGGAAAAGGTATTGTTGTGGATCCTTCAAAGATTCAAGCAATTGTAGATTGGCCAGTGCCTACTAATGTAGGTGAAGTGCGTAGTTTTATGGGTCTAGCTGGTTACTATAGGCGGTTTGTTGAGGGATTTTCTAGAATTGGTCATCCTATTACTTCTCTTCAGAGAAAAGGGAAGAAGTTTGTTTGGACAGAGCAGTGTCAGTTGGATTTTTAGACACTTAAAGAAAAGTTGACTAATGCACCAATATTGATTGTTCCTGATCCTACTAAGGATTTTGTAGTTTGCACTGATGCATCCTTAGAGGGCTTGGGAGCAGTTTTGATGCAAGATGGGCATGTGATTGCTTATGAGTCTCGCAAACTCAAGGATCACGAATTAAACTATCCCACTCATGATTTAGAACTAGCTGCAGTTGTGCATGCATTAGTTTGATGGAGGCATTTCTTATTGGGTCACCATTTCGAACTTCATACTGATCACCGTAGTCTACAATACATTTTTACGCAACCTAGCTTGAATGATAGACAAAGATGGTGGATGGAGTTCTTGTGTGAGTACGATTTTGAAGTGAGATATGTTCAAGGAAAAGAGAACATAGTGGCTGACGCTCTTAGTCGCCGTTGACATGAGATCTCTGCTACTACTCTTGAAGTAGATTTGAGAGGTCAAATATTAGCAACACTTCCTATTGATAGATTGTATCAGGAAGTAAAGTCAGAGATTGAATCAGGTAGACCTTTAGTAGGTCGATTTGCAGGGTATGTCCTTGAACATGATGGTATATTACGGCATTTAGGTCATATTTATGTGCCACATTTTGAGGGTCTTTGTACATTGATTATGACTGAAGCTCATCGACCTTCGTACTCAGCTCATCCAGGTGTTAAGAAAATGCATGCGGATCTTCGGCAATTGTATTTCTGGCCTGGTATGAAACATGACATTGCAGACTATGTATCGAGATGTTTTGAATGCCAGCGAGTCAAAGCTAAGCATCAACATCCTGCTAGATTATTGTAGCCACATCTCATTCCTGAATGGAAATGGGATATTATATTTGTTGACTTTATTGTAGGTTTACCTACGTCATCACGTCGACATGATGCCATTATGGTAACGGTTGACCGATTGACTAAGGTAGCTCATTTTTCACCAGTACGATCATCTTACAATGCTTCATCCGTAGCTAGGATATTCATGGAGAACATAGTTAGATTGCATGGGATTCCTCGTAGGATTATTTTTGATAGAGATCTCGTATTTACTTCAGCCCTATGGACTTCATTACAACATGCTCTAGGTACACAGTTGAACTTTAGTTCAGCGTATCATCCTCAAACCGATGGACAAACGGAGAGAGTTAATCAAATATTAGAGGATATGCTTAGAATGTACGTAATGGACCAACAATCACGTTGGGACGATTATCTGTACTTAGTAGAATTTGCTTACAATAATGGATATCAAAGTTCCATAGGTATGCCACCATTTCAGGCATTATACGGTCGTCCTTGTCGAACTCCTTTGAGTTGGGATCGGCTAGAGGATAGAGTGTTACTTGGTCCTGAGATGCTTCGAGACATGGAGCAACAGGTTAACCGTATTAGAGAACATTTGATAGTAGCACAGGATAGGCAAAAGAAGTATGTCGATTCGCATAGAATTGATCAACAGTTTACTGTTGGTGATAGAGTGTTTCTTCGAGCGCTACCGTGAAAGAGTCCAATCCATTAATCTTGCGCCTCGTTTTGTTGGGCCATTTGAGATCCTAGAGAGTATTGGTCCTGTGGCGTATCGACTCACCTTACCACCCAGTTTGTCACGTATTCATGATGATTTTCATGTATCAGTACTTAGACCATATCATCCCAACATTTCTCATGTACTTCATTGGAATGCGTTACAAGTAGAGGATGGGCAGCTGGCTTTGGAGCCCGTGGCCATTCTTCAGCGCCGGATGCTCGGTCTCAGGGGTCGAGACATTGATCAGGTGAGGGTCCAATGGGATCCTAGCCATGAGGCTTCTGCTACTTGGGAGGATGCAACACGCATGAGGGAACTTTATCCCTATCTGTTCGTAGGCTTTCAGGAGCAGTAAGCCTGATCCTAGGGGGGCAGGATGTAGTACCCCTCCATTTATGCTTATGTTTTCTGTTAGCATGTTTTCATACTGTTAGACTTTGGTACTTTGTTTTGGGTATTTTGATCGTTGATTTTAAGCGATAGTGGATTCACTTTGTGATATGATGATACATTGTATGGTGATAATTTATTTCTAACATGCTTTGTGATAGCGTAGATATTTCCTTCAGATGTTATTGCTATATATATGTTTATGATGGACTAACTGTTATTTAATTTTTCAGTCTGATGTGACGTGTATTGGTGTGGAGAACGGAGTTGCATCACTCGCTTGTGAGTGCCCTGTGATCTCCGTGATTTTCTCTGCACGGTGTGTTTGTACAATGGATTATATATATATGCATGTTATTGGTTTGATTGCAGGATTGTAGGTACATAACACCGACTCCACCTAGGTACTCAGGTCTAAGCATGTCAAGACTCAACGAAAATGTTGATTGGGAGGTAGTAGCATGGTTTATCCTAGTCTAGTCTTAAAACCAGTCACAGTACATCGTCAGTTTTAGTTTGGAGTCGTAGATGGTCTTGTTTGTTCCTGTTTGGATTAATTGCTTTGAAAGGAAAATCTTGTCAATTTAATGATAGTTTATTATACTTCAATTTACTGTGGTTTTAAATTAATTTTAAATGTTGGAAAATAAGATTTTACATTTTATTTAATTAATTAATTAGTTTGTTTAGTTAAGTAATTTAATCATTGTGACTAAATTCATTTAATTAAATGAATTAATTAATTAAATTAAAATTGCTTTATTATGTGGAAATGGTATTTTTAATTGTTAAATAAATTTGTATTTTTGAAAATTAAAATTTTAAATTATTTTTAAAAGGCATGCAAATCTTGAAAAAGAGAAAAGAAATATTGTCGGGAAGTTGTTGGAAGATATTTGTTTCTTCTCGACAACTGTGCCAGTTGAATTTATTGCTTTTTGGTGGAGGATTTTCTCAGAGGTTATCTGGGATTTGGGAAATACAGAGGATTATTCTATTCTTCACAGGAAATGAATTAGAGCTCTGTTAAAAAAAAAATTTGTTTTATGCTTTTGTATTGTTGGATATTTTCTAGAAGTTCTCTGGTTTGGCATATTGGAAATTTGTGTTCGGGAAAGGCTTTGGAAGCTATAGGAAAAGCTATTCTTCACCAGACAGTTTTCTGAAGCTAAGGAAAATAGGTATTTTCCTTGTGTTTTAATTTTTTTTTTTTTTAAAGAATGTTTGAGAAAAGAAAGTTTTATTTAATTTAAATCCCTGTACTTCTTGAGAGAAATTGTTCACTGTATTCTTGTTTTGTAAGGATTTGTTGTTTTCAGAAAACTTCTGTAGCTTTCACTTTGTAGAAAAGTTGGAGTAAATTATTGTGATGGAAATTATTATTGAAAAAGAAATTGTATCCTCAGGGAATAACTTAAAATTTGGTTGGAAATTCCTGTGCGTGTTTTCTTTTGAAACCCTATAGAAATTTTACAATTTCCCCAATTTCCCCATTGAAACCCCGTATGAAAACTCCGTAGAATTTTCTAAAATTCCCCTTATAAAAACCTTGTTGAAATATGTATATATATATATATATTATACATACATATATATATATATTTTCATATATAAATTGGAATGTGAAAATCTTATATTCTGTATAAGAATATTGAAAAAAAAATTATGTAAGACAAATTGAGAATTTTATTAAAAAAAAAATGAAATTACAAAATCGCCGTACGAGCGAAATTATTAAAAATAAAAAATAAAAAAATAAATTTTAATGTTATTTGGGAGGGCTGAAACCCTCCCCCCATTCTATATGGGTGGCACAGCCACCATGGCTGCGCACAGCAGCCAGTGGGCTGCTGGGTGCGGCCCTAGTAAGGGTTGCATCCTCCCCACAGGGAGGTTGTAGCAGGAGTTGCGCGCATTAATAAGGTTTGTTTTATTTTAATAAAATAAATAGAATATTATGTGATTTGTTTTAAATGTGAATTCTTTATAATGTATTTTATATGTATATGTATATATATATGTATATGTATATGTATATATATATATGTATATGTATATATATATATATGTATATATATATATATATATGTATATATATATATATAATAATTTATAAATTAATTGTAAGTTTTGTAATTTATTAAGTTTAGAAAAATAATTTTGATATTTTAAAAAAATTGCATGTAAATTTCAGGATTAAATAATTTTAAAATAGCAAGATTGGAAGAGAAAATTTGGAATATATTTTTATGTGAAATTGAGGAAGTTAAAATTAGAATAATTTGATGCAATTTCCTTTATTGTTTGAGAAAAGAATTACAATTAAGTTGCTATAATTTCTTGCTAATTCTTTTGAATGATTGGATTTAGTAAATCCGAACAGTAGACGTTTATTTTTCTTGATTTGATTTAATCGTGTTCCTTATTGGGCAAATTGGGAATGTCATAATTGTATAAGTCTTCCAGAAAAGTTGGATAATGTGGGGGTTGTGATTGTTTAAGTTGAATTCTTGTGATGGCTAAGGTTGTGTACGTGGTTTTGTATGGTGTTTGGACACCTAATTGTATGAACATAGTCATTGATGTTCATTTTGAAAAGTGTAGAATTTTATGTTGTATATTTGTACACCTTGTCTACCTCAGTTAGGAAAACTTAGAATTCCTTTGTTATGTTTAGGGGAGTGGCTCTGTGTGAGGGCCGACACACAGTGGTGTCAGGGTAACTTACAAAGAGTTAGTAAATCAATGATAACTAAACAACACAGTAGTTAGATTAAAATCTTTAATAAGATGTTTATGACTCACTTATAAAATCTAGAGCTAGTTCAGTCTTGAGTATAAGATGAGAAGGCTTGGAATGGAAAATCGATATCTTGTTACTTTAAAAGATATTCGATTCTACAATAGTTTGCAAATGGGGCCAGGTTTCGTAAGAGGTTACCAGGGTAACCCAAGTTGGGGGCCGGAACCTAGGAAGAAACACCAGGGTAACCTTTGCAACATTGTGATGACACTCCACCTAAAATAATAGTTAACCTTGTGTACTTAGCACATTTGATTTTCTTAAATCTGGAAGCAATGTAACCATCAGTTAGTTATGTACTTGTGTCTAGGGTGAATAGGTTATGTCTAGGAACCATATTACTATCTCCTAGCATGGGGGGTGGACCTACGGGTACCACATGGTTGGGTGGAACATGCACCTTACTCCCTTGGGTCCCCAGTTTATGATCATGGCAACAAGAGCTTCATGGATGGAGAGCTCGTACTTGGATACATATGTGTACTTTCTTTATTGCATTATTGGAAATCTTGTAATTGAAACATCCCTTAATTGTTTATGAGGTGAACATTTGTAAAATGTAATTGTAACTATTATAGATCTACCTCATCAGATGAATGAGTATTGTATTATTATTTCAAATGCAATGTAAGAATCAAATTTGTACTTTATACTATCTTCTATGTAATTCAAATGTTGTGCAATGTTTACTTTTAATTTATGTTAATAAATATGTGCAATGCTAAATACTAAAGTCATCTTTGGAACCTCAAGTAGTGTAACGTCACATAACTTAGTGAATGTATGCAACTAATTAAGTTAATATTAACACTTTAAAAAAAAAATATTTCACTTTTATACACAATTGCAACATTCCTTAGGTTATAAGATGGGGCATTACATTTTTCCCCTACTTTAGTGAGAGTTTTCCCCTATGAAAAACTCACACTAAAGTAGACATTCAAGACACTTACGTATGCAACAATAACAAAGATACATAGTCATACCCTATCAAAGACTAAGAAAAACAAAGGAAAAACAAAGAATCAAGCACAACTATTCCAACACAATGTAAAACATGGCTACTTGTCCAAGAAAAGATCAAGCTTTGACAGTTTTTCCAACACTATGTGGACCAGGTCTAGGTTGTTTGTCTGTAACATGCGTTCTCACTCTAGGGTAGTGGAACCCCAGGCCGTCCACTAGGTGATCTATCCCCATGTGGTGAAAAATGATAGAATCATATTAGCCTCCCATACCATACCAAAATTGTCCTCCTAAAAACTTCAATAAGGCACCACAATGTTATGCTTTTGAATGCTTTTGAATGTTATGTCTATAAGTTTTTGTAGAAGGGAATTTTGCTTTGTTCATGTAAGGTCTTCTTCTTAAGGAACATCATGCCTAATGTCTCCAAGAGAGGAAAAGTCAAGAGTATCAGATCGCCACTTATGTGATGCCTCTCATTTCGCATCATGCCACCAAGGGAGATCATATGCTTATAAATATCACACTCTTGGAGGACATCAAACCAAATGACACCACCAAGAAAAGGACACGTCACAAGAAAAAAGAAAACCATGCCATGAAATATACAAAATTTTGAAAGATGCCATCGACGTATTCCCCCACTTTAAAGTAGTTTCTAACACCATTGTTGTGAGCAACTGCTTTAAAGTAGCTTTAATTTTTTCTCCTAAGACATGAGAGCTTTCCTCAGAAAATCCTATTCCAAGTCATATGTTTTTGAAATAAAGCTACATCATAAAAAAGGAGAGAGAGATGTTGCCCCCAAAAAAAATGCAACTAAAGATAACTCAGTATGTCACATGAGAGCCAACTTAAGGCATGTCACCCACATCCCAAGATTGTTCTTATATATACATGGAAATTGGTCAACTATCCAAAAGAGACAACGACAAGTAACATACGAGGAAAAAGCTAGGTACTAACCCCTTTCCCCCACTAAGTGGAGGACAAGGATGAGCCAAAATGATTGATGATAAACATGAAAATCAATATCAATTAGAGGAACCAGGTACTTCAACACAAGGAAGAGCACCACACTCCTTAAGATGTTGAATTTTATTACCCAAAGCCTTACATTCATTAGTAGAATGACCATGAATTCTATTCAATACGCACAAAATGAACTCTTGTAGTAAAATTTCTTTTGTGTTCTTGGAGGGAGAGATATCAAACGATCTTGGAGGAGTCTCGAAAAGATACCCTCTTGATCAATAGTAGAAGATGTTCCTTTATTTTATGACAAAAATATCTCTTGCAGCTTAGTATGTAAGATGTCATACTTACACAAGACTCTTTAGATTGTGAGATTTTTTTCTCTCCTTGAAAGGAAGGTGTAAAATCTAATGAACTCCAATCATTACTAGGACATGTCCAAGGATTTCTTTGTGTAATGACATTAATATTAAGCGAAGATCTCTTTGTTTCTTTCATTTCTTTCGAAGGACAATAACTAAGACCACTAGTTTCTATCAATTCAAGATGCACTAATGCTAAATTTGTCTTAGAAGAATCATTTGTAAGACTATTGATATTGATTGAAGGCTTGTTTGTTTCTTTCAAGGGACAATAACCAAGACTATTAGTCATTTCTTGCATGTTAGGCTCTATAGAGACACAGATACCTTGTTCTTTAGTAGTGCTACAGTGCCACATCCTTTTCAACTATACCCAAGTTGTTTCATAAGTTCATAACCTCTTCCATAAAGCTTTTTCACTTCTTCCAAATTCAGTGATTTCTCATAGTCAAGTTTATGAAAGTTTGTTGTGTACTTTATTTCTTCTTCTAAAGTGGTTGAAGTGGATGCTTTCGAATTTTGCATTGAATCTTGTGTTGGCATTATTGCTTCTTTTTTTTTCCCTTTTCAAACTCTTTTGTTATGATTTTTAATTGCCCATCAAATTTAGGTGTGAAATCCAATGATCCCAGATCATCTATCGATAACATTGTGAAGGGGTTAGGACACTTATCTTTTTCTTCTTCATGCACCACTTGTATAATTGGTGTCAGTATTTTCAAAGAATTTTCCTTTTCTTTTTCAAGTTGAAAAGAACTATAAGGGTGAGGATTAGCTTTAAGTGTGTACACTTTGTTGTTGTAGACATACTTCATTTTACGATGAAGGGTTGAAGGTACCGCATGATCTCATGAATCCAAGGTCTGCCTAAAAGAAGATTATATGAAAGATCATGAGGCATAACATGGACCAAAGTTTGTAATGTAACCTTTCCAGCTTTACTAGGTAATGTGATGACTCCAAGAGGTTGTTTTCCTATATTTTCAAATCCATGAATAGATAAAGAATCAGGAACAATGTCACTCTTATTCATGAGAATATTTTCCAAAAGGCTCACACTACACACATTAATGACCGAACCATTTTCAAAAAGAGTTATCTTTATCTTGATCCTATTAATATGAGGTGTTATCATGAAAGCTTCATTTATTCTTTGGTCTTCTAACGAAGGTAACTCATTTTAATAGAAAGTGATGACCAAGTTGGATGGAGCTATAGCTTGAATTTGGGTTGCCACATCATTTGATTACACATTAGGAAAGGTAGGGACTTGTTGTAAAGCACTTTGAAGCATGTTATGATAAATAGGTGAGGCTTAAATAAGGTCCCATAAGGATATCTTAGCACAAGTATTCTTAATTTGTTCAACAAGATCATACTCCTTTCTACTTTTTAAAGGAAAATGAGGAGGACCAGGTAAGATAGGGTTAGGAAATGGGAGGGATGTTGGAGTTTCTTTTCTTGGTTGTAGATTGTTCCTAGTGTTATATGTATGAGCAACAGTATTGTGACTCAGCTGCTACAAAAAATTATCATTATCAAGTTTCCTTTTAGGTGGTTCTAAGATAAGCACGGGTTTGTTTTGAACTTGTGGTTTTTGTGAGGGTGGATAAATGATAAGTTTAGGTTCAAGAGAGTACTTCAAGGGATATCTAATGTGCATTAAACTCAGAAGACTTATCTCTATTTTCATGATCTCTTAGTGAAGGGGATTCTAATGTCACTTCATCATCTTCGGCTAAGGAATTACTATTTTCAATGTTCTCATTTTCTTCCAGTGCATGATATCTTCCCTATTAGGAGAGCTTTTAGGAGAGCTACAAACTAGATGTTCATGACATTCAATGTTTGGTTCTTATAAAATAACTTCATCACAAGTAGGGGACTCATCAATGGTTTTGTTGTCTTGTTTATCTTGTATCAAAAAATTCTCAAAAATAGGAGAAATAGGAAAAGTAGTATTAGGGTCCATGTGTCAATGGTCTCATCCTTGTATCTAACAGTGTCTTCCCTAGTAGAAGAGGTAGGGGAAGAGAGAAAAATAGGACTCTCATAACTCTCATTGGTTTGATCTTCTAACATAAAAATATCTTCATCACAAATAGGAGAGATATTATGGGAAGACCAAATTTGATTGTCATGATTGTTCACCATTGTATTCTCTTTCACTATTAAAGCATTCTCATAAGTGGGAGAGTTGAACTTTTTCTTTGCATGCTTAGAAAGGTAAGATACTAACATTGTTTGACCAAAAATGAAAATTACTTCTAACCATCTTATGCAATGCTTCAAAAACATAAACATTGTATATCCAAAGACAAAAAGTACTTTTATCCTTGATTTATGCAAAACTTCAAAAATGCAAACAATTTGTATCCAAAAATTAAAAGCATTTTTATCAAACTTATGCAAAGCTTCATGAATGTAAACATTGTGTATGCAAAAGTGAAAAGTATTTTTATCCATATTATGGAAAATTTCAGAAATGTAAACATTTTCAGATCTGAGGATTTTTGCTACTAAAATGATTTTCGAAGAATTCAAAAATGACTACCCTAAATTGATGTTTTTGACCTAGATGCATAAAATAAAAGTTCCTAAAACTTTCCAAATTGATACTATAGGTTACTAGCAAGCCTAGGAAGTATAGAAAATCACCAGAAAACTTAGAAAATCTAGTTTTTGTAGGCCTTCGGGAACTCATTCACCCAAGGTGGCGAATGGGTCCCAGTATGCTTTTCTAGGAAAGTCTAAATCTGGAAATGAAGCTTGTAAATTGTGAAAAGTTGTTGCCTGTGTAACCCTGTCAGGGACTCATTCATTAGCTTGGGTGAATGGGTCCTAGATTAGCGTTTTTTAACTGTTTTTAATTGATTTTTAAGCTTTTTTCAATTTATTTCAATTTCAGGTTTGGAACAGTAACTTTTAGTTTTAGATTTTTGCAAATGTACTATGAAATGCAATTTGAAAAGGTGATAAAATGATGAATGCAAAGACCTACTTTGAAACACAATTTTCTTTGATTTTCAAATGCAATTTTATGTGATCTAAATGATATGCAAGTTGACTGATTTGTTTTTGTATTTTTCATATAGGGTTCACCAAAATGAAACATAGAAAAATAGGGTTTAATCAAGGTGAGTGAACAAGATAATAAACCACTATTTTTCTTAGGGATGTTTCATTCAATTATGAAGGGTAAAATGCATAAATAACAATCAAAAATGAATCCTAAGTTCTGTTATGACAACAATAAGGGATATTTTGAAAGGCTGAAACAATGTGTACCTTGCTAAAAAAGTGTTGTTTTGAGGTCACTAAGGACTCATTTGCCCAAGGTGGTGAATGGGTCCCTATTAGGGTTTCTGGAAAGTGTTTTTTTGGTTTTGTTCCTCTCAACCTACAACTCTTGATTCTAGAGGTTCACTACTTTAGGCCTCAATGAGAACTCATTCACCTTTAGTGGCGAATGGGTCCCTATTAGGGTTTCATAAATCAATTTATGGGTTTTGTTCTTCAATGTTTGCACTCCCAGATCCCAGGTTTTCAACTCTCAAAAGTCTAAAACAAATCATATAGAAGAATTTTCATGTAGATGACAACTTTTACAATTTTTCAACTTCAAAAAAATTTCTCCAAATCTTTCTCTCCAATCTAAAACCTACAATCACACATCAAAGGAGAAGAAAAACTTGTCGATTGTTAGGGAATAGGGGTTTTCCTTGGTCAAACCCTTTTTAGGTATTTAAACCTTAAATGATGAATCAATGAAATAGAATCATGAAACATGAAACATGAAATGATGATACCTTGGAAGATGTCTTGGATTGTAAATCTAAAAACTAACATGAAGTGGCCATGTAGAATGTAGATCTCGATCTTGAATTGGATGTGAAACAATGCTTGCAAATGGATCTTCAATACTACATCAACACACTAGCTCTACTGCATTATTGATGCACTATGCCTTTGACATGATGATATGATCTTTAATTGTTGCAATAAAACTTTGATAATATGCCTTTGAATTCCCTTGAAATGTCTTGAATGCTCTCTAATTCTCTTGTGAACTCTTAGGATGCTTGCATAATAATTATTAGGTGAAACTATGTGAATTAACCTTATATTTATACTAGATCTAAGAATTAACCCTAAAATTCAAATAATCCAAGTCGACATCAAATCTAGGATTGAAAATCATTAAAATCCCGCCACAAATAAATTCAAAAAGGGGTGTCCTAGGTGAGGAGGACCCATTCACCCAAAGTGGCGAATGGGTCCTAACACAATTTTATAGGACCAAGCTTTGGGGAGGTGAAATAACATTAAAAACCCACCTCAAATATGTTAAAAAAGGGGTGTCCTGGGTTAGCAAGACCCATTCGCCCAAAGTGGCAAATGGGTCCTAGCATAATTTTCTAGGACTCTAACTTTTCCAATTTAAATGCTATGCAATATCATTAATGGGTGTTGGAATAGATCCTTGAAAAATGCAATAAATAAGGCTTGGATCCAAATTAAAGGGGAAAATTAAGCTCTAATTAACCTCAATTAATTAATGAATCCCTAGATCAGTGTGAAAGTGTAAGAAAACACTTTACAACACCCTAAATAAGGCATAATTAAGTACATTTTATCATTAATTTTTAATTCCCAGACTAAGCATGAAAAAGGGTTACTTTTTTCTATGCTACACTTCCTAACAATATATTCTCCCGCATCTCATTACTATGTAGCTTTTGGATAACTCTAAGTAAAACTTTGTCAAGTGGATTCAAACCAAAGCATATTTTTTGAAAACTAGCATATATAACAATTTAAGGTTTAATAATATAACCTACATGTACAATCATTGTTGCTATGTCCAAATGTGACCCCAACCCTTATCCCCTTTTCACCCTTGTCAATATCTTTCCTTATATTAGGTAAATTCCACTAGTGCTATTGAGTTTAATGGTCCAAATAAAATATGGAACATTGTACTATTAGATTATTATTCAATAATTATCTATTGTGTAGGTTTGTTAGCTCATTCTATCATATTTTTAGAGCAAACCTAGAACTAATGATCAAATATGGTCTATGATAAAATAAGTAAGTGATGGTATGTATATCTACTTACTATACTTTCATTAATCTCAATTTTTCAATTATTTATCATAGTCACTTATTATTTATTGTACTCTAGCCTTCCTAAAGCACCATCACTCAGTTAATTATTGCAATGAGCGATGAGCTTCAAGGGGCATATGTATGAAATATTTGTTTGTTAATAATATTTCTCTAATGTAGGAATTTTTGATACGTTAATCTTCCTAAACCTATGTTGGAATTAGGGTGGGTCAACTTGTGATACTTTGTGAAACATGGGTTATCATTTGTTCTTTTATTATATACCTTCATGTCACTACCATAGTATTCTCATATTTATAAATTCAACCTCTAAACTCTATGATTATTCCTCTAGTCCTTTTTTCACAATATTGGCTTGTAGTTAAAAAATTAGCTCAACTAGTGCAATTTTACAATACCTTTATTTTAGAATTTAATGTTTAAGCTAATGAAGATGGCTAAAACTAAGATTTTTCTTCAGGTTATACCTTGAACCATATTAATTTTTTCCCTATTTTTTATAACTCAACAAGAAGAACACATAGCATTCACTTTTCTTGCACAAATACATTTTCCTTAAGAAGAAGATAATTTGGGTTAGAGGATCTTACACTAAAGAAGATGAGTCAATTTACTAGGCTTACTAGGTTTTTGGAGCCCTTGATTGCAATATACTTAAGTATTTCCTATTCATCTGGACTTCACTTGCAACCATATCTCATAAAATATTATGATCCAATAAAGAGATTATTGTGTTAATAAATGGATAAAAGGTAAGTATCCCTTACCCTAAGCTCTTTGTTTAGTACTTCAATTTATATTGAAAATTTTGTATGCTTCAAGTATTAAATAACATAATAATGTCCATAAATTTACTTCTATTTTCTTCCATGCCATCACTTATAGCCATTTCTTACCACCTAATTACATTATAGTCTCCTCAACTCTTGTTTACTACCTAGTGACAACTCCTTTTATAGATAAGTCTTACTTGTAGCTATATGCTTTTCTTTCAATTTTAAATTGTGTAGTCCATCTAGAATATTCTTCTTATTTAGAAGGTTGATATATTATTAATGCAATATGGATTTAACACACGAAACCCCCTCACTTAAAACAAATCAAATGCACAAACAAATTACCCAGAATAGATTTAAAATTTGCAATACAAACTTCTTATTTGTTCACTCAAATCACCAGCAAGAAACATAAATACTTCCAAAATCTGAAAATACAATTATTGCAACCTCTATGGCTCATAAATATGCATAAAAACTAAAAATAAACTGATCTAAAATAGCAAGATCACCTAAGAATCATGCCTCAAAAATTATTTGCTCAAATCATGCATCATTTCTCAACATCTCTAGCTCTGTAACTTGCAATGTATTCAACAAAAACTCTCTGTAGAATATGGAATATACATTTCCAGAAAATATGTTGTTGTAAATCACTCCTTACACCTGCAACAAAATGAGTTATTTCAACCCTCAAACAAGAACTATGCCCAACTCTTCATCCTTCCCCAAATCTGAAAATTTCTCCTTCAATTTCACTATGAAAACCCTTCATCCAAGCTTCCTTAACCCCCAATTTTGGCCTCTTTCAAAAATCCATGACCCAAACATGAAAAATGCATTAAAACCCCTTTAGAAAATACATTTAATGCTCCAAAATCATTTTCAAACTCCATTTTTAAAAATTGCTAAAAGTATCCTCACAAACAAGGGCTCAAATTGGAAAAATTAGTCAACTCCACTTCATGGACACCTTGATTCTCATTTCTACACTCTTGGAGTTAATTAATTTGTTTTCATAAATAATAACTTCCCCAAAAATGTATGCGAAGAATAGCATATTTCATAATTTGAATTTTAAAATTTAAAAACTTCCTCCTACACTATCTCCCACTTCAAAATTTGCAATTTGAAAACAAGACCAATTATATATTTATTACAATATTTTGGTTTTAATATTTCAATTTATTCTCCTACAAAATGAATTAGTAAACCTTTGAAAATCAAAATGTAAAAATTCTCTTTTTGGTTGTGCAGGATTGCCTAACCCCTTGGATGCTCCTGCATCAGACACCCATGGTAAATTGAAATGTTTCCAAAGAATCAAACTTTGAAACATTTGTAGACTCTATGTTTGTCCTAGATCCACTTCTCTTCTTTGTCCATTGAAAATTTCTTGCTCACCATTTTCTGCACTTTCACAATTCTATCCTCTTTCATTCTCCATCCTGTTCCATCCTTCACAAAATTCAAATTATCAAACTAGACTTCCCACCAATACACTTTATCAAAATCAGAATTAACAAATGATTTCATACCTTCTCCTTTAACAAAACAAATGTTTCCTTTTACCTCTATCATTGTTCTAATTTTTTTTCTCCTCCCACCTTGTCTCCATTATGAAAAATCACTATTTCAATTCCTTCTGAAAGACATATCATCACTGCAATCCGATTTTGTTCACTCAAATAAGCATTATTAAAACAATCAAAAGACTCAATTTCTTTATTTCCTAACAAGTAATGAACACTATTAATCAAGGGACTTTTATCTTTCCCATCCTGCAACAAACTATCATCTTTAAGATCTTCATCTGTAACAATCTTTATATCAAGCAAGAGATCATCAAACCATTTCTCATTCACCTCTTCATCTTCTTCATCAATCATACCTTCATCTTCCAATGGGGTATTTTTTACAATATTCTTCTTTATGCTAATATTGTCATCTCTAAACAATTCATCTTCAACAAAACTTTCACAAAGATCAGGTTTTACCTCTTCTTTCTCCACCAAATCTTTCAATTTACCTCTCTTGAATGCTATCTTTACTGCTGTAACTTGCATTAGCAAATCATCATCTTCAACTTCATCCATGTCATCTACTAAACAAACCCTTGTACTACTACATACCTTTTCCTTTATTCCTTGCAATGGCTTCAACTTATGCTTCACTCCATCCTTCATCAATGAGTATGTATTAGCATACCCATCGTGTACTGCTTTCCTATCAAACTGCCAAGGTCTTCCCAATAACAAATGATAGACATCCATAGACATTATATCACACAAAATTTCATCATGATAATCACCAATCTTAAATTTTACAAGGAATTGTTCATTCACTAAAACCTTTTGATTATCTTCCAACCATGTTGTCCTGTAAGGATGTGGATGACTCTTCCTTTCCAATTGCAACTTTCTAACCATTTCTTCAGAGACTAAATTATTAGTGCTACCACCATCAATAATGACATTGCAAACCTTACCTTCACATTTACATCTTGTATGAAACAATCTCCTCCTTTGAATGGGTTCACTATTTTCATTCATCAAAAATCTCCTCATCATCAAGGCTTCACCATCTTCAGCTTCTTCGAAATGTGTTGAATGTGCATCTTCTCCATTTATGTTTGCTGCTATATTTTGATTTACGGTTCTTCTTCTTTTTCTTTCCTCCTCATGAGGACACTCGTATGAATTGTGCCCCTCTTCTCCACACTTGAAACACATTATTTTAAAATTTCCTCTTGCAAATCCCCTACCTGATCTTTCTCTTCCTCTAAAATTTTGATCATGGGGCTTGCTTGAGTTTTCACATCTTTCATCCTTGCTGCCCTTAATGTCTCTAATATGTTGTTCGTCCTCTTTTTGTTGCACATAAGCTTTATCCTTTCCCTTGTGTTTATTGTCAAACCTCTTGTTCAACCTCTCCTCTATCTTTAATGTGATTTGATATGCATCCTCCATTGTCACTACTCTAACCACTGTCATTTCTTCTTGAATGTTTGATCGCAGCCCTTTCATGTACCTTGAAATATTCTCCTTGGTTACTTCTGAATGTCCAATTCTTATGAGGATTTTATGGAATTATTTTGTATACTCTTTAACAATTTTGTTTCCTTGCTTCAAGCTTTGCATCTTTTTAAGTAATTCCAAGTCATAGTCTACTGGAATGAATTGTCTCTTCATTTTCTCTACCATTTTATCCCATCTTGTAATCTTCTCTTTTCCTTTTCTTCCTCTTTCCAACTTAATTTCTCTCCACCAGATTGAAGCATGTCGGACCTTCAATTTTGTCTCAGAAAACCTTACTCGTTTTGGGTCTCCAACTTCCTCAAATTCAAAATAATCTTCCATATCATTTATCTAGTCTATCGGTTCTTCTGGATTCAAACTACCATTAAAGGTAGGAACATCAATACTTGGTTTTTTTCCCATTTTTGTTAAAACCATTAACAATGGATCTCTTGCAACTGCTGCAACTTCCTCTCTTTGCTCAGTATTTAAACTAGCATTCTCTACGTTCTCATCTTCTTCATCATCACTTCTTGGGTCTTTATTTCTTGCAAATTCCCTTCTTATTTCTTCTTGTAGAGCCTCAACCTATCTACTCAAAGATCTAAAATCATCATGCCTTACAAAATTCTCTCCTCCTCCTCTTCCCCTTCCTCTTCCTCTTCCTCTAGCAAACATGGTTGCACACCCACAACACATAGGCACTGGTGCAAGCTGCCTCTCTTTGGCGGTCTGCTCACACACTCAAAATCAACCTTGCTCTAATACCACTATTCAATAGGGATTTAACACATGAAATCCCCTCACTTAAAACAAATCAAATGCACAAACAAATTACCCATAACAGATTTAAAATTTGTAATACAAACTTCTTATTTTTTCATTCAAATCACCAACAAGAAACATAAATACTTCCAAAATATGAAAATAAAATTATTGCAGCCTCTATGGATGATAAATATGCATAAAAATTGAAAATAAACTGATCTAAAATAGCAAGATCACCTAAGAATCATGCTTCATAAATTCTTTGCTCAAATCATCCATCCTTTCTCAACATCTCTAGCTTTGTAACCTGCAACATTCAACAAAAAATCTCTGTAGAATCTAGAATATACATTTCTAGAAAATATGCTGCTGTAAATAACTTCTTACACCTGCAAAAAAATGAGTTATTCCAACCCTCAAACAAGAACTATTCCCAACTCTTCATTCTTCCCCAAATCTGAAAATTTCTCCTTCAATTTCACTGTGAAAACCCTTCGTCCAAGCTTCCTTAACCCCCAATTTTGGCCTCTTTCAAAAATCCACGACCCAAACATGAAAAAGTCATTAAAACCCCTTTAGAAAATACATTTAATGCTCCAAAATCATTTTCAAACTCCTTTTTAAAAATTGCTAAAAATATTCACAAACAAGGGCTCAAATTGGAAAAATCAGTCAACTCCACTTCATGGACACCTTGATTCTCATTTCTACACTCTCGGAGTTAATTAATGTGTTTTCATAAATAATAACTTCCCCAAAAATGCATGCCAAGAATAGCATATTCCATAATTTGAATTTAAAAATTTAAAAACTTCCTCCTACACTATCTCCCACTTCAAAATTTGCAATTTGAAAACAAGACCAATTATTTATTACAATATTTTGGTTTTAATATTTCAATTTATTCTCCTACAAAATGAATTAGTAAACCTTTGAAAATCAAAATGTAAAAATTCTCTTTTTGGTTGTGCAGGATTGTCTGACCCCTTGGATGCTCCTGCATCAATTATAAAGATTTTTTTATGAATAAATGTCTATATTACCATTTATAAAATAGTGTTACACATCTTCATAAGAAAAATATGGATGAAAATAGTCACACCCCTAAATTTTAAATAGAGCTACAACTTGGAGCATAAAATTAAAAAACAAAGCTACTAAATGGTGAGAGCACTAACACTAGGGGGAGGAGGATCGTGGCCATCTAATTTTCCCCATACGTCACCAATATCGTATAGTATAAATCTAATACATTGTAAATATTATAATTATAAATTTATTAAAAATATATAAATTATATGTCCTACTAAAAATTTATTACATATGTAAATGAATAATTCATAAATTGTATTGAAAACTTGTGTATTTTTACGTCGATAGGCATAACTCTACAATGGAGCATCAGCAAATCTGTGAAAGAAAAAAAAAATCATTCTATTTTAATGTGTAATTATTTTTTCTTGGTTTTTTTAATTGTTTAAAGTGAACAGTATCACTAAATTCTATTTTATATAGATTACCTTAGAAAGATATATACTAGTATTATATATTACATTTGTCTAAAAATTATTGAATACTAAAACCCTGTAATAATTTTTTAATATGATAAACCTGTAGACATGCAAAATTAGCATCATGCATTTTATTAGGTCCTATTCATCAATTCATCAAATAAATCAAGTTTATTTATCAATCTCCTAAAGTCATCAGTTTAAATTAAATAAATCAACTTGATCCTAACATCACCCTCCTTGATTAAATAAATCAATCCTTTATTTAATTAAGTTTGAAATCACCTTTCATCCCTTTTTTATTTAAATAAATCAAAATATTCAAGTCAAAGGGCTCAAAGCATCTAATCATCATTAAGCTAAGCTAATCCTGATTAACCTAACCTAACCACCCATCACATCATCTAGCTTTTCCCACTTGCACCAATAAATCATTTTAATTCATTTATAAAATCATCATTTTCCCTCAACATGGCATCTTTGAGGAATATTCCCTCAAGTTTTAATTCAAAAGAAAGTTAAAATGTACATCCAACAAGGCATTTAATAGGTCTTACATGGCTCTTACATGTCCCTTTGCAAAGGTCAAACTCAGCATTTACTCTCAAATTCAAATTTGAAATCTCCCTCTCTTTGGCACATTGACCAAAATGTGCTCATTCCTCATCCTATCATATGATGACAAGTGGCCTCTTTTCATTGGCTTGTTTTTAGTCCCACATCCTCCATGTTTGGCATTCTTATCTCATTCTATTCTATAAATAAGGATCAACTCCATTGGTTTACTCCTCCACAATTCATGCAAAGTTACTCTCTTCTATTTGAGAGCTAATTTTTCCCATTCATCATCTTGATCATCAATATATCATCAACATAACTTGGAGCTTAGCAAAGGATTGGGAAAGGGCTTCTTTCCATAGAAGCACCAATCCAATATGGGATAAAGTTTTGACCATGTTTTTTTATGTTGGAAATTAGCTATTCTTGTTCTATTTAGTTTTGCATATTTTATCATGGTTAAGTATCTCATAGGGATGTTGAATTTAATATATTTCAAATAACTAACATGATATTATTATGTTAAGATTTAAACATGTGGCAGATTTTCACCATTCACATATGGCGCTAGAAGGAGGGCAGAAATATAGTCTTTATTTTTGTTTGCATCTGTTTATTGTTTCCTTTGGTTCAAAAATTGTTTTATGTTTTTCTTCCTCTATTGTTACAGCTCTTCAGTAAATATCTATGCATCATCCTTCAAGTTAGCAAACTCATTTATTGTTGGTTCATGACCTCTTTTGTATTAGGTGCAAACTTGTGAATATTTCTCTTGCTTGATGGACTATTCGTTATTAGCCAAAAATTTTTGTGAAACTAACCATTATCTGTATTTTATTGCAATCGAAGTGCATTTTATTTTTTTTATTGGATTTGATGGTATGTTGTCAAATTTGATTGTGATTTGGCTTAACTGTGCATTTGATTTGTCTTATTACCCTCTATCATCAGCATCGCACCCATTGTAGGTGTCTACCTTTATCTGAGAATATGAAGAAGCTTTCACCACTTTGAATCATGATCTTGGAATTCTTTCAGCCGCTTGTGTATGAAATCAAAGATCAGAAGCTGTAGATGAACAAAAAATATTGATTAAAAGTCAAATTTCTTTTGCATGCTAATGTTTCTAACAAGCTTGATAGGGATATATAGCACGTATATTTTGCGTTGAAATAGGTTTTCAAATCTGTTGGCAATCTTTGTATGTTGTTGAGCCACTTCTGCACTTGCATATTGCTTCTCTACGCTACATTATTGCAATCAAAAAATTCATTAGGTATGCATAAAAAAAATTTCTTGGAAATGGCTTTAGAATCTTTGCAGCTTGTGAGATGCTAATAGAGCTTTTCTTTGAGTGACCAGCATATCTTTCGTAGCTTCTCTTTGAGATTTTTTGTAGAGTCTCCTCTTCTTATTCTGCAATGAGCCCATTTACATTCGCTGACAACAATTTCATTCAAGAAATCCAAACACAGCCCACTTTTAGTGATTCACGTTCCTACCAAAATATTCAAGAAGAGATGAGATGGATATAGCCAAAGGAATGTCTATGTCAGCAAGCTACAAATGATAAGCAAAAGTAAAATCAGAAAAGTGGATGATTTCTTGGAGTTGCACGTGGAATGAAAAGCCGTCATTAGATGCTTCAATGGAATCCCACACTTGTTCTTCTAAATTAGACCTAGCAAACACATATCCACTTGCGTTATGCGCAGAGCAATCTTGACATCATTTTGTCAACATTTTGGCAAACACATACCCACTTGCGTTATGCGCAGAGCAATCTTGTTCTTGGAAAGATTGAATTGAAAGGATCAAGAAATTTTTTCCTGTATGTTACGAATGATGTTTGTTGGTGACAGGTATTAAATGTCTAATGCTAGTGTCTAGGACTGTGTTTGAAAAATCTGCAAGTTTCTCTGGTGAGATTTCGGCTGAAAGGACATGTGTATCAAGAGTGAATCGCTCTGCTACCTAAGAGTATTGCTAATTTTAGGAGGGTTAGTTCTTAATTGAATGCTCTATTAATATTTTCTTTTTGCACGCCATTTACTCAATTCGAAGTTTGCAGACTTTTCAAGCCTATGCCTATGCTTTCCCATACATTTCGCACGCCTAGGCTACATTATTCTCTCCACACATGCATTTTTCTCTCATGGCTGTGTAGGAATTTTTTTCTGTGTAGTCTACGAATGAGGTGAAGATAAGCATTGTCAGCTACTAGCCGCACCTCACTCCAAGAGAACGGGTGACCATAAAATGCACACTAGAGACCAAAACTCTTTAATAGCCCTACGAGTAACTTTCACTGCTCTTAATATCAAATCTGTACAAAGTAAGGGTATTTTACAAGTTGATTGCGCAGTCCTTGGTAAAATCACTGAAACACAATCTTGTTTCATTTTCTTTGCTTATGTACATGTTTATTTAGTGCAGGCCCTCCATGATCTTGCAACCACACGTATATCCTACTTTTTGGCAAAGTCCTTTACGGAGTTTTGAATAAACAACCTGGAGTTGTTCGACGCACCATCATTGCATTACTTCTTTTGCAACACATTTTGTTTTATTAGTTCTAAATGTTATAATGCCCAATTCAAATTTTGTGGGCACATTTAACAAGTGTTTGTTTTGTCCGGATGTATGCTAATCCATGGCCGCATCAGCACCGTCATCATCAGGTCACGACTCGTTATTTTTAGGGATTGCAGATTTTTTTTTTTTGTTTTTTCCATTTTGATTCATCCAAGCTGTGATCTGATCTGCACAACGAAAAATCATGAGTAGTTTGCTTCTTCTTCGCATCGTCACTAACTTATTCTTCTTTTCTTTGATGGCTTGGTGAGAATTGTTGAAGTCGTTCCAAGTTAAATGTTTTATTTGCAGGATGAATTAGAAGAGGGTCGTTCAAAATCTGTTTGTTAGTGAAGTATGTTTTGGGATAGGGGTCTATTGGTTTGTCAATATTTTAGTGTGTGCGGGCAATTTTATGTTAACATTTGCACATATGTAATTTAGATATTTTATCTTTGCGGGGTCATCACTATTTTGGATGTTTCGGTGCTAAGTATTTTCAATTAGTCAATTCTTCTAGAACACAATGAAAGGGAATTCATAAATGCACATAAGCACCTTTGAATGATGTTAATATTTGGGGACAAGAATCATCTGATTTGTATAACTATATTAGCAGATTAAATTGTTGTGAATCTTCATCTATGTGCAAAATCAGGATTCTTATTAATGCTTCATTTTATTTTTAAAATCATTAGTATTGTTTGAGGTTGATGATTAACATGAAGTTAATTAAATAATTAAATCCTCACATGATTACCTTCTTTTCTTTTTCTTGTAGGTGTAAAGGAAAATGAGGAAGTAAGGAAGGAAAACGAAGGAGGAAGGATTTTTCATTCGAAGGACTAGCAGGCGATCTTGAACAAATCTTGGAGGATTGAAGCCTTAAAACTCGAAATCAAAAAAGCATTTTTCAATGCTTAAGACTTTCGTTATACGCTTTAGTTTTATGTTTTGAACCAACTTACTTTTTGGATTCTAAAAAGAACAACTCGTGAAAGCTTTCATTTTTTGTGACAAGGAACTTAAAATGAACTTTAGGAAAACTTACTAAAGTTGATTTCCATATTTAACAAATCAAATTTTCACATTTTATTTGGTGCTTAAAAAAAAAAACAAACTCACAATTGCTTTGAAAGGCTAAAATGAACATGTGTGTTTTATGCTTTGTAATCCTTTTTGCAAAATAATCTCATCTAAAAAGGCATATGCACTTCTCTCGCGCTTCACGGCGATCTTGAGAATCAAAAGTATTTTTGATGACATTAAGTTGCATAAAATATTGCCTTCACACTTCAATTTGGGTTTAAAATTGAACAAGATCTTGTGCAAGTGTGAGTGGGGGAATTATCACATATATTCTCTCTCTTTGTTGCCATCAAAGATTGATTGAGTTACGGATTTTTTCTTCACTCAATTTTGTTTATCCTAGAGGGCCTGCCTTGGGGAAAAAGTACTCACCCAAGGGAATGACTCAACTGGTAACATTCTAAAGCCAAGAGTATTTCCAACCGGGATATAAATGTGGGTATTGGAGTAAACGCTAATATCACGCGATTGATTCTGACAAGATGGATCCAAAAGGGGACTCTTGTCGTATGGGTCAATCTCCACAAATGGAAAGTCTGAAACAAAACCCTTGTTTGTAGTGGCCTATTAACTCATTCACCGAGTTTATCAAAGTGGTGCATTGGAACTTAGATTCCAAGAAGTTACTTGCCATGTCCGATCTTGGTTAAAGTATGGTTAAGACTTCATTCTTAACATACCTTTATACTCTCCTTGGTTGCATGTAAAATCATCTCTTCTTCTATGAAGGGCATGAGGCAAGCCCACCAAGAAAAATGTACCAATTGAGCTAGGATGTTATATTGCTTGTGAGTTCGTTTGAAAACATAGTGCTTTGATCGAAAACATTGGAAAACCAACATTCAACATGAGCATCGAATCTCAAACCCTTTAAGAGAAGCAAATATCCTTGAACAAATTCACATGTTATTGCTTGCCCTTGGGATTTGTATACTTAGAGGCTTCTAAACATTTGGATTTCATCTCAATTTTCTCCTACTAAGGTCAACAATAGGTAACTCTTGCCTCAAATTTCCTTGGTTTCCGCATAATACACTTTGTGGGATAAGGGGAAAGTTAGGACATTGGACATTCAGTTCAAAATCTAACCAAGAGTGTGTTTGTGGTAAAAACAATCCATTAAGCAAATATTAAATCAATTGGACCCCACACATGTGCTTGGCATCTTTTGGTCATATGGTTTTCATGCAAACATTGGTCTTTTGATTTTGAATTACTTTTAGAGAAAGGCATGTTCTTCACTATCTTGGTCTCGGAAACAAGTCCTTCCTAGGTTCATTTAGGATCAAATCAAACATTTCACCCATCCCAAACACTTATCAAAATCCATCCTACCAAAAAACTTTAGATATTTGGAAACATCATTATCTAGACTTGGGTACATCCTTAAATCAAATCAAAATCATTTGTTTAGTTAGGTGTGTGGGAATGCATGCTTTCTCATACATTTAATTAAATCAGCAATCCTTTGAGAAAATTCATCCTAAGATCACATCTAACATCTTAGGGTTTACAAGTTCATTATCCAAATCAAAAACAATCAAAATCAAACCCTAAGTCTAGCATTGATCCAAAGTCCCTAAACGTTCAACACTCGTATCATTTACCCCTTTCATCTTTCATCTCGTCATTGGTCCTAAGAACCTTAGAGGTCACTTTTGCAACAAGGTCAAAACACAAGAGGAACATGGAATATAAACTTGATCCATACATCATGAGTAATCTAAGTCAACTAAGCTATCAAATCCTTACAACGTCGATTAATTATCAACACTCACATCTATACAAACCATACATGGGATCATTACCTTCGACAAATGTCAATAGTTCAAAAAATGTGAGTATGCCCAAATCAAAGTTTGGGACACCTTTCCCAATGGTAGATTTAAATCCAAGTCCAAACCTACAAATCCACCAACCGAACAATCAATGCATGAGCCTTCAAACGAACAGCATCATCCCACCAAATACCTACATGCCAAATGAGAATGTACCAAGTACAAGTTTTCCAAACATGAATCCAGCAAACTTTGGGATAAATATGTTTGTGAATCATACAAATGTTGTTCAAAGTCCAAACATGATGTTAACAAATCCATGTATTAATCCAAGTCAAGGTAACACCATGCAAAATCAAAGTTACCTAAATCAACGCAATATGATTCCCAATCACAACAATGTTCAATTTAAACCTATCATACCAAATTTGAGTGTCATCCCAAATCAGAACATTGTCCAAAGTCAAACACCACAAGTATGCATCTCAAATTTTCTTGAACAAAAACCAAATCAACTATATCAAGGGAATCAAGATCGAAATCAAGATCAAATTTGGCGAGATCAAATTGCTACACTTACCAAAATAGTTGAGTCATTGCGCCAAGAGACATCTCCACCACCATTACCCATATCAACATCATTCCTTGGTTTAGGGATTCCCCCTTTACCTAGCACCAATCACTCCTTCCAAATCAATCCACCTAACACCAATCAAGCCATCACATCAAATCCTTTGAATATACCATCGACATCGCACCAACAGATGGTATCTAATCAAATGACAACATCAATCCCAACGAATCAAAATATGGTCTCCCAAGGACCTATCACCTCGGTCATTCCAACCATTCCTATCACTTCGATCATTCCAACCACCCCTATCACACCCATCATATCTCAACCCCTCACTACCATGATCACTCTAAGCATATCTCAACCACTTGTCACTACATCCAACACAATTCCAAATCCACCACCACTACCACCAAAACCAAACATAGCAAGACAATATAACATTGCACTAATAGCTCACCAGGCCTACCAAAAGGCCATCCAACAATATCTAGCCACGCAACAAGCAACACGAGCTCAACAAGTGCAACAAACCTCTCAAGCTTCCCAAGCCTCTGAAGCTACCCAACAAACACAAGCACAAACATGAAAAATGATAACTATTGGGGATAACAATGAACATTAAACCACTGGTGATAGCATTGACAATCTCCCCACCATAATTGCTGAAAGCAATGATCACGATCTATCCATCAAAGAGCACATTGAAGATGTTTCTATCTCGTCTGAAGATCAAATTAACATATGTCAAGAGTCACTTCTCAATCATGATCAAAATCTACCAACAATACCCAGCAATGATCCAATTCAAGAAATGTCAACATCACTTGAAGACATTCACAATCTCTTTGCTACAATTGTTGAAAACAATGTTCAAAATCTCTCAATTAAGGAGCACATTGAGGATGTTTCTACCCCATCCGATGATCAACTCACCATACATCAAGAGCCACTTTTTAGCAATTTATTTCAAGGAGTGTTAGGATTATTCGATCCTATTGACATAATGCACAATCCATCGACCAATGATCATATTGAAAATGTCTCTACATTGCCTTATGAGTTAGAGGACATATCTCAAGAATTTATTCCAAAGCATGATCAAAATCTTTCACCAAGGTCTAGCAATGGTCCCTTACAAGACATGTTGACCCCCTTTGACCTCATGGTTACTATGATAGGGAGAATTTATGTGCTAGAAAATGAACAGCAAGAAAAAGAGTGCAAAATAACACTAAAAACAACCTACACCTCAAGATTAGCCTAGTTGGATTCAATACAAAGTAAAAATGACAAAATGAAACTTTATACCTTGTCTCGAATCGATCCTTTGGTTGGCCCTTCGATCTTTAGTGTTGTATGCTCCTTGGATGGCACAAGATTCAAGCTAGATGATGATATGATAATGGATGCAAGTGGATGCAAGTGTAAAAATGGCTAAGTATGGATTCTAGGAAAAATTTGCAAGAGTTTAGCTACAATGCATGATCTCTCCAAAAATGAGAGAAAAGAGGGGGTATTTATAGAGAATTTGGAATTCTCTAGAGAAATGAATGGTCAAGATTAAGCCACCAAGATCAAGATGTAGGGCTATGGTGAGTTGAGAATTCACAAGCCCTCACATCTTGACATGTGGCATGTGAAGTGGCTCAAAAAGGTGATGTGTACATGAGGTGGAGTGGTAGTACATGACATGGATGGAGTACATAGTACCTTGGGATTGGGACAAGACCTCCTCATAAAGGAGGTACTTGTCCCCATGTGGGTGAGAGGACATATGGAGAATTAAAAATTTGTCAAATATTCTCATGGGGAAGAGAGAAGGAATTTAAAATTCCTTTAAATGCATTGGGGGATTAAATGTGAATTAAAAATTCACATGGGGAATGGAGATGTCTTGTTCAAAAAGAGAAATCTTTTAATTAAGTTGACTAAGGACACATTCCATAAATGATATGGGGATTAGAGATGACCTAATTATGTGATTAAGGTTGTGCAAGTACTTGATTAGACTAATTAAAGACTCATTAGAGGCAAGTGGGAAATTATGAAGGATGGGACTCTAATGATGATTAGGGGTGTGCACATTTTAATCATAAATTAATTATGAATAAGAAAGGGGGTTAGATTGCTAAAAGGGATTAGAGGCCAACTTTCAAAAGTTGGAGGATGTGACAATGAGAGAGAAAATAGGGAATTTAAAAATAAATTTAAAATTTCAAAAGATGATATGACTAAATTAAATAAAGTGATGCATTTATTTAATTTAGAGAGGAAAGAGGGGAAAAGTATTTATTAAATTAAATACTTTGGGAAACCTTATGCAAGAAACACAATATTAATTAAATGAATGATTTAATTAATACCGGTAAAGAGGACGATTTTAAAAGAGCAAAGGGATGATTAAGAAGATGACTTTGACCATATGGAAGTGGTCAAATTTGGATGTCTATAGTTATAGATACTGAGAGAATCCTCAACTCAACACTTGATCCAAAATCACTCAAAAATCAAGAGGATATCGAACCACTTACCATGACTACTGATGATGTCCAAAAACCCTTTGTAAGAAATCCATCCTTTGAAATTGACCCATGTCAAGAATGTGATCTAAAGCATGTCGAAAGTAACTCTGAAATCATTCAAGATCAAGAATTTGTATCTTTAAGATACTACAATAATCTAATGGACACTCTCCTATCTATGCAAGATGATCACATCCATGTAGCACATACTCCTCCATCTAACCATGAGATGCTTTTCGTGGATGGACACATAGATGATCTTCATTCAGAACAGGATCCCTTTATTCTTGACATTGTTACACAAAAAGAGCAGGTTATTGATTTGTACAGTCAAAAAGAGTTGTCAACATCAGGATCAGATATATCCCAAATTCAAACTGAGGACATCAGGTATGAGGATATCCAACATTATCCACTCAATGAAACAAGTCAGACAAAATAGTATAATCTAGAGTTAGAGAGGAGCAAATTGAACTAACGCCATCTACAGTGGCTATCTATCAGAGAATGCTTATTGAACAAGACATCTCAGAACAGGAAGAATCAAAGAAAAAAGGTACTACTTCCATAATACTAGGGGCAACTTTATCTAATGCAAGCATCAACATAGGGAGCACGAAGAATCTTTATGGTGAAACCATTGCCAATACTACAACCAGCCATGTCATGAATCTTCATCCACCCATCACCCCATCCATGAATTGGGACCAACGTCAAAAGAAAGAATTGAATCAAAGTACGAGGAACATCATCAAAGCAAAAGAAGCTGAGAAGCATAATGGACAAATCAAATACATATGGATACCAAATAATACAAAGAAAGATTATCCCTATCAAACTCCATCAGTCAAAGAAACTATGGGGAAAAATAAAAAAGGGAAAAGTATCCATCAAAGATGTCCACAAAAGCAAAAGCAGGCTTTTCAACTGATGTACAAAGTGTATCAAGCAATTGGTCCTAATTCCCTTCACACTTTCGTATACACCCATCATTGCTCATCTTCCCAAGTTTGGAGAGTCAAACGTTCCAAACTGTCAACCAATCCATCTCTTATCCCTAAACTCACTCCATCCACGCCTCCACGCATGATATCCAATTCTCACATTGACCGGGTATTGGCAGCAACTCTTCATCATAAGGATTCAGAAGGCACTCTATCACGATGTGCGCACAAAGACAGAGTTAACCCCGGTATCAACGAAGCAGATCAGAAATCTCAAAAGTTGCATTCAAGTGCACGTATCTTAGCAAAGAAACTTCTTCAAGCAGGCTATCAATGGCACATCATGATAGGGGCATCTACATCAGCAACACCTTGTGATTCAACATGAGTTTAAAATCTTTCAGAAAAAACCAAAAAAATCAAAAAATATGAAAATCCAAAAAAATCAGAAAAGGGATTGAAAAAAGTAAAGAGAAAAAAGTCGTCCTCTAGTGAAAACCACATGGGCGGCGCTTTGGGAAAAACCATGATGAAAACCTGGTAAACAGGCGTCATGTGTAGAATCGAGCATCTATGTGTGCCAGTTCAGGTGAAAGCATCTCATCCCATCTGTAATAAATCTAGCATTCCATCCATCTCAACCATAATAAATCCATTTCATCCATGAACCAATTATCCAATCCATCTTTATCCATCATCCAAGTTATCTTGATCTTGATGAAAGTTTGGGGCACATTTTATGCTTGCTTATGGTAAAAATCTTGACATGGGCCGTTTTCATTGATCCCATCCTATGCAACATTATCTGACCATAAAGCATTATCCAATGAGCACTATTTATCTAAATACCTTATCTTATTGCAAGATAATCCTTGGCATCCTTTGCATGCTTACTATATTCATCCATCCACACACCTATCCAAGCACCCATCCATGACATTCCCTACATTGCTAGACACTGGGGACAGATATGTACATCTTGCTTCGAGAATAAATCTTGGTCCATATCCTCCAACTTATGTGGTGATCTGAACATTGGAAAAATATAAAATCAAATTGGTCAAAGCATTTGTGAGCAAAAATCCAAATCACTAGCCCATGGCATAATTTGACAAGAAGATGTTCCTTATCAGTCTTCATTTTTCATCAAACATCAATCCAAGTAATCACTATCATTTGCATCTAATTTGTACTTCAAACATCACATCAAATCATTCGAACAACTTTTGTTCCAAATCAAGCTTCATCAATCATGATCAATCAAATCCAATCAAAAAATCATCAAATTGGGATATCGTTGTGTTGCTTAAAACTATCCTTACATTGTTGTGCATCCTCAACAATGTTATCATCATCAATCAATCCTTTCATTGTTGTGCATCATCAATTCTAATCAATCAATCCTTGCATTGTTGTGTATCCTCAACAATGTTATCATCATCATCAATCCATCAATTTGATCAATCAACCTTAGCTTGGTTTTCAACAAAATCCCCAAACAGAGCACTGATATCATCATGCATATCCATATCCAAATCGTCAAAATCATGCGAAAATCCAAAAACATCCAAATCACATCAAAATCCAAAAAACATCTAAAACCAAGAAAATCCAAAAACATTGAAAATGTCAAAAAAAATCAAAAACATTCATAAAATCTCGAACCCCAAAACATTTGAAAAAATCAAAAATCAAAACATTTGTAAAATCTTGAAAATACCAAAAATAGCCTCAAAACATTTCAAAAAGAGCAAAACATTCAAAAAACCAAAAATCCATCCATCCCATTTCGCTTTCACTCGAAATAATCAATCATCCATAATAAATAGATCATCACATTCATCCTTTGGCAACACAAAAGAAACAATCATAGCACTCAGTGAAAACAAACTTCAAATGCAAAATCAAAATTGAAGCAACAAATCTTTAAAACAAAATCAAACTCTTGATCATTTTCAGACATGTCAATCAACCTTATATCAACAGCCTTTCAAATCAACTTATCAAACCTCAATCATCCTATACAATGCGTCAGGATCATTCCGGCAATATCATTTTGGATATCACTTGGATTCTTATCCTATCAAAACACATCTCTTTGGATAGAGATATGAAGAACATTGGCTTGTTTGCACGTACTTGATCTTTTCTTTTGATTTATCTTATTGCACTCATTCCAAGGACCTCTCGATGATATCTGAACAAAGTATTTAGAGAGATAGGAATGGGGCAACGATCATAATCCTTTTGTCTGTTGTGCTTGTTGGACGTTCTTGTAATATAACTTGGCGAATACTCGCTTTGTTAGGTACGTCCTAGCAAGGTTTTCATATGTCAAGTGTGAACAAGAATACTCCAATCTGTTTGTCGAGTCAAATTCCATCACACTAGGTACAATGCCATCCTGGTTCTTTATACCTTGATGCATCGTATCTACATGTGTAATCAAACATAAGGTAAGTATCCCTTTTAAAATCCCAATCCTTGATAAGAAAATCATCATCTATCATCATCATTTCTCATCATCATCTCTCATCAAGTTGGCTTGTTGGATCCTCTTGTCATCATCTAATGTCTTCTTTTTCGCACTAACATCATGTCATGAATAATTAATCATCACCACCAATGCATCCATCCTGCATCCACAAAACCATCAGTAGTTGACATATTATCTCACATGCATGTTCATCATCATAATATAGATCTGTTAGTCTAAGCATCTACATAAATCATACATATTCATAATCACAACATATCACATCATCCATCTCATCCATCCCACATCATATCATCATTTAAGTTGTTTAGGATAATATAGATTTGTTATTCTAAGCATCTTAAAATCATCTCATTTGCATCATCATCCATAACCATCCATTTTGAACCTCTTTATCGTGAGATCAACCCTCAAATAGAATCTTTTCGCTCGATCTCCTGAGGGGGAAATGTACTAGTGTACTTCTTTCCACTGGGGCATCCGAAAAATAAGAAATTTTTTGAATTTTGATCGCGGCAAGTTTATTCTTTGAACCAATGCAACAAGTGCATTGCTTCAAAGAGGGGAAAAATGTAGACATGCAAAATTAGCATCATGCATTTTATTATGTCATATTCATTCATTCATCAAATAAATTAAGTTTATTTATCAATCTCCTAAATTCGTCAATTTAAATTAAATAAATCAACTTGATCCTAACATCACCCTCCTTGATTAAATAAATCAATCCTTTATTTAATTAAGTTTGAAATCACCTTTAATCCCTTTTTTATTTAAATAAATCAAAATATTCAAGTCAAAGGGCTCAAAGCATCTAATCATCATTAAGCTAAGCTAATCCTGATTAACCTAACCTAACCACCCATCACATCCTCTAGCTTTTCCCACTTGCACCAATAAATCATTTTAATTTATTTATAAAATCATCATTTTCCCTCAACATGGCATCTTTGAGGAATATTCCCTCAAGTTTTAATTCAAAAGCAAGTTGAAATGTACATCCAACAAGGCATTTAATAGGTCTTACATGGCTCTTACATGTCCCTTTGCAAAGGACAAACTCAACATTTACTCTCAAATTCAAATTTGAAATCTCCCTCTCTTTGGCACATTGACCAAAATGTGCTCATTCCTCATCCTATCATATGATGACAAGTGGCCTCTTTTCATTGGCTTGTTTTTAGTCCCACATCCTCCATGTTTGGCATTCTTATCTCATTCTATTCTATAAATAAGGATCAACTCCATTGGTTTACTCCTCCACAATTCATGCAAAGTTACTCTCTTCTATTTGAGAGCTAATTTTTCCCATTCATCATCTTGATCATCAATATATCATCAACATAACTTGGAGCTTAGCAAACGATTGGGAAAGGGCTTCTTTCCATAGAAGCACCAATCCAATATGGGATAAATTTTTTACCATGTTTTTATATGTTGGCAATTAGCTATTCTTGTTCTATTTAGTTTTGCATATTTTATAATGGTTAAGTATCTCATAGGGATGTTGAATTTAATATGTTTCAAATAACTAACATGATATTATTATGTTAAGATTTAAAAATGTGGTAGATTTTCACCATTCACAAAACCTAACCCTGAATACATATTGAAACAATAACAATTCTTAAAATATATAGTATACATCAAGAAACATTGAATAACTTCCCAATATTTTTGGTCAATAAATTTGCTAGTTTATTTTCTCAATTGAAATATGGAAATCAAAAAGCCATTGACCGGTCTCTACCATAGAGAACGGCCCTTCTTATTTACAATTCAATTGGAGACATGAAAACAAAATCAGAAAGAAAAAAATGTTACGCAATCATTAAACAAAATGTATTCTTTTGATCTAAAAAGCAACCAATCATGTGATTCCACATCAGTTCTCAATAAAACATGTTGTGAATGCACAAGTATTGGTCTCACTTATTTTTTTGGGCCTTTTTGGACACCTTGACAAAAAGCATGTTGATGTGGCATCATATTTGATGATGTGACCCTGAAACCTTAGTTATAAGCAGGGGACTTGCGAAGTAACCTGCTACAAAAAATTGGGAATGATTTGAAATTTCCACGTAGGATAATTAGAAGTGAAGTTAGGGTGCACAACTAGTGGGTCCTCTCCCCTAATTTGTCAAAGCACATTTTTGTCTGATCTCACCAGCAGTACCGATGAGGACACCAATTTTCCCTATCTTCTCCATTGACAAGGCGAAATTGGAGAAAAATGTAGAGCTTTGTGACTCTGCTCTCAAATATGATCTTGTCTCCTTATCTATGATGAGTGCAGCATCCGACTGGAAGAGCCATCTCTACTAAATTCTAAATTTGAGAAATAATTGGTGTCAAAAGTATTAAAGCTGCCCAAATCCATCTCTACCCATTTAGTGGTGTCACCGGGCTTGCATTTCATCTTAAGCTGCACAGCATAGGTTTTGTCTAAGGTCAGGTCCATGTCTCCCTTTCCGCTGAAATTGTACAACCTGTTGTTAAACGAGTTGCAATGGATTGTGTCGATGGTGTGCCCACCTGCATTCTATTTTTTTCACTGTAGAGCATAAGAAAATATAAATTGTTGCATTGATTTCGATCGGATTCCAAACTGCCACTACATATGTAGCTTACAATTTATAGCAATGCATGTTAGGAAACTATTTCTACGCACCTGATAACACAACAAGATCTTTCACAGTCAGCTTGATATTGGTGAATATTGATTTAAGTTGGGAGAAGTTTTCGTTGGCAGGTGGAAGATTTGTGAAGGCGTCTGTGTCTCGGGCCACCATGATTTATGTGTAAACCTAAAATAATTCTCACATTGAAGCATCCTAAATTGCTTGAGATGAGTTTTGAACCATCGTGGGAATACTTTGAAGATGATGAAGAATTGAAATAAATTTTAGGAGTTTATGATAAACCATCTACTCTTCCTCAAAATAAAAAAGGTTACATGTGCTATGATAAGCACCAAACAAAACAATGGAGAAAAGGAAAGTAGTGAGATGGACATGAGTAAAAAAGAATACAACCCTAAATTTCCAAAACCAAGTGCACTTCCTCTAGGAGATACAATTGACATACCAATGGATATCAATGATAAGGAGAAAGTAATTAAGATAGGAAAGTGGCTTGATGATGAAGAACAAGAAGATCAGACAATTTTACTCAATGAATTTCTTGAACTTTTTGCTTGGAATTATTTGGATATGCTAGGAATCGATGCTAAGATAGTGACACACAACATAGTCCTTGCTAAAAATGCTAAACCAGTTAGACAAAATATATGAAAGATGAAACCTAAGATAGCCTTGCTAGTTAAGGGAGAGATTGAAAAAATCCTTGAGGTTGGTTTCATAAGACCTATAGATTATTCTCCTTGGATCTTGAACATTGTTGTAGTCACAAAACTCAATAATTGTATTAGGATGTGTACGGATTTTCGTGATTTGAATAAAGAATCTTTAAAATATGACTTTCCCCTTCCTAATATTGAAATGATATTAGACTCGACTGCGAGACATGCTTTGTTGTCATTCATGGATGAATTTTTTGGGTATAATCAAATTCTATCAACCCTCAAGATCAATACAAAATAGCATTTATAACTGTTTGGGGAACATTTTGTTGGTTCATGGTGTCTTTTGGACTCAAGAATGCAGGAGCAACATATCAATGAGCTATGACATTAATATTTCATGATTACATACATAAGATTTTGGAAGATTTTGTTGACGATATTCTAGCAAAATATTTAACTAGACAAGAAAATGTAAATATCCTCTGGAAGATCTTTGAGTGCATGTGAAAATACAACATGAGATTGAATCCGAAAAAGTGTGTCTTTGGTGTATATAGTGGAAAACTTTTAGGTTTTATCATATCTCGCAGAGGCATCGAGGTGGACACAAAGAAAATTGATGCAATGGTTAACATGCCACTCCTAGAAACATCTCTCAATTTTGCACCTTACAAGGAAGAATTAAAGCCATCCATCATTTTGTAGCATCTTTAGTGGATCAAACATTACCATTTACACATCTCCTTAAGAAAGATGTGCACTTTGATTGGAACGAGGATTGTAAACAGGATTTTGAGATTTTGAAGGATTATCTTGCTACTCCACCTATTTTACAACCCGTTATGCAAAACAAATCATTCATCATTTACACAGTAGCATCAACCCATGCTCTCACAACATTGTTGGCTCAACAAGATGAAAATAGTACAAATAGCATCATGTTTATTACATTAGCCAAACTTTGATTGATTATGAGAAATGATACACAATGATAGGAAAACAATATTTGGCCTTTGTATTTGCTACAAGTAAACTGAGACATTACTTACTAAATGTTGAAATACATGTGATGATGAAATTCGATCCTCTAAAACATTTTTTTAGTAAAATAGATTTATCAGAACGCTTAGCTAAATGGGTTATGTTGTTAACTGAGTTTAACCTTAAGTTTGTTTCACAAAGAGCAATCAAAGGACAAGCCTTAACTGACCACTTAGTGGATGCTCCCTCACCCTTGGAATTACCTAATGTAGAAACATTGCCTAATGAGAATGTGTGGACTATTCAGAAAAATGAAGACACATGGGAATTATACTTTGACGAATCTAAGTGTAGAACAGGCTCTGGTGCTGAAGTTATAATAGTCTTGCCTGCAAGGAAGCCTGTTCGCTTATCCTATCGATTAAACTTCCTATGCACCAACAACACGATGAAATATGAAGCATTAATTGTTGGTTTGCACACTATTTTAGCTTTGGGAGTTTGAAATATTAAAATATTTGGTGATTCACAATTAGTCATTAAGAAAATCAATGGGGCATATCAATTGAAGCATGACAAATTATTGAAATACAAGGATCTCACAATGAATTTGTTAGAGAAGTTTGAATCATCTACCATTGATAACATCCCACGACAAGATAATCAGCATGTAGATGTAATGGCAAGTGCGGCCTCTCTTATATCCCCTCAAGATCCTTCAAAGTATTTCAAATTTATTTTCCATACAATTATGAAACCATCAATCAAACCCAAAGCCGAAGAAGTATTATCAATAACTATGGAAAGCTCTAGTGAATGGTATACACCGATATTTAATTATTTAAAAGAAGGTAGCTTTCTTGAGTTGAAAACTAAGAATACTAGAGATTGTCTTCACAAACTCGCAAATAAGTATATAATTCTCACCAATGTGTTATATCGAAGATCCTTTAACGGTCTTTTACTTAGATGCCTGAGAGAATCTGAAATCCCCATAGCACTTGAAGAGGCTCATGCAGGTGCCTGTGGAGGTCATTTTGGAGGAAGATCATTAGTTCAAAAACTCGTTCTCATGGGATTCTACTGGAGACATATGGAAAAATACTGCTTTGAGTATGTTAAGAGATGTCACAAATGTCAAGAACATAGCAATATGATCCATGCTCCTACTTCTGAGCTTCGGGCCCAAATTCTTATTTGGTCGTTCTTAGTATGGGGACTGGATCTAATTAGAAAAATCTCACCATCTTCCTCCGTCGGACATACTTTTATAATCATCATGATAGATTATTTCACAAAATGGGTAGAAGATATTCCTCTTTGATCAACAACTATTGATGTGATATGTCGTTTCATATTGTAATACATTATTGCTCACTTTGGACTTCCTTCAATGTTAGTTTCCAATAATGGCACACCATTCAAGAATAATGATGTGAAGAACCTAGGAACATTTAACATCCAACATCACTTTTCAACACCTTACTACCCGCAATCTAATGGTCAAGTTGAATCAACTAATAAAACCCTAGAGCAAATCCTAAGGAAGACAGTAAACAAACACAATAAGGATTGGCGCACACAGTTGACCTATGCATTATGGGCTTACCATACTAGTATACGGAAATCGACCAGGATAACTCCTTATATGGTACTGAGGTGATTATACCCCTGGTGTTAGAAATCCTTATGTTAAGGATTGTTCTTCAAGGATTCATTGATGACAAAACTTATAAAGAACAACTATTGCATCAACTTGAGATGCTCGATGAACAATGCATTAACGCTCTTGAACATCTCCAAGCTTATGCTAGAAAATTGCAGCATAGTTACAACAATCATGTCATCCTTCGTGTATTCAACAAGGGTGATTTGGTGTTATTCAAAAATCAACATAACATTAATGTCGACCCAATTGAAAAAGGAAAATTCAGTCCTAATTGGTTATGACCTTATATAATTAATGAAAGTTATGGGTCTAGAGCATACACGTTAACAGAAATGGATGGTACACCTCTTAAAGAACCTATAAATGTCGTGCATTTGCATCGGTAGTACATCTAACCTTCTTGAATAGTGTGAATGATAAAGCAATGATGTTAGAGTTAGTAGATGATGTTTTATGTGCTCTCACATTGCTTCGTTCTTGACAAACAATTATTTGCATGTCTTGAATACTAAAGTAATTATTTAAATTAAATTTTAGATGGTTTCTTTAGATTTCATGCTATTCAAGATAATCTTGTGTGTTATGTTAGATTAGATCCTTATATGCATTTAATGTTCTTCAATTAGATCATAGGTGCATTTAATTTAATATAACATACTTAATCACAATGTTGCATCTAAAAAGAAACTAGAATCATTTTTAATTAGAGATCACATTAAACATGTTAAATCATGGAGACATTCATTAATTAGTCTTATAAAAATTATTTGATCAATCACATTGCCATTTAACATTTAACATGTAAACACAAGTAACAAAACATCAAATGATTATATATATATATATATATATATATCAAAGTTTTGTGTACAAGTCACCAATATATACAATGCTAATGAGGTCTGTGACAACTAGATCCCTCAGGATTTGGTGTTCACATCTATCTAGAGGTGGTACGTTAGGAGACGATGGTATGTGATCGTGATCACAAGCCGCCGAGTACATTCAGAGCATATTGTAAACCATGTACTTGTCCAAGGGCCTCCCACTAATCCTCAGCTAGATGGTCTCCCTCTACCTATAGTTTGGCTACCTCTAAATAAAGTCTCTCAACCTCTGTTGGGGCTCGAGATGACTAAGCATCCTCAATAGCCTCGATTCAGTGGGTGTGCCTCCTGACACTCTCATATGCTACCCACAGTTTGACATATGGCTCGAATAGCTCTGGATCTTGCTTCACGAAAGGTGGGGGCACATAGTCTATATCAGTAGCCTCCTCATAAACTAAGGGTGGTACTATCTTGGCAGCCACCTGACGATAGAGATCATGAAGGTCTCACACAACTCCTACAAGATAAAAATCATAAATATAATCAGTACACATTATGATATATATATATGAGCATAGAATTAAAGCATAAAGCATGGCAATAAATAAAATATCATCACCTAGCTCTATGGCTGGCTATGTGAAGAAATCCTCGTCGTGTGTAGGGGCATGGAGGATGTGCTAGCATCTCCATGACTATAGTTGTTGGTACCTACTACAGCTACTAACCATGATCTAGAGACACAAGTAGGAGCTAGCTCTCCCCACTCATGGCCCACTAGATCCTCATCTACTACCTCATCACCCTCAGTCATCAGCTGCTCCTCCTCATTCGCCTCCTACTGGCCATCATATTCAAGATATGTAGCCTCGTCATACTCCTCATCTATCACATCTGTGAATGTCTGTAGGCTTGAAGTGTGTCTCCTGAACTCTATCCTCCTCCTAGTCTTCGTGATCTAGGAGTGACTCAACATCACCTATCGGCTCATCCATCAGGAATACAAGAGCCATCTATGCTATTGACCACCACTCCTCATAGGCATCTATGGTATTGATGTCATCAACATCAGAGAATGAAGGCATATCATGATCCTCATCATCGAAGTCACTATAGATGACATCGTTAGTAGTGAACCATCTAGCATTGTCGAGCCTCCAAGCACTCTATGATGGTCTCCTAAAAAAGGGTCATGCCATGGGTGGTATCTAGACCTATCCAAACTATCACATGACGTGATCATAGTAGAAAGGTTGTACTATGTAATCATGTTTTCCTATCAAAAAAATTTCCATCTGTAATCTCCTTGTCTTACAAGTCTCATCTGACCATTGTGGTATAAGCTGGTAAGGTCTCCATATGATCTCCTCCCCATCTAGTCAGTTGAATCAAACTCTCCAAAAATTCAAGTCACCATACTACCATAGTCATCGTAGTGGATAGTTGAATGAGCGAGGATACCCTAGGGTTGATGCACATGGAAATCCTATCATCCTGGTGCACGTGATATGCTCTAGGAACCACACCCACAGTAGTGTACAATGTACCATACTATCGATCTCACGAAATGAAAATTTCCCAAGATCATAATATAGATACACAAGGATGTTGCACCCCTAAGTGTACACGGTCATGTGCTCTGCCATCCCCCAAATGATATGTACTAGTCCTCCCTCTAAATGTACTCCACAGCTATCAGGGATGAGTACTAGTGCTATAGTGAACATCATGTAATATGTGCAACAAATGGGGCCTGTGAATATAGTAGCATCACTAGATTGATATGTGGCTTCACGATACTATCATGAACTAGACCTCCAAGGAAATACTACATATTGTATTTCATCTCCTGAAATGATCGATCCACTAGAAAATGTACCCTCTCAACTCAAATCAGAACTTGGAGTATGTGATGGACATCCTCTAATGTGATGGTCATCTTGCTTATGGGAAGATGAAACATGCATGTGTTTGTATTCCACCGCTCTGCCAGTGCCATCAACATAGCATCATGTTACCTCATGGGGGGCATGAGGTACACCCAGTACAATCATGTGTTCTGCAATATCTTTGTATCCTCTATTGAAAGTGTGTGGGATAGGTCTCGGAGGTGACTAATCTGTCTACCACTAGGACATTGTCCTGAACGAGGAGGAATCTAACAAAAAGTAAAAATATGTCTATATAAGCATTCTAAACTCTTAAATCTATACATCAACAATCAAAAAAGTGTACTAAAGTTGTTCTAGTTTAATTTTCTAAAGGTCCTAGACACTTTAGATCCCTTTTGGGACACTTCGCGAAGAAACGAGATACTTTGCAAAAAAAGGGGACACTCTGCAAAAAAATGGATTCTTTGCAAAAAAATTCTCCAAGGCCCTAAATTAACCTAGAAATGCGTACAAAACATAAAATAAATGTGTATGGAAAAATCTCAGGCAAAAAAATCAACTCACCTAATAATGGTGCTCGTCGCAAGCTACCTGATCTCGTAGGACATCCAGTCTCGGAGGCGTGTAATCTCATCAACTCAGCATCTTCAATCACTCTTCACCAAATTCAAGCTATAAGAAGTCAAATGATTAAATAATTAGAAATGACTTCACTTTTTACTCTTATATAAGTTACAATTAGGGTTTTTACTATATTAGGGTTAAAAAGCAACTTTCACTCAAATCAACATAATGAGTGCTAGAGAGCTCCATTTTTTATCATGCCATTTGTTACGTTGGAATCATGATCCCACTCCCATCCTCATAAAATGTCTATCATCATGTGGTATGGTACCTGGAAATACCCTATATGATATGACTTAAGTTATTCAATGTGGTTAGACTACTACCTTGATTCCACCACCGTAAAGCAAGTGGAATCAAGGAGGGGCATACATCTACCCTCGAATTTGATTTCTAGAAGTTAGATAAGAGAATTTTTGGACAACTAATGAATTTTTGTTGCAGGATGAGGTTCCTAACATTGTGGTTTTACAAATAGCTACAGTGGTGGCTTCATTCTCCTGTATTGTGATTAAACTTATGTGTATCCTTTTATGAAATAGAGATTATTGTTGGAGTCCTTTAGCTTGCATATGCACATAGAGTCATATGGGTGCTAAAGTGGGGGCTAAATGTAGTGTAGAAAATTGTACACTCTTGAAAGTGATGCAATTTCACACTTAATTTGGACCTATTTTGGCACCCTTGCATTAAATACCCTTTAAAATCATCATTAATAGGCCCCCAAGACCCATTATATCAGATCTCAAGGCTTATTTCAGCTAAAACCCAAACAAAATCATCTGAAACATCAAAAATTCTGAAAACCCAAACCAAAAATCTATGGTCGGACTCATTCGCCACCTTGGGCGAATGAGTCCCCCTAGGTGGGACCCATATGCCAGAAGTGGCGAATGAGTTCCATTTGGCATCTTTTTAGGGTTTGAGTGGGAAAATTGCCTTATAATTCAAATTTTTGCTTGATGTCGGCCTTTGAGATCTAAATAACGGTAAATTAGGTGTTAATGCCTATATAAGCAAGCTTGTAATTCATTTTTTCATCTAAGCAAGCATTTTCAAGAGCAATCTCAAGATCCAAGTATTCAAAGTCTTTAAGCATTCTTTTACAAGAGCATTCAAGTTTCAAAAGCAAGCAAAGTTGAAGTCTTGGAGCAGCATTAAAGTGTTTTTGTAGGTCTTCAAGCTCACTTTCATTCAAGATCTAGAATTTTCAAGGGTTGATCATGGTTGTCTATGGTGAATCATGATGGATTCTGGGTTGGGAGATGCAACTAGCCATCAATCCAAGCCTAATAACTTGTTTCCTAAGTGATTCCTTCCTCTGTTATCACTCTACATTTAGCCTAAGGAAGGTACAAGCATTATTGAGGC
>VDFB02256132.1:215204846-215243924 GCA_007258455.2 Sequoia sempervirens | reverse complement strand
AGTTTCCTTGTTCTTGTCTTTTTGATTTCACAACCACTAGGATGAAATGTGAGAGTGTGCCCTTGATCACACAATTGACTCACACTTAGAAGATTATGCTTCAATCCTTCGACATATAATACATTTTTCAGTCTTTGTCTTTTCATTGTCAAAACTGAGAGTGCCTTTTCTTGTTTTCCTTGCCATAGCATTATCTCCAAACTTCATGGTGCCTCCATTTGTTTCCTTCAAAGTGAGGAACTTGCTTTTGTCCCCTGTCATGTGGCTTGAGTAACCACTGTCAATATACCACTAATTTCCTTCATTCTGCACATGAAGGGCTACTTGCACTAGCATGGATTTCTCTTTCATTTCATGCTCTTGCTTCTTCTTCTTCCAAACTTTGATAGATTCCTCTTTTAGCTTATCATGAACATCCTCCTTGTTTTGTTTCAAAGGTTCTGCAAAATCACTTCTACAAGAATGCATTGTATGACCAAAGTTATTGCACTTGTAGCACATGATATTGTAGTCCATTAGAAGAGAAAATGAATTATAGTTCCTCCTCAAAAACCCGAAATCCTTTCTTGCACGAACTCTACAATCCACTACCTTATGACCAAACTTATTGCAAAAGAAACAATAACCAAAGGAGGTATATTGGAACTTGGACATGTGAGGTTGCCTTGGTGGAAATGATCTTTTGAAGCTTTCATGGTTGTCCTTGTGAGAAATGTTGTTCTTTTGTGGGATATTACTTCCCTCCTTCTTGGTGCTACCATTGATAGAGTCCTTGAGCGCATTAGCATATCCTTCAGGATTTTCTTCTTTTTTCCTCTTTGGTAGTTCAAAAGTCTTAGAAATTGACTTTTCTTTGGTGGTCTTTGGATTTTCTTCAAAGCCAAGACTAGTCTTGATGAAAGGTGATCTTTGAGAGTTGATAATGTCCTCTAGAATTCCAGTGCTCTTTTCAAACTTCATGCTTCAATTTAATTGATCATGCGATTTCTCCAACCCCTTCCTCAAGGAAACAATTTCAAACTCCAATTTCTCACACTCCAATTCCTTTGCTTTTAGCCAATCTCTTACAACTTCTATTCATTTTTCTTTCTCAATTTGAATCTTTAGATCCATGATCATCTTTTCTGATTCTTCAAGATTTTGAGATGATTTCACTTTAGTTTTGTTGTCCTCTTGAAGTTGTGACTTTAGTCTCAAATTCCTTTTCTTAAGCTTCTCGATCTTATAGCAAGCAAAATGGACAAGATCCATTTTTACATTATCTCTGGTATGTTCTTTTAAATCTCTTTCTTTTTTCTTTTGTCTTTATCACCCTTTGCTTCTATCACCACAAAGAGTATTTCTTCTCTATCGTAATCGAAAAAGCTTCCACTGCGTTCTTTGGATGATCTACTTGCTTCTTGAATGTAAAGGCTCTTTTTATGCTTTTAGAAGTTCTTGTCATGTCCCCATCCTAAAATAAGTATTATCCTTCTCTCACTGTGAAAAAGAGTGTTTCTTAACACTGAGTGAACATTTGAAATTTGAAATTAATAATAAATAATAAATTTAAATTATTAATAAATAATATTTAGACTTATCTTTATTTTTTTGGTGGCCGACCTCTTGGGTTGGTGTTTGAGATTGGTATTTATGTGAGTTTGTTGGCTTTGGTTTGACATCACAAATTTGGTCAATCGACATGACTGGTTGCTAGGGACAAAAACCCCTTGCTGTCCTCATCAAGTAGAGACGTCAACCTTTCTTGTGAATTCGTGAGATCTATTCTTTCCACAATTCTCTGAGCTTACAGTTGTATCTACGATTTAACAGGTTGGTGGAGCGATTGGTGTCAAGGGCGTTTGGCTAAGGGTGGCCGAGCTCTAATCTCTGGCCACACTACATTTACACTTCCCTTAGACTATCTGCTCACCATTCGGATAAGCGACATTACTCAGATTGAGTCGGGATTGCTGGCGCATCGCATCATACACTTCTAGTGAGGCTGTGGATATCTGGAGTATGCACGGAAGCAATCTGCACTTGACGATTTCCTTATAAGGCTTTGACCAAACCCATATCATCATTGCGGGGGCGAGTCTCACAACAATCTGGCGCAGCGATCTCACTACTTGCAGGCATTATGATCTGATGACTCTTGTGATCTAGTCTTTGTGCTTCACTGGAACTCAGATTACCAGAACTAACTACTGAACTGTGAGATTTTTTGTATTGCTATTCTGTTACAGACATCAGCATACTGTTATTAAATCAAATGAATTATCTATGATATTTTCCGAACTGGTGAATGTGCTTAGTGTTTGTGTGATTAAGATCTTTATCTCTCAGTACTACTAGCTTTAAACTATGCGTTGAATATTAATGTATTTCATTTTGCCGAGTAAAGAAAACACATTTCTGCCCTAACCTAGACTTGGCATTTTACAGTTCTTTTCATGCTTGCCTCGTGTGCTCCTTTTCTTGTAATAGTGATGTTTCCTTCCTTTCTTTTTGCTTCATTCTTCTTCCTCTTCACTACTTTCACTCTCGGCCTGTGGATCCTTTCTTGAGCTTCCTCACAAAGTGAGCTTCTTCTTCATCACTTGAACTTTCACTTGATTTGTATTCTTTGTTCTTTATCTTCTTGGATGCTTTGAAGGCGGCTTCCCGTTTTGATGGCTTCTCTTTTGTCCTCACTTCATATGCCGTGAGGATTCCATGCAACTTGTCCATCTTCAAGGTGTCTAGATCCTTCATTTCCTCAATGGCCGAAATGGGGAGAGATCTTAAAACCTTTTGCACAATTATGGATTCTTCCATCTTTTCCCCAAGTCCTCTAATGGTATTTACAATCTCATCCACATGGAGGAGATAACCTGCAATGTCTTTTTCATCTTTCATTTTCAAGTTTTCAAATTGTCTCTTGTGTGTTTGAAGCTTGGCTGTCTTAACTTTGTCATCTCCTTCATAGATATTCTTCAACTTATCCCACACGTCCTTAGCCAATTTGCAGTGCATAACTTTCACAAACTCTTATTCGGATAATCCACACAAAATCACATTTTTGGCTTTGGCATTGTTTTCGCTTGCCCTCTTTTTGGCTTGATCTGTTATTGGGGTTGTAAGAGCAGTATAACCATGTTCGACAGATTGCCAAATATCATACCCTAAAGCTAAGTTACTGGTTCGGGTTCGAGGGTTCGATTCGCAGGTTTGGGCAAAAAAATTTTTGGGGTTGGGTTCGTTTTGGATTCGTTAATACAAAAACATATAAAAATCAGAAATATATAAATATTTGCAGCTGTAATTAAGTTCAAAATGCACCACCATATTAATAGTCAAATAACATAGCAAAATACACCACCACTTTCATAGTCAAAAGTTAAAATATTAGTGATACTCAAATGTCATGATATAAATTAAAGTTCAAACATAAAAATGTCAAGTGTTTACAATCAGCCGTTATTGATCATTGATCAATCATATGGGTCATCAAAAATATCCTCATTAGCATCCATATTAGATGCTACATTTTGTGTAGAACCACAAATAACATCAATGGCACTCGCACAAGCATGCCACTAGCACTGACACTAGCACTCTCATAAATTATATAATTAGTATAATATAATTGAAATAATTAACAATAATTTAATATAATATAATATTACCATTTAATATAACAAATTAATATATATTAAATCTAATATATTAAACCTCATATAATATTTAATATAATAAAATAATAATTTAATAATAATATATATATTAATAATAATATAAAATAGTGAAAATATAATAATAATAAAATAATAATATAATTATAATAATAAAATAATAATATTGTTTATACTAATAATAAAAAAGTTAATAATAATATAAAAATAATAAAAATACTAAGTTACCAATTCATCCCTAGCAAAGCCCGGATATGATACGATACGATACGGATTTGTGATTCGGATTCGATATGATATAAATTCGTGGAGGATTCATTTTTCAGACTGTGGATAGGGTACGATGAGTGCTCTGTAGGTACGGTTTTGAGGCTTTTAGACCATGATTTAAAGATTTTTTCAAGCACCGTTAGAAGCATACCTTTTAGTGTATCAATTACACAAATATATTAAAATAACAAGAAAAAAACCCAAATAAGTGGTGGTGGTGGAGGCTTTGAAACCTATATATGGGATAGCAAATTAACCTTGTAAATATGAATGCCTTTCTTTCTGTCTTTCTAATATCTGCTTTCGAGATTGCTAAAACATGAAAATGGTCTATGTTTTGTTTGTAACACTATTGGGTATTTGTTTGTTCTTTCAAGCCAAGTCAACCTACAATGGACTCTACCAGAGGGCTCCAATGAGGTATATTTCTTCACTATTTGTACTTAGGAAAATAAATCATGTGAATGTAGAAACTGATGTTTTCTTTATTTAATTAATTGAGAGGGAAACCTAACATAAGCTATTAAACCATTGATCTGAAATGTGCTTAGTCTCTTATAAGCATCCAATGGACTAATCTTGTCTGTATAGATCATGGCAAATCCTTGGAAGTGCCATCTACCCTGCATATCAGCATATCTAATGATGTTGATGATGCTGCTTTTTTTGATGACCCATATGATTTAGATTGATCAATGATCAATAATTATTAATGGCTGATTGTAAACACTTGACATTTTTATGTTTGAAATTTGAACTTTAATTTATAATTCTAGAATCTATGTCATGACATTTGACTCTTTGAGTATAAAGTGGTGGTGTATTTTTGCTATGTTATTTGATTATTAATATGGTGGTGTTTTATGAACTTATTACTGCTGCAAATATGTATATATTTCTGATTTTTATATTGTTTTGTATTAACGTACCCAACCCCAATTTTTTTTTGACTGAATCTTGTACCAGAATCTCGTACCCGTACCCGAATCCAAAAATGAATTAGTAACTTAGTAAAAATATAATATAATAATAATTATAATTTAGTAATAGCAATAATAAAATAATAATATATTATATTATAATAGTATATTATATATCTTAATAATAACATATTAAAATGCTTAAAATAAATTGAGTTGTATCTATGAAATGGAGTGAAGGATCAGGGCGTGAGCTGATGTGATGAATGCGAATATGTCATTGCAGGAGGCAAAGCCAAGAAATAATCAGGAGTATTTGCAAAGGTCAAGCCAGGTTAGGTCAACAGGTGAATTTGTAAGGCAAGGCAACAACATAGAAAATGGTAGTAGCTTTAATCGGCATGACAGAGATTTGGTAGACAGGAAAACAAACGAGGAATATGGTAAGTAATGACGAGATGACAAAGATGAATGGTGGAGTAGAAGCAAAGGAAGAGTTGCATTCCAAAATGAATGGAGGGATGTTGCTAATGCCCCGAGAAATGGGTATGAATGACAAAGGAAAATGGGAAAGTTGATTGGGAACAAGCAACAACATATAAACCTGAGGGTTTCAAATAGGGTAGTAGATTAGGGAATGAAGGATAGTGACGAAGTGGGTGATCAAAGGAGCAAGGGCAGAGGCTATGTGTTGAAAGCGCTCAGTTGATTGTCCCTCCCTTCTGCCACTAGGGCGAATGCTATACCAAGTCTGACAAGATCGAACCCACAGGCTGTGGGCTGGACCTTGGCTGGACCCATAGTCTATATTTCGAACCTTGACCAAACTAGTATCGGACCGAACCAGGATTTCAAACCCATGCCATTTCAAACCCAAACTAGGCGCCTAAATGCAGCGAACCGGTAACTTAGCCCTAAAGCATTTAAATAAGTTTTCCATCCTTATGCTCCAAAAGTCATAATTCGTTCCATCAAATAGTGGTGCCCTGTTTGAGGAGAACCCATATCCTTTGGCCATGTGTGCTTTCAAGATCTACCTTCAAGTGGTTAAGCTATTTCCGAAGGAACCCGCACTGAAACCAATTGATGAAATACACATGCTTATATTGAGAGGGGAGGTGAATCAGTATAAGCCAATCTTTTACCAATTTAAACTTTAATAATCACAATGAAGCAATCACAAAGGTCCACACATGTAAGAGACAGAGGATTTTACGTGGAAACCCTTATAGGAGAAAATCATGACAAAATATTGCTTGTATAAAACCTTCTTACAAATTTCATAGGCACTAACCCACTGGAGACACCAATCCCCACCATTGAGCACCAACCCAATAAGAGATGACAATTTCTTCTAATGAGAGGCACCAACCTTCCAATCTCCTCAATTTGGAGGCTCCAACCTCCAAATGAATATTATGTTTGGCTTCTTGAGTATTTCTGCTACAATATGCTTCACAAATCTGCTTTAATGTCTTCCAACATCTGCTCATAACATCATTCAAATCTGCTAAAATTTCTTGTAAAATGTGATGTCCCCACTCTAGTCAGTTCTTGGGAACAGTGTGTTAGCCTTTTTTCTTGGAGCCTTGTGGGCTAACTGGATTGGTTAGAGGGTCAGTGATATTTTCTAGAGGAGTTGGTCGTTCTCTTTTTCAGAGCTCAGTGATTGGTTCACAGCAGGCATTGGCAGTTTAGGGGTTGACAGCTTTTGACGGCACGGAAATATTTGGAGTTTTGAGAGAGTTATGGATTTTTAAGTGATTTGAGTTAATTATTTAACTTAATGCTTTTTTATAAAGTCAAATTGACTTTATATATTTTATATCACTTAAATATTACATAAAGGTGATTTAAAATTAAATCACTTATGCATAAAAGTGGGCGCCCAAATATTTAACTTGCAACTATTGAAAAAGTGATTTAAATATGATTTAAAATATTTAAATGTTGCAAGTGGCGTATCTTCTTGGAAATGCGTGCCTTTTTAGATATAAGGCATTTTGGGCAATGAGAAATTCATTCATGATTATTTCAACTTTGCCTTTGAGCTTTTCTCTGTGCTTTCCTTGTGGTCAAGGTTTGTGCAATATTTCCATTGGAGAACGATATCTCTTTGATGTTGAGCATTTTTGAGACTGTGAGAGACCAGTTGAATTAGTACAACTGTGCGGGCTTCATTCAGAGGTTCTACATGCTTCAAACAGAGTTTTATCATTCAGTTTATTCTTGTTTGCAATAAGGAAGGGGGTTTCTACACTTGAGGCGTCCTCTTCAGCAATTCAACAACTTACAGCTTTGGCTCTTTAGCATTCTACTTGGGCCGTACTTTTGCATTGGTAAATGTGCCTGTTTGGGAAGGCGTGTGAAGGAACTAGTTGAAACGCCTTTCTCTTGGCTTCCTTTTGTGTTCCTTTCTTAGCGTCTACCTCTCTCAGGGGATTGTATCCTGTTTTGGAGTGGGAGAAGTCAGATCTAGAGCCTAGGAGTGCATACTTGTTAGTTTTCATCAATTCTGGCTGGCAAACTAGGATACTTCTTTATTTAATTATTTTGGAGCATTTCGGGTATGTAATTCATTTGCAATCCCATTGTATGTATTGCAGAATAACATCTATTACATCTGTTGATCAAAATATTATTGTATTGCATTTTTATGAGCTTTTATATGATGCGCCCCTTCTCTCCTGTCTACAAATTTTTCTTAAAAAACTAAAAAAACACAATAAGAATTAAGAAAAATACAGGGGTTTGAGTTGTGAGCCAGCAGGGCTCATCACATAAAAATCTGCCATAAGATTGCCACAATGTCTTCCACAAATGGGCTCAAATAGTTCTCATAAATCTGCTCAAATACTTTCTACACATCTGCTTGAATAACCTCTTATTTCTGCTCTTCATCCGAATAATATTCCTTAGAAAATTGATTACCTTTAACTCCCTTTCAACCTTCTATTTATACTTGCCAAAACACCTCTTCACCCAAGGGAGGCAACTTCTCCAAGAGGGTCGGCCAAAATAGCAATAGATAATGTTTATTTATTTTATTTACTTGCCCAAGGTGGGCGCACATCTCAAGGGGCTTGTCCCTCTTTGGGATGCCCAAAAATTAATTTATATTTAATTTAAATTACCCCCAACTTAGGGTGACATCATGAAGGGGTTGACCCAATTTTTTTAGTATTATTTTTATTTCTTTTAACAGCTCCTGCAATTTGGGTGCTAGACATGGGTCAGCCCATGTATAGAATAAATAATTATATAGCAAAATAATTAACTTCTCCTTGCCCAATGATATCTTGATAATAGTACCATAAATTTGGCACAATCGGTCTTCTAATAGATTCACCACTGACATGCCCTTTGACATCAATCACACTATTTTTCCAACAGGAAAGCAGTCCTAAAACTTTCATTTGATTGTAGTTTTAAAATCCTATTCCATAGAAGGAAGCTGATCATGTAACTGATGCAAAATTCTTGTCTCTAAGGAAAGATTAATAAAGTCTGACTCTATATGCACTTGTATTCATTGTAATGAAAGCTGTAAGTTGATCCTATTAGCAGTTAGTTGAAAGAAATTGCCCTAACCAATTTAATCAAATTGCCCATGAAAAGCAGCCATAAACCTTGAGTTCCTTCTGTTTTCCTTGATGAATCATCTGAATGTACCAATTTAAAGAAGTGTTGAAATTTCCAAATGCTTCAAGTTATTAAAATCAAATGCTTGCCTAATAATGTGATCTTGATTCTTTAAGCAAGGAGCTCTGTATGTGCATATGGCATTTCATGCTTGTCTAAAGGTCAAGATTTTCTTTTAGAAGCTTATATAAAATGGACATAAGGTTGCTTGATGGTAGCTTATGTCATATTCTGTTGGTGAATGTTTCCAGTGGCACCTACTGTTATCAAGAACGATCAATTAACATGGGAGTATCTTCGCTATCTTCTGTATGAAGAACATGCATTTGATAATATTGTCATTTCGCCAGGACCTGGATCACCAACATGTGCTGCAGACATAGGTTGTTTTATAATCTTAGTCCTGAATTTGTGAGTAATTTTCAAGATATTTTATTCTAATGATACTATCTGTTTTTATATGTATCAACACATGTCCTAAGGAATGGAAGAATATTGCCTGATGCTTTTCTGTTTCTGAGAAAGTAATAATGTATTGCTGCCAGGGTTCATGAGACTTATGAAGCTCATGTTATTGAATTTTTATTCGTTAATATTTTTGGGAGCTATGTTTTTATCAAGCACGTTAGTTCTTCCTAGTTTATGTATGTCAAAGACTTTTGGTTGCTGAAGGGAAAAATCTAATGTTGCTGTGCAGGAATTTGTAATAGGATATTGTGCGAATGCAAGGACATTCCTATTTTGGGAGTTTGTTTGGGTCGTCAGGTTCACATTCTACCCCGTTACTGTTGGGCAGTCTCTGTGTTTGATTTTCATGTTTACATTTATTTCTCATGTATGCATGCCAACTGGCAAAAAGATAATCCTACTAACAGGAAACTGCAATTGTCAGGCCAACATGAACATACAATTTTAAAATGATTGGTTTACATCTGCCAATTAATGAGCATTCCAATTGTGCCTAATAAAAATTTATCATCTTCACTGTAGCAAGATTCCTATATCAAAAATTATTATCAGCTGATTTTTCCAATTGTTATAGTTATATCCTTTAAATTTTTGAGATTCAGTCGTTTTTGTTTTTCAAAATAAAAGTATTTACAAACTTTTGGAATTTACTTTTTTGTTTGTTTTTGTTTTTGTTCTATTTCTTAAAAAACAGCTGGTAAAAAAATAGATTTTGCTTTCTGCTAAAATAAACAAACAAAATGGCTAAGTTGCCGGTTCAGGTACGGGTGCGGGTATAGATATGGTGGTACGGCAATTTTTTTCCCTTGGGTACATGTACGGGAATACACACACACACATACATATACATATTTATACACACACATATATGTGTGTGTGTATATTTATGTGTATATATATATATATGTGTGTGTGTGTGTGTGTGTTATAAATTTATCTATATATATGTGTGTGTGTTCAAAATTATAAATTTATAAGAATAGTGATGTTCATAATTGTCAATAAATAGAATACAACATAATTTTGACATAGTAGCTTATAACAGTTGAATTAATGATCACTTCACAAGTACAGTAATTGATTCTCCTTAAAAAATATAGTAGACAAAATAAAAACTCAAAGAAGCCTGCATACCTTACTAGTTTCTTGGTCAATATTGATCATGACTCAGTGAAAACTAAAATATTGCACTCAATGCAACATAATCATCAAACAAAACAGTCAATGTAAGTGGTACAAAAGTTAATGCTGTCTATGTAGCAGAGATCTTTGCTCAACATAGTCAGTATAGCAGAGCTCTTTGGTCAACATGATCAGATAACCACATTTAAGAAGAGTCAATCAAACAAGGGTCAATGCAGGTGTAGAGGGTCACTGTTGAAGATCTGGTGTGTTGATTCACAAATGATGTTAAATTTATAGTCTGGCCCAAACATTGTCTTTTCCCCCCTCCTACAATAGTGCTGGTTAAATGAGAGTAAATGATGGAATGATGCATTCATGAGGATCAATTAATGCTATCTACACGTGTTCAATTGGAAACAATAGTCCTAATTTTTTTTAAACAACGGTTATAAGTTCTTGGTCTGCCAAGATAATATCAAATTTGTATTGCCTGGGTGCCTTGGTTCTTTGTGGGTCCTTCACAGAAGAATCCACAGAGAACCTAGGAACCTTAGTTCTTTGTGGGTCCTTCGTAGAAGAACCCATAGAGAAACCCGACACCTGGGTTCTTTGTGGCCGTACGCAAAGCCGTACCTGAACCGAACCCATACCCACACGGGTTCTTGGGGCAAATATAAAGAACCCGGTAACTTAGCAAAATGGTCTTGTGTCACTTGTGTCGGAGAAATGAGTCATACTGAAACCATAATAAGGAACCTGCCAAAAAGCTTTGATAGCTTAGTTTTAGAGCACCCCAACATGCACATGGGAGCTCCTAGGTTCAAGTTCTAGCTGGTGCCTGGAAAGCAACATGGTATCAGAGCCAGATTAGGAGCCCCAAGCACCAAAGTGTGGCTCAAGGGGGATGTTGGAGAAATGAATCAAATGTGAACCATAATAAGGATCCTACCAAGAAGTGCTGGTCACAAAGAGGGCTGATAGCTCAGTGGTAGAGTACCCCAGCATGCACATGGGAGGTCCTAGGTTTGTGTCCTAGTTGGTCCATGGAAAATAACAACCTCTACCTATGTTTATATACCTTAAGTATTGCTTTGTTCCTGATGTAGATCACCTTAAGTTTCAAATTCCTTAATATTTTCATCCATATTGTTTATTGACAAGACCAAAAAAGCTTCAATTTAGAACAGGACAATCAGTTTATATTATTTTTTGGTAGTCTCATAAGAAGCTGTATAATATGGGAATGTAGAGCCTTTTGTGATGGTTGTTCATATTGTCTTCTCTAGATGCATCTTTCAAAACTATCGTACAGATTCTCAGAATCTTCTGTCATGATTTAATCTCAAATTTGTATTTTGCTGCTTTGTTTCTGTTTCTCATTCTCTATAACCTCTCTCTTCCCCATGCACAGATGCTTAAGCCCTAGGATCTGTTCTTGTCGCCCTTGGATTGCCTTTCTTGGGTTCAAACCTCAGTATTTGACCTTGACCCTAGAGACCATCAGCTGGGGCTTATACCATATTGGTGAACTTAATAATACCAACAAATTATAGTGGACAATTGAGAGAGAAGAATGTACAAGGCATCATCTGTTATGATTGAGTATGTATTACATCTATATTGTTTTTCATCAACTGAATTCTGAAACTAACTCCTTCCGAACTGAACTATCAACTGTCAACTAACTTTTAACTTATAACTGTCTACTAGTTCCATGACCATTATATATATTGCTATGCTTAACCTGTCAGTTGTGTTTGACACAAATCCTATTACTTGGTCTCCTTTTGCATTGAGGATTAATGTAATTCCTAGTTTTGAGGGCTTGCTAGATGGGAAATTGGATCTTTTGTATCAAATCATTCATGCCCCTAACTTCTGAGATAGATGGCTGGTTCATGGGGAGAATCCTCAGGTGGAGGATGGTCCTTTTGATGAGGAGAAGCCTTAGGAGATGAGCTCCCATTGTCTTCAACCCTAGCTTGAGCATTCCAAGGGTACTTATTCTTATCTTTTTCTTCCAAAACTTCATTTTATCTATAATGTCCCAATTCATTTTCAGGAAAAAGAAAAGTGTTCCAAACTTTTTTGGTGTTCCTATTTCTTCGCAACTGTCTTTGGTGTCTAGAAGCCTTAATCATGGAATAGCTGATCAGAAGTCATCCAATCTTATGAATGGCCTTACTGCTGATTCGATTCGCAATCCTTTTCCAGCTATGACAGTGGTGACTGTAGAAGAGGACATTTTTGTAATGCCTATTTTTGGCTTCATTCCCTTGCTTTGGATTTGAGAATAACTGCTTTCAGCAAGTTGTCTAAGTCCATAACTTTGCAGATTTTGGTGTAAACCACTAAATCTTTTTGCATGATAGCTTGTGCTGAGAAGATTTACACCTCTAAGGTTTTGTCTCTTTGCTTGATAACATAGGGTCTCCAAAACTTAGTTGGAAAGCTGAAGCCTAAGCAAAAATGGCATCTTGAAGAGGGTTTTGATGTTTGAGTCAGAATCCATGAACTAGTATCACAGGTACGTGCTAGCTTATTCTAAAACCAAAGCCTTTAGTGAAGATGAGATCTCCTACGCCTAGGCTCTCAAAAATGTCCACAGGAAAAGGACCATTGAAATGATAATTGATATTCAATATTTACAAAGGAGATAAAGCTCTTTTAAATAATACAATACAGGATGATGTTTCTAAAAAGAAACAGATGTTAACAAAACCAAAGAATTGAAAGTTACTAAAAGCTAACTAAAGCAGACTAGTTTAATTGAAAGTAAACTACTAACTAATTAAAGGCTCAAATGACCATGAAATAATACAATAATACTTTAATACCCTTCCTTAATGGTCATTCTACCAACTACACCAAGCTTATCTCAAAATTTTACAAATTTATCTAGATTGACTTGGTGAGAATGTCCACAATCTAATCCTCAGTTGGAACATACTACAACATCAAAGAGCCATCTTCAACAGGCTATCCAATGAAGTGACAGTGAAGCTCAACATGCTTGGTTCACTTGTGGAAGACTAGATTCTTAGCAAGTTTGAGAACCCCTTGATTATCACAAAACAAGGGTGAAGGCCCTGCTTGAGACATTTGCATGTCAACAATCATCCTTCGAAGCCATATTGCCTCACATGCTGCCTTAACTATTCCGCAATACTCTGCTTCGGTCGAGGAAAGAGCAATTGCTTGCTGCTTCTTGCTTGTCCATGTGACTGCACCTGTACCAAGACTGAAAACATACCTACAAGTGGACTTCTTGTCACCCATTGAGCCTACCCAATCTGAGTCTGTAAAGCCAACCAATCTAGGATCTTTGCATCTGCTACACAAAATGCCAAAGTTAGGTGTCCCTTTGACATATCGCAATGCTCGCTTCGCAGCAACCCAGTGTTCCCCCTTAGGAGAATCCATGAAATGAGAAATATAACTCACAACAAAGTTGAGATCAGGTCTAGTGGCAGTAAGATAGATGAGGCTGCCTACAAGTTGCCTGAATGCAGACTTATTTACCATTGGTGAATCTGATTCGGTTGAAAGCTTTAGCCCCTTCTCCATAGGAGTGGATGAGATTTTGCAATCTTCCATCTTGAATTTTTCAAGAAAACTCCTAGCATACTTCGATTGAGAAATGAAGATACTGCCACCTATCTGCCAAATTTCTACACCAAGACAATAGTGTAGGAGACCTAAGTCTGTCATCTCAAATGTCTGACACAAATTTGACTTGATTTGTTCAATCAAATGTAACCTATTTCCAATAATGATGATATCATCCACATAGAAGAAGGATGATATCACTGCCAGTGTTCTTGAATACAAATTTGAATCTGAGGGACTCCTGTGAAACCCCTATGCAACCAGGTACTTATCAAACTTTAGGTACCATGCCCTAGGTGCCTGCTTGAGGCCATAAAGAGCCTTTCGTAATTTGCATACCTTGCACTCTTTTCCTGAAACCTTAAAACCAGGAGGCTGCATCATGTATACCTTTTCCTCCAAATCTCCATTGAGGAAGGAACTCTTCACGTCCATCTGATGGACCTTCCAGCCAAACTATGCTGCCATGGCTAGGACAAGTCGGATGGTGATCATCTTTGCTGTGGGAGCAAAGGTTTCCTCATAATCAATACCTTCTCTTTGCGAGAACCCCTTAGCCGCCAATCGAGCCTTGTATTCATCTAGTGTTCCAACCACCTTGTATTTGACCTTGTAGACCCATTTGCAACCAATGGGTTTCTTCCTTGGTGGAAAACTTGACAAAACCCACGTGTTGTTCTTCAAAAGACTATGATATTTAGAATCCATAGCCTTTTCCCATTCAGGTTTACCCTTGGCCTCCGAATACTGTTGGGGCTCATAAACACTTTGAATGTTGGCCATAAGAGCAAAGTTTACTGTGTTCTTTTTGCTCTTGCTTCTAGAGGATCATCCCTCAACAAGCTCATCATCATGAAATCACCAATGAGCTTCACCCACCACTTAGGATTAGGAGGAAAAGAATCATCTTCCAAATTAGAATAAGCACCATCATGACTTGGGCTGCCTGGAATAATACCAGCCATATTATTCTGAGGAAAATATGTTGAGACAAAATCTTGCCGAGGAGATTCCACAATGTTAGAATCATCAGAGTCCCTCCTTGCTTGTAGAGGATTTGGTCTGGGAGATTCTACAATGTGTGAAGCATCAAAATCCTCCCTTTAGGTGGAGCTACTGAAAGCTTAGCTCCCAAATATTTGGTCTTCAAAGGTTGATCGTCAGGACTCTTGATGGGAGAAGGGAGCAAAGAGGGCCCACCTTCCTTATCAAACACAACATCCCTACTGAATGTCAAATGGTCAGTAGCCACATCAATCAACCGATAGGCCTTGTGATTGTCATAGTATCCTATTAGCATCAACTTCTGGCTCTTGGAATCCAGTTTGGTTCTTTTGGCATCTGGAATCCAAACATACACAGTTCAACCAAAAACCTAGAGGTGGGTGATTTTTGGTTTCCTCCTAGACCGTGCTTCCTTAGGGGTCATCTTCTTAATGGCCTGTGTGGGAGACTGGTTAAGAAGGTATACTGTAGTATACACTGCCTCAACCCAAAATTTCTTGTGAACATTATTGTTCTCCAACGTACAGCGGGCCATTTTTGTGATGGTACGATTCCTCCGCTCAATAACACCATTTTGTTGAGGGGTATAGGGTGTGGTAAGCTGGCGTCTAATGCCATGTTTTGCACAAAAGTCTATGAATTGGTTGGAACAGAACTCACCCCCATTATCTGTATTAAGAGTGATGATTTGACATCCAAACTCTTTTTCAACTAATGATTTAAACTTCTGAAATTCATTAAATACTTGTGACTTTGCTTTGCAAAAATAGACCCACATTTTTTTGCTAAAATCATCAACAAACAGAAGGAAATACCTTGCAATAGTGACCGATGCAGTATTCATTGGTCCACAAACGTCTGCATGAACTAGCTATAGGACCTTGGATACTCTCCAAGACTTTCCTTTTGAAAATGGAGTATGATGCTGCTTCCCTACTTGGCAAGCTCCACAAACACCATGTATCTGCTGTTGAATCTCAAGTAAGCCTTCAACCAAATTCTCTCAAGCTAGCTAAGAGAGGTAGGCAATATTGAGATGCCCATACCGTTGATGCCAAAGAGTGCTGATGGATGAACTCCTTGTAACCAGCGCATGCTCCAGAGGATCTCTAGTATTAAGCAGCCGATACAAACCATGATCCTCAAGCCCAATTGCCACAATTTTCTTGGACTCCCTATCAACAATTCGACACTTGTGAGAACTGAAAATGATGTCCAACTTCGGACTGTGACGCATAATTTGACTGACAAAGAGCAGATTAAGTTCCATGCCTATTACATAGCATACATTGAGAAATATTAAATTTCTTCCACCAAATGTGATTTGGATGTTGCCCTTGCCGACAACTGTAAACTCTTCACCACCACCAAAGATGAAAAAATCAAAGCAAACCATCTACTCCGTGAACCAATCTCTCCTATTTGTAAAATGTCGAGAAGCTCCAGAATCAATGTACCATGTACATGATTTTACATGATCTACTAGTCTTTTGGCCATTAATGCATAAGAGGTAGATGCTTGCTTAGAATGCATAAATGCCATCCCTCTTGTTTTCTAGAAGCATGAAAAATGAGGTATAAGATTTGTGATTAGATGGCATGGATCCCAAGATGATTAGTTGGAACAACTCCCACGATTGCAAGATTCTTTCTAGAAAAATAACCTTTAAAAACTCTGATGATCAGCAAAAAACTTTTTATAGATTTTTTTTTCAAAAAACTCTTCAAAGTTTCAGACCCTCAAAATTCTTGAAAACCCTAGGTCGCAGAGAATAGACCACGAACAGTAGATAAAAATTGTCTAAAAAAGGCACAATTATTTTTAGACAAAAAATTGTCAAAAACTCTTGAAAAAAGATGTGAATCTTCAATAGGACCTGCAAAAAAAACCTTCAAATCTTGTTTTTGCTCAAAGAACAAGCACAAAAAATTCTAGATACGTGATTTTTAGAAAACCCATTATAGTATGTTGAATGCTTGTATTTCTTTTGCTAAAATCAGGGGCCATTATAGTTACTAAGTGTGCATTCTTTGTCTCCTTATCTATTCACTATGAACATGCTATGTGCTTTTGCACCCTGATCTTTTAGATCTTAATGAAATGTATTATTTTAGAAACACTAAAGCTTATATGTATGTATGTATGTATGTATTTTTGCACCCTAATATTTTAGATCTTTATGAAATGTATTATTTTAGAAACACTGAAGCTTTTGTGTGTGTGTGTGTACACATATATAGAAGATGCTGCCAAGGGGGCAGCTCCTATTGCATTAAATTGTAAAAACTAGAGTTACTTAACCTTATGAGCAAGGATTTCTTCAATATCCTATTCTTACTCCTCTTGAATAAATTACTCTGCCTTAGCACTGGTCTTAGGTATTATAATTTTCACCTGCATAAGCCATTTTGTGAAAACATCAATGCATAGAAGTTGACTTTGGTTTTGTAATATTTTATTATGTGAATACAAAGGGAGTGTTCACAATTTGAAACCAGATTGATGACTTATGCAACAATCTAATTATAGTAGCCATGCTCTTCCATAACAAATTCAAAACTCTAAATGACAATATAAGTAAATAAGAGTCATACAATTTGAAACCAGATTGATGACTTATGCAACAATCTAATTATAGTAGCCATGCTCTTCCATAACAAATTCAAAACTCTAAATGACAATATAAGTAAATAAGAGTCATCTACACTTTCAATCAATAGGTCACAAGATAGATAAATACATCAACACTTGTATTACAAAAGCTCTTCCGTTTCCTCTCTCTGTAACTTGAAGCAGAAGAGAGAGAGCATCATCAGGTGACTTCCACCCTACCACAAAGCATTAAGCTTCTCCGTGCCACTCCACTAGAGAAGCCCAACTCATCACCAAGGTTCTAGCAATATGTGGTCATTGATAAACTAGCATACTTATATGCTCATGAATCAAATATTTAATACATTTGTCCATTGCTAAACATATTATGGGAGATGACATAATCAACAAAAGCAATGCACTTATGCATGGAAATCAATGACATTCAATGTTTACAGCATAGAATATCTCAATCATCTCACAATGATACATTGACATTCTACACGATGGATAAAACAATGACATTCAATGCTTACAACATAGAATATCTCAATCATCTCACAATGATACATTGACATTCTACAAGATGGATAAAACAATAACTAGAAGACAAAGCCCATACTGACATTAGTTCGATAATATAATTCCAAGGTAATAACATTCCCACATGTTCCCTAAATCCACTCACTACTAGGTGATTTAGTAACCAATGGTCTTACTTCCTCATTTGTTAATTCCCAAGTCTAGAACCCTTCCCTAGAATCAAATGAAAGACTAATAAATACATTCACCCATATTCATAATAGTATACTCTTAAATAATATTAAGTTATTAACCATTAAATTTGTGTACTTATGCTATATAAATCAATTCACAACTTTCAATTGCAGATTGCAGCAAACATGTAATGTCCCCCTTTTAGCATGATCATGTTTACAGATGGTTTAGCCTATCACTGGCCCTCGTAGGCTAACTCAGATGTTCAGAGGGTCTTCTGAGGCTTTTATCTTCTCCAGAGTTCAGTGGTTTCCAGCTTTGGCTTTCGTTTGGTGCTTAAAAGGCTCCATTTGCTATACTTACTATTTATAGTAAGTCAGCGGTTGGTTGAGAGGGACCCTTACTATTTTTAGTAAGGAATTTGGTCGTATTGGGATTTACAGAGTTGACCCCCAGTTCAGACGGTTTGATGAAATATTAAATATTGAAGGAGATATTAATGTTTAGTGGCTCAAATAATATTTAAACATTAAAAGGAAATATTATAAAGTTATAATTTAACTTTATAATTGAGGGTCAAGTTCATCATTAAAAAGGGGGCCATATTTTAATTAAATGAGGCACTTAGACCAAGGTGACATTATTAAATATTAAATGCAAAGTTATAACATTCTTTTAAAATGCATTTAATGTGCTTTTTGATGGGGTCGACCCTCTTTGGGGATTTATAAATGGAGCCAGGAAGAAATCAACTTCATTCTTGAGCATTTGATTTGATGAAAATTGTCTATGAAGAAGAAGCCAAGGGTTTCTATCTTTCAAGCCATTGGAGAACGATAAACTCTTCAGTGTTGCAGCCATTTGAGGTGGTGAAATATCCATTGAATTTGTCCTTTAGGAGAACTTCATACAGAGGTTCTATTTGTGCAAATTCAGAGTATTTGATAAAGGGTTTCAGAGCAGAAACGAAGGATTTTGGTGTCAAATAGAAGAGTAGTGTTGATGAGTGTTTTGTGACACACCCAACACTTTTAGAATAAAAAAGAATGCCCAAAGGCAGCTCTATCCTCTCTTGAAAAATTACCTCTTATGCTAAGATTGCCAGAAAGGTCATACGGTAATTCCAATGTTCCGGTTTGGGGGATGGACAAGCTCAATGGATGATGTGATATGCTGGTTTCACAAAGGGACCTTGAAATGAGGAACTTACTCAAAGTAGGGAGTTGGATTGATATAACGTTGAACGTTCTTATGTTTTTTGGAATTTTTCAGTTTAGGATAAAAATAAATAAAAAAGGGAATGGGGGTAAAGGAACTAGATTTACGCAGAACTAAACCTAGTGAACTTCGGAGACAAATGCTGGATAATGGAATTTAAACCAATCTTTGCTTCGCCAAGCACGGCACTACAACTAGACAAAGACGGTGCAATCTTCAAGGGTTTGCGAAAGATATCCTATTACACTATATCACCATCAATTCGACCAATGCATATAGATAATAGAATTCAATTTAAGCAGTTTTAATGTTCAGACTAACCTTACACATCAAATTGAAAATCATCCAATTGAAAAAGGTATGAACTAATTCCACTTTTCCAACACTATCAATCTTTCATTCATCTAAAATACTTGAAAACAAATTTACTCTATTTTGAAGAAATCAATGAAACCATGCGGGCTCATAGAAATAATAAATGCTCAACTCTGAATCCACTTATTATTTAAACAGCAATATTGCAACAATCTCATCAGTCTCTCCCTGAATAAATGAAATGAATGGGGTTTATATAGGCACCCCAATTACAAAGCAACGGCCAAGATTAAATTTGAAATCAACGGCCAAGATCAAATTTGACAAACCCTAACCCTAAAAGCATAACAAACTCAAAGACACGTGGCACAAGCAGAACACGCCATTTGGAGCATGGCAAATGATGACACCTTGCACTTCATTCGAGCAAGTGGGAATCCAGAATGCAATTCCCTTTGGATCGCTCCCTAGCTGCAAATGCAAGAAATTTGGCTAACACAGAATCAAGTTCCTCCATCGAGATATTCGGCACAGAATCCAGTTGCATTCCAATCACGTCCAAGGTCTCCAGGCACTGAGTAAAAGTTCCTTCCCATCTAGCCTCCTGCTTCTGAAAGTTCTCCATGAAGGTCAAAAGGGAAGACATATCATCAAGCTGATTCTCTGTAATAATCTGCATTTCCTTGAAGTAAATGCTCATCACACTTTTCTTCAATCCTTCTAAGTCTAAGCCATTCGTATCATGATGTTCTTGTCCTGTTAATCCTTCAAGAGAAGTGAGGATTTTGAACTGAATTTTCTCAATCGTGCTCCGTATAGCAGCACATTCTTCCTTTATTCCATCATATGTCTTCTTTTTGGCCAATAAGGAATAATACCACCTGCTGAAATCATACGAGGCTCCTTCTTCGACAACACCTTCCTGGATCAAAATTTGCAAGGAAACTTCTTTTAGAACCCTCAAACGAGGTATCACTTTGTCCTGTACATACTGGAAATCTTCCCAATGGTCCTCAACTTGACTCACTTCAGTTATCAGCAGTGCAGATCTGTCATAAGTTTGGGCGCACTTCTCCAAGAATTGCTCCATTTGTTTTGAAATATTGGTAACCCAACTCTTGGTAGCTTGACTCGTAATCCTCATAGCCTCAAGGACATCAACGGACTCCGGAGTAAGAGATGACGGTGGAATAAAGGCTGCATTTTCCTGACGCAAAGGGGCTGTTAGCTGCTGAATGAACTCTATCAGCCTTAGATTTTCTAACTCCAACCTTTCCTTCTTCTCTTCTGTTTTATCAAACTTCTCCCTGATGGCTTTGGAAGTGTCTGCCAACTCATGAAAATCCTGATCTATTGTCGTTGGGCCAATGTCCAACGTTGTAACTTCATAATCCATAGGAGCAATCTGATCTCTTGGCTTATCAATCTTCGGGACTGCCACCTGTAAGATCCTGGATCCTATATCGTTCCTGGTGATCTGAGAATACTTTTTAGGCTTTTTAGGCGTTTTAGCCTTGCCAATTCTTTCTAGGAAGTCCTGTATGCTCTCAACTGGTTGAACTTCATCCAGTGGTCTGGACTTCTTCTTCAAACTTTCAGTTAGCCAATCCGGGATTGTGGATAATTCCATTCCATCCTCTAACTGAACATCATCATTAATTCCTTTAAGAGCAGAAATTACCTCATCTCCTAGTTCTTCACTGTCCTCAAGGATCTCAGTATCTCCTGCACCTTCAATCATTAAAGTATCATCTCCTTCTAAACACTCCGTGGAGGCTTGATTTTGGAGAGAATCCACCTGTTCTAACTCTTGAAACTGAACTTCTTGCTCATAGCTCGGCTCGATATCAACAATGGATACATTTTCAACTGACAAAGTCCTCGAAGATGAGGGATTTTCAGTCACCTTCTGCTTCTTACTTTCCAATTCCTCATTAGCTGACTCCTTTTCCTCTAGTTGAAGGTTTCTACTTACTACCTTCCTCTTGCTGGGATATGCAGATTCATCAGGATTTTCGCCAATTGCTTCTTCCCTGGCCATCCTTATTGTTCAATGTGGCGTAAGTAAGAGAAACTCCTTCCTTCCTCAACATGCTGATCTGACCATCGACCCATTCCCTTGAGTAAGCAAAAATGTCCTTCATCAATGTGTTCAAATTGGCCATCTCAGGTTGTGTCCAGTTAGGCAATAAAATAGGCTTATCTTTTTCTTGTTCAAACTGAGGGTGAATGTAGTCCCCGTTGTCTTTCACTTGGTCAGGTATAGGGAACAAATCGCACCTTTTCACAAGTTCAACTGGAATTCTTGACCAAGCCTTCTTCCTGACTCCATACTCGTCCATCAGGTTAGACCAGTAATCTTCGATCTGCATAACATGAAGGGACTTCTTCCCGTGTATTCTCAGGTATGGATCATAATCAGACCTTGGATTATAGGTGCTAAACTTGTAAAATTGCAACTCTACCCCTGCTGTTTTGGCTGACTGTAACGAAGGACAAACTTCTAGCATTTTTCCAATTGCAACCAGAAAATCCACTCTTTGTTTGTTCTTCTTCGCCTGAATGGATTCTACACATGCTAGTTGCCTTGCCACCTCAAGCATAACAATTTTGTCTGTTGGGTATCGAGGAAGTCTGTACGGAACATCAGAGAATCCATGAATTCTTATATAAGTAAATGTCGGAAATTGGATAAACCAAGACCCGAACTTGTCAAGCATTGCCATAGCTTCTTTAGATAGCCTTCTCTGCACTGTTCCTTGAAGAACTCGTGTGATGTACATGAGGAAGGCGTCATTTGTTATTTTGAAGTTGTCCCTGTAATGCAGTTGGAGCTGCGGGTAACAATCATATGATTTGAGTTGATCTTTCCGAAGCCCAACTTCGCCTTTACAAATCAGTCCTCTGTACTTAGTGAATCTTGCCAGAATATAAACCACATAAGAACTCATGTAAAAGGTTTTAGTTTTTTCAAGGTTTCTTAACTGGAAATCGATGTTATCACTTATTAACTTGGCCCAATTTATAGCCTCCATTCCCAATACGATTTCCTCCACGTATGAAAACATCCACACCTCAAAAAAGGCTCCTTGAGACGTTCCCATAACTCTGTTCAGCATGTGAATCATATCACTATATTCTATCTTAAAGTCTGTGCAAATTAGTCTCTTTGGCAACTTGGAACGATGCCTTTTGGGTTCTTTAATCCAGTTGGAATTGATGATGTCCAAACAGGATTCCTTGGCTTGATCGAACATGGCCTGTGATTCTTGCTGAGTCCTGTTCAACATTTTCCGGCGATGGGGAATACCAAATACCTCCCTGACTGAATCCTCTGTGAAATAGGCCAAGGTGATTCCATTGGGCGTTTTAATTGATCTTGTTTGAGGATTGTACCTTCTGGCGCATTCAACCATTAACTCACTGCACTGAACTGCAGGCGGAAATCCTGCTGCTTGATGAAGTCTAGACTTAACAATATTTGAGGCGATAGGTGTAGGCATTTCGTTTCCTGTGCCAAACATCCTTCTCTTGTGCTGAATCGTATTAAATTGTTCAAAGTTTGTATCTGTCACTTTTCTCCACTTCGAGGACAACTGGGATTCTGGATAAAATTCCTTCAGGACTTCCTTGACTTGAGCTTTTCTGACTCCACCTCCCACATTCTTTGGAGAAGACATTACGCCTGTAAGAAACTCGAAGTTAGAGAATTTTTTAAAAAATTTGCAGAAAGGCGATTTCTTGGCTGGAGAAATTTTTAAAAATTAATTAAAAATCCAGAACTTGATTAAAGGATGCATAAAGAATAAATTCTTAAATGAAATCGATTTTCCTTTATTATTTTCAAAAGCATTCATGGAATTTTAAATAATCTTTTGGATTTTTAAAGGTTTATACTGAAGTTTTCTCCAATCTTTAATGAAAAATCCAATTCCCCTTTCAAAATCGCCAAAGGTAACCTGCAGTTGTTTGAAGGAAATCTGGAAATGAAGAGAAAAAATCCAATTCAATGTTCTGGAACTCAAGAAAATCCACTTGCAGTTGAAAAAAGACGTCTTTTCTTGGGAGAGCTCTGCCTGTGAAGAAAGTCGACTTTGTAAATAATAAAATAATGAGCTCACTAGATTGTCTTTTATAATAAAAACCTTCCCAAATTGTTTTAGGTCGATTTCTTTCTCTCATTGGTTGCATTTTGCTTTAAAAACGAAAAAGCAATCTTATCCTGATATTTGACTTTTCAAACAAGGCGTCCCTTTTGGCTTGGTGATTAAGTTTTAAAATAAAACTTAAGTTTTTCTTTTATTTTTGCCTTTAGCAAAATTCGACCTTCAACTAGACTCCTTGACTTTTCAACTGGAATTTTGACTTCTCAAAGTGACTTTGCCTTAGAAAAAATTCAATTCTACCTTGAGAAAATTCGACTTCCAACTGGATTTTTCACTTCCCAACTGGAATTTTCACTTCACTCAATTTCCTAAAGTCCAGTTCAATAATTTTTTATGCCTTAGTCGATTTCTTACTTTGTCCAACTGGAATTTTCACTTTGTCCAACTGGATTTTCTTGAAGAATGCGAATTTCCTCAAATGAATTTTACTTGGATTTTCCCTTTGATCACTGGATTTTCGAACTGGATTTTCTAAAGTTTCAACTGGATTTTTAACTTCTCAAGGGCGTACCTCTTCCAGACTTAGGCGAATTTCACCATGAACTGCCTGCTTTTTAGTTGATTTTTCAGTGATTTTCTCATGATGGCGCGATTTTATCCAGTTGATTTTTGACTTTGCATGCGCCTTTTCTCTGCTTTTCTCATCTTGCATGCACCTTTCTCTGCTTTGCATGCGCTTTTTCTCTGCTTTTCTCATCTTGCATGCGCTTTTTCTCTGCTTTTCTCATCTTGCATGCGCCTTTCTCTGCTTTGCATGCGCTTTTCGATTTTTTGCTTGCTTTTTAGTTCCAAAAATAGAAACTTTTGACTCAAATGCTAATGACACCCTGTACTTTCTAAAAATAGAAACTTACTAAAAATAGAAAAAAGCAAAAAGCAACTTTCTAAAAATAGTAAATTCCAGATTGGGCCAGAAATGCCAAAAACGAAAAAAGCAAAAAAGCAAAAAAGCAAAAAAACAGAATCCCTAAAAAATAGGAAGTGTCAGAATTGAGCGAAAGCACAGGCGATCCTCGTCTGCAGGGCCTTCTAAGCACTTCCATGATGTTTACGTTCAGTTTCGGGCTCAAACACCCAACTTGGCTCGGATGATGACCCCAGACCTTGACATGAAATTCCCAGATATCAGAGACTATGAAATTGCCACTCAACGCGAAACCCTAAGAGCAAACTAGTGAGGGTCCCCATTTGCAATGGGGCAATGTGTGAAAAAGGTCACAACAAGTAGATTAGAAGCTGAGTTTTTTGTGATTGCTGGCACAAATTCCAAGGTAGTACGGCCTGCTTTTTGAAAGCCATTAATTGCAGCAAGGAGGCTGCCCTTGAAGAGGGGCGATTTTGATTAAAGAGGACATAATAAATTTCAATAAAATTCAGGAGGGGTCGCTTGGCAATAAGGAAAACAACAGCAACAATTCTAAGGTCATTCTTTTCTTCATGTGGGAGAATCAAACCCTTTGTAAGGTGCTTTTTAGCAGCAAATTTAGAATTGAAGTGTAGATGTAATTCTTCTAATACTCTGGGTATTCTTTGTATTTAGTCTCTCTTTGAAATTGATCAATAAATTGAATATTTGAAGAGCTGCAATTCCTTTTAATTATTGTATTCCTTTCATTCAATTTCTTGCATTTGGCATCATTATTTACAAAAAAAAAAAAAAAAAAACATAAAACCCTCAAAACACAAAATTGCAAAACAAAACAAAAACAATCAGTTCCCGCAGTCGAGAGATGATGAGTTCTTACAGTGGTATCAGAGCAGTTCCCTGCCATCCTCTGGGTTAAGTCAGATTGTTAATGCAACAAAGTGACAGAGAAAGAAGGTACTACGAGAGAGAACTTCGTAAGAGGTGGCAGCCACCAAAGGTACCTGAAGGAGAAACAGTTTCTAGTTTGATTGGTGTTCATTAGGGGTTATCCTCAGGGCCTACAAAACAAGTTGTAGGCATGGGTGATAGAGTGGATAATAATCCACTAGGGGATGATGACAGAATGGTAAGAGATACTCTGAGGGGTTTACAAGTTGGTCAGCAACAGGTAGCTGATGCATTACAATAGCTTACGACAACCTTACAATAATTGAATTTACCTAGGAGACAACACCAGGATCAGGATGATAATCGGAGTGTAGCTGAATCACAGAGAGTACATAGAGCACCTTCTCATACTACAGATAGGCCTACATGACCCACTTTCCTGAGAAATGAACCAGAGGGGGAGAATGGGGGTGAAGATGGTGAACCAATGTTTGCTGATAATATTATGGCAACAAACGATGAGTGGGAATTGTTGACACCTCAGGTGAGAGAGCGCATTAGCTTTGACAGATTTATGAGCCAGAGGAGAGAGCATTATAGGTTCAGGTAGGATAGGGGACCGAGGAATCAAAATAGTGATCTGAAGCATGCTACTAGTAAGCTCACATTGCCCATGTTTGATGGTAGTGGAAATGTTACAACTCAGGCTTGGGTTCACAAGTTTGACACCTTTCTGACACTTAGACCTATGGCAGAGAGTGATGCGATTAAATATGCCACCTTACACTTGGAGAGAGTAGCACATGATTGGTGGTATCATGGGTTGGTGATGTTGCAGTATAGTTGCATCACTTCCTATCAGGAGTTTATTGATAGGCTGGTTGAACATTTTAATAAGAAGGATCCGGAAGTATATTTCAGAGACTTGGCACAATTGAAGCAAGTCGGTAGTTTGGAGAAATACATTGGTGATTTCCAGAGATTGTTCGTAATGGTACCGAACATATCTGAGAGGAGGCTAGTTGTACTCTTTATGGAAGGCTTATTGGAACCATTACGAGGGTGGATTAAGGCTTTTGATCCACCAACATTGCATGAGGCAATGAAGAAGGCAAGGAGTATGGAGTTTGCAGCCCCAAAAAGCAAGAGCTCACACAAGGACATTCCTTCAAGCAGCAATGAGGATCTCAACAAATTGCTGATAAGAAAAAGAAATCAGCAACCATGGTGGATGAGGAGTCACGTGAGGAGTTGAGAATTTTTTTTTTATGTTTTTGGTGTAAGGAACCATATAACAAGGATCATGATTGCCCTTTGAGACCTAAGGGAAAAGAAAATCGTATTATGTGGGCATTTTATGAGGACTCTGATTCTGAGAATGCAGATCAGCAAGCAAATATAGGGATTGATCAGGATGAGAAAGCATCTGCTGATGGGAATTTGGCTCCTATGGCATTCTTTGCTAATGTTCAGGATGAGGCCACATTTAGATTCAAGGGAATAGTTAATGGGAAACTTTGTGTTGCTATGTTGGATAGTGGAGCAACACATAATTTTATTGATGAGGGTTTTGTGGCTAGATGTAGACTTCAAGCTAAGGATTTTGATGGATTCAGAGTTTGAGTTGCTGAAAGATATACCCTCGCATGCACTAGGCAGATTACTAATCTCACTTTGATGTTGAACAGCTATGATTTACATTCTGATTTCTATGTGGTCAACATGGGTGAGATGGATATAGTTTTGGGCATGAAATGGCTCCAGAACTTGGGAGTATTTACCCTCAACATACCTAAGGTGCAGATGTCATTTGAGTTTGATGGCAGGAAACATGTGTTGAGGGGAATTATAGATGGGAGTTTGCATTCTATCTTTCTTTGTAAGGGGTTGGATAGAGAGAGAGAGACAAAGGTGATCCAAGAGAAGGAGTGTGAGATGATCTACAATCCATTGTTTGAGCTTGATGCTGCATGGTCATATGACAATCCACTATTCGAGTTCAATGTTGATCACTCACTTGATTCTAGTTCGGAGATGAGCATTTATTACAGTGTTTGTGATCCTTCCAGTGCATCGGGATTGCAAACAGGGCTCGCAGAGAAGATTTATGGGGTGTACATGGTAAGGAGGGCGTACAAATTTTCTTTTAATTCCCATGTACATGATTTATTTCAGATGCATAGTTTAGTGGCACATGTGATGGATAGTTGGAATGATAGTTTTCCTTGCGTAGAGATAGGAAGCAAATATGGTCAGTCTTTTGAATCGCTTCCTTTTGAGACATACTCCTGCGACACCTGATGGCAAGTTTGAGTTGGCTCAGCGGGTTCAGGCAGTTGTTCTAGGGATGGTGTTATATGAGCAGTTTGATGATATCAGGGACATTGCACAGTTCTACTTGTGGGATCCTGGTGGACTGATCTTACGGAGGAATCTCTATTGGCAGTTGAGATTGCTTGGGGACAAGCAATTTTAGGGAGGGCGGATTGTAATGTCCCCATTTTAACATGATCATGTTTTTAGACGGTTTAGCCTATCACTGGCCCTCATAGGCTAACTCAGATGTTTAGAGGGTCTTCTGAGGCTTTTATCTTCTCCAGAGTTAAGTGGTTTCCAGCTTTGGCTTTCATTTGGTGCTTACAGGGCTCCGTTTGCTATACTTACTATTTATAGTAAGTCAGAGGTTGGTTGAGAGGGACCCTTACTATTTTTAGTAAGGTAATTGGTCATATTGGGATTTACAGAGTTGACCCCCAGTTCAAACGGTTTAATGAAATATTAAATATTGAAGGAGATATTAATGTTTAATGGCTCAAATAATATTTAAACATTAAAATGAAATATTATAAAGTTATAATTTAACTTTATAATTGAGGGTCGAGTTCATCATTAAAAAAGGGGCCATATTTTAATTAAATAAGGTGCTTAGACTAAGGTGAAATTATTAAATATTAAATGCAAAGTTATAACATTCTTTTAAAATGCATTTAATGTGCTTTTTGATGGGGTGTACCCTCTTTGGGGATTTATAAATGGAGCCAGGAAGAAATCAACTTCATTCTTGAGCATTTGATTTGACAATTTGAAGCCAAGGGTTTCTGTCTTTCAAGCCATTAGAGAACGATAAACTCTTCAGTATTGCAACCATTTGAGGTGGTGAAATATCCATTGAATTTGGCCTTTAGGAGAACTTCATACAGAGGTTCTATTTGTGCAAATTCAGAGTATTTGATAAAGGGTTTGAAAGCAGAAACGAAGGATTTTGGTGTCAAATAGAAGAGCAGATTAGGAGCTGGGTTTTTTTGTGATTGCTGGCAGAAATTCCAAGGTAGTATGGCCTTCTTTTTGACAGCTATTAATTGCATCAAGGAGGCGGCCCTTGAAGAGGGGCGATTTTGATTAAAGAAGAGGGGCGATTTTAATTAAAGAGGACATAATAAATTTCAATAAAATTCAGGAGGGGTCGCTTGGCAATAAGGAAGACAGCAGCAACAATTCTAAGGTCATTCCTTTCTTCATGTGGGAGAATCGAACTCTTTGTAAGGTGCTTTTTAGCAGCAAATTTAGAATTGAAGTGCAAATGTAATTCTTCTAATACTCCGGGTACGCTTTGTATTTAGTCTCTCTCCGAAATTGATCAATAAATTGAATATTTGAAGACCTGCAATTCTTTTTAATTATTGTATTCCTTTCATTCAATTTCTTGCAATTGGCATCATTATTTACAAAAAATAAATAAAAAACATAAAACACTGAAAAGACAAAATTGCAAAACAAAACAAAAACAATCAGTTCCTGCAGTCGAGAGAAGACGAGTTCTTACAAAACATGACAGTGTTTAAAGCATCATAACTTTCATGCCCCTTGACCAAAATTAAAAGTTCAATATGTTTTGAACGGTGGTAGAATGAAAAACAAAACCCAAAAATGATTTCCCAAGAATCCCAACCATTTAAGAACAGTTTTATCCTCAATACAGCTCACTAGTTTACTCAGAACAACTGTTTTATTGACAATACAACTCACTAGTCTACCCATAACAGCAGTTTGGCCACAGGATAGTCTTTACTAAGTTGATAATTACCTTCATAAAGATTTTCTCATTAAATCAAATTAGTTTTAATTATTTAAAGATTTGAAGGTGTATTTTTCAATCTTAGGGGCTTGTCTCTTTAGTCTTATTTAACATTGAAATGTTTGAAAAAATCCCTACCCTTACAGTGATACATATTTAAAACTTTTGGACTGTCCTCCACAAGTATATTTCTGAACAAGTATAACAGTCCTCCATTGATTCATGTAGAATATGGAATGGAATTTCCTCTTTGTTTATATAATTGAATATATAACTTTTAAGAGAGACACTTTGTTGCATGTCTTCATTCAAATGACAAAAAATACCCCAAAGATAGAGCTCTGCCCTGACATACACCTCCTTCCAACATTGATAGCAGAGGTATTTTGCCACTCACATTGGGTGACATGTCTTTGCTAGGTCAGTTATAAAGGCTCCTTGTAAACTCAGATGATATACCACTCCAGTAATCAAGACACAAGAAGATGCAGTCCTGAAGGTCTTTGACCAAGATAAACTTCTAAAAGACTCCATTACGATACTTGTGAGAAACAAAAGTAAAACCTTAAGGAATTTCAAGTCACTCTTCAAAGATCATGACAAAGCAAAGGATAATCTCAGTTTACTAATATACATTTCCAAGGGCTCTATCACCAAGAAAACAACTTATGAAGTACAAATCTAGCCTTAACCACCAAGAATCCAACAATCCTTTCAAATTTAACAAGAAGCTCAGTGCCTTGAATGGTAGCACTATTGTGAGAACAATACAATCCACTAAAATATCATAAGTATCTATTGCTCATCAAGGTCTCTTCTTAAGGATAAAAAGACCAGCTCCCACTTACTCCGTATGTAAATGCTTCGGGAGAAAAAAAATTGAGAGAAACTTGTGAGGCTGATATATTTTCTTATTAAATTGTTGGCTGAAGGGAGTAAGTTAGCAAATGGTTATAAATAGTTAAACCAACAGTTACAGTCTGACCGACAACCAGTGGCTCTTTAAAAAGAATTCCACAGCAAGGGAAGCACACTGATTTATACAAGGTCCTCCCTGTATTGCTTTCTTTGTAAGTGAACACTAACTTCAAATAAAGAATCAATTGTGATATTCTCGTATAATCATTCTTGGTATGAATCGCTTTTTTTTGGTATTGTTGCATGCTAGCATAGAGCTTTAGTAGCACAAGTAAAATTTTTGTTGAGGTAGTTTTTTGTTCATTGAAATCTCTAAGAACTTTTTTAAATGTGGGTTTGTCAAGTGGTTTCACTTGCAACCTTGTGTTTCTTTCGCTTTTGAGAATTTGTTGTAAGCTCTATAAATAATTTCATCACGTAGGTTTATGGAAAAGATTTTAAAACTATGGACACTTTGGTTTAGTCCTTTCCATATTAATTGTATTTTTGTGCATAGTTCCTCCACTTAATTTGTAAATTGATTTTTTTTTTCTTCAATAGGCATTGGGGTATGTTCATGGTGCTCAAGTCGTACATGCTCCGGAGCCTGTTCATGGGCGACTTAGGTATGTTGTTCTATATGTTTTGTTGCATGTTCAAATTATATTTGCATGTTGAAAGAGATGAATACTTTTGGAATCATATATATTGTTTTTTTGAAATACTGCACTATAGCATTCAATGTTGTTGTGTTGCTTTCTTGAGCTAGCTTCTGTTTTAGGAGTTTGTAATGTGATATAGTGCCACCTCACTACCAATACTAAAACTAAAGCAATTGTCACCTAAATTTAGGAATTTGATCATTGATAGAGTCAACTTTGTCTTCCATTACAAAATGACCCTGATAACAATAAGTTTTGGTCGGGATAAAGAAATTGTCACCTAAATTTAGGAATTTGATCATTGATAGAGTCAACTTTGTCTTCCATTAGAAAATGACCTTGATAACAATAGAATTTTGCTCGCTTCAAAATTTTGAAATGCTTTGGTTGTACTTTTTGGCCATGAAGAAAGCACAATTTACATGTTGCTAGCATTATGTAAATACTTATGAGTTCAAAGATTTCCTTAACTATTCAAGGTGACTAGACAATGCTCATGCATTTCTAGGATAGTATAGTTATAAGCCTACCATCTAGAATAACAATTTTGTATTGTAGACTCATCATTGTGTGAACTGATATTTGTCTAGGGTATTAATTGTTTAACTTAGACATTGATGTGTATACCCTTAGCTTGTCTCATTTGAATTTTTGTCGACATCACTATCTCCGGATAAGTCATAACCAAATTATAAGGTCATCTCTAGATGGACATGCTCTCTTCCAGATATGATGAACTAGGGCATGAGTGCACTAAATGTGTTACATATCCATCAACATTTTATTTACATGATCAAAAAAACTTCATGAAATCGTAGACATAAAGAGAAAGATTAAATAAAAGATAAATGAGATACACTCTTGACAATCTTTGTTTGGGATTTTCATTTCTATTTGGTTCTATGTTATATTCTTTTCAAAATTGGAAGTCTTTTTGTTATGATTAATTGGAATAGAAATAATAATTTGCTCATAAATCACAAGAGATAACTCTTTGCAATCAAACACAAATCTCCAAATTAGTTCCAATAATTATCGCCAATTGAAAAGTTGTATTTATTTGCATCTCCTCTAGAAAACTCGTCTATCTTGTAAGTCAGGTAACATCTGCAAATTGTATATACTAGCTTGTGCTGCTAGAATTGGAAATCATGTAAATTTTTGTAACATACTGGCTAGTATAAGCTGTGTACTAAGGGCCTTTGCCATTTTTATGGAAAAAATACATGGAAAGGGGTCTTTTAAACCAAATTGGCATCTAGCATGGTCATGACTTTAAAAGAACGCAATATTATTATACTTATTTAGATAATCTATGATATATTTATCTTAAACAAAGCAATATTGTTGTGTTGATACGATTGAGAAATGAATGTATTTGGGGTGTTGCAATGAATTTTGTTGTTAAGTTTTTTGGACAATGTCACAAAAGAAAATGTTGTGTATGCCCCCCAGTCTAAAAGAAGAAGGGTATAATTGAGAGTCCAAATTTTTGACTATGATTTTTGTGAAACTTTCATAGCTACCAAATGATATATATAAAGTAAATATCAAAAGTTAGTCATGTATTTTGGATAATTGTCAAAATCTAAAGCATTATCTCTTACTAGTTAGAAGATGGCTTGTTTTGTGTTACACTTTTTTTGTGAGGAGAAATAAGCATGATGATACAGTTGATATGGTGTGTCTTGATATTGTCTCTCTGTCTCCTTTACCCATATTAGCATTTTTTTTGTATCTCTTGACATAAATATATCTTTTTCAACTTATTGTAAGGGTTTATTAATTCAGGCTATGATGCAAAGTGTGTTCCTGTAAGATATGCGAACAATTATTTGGTTATATGTGAACAAGAAATGCTACTAACTGCTCTGTTATTTCAACCCTTTAGAGAAGACCTTTAGATAGTTTGAAGTCTAATGGAAACAATTTGGGTAATAACATTAAAGTATTGGGGACCTATTTAAAATAGGGATAGGGAATCCAAATTCTTTTAAACTTTGTAAATCGTGTAAGATTTGAAAACTTAGTGGTAAATGATTTGACACTCTCCAGTTAGGAATTGTGTTGATGCAAATTCTTCTATTCTCAATAAGTTTTTCTTTCAAAAATAGTCCAACCATTCTACTATAATTTTTTTTTCCAAATGACAGTCTTTACCAATAAATGATGAGCATGAATGGCTTTTTTTATTTTACCATTTCATACTTATCTTGTCTTCCAAATCGAGTTACTCTTCTAGATCTAAAAATGTGTTGTTCTAGAGCTTTTGTGTTTCTGCCTTGCTCTCAACATTATAACTAAATTGCAAACTTTGGATCTATCAACTTCAACCGCTATTCAAGTTTATGAAAATATTGTAAGATGAAATGGAAAGATAGCCTTATGTTCTGCTCCAAGGTTTGTCTAGGTGGAAGTCGCTATAGGAGAGGACCCAATAGTTGTGCACCCTAACTTCGTGCTTCTCAAAATCCTACTTGGAAATTTCAAATCACTCCAATTTTTTTACAACTTACTTGGCAAGTCCCCTACTTATAACTTTTGTTTTATGGCCACATCATCAAATATGATGCCACATTACCATGCTTTTTGTCAAGGTGTCCAAAAAGACCCAAAACAAACCTGTTACCAATACTTGTGCATTCACATCATGGGTAGTTGAGCATTGATGTGGCATCACATGATTGGTTGTTTTTTAGATCAAAGGAGTACATTTTTTTTAAGTTAAGGTAGTCATGTCACAACTATTGGGCATTATATAAACAACTACTATCTCAACTATTGAAACATGCTCAACTACTAGGTCCTCTCCCCTAAAGTATTTGTGGATAAGGAATTACTAAAGTTTAATGGTTCTTAAGAAAAAATGAATTGATGTGGCTAAAGAATTACTAAAAATTGAACCTTCCATTATTAGTTTATGGGTAATTACGATAAGTGTAGCTTTGTAAATGGCTACTAGAAAGTAGCAAGACCAAATGGTAAGAGACCTACTAATGTACCCAAACATCTGCATTAATCATTTAAAGAAGTGACATGAACAACATTGCCCCAAAAAAGAAACTATCCAACACTAGAACACATATAGGAATCAAACACACATTCAGAGAGGCTGGAGTTGAGAATGAAAATATTATTGGCCAATCCAAAGACATAAGAGATGATAAAGATGCTTGATTTAATTACCCGACTTGTCTGGGATAAAAAAATATTAAACAATCACTAAATTTGTAAAGGGATAGGAAACGTTGTGTCCAAATATTTGTATAAATCTCAAAGGGCTACTTCTATTCAATGGATAAGGCTTTCAGTTGATTAACTTTTGAACCCATCAATTAACCCAAAATAAAGGGCCTTGAAGAACTAAATAGTAAAATTACAATTTCGTAAGTAGCAAAATGGCCATGTAACACAATCTGAAAGCCACAAAAGGTAACATGAAAGCATATGACCTTGAATTCATCACATTTTATTAGATATCGGCCAAAACTATCCTGCCAATTATATTTGAGAAAATTAATTTGTGAAATATGTTTTGTTATATATTTTGCATGTTATTTTAACAATACATAAATATTTTTTCAATTAAAAAAAAAGAACTCTCATTTGTCAAAAATAGAATTATTAATAACGAGTTAAGATAAAGGTAGTGCCTTAAATTCAAATATCAAGTTATTCCAAAAACAATTATTATTTTATTATAAATTAATAGTTTCTATCTTTAATTTTGTCATAATTTAACATCTCCCATAGGTTATCCCATTCAAAACTACAAACGTTAGTTTTCAAAAAGTATATATTAAATTTGTTAATAATTAATTTTAATTTATTTATGTATTGTTGTTTATTTTATAATATATGTGTTATATGTTAATAAATTTATTCTATTTGTTTAGGATTTATATGATATTATTTTATATAAATATTGATTGTATTGTATTTAATTTATTTTATATAAATTTTTCTAAAAAATATCTATGCTTTCATAATAAATAAATAATTTTATTAATTTTTTCATGATTTTTAAATTATTTATGCAAAATTATTTAAAATATTTAATGAATTTTACTTTTTTGATAAAATAGAAAATATAAAAAATATATTTAAATTTGTTACTTTATCTTAAATAAATTTGCATAAATAATTTAAAAAAATCCAAATATAAAAAATTAACCCATATAAAATTATACATGAAATAATGATAAGAACTTTAATAATAAAAATATTAAAAATGTATTGAAATTTATCTTAACTATAATAATTAAACAATCAATAATAAATTTATCTTCCTCCTAAACATTTATCTTAACAAATAAATTTTAACTATAATAATGAATCAATATTAACTATAATAATGGATTAATAAATATTTATCTTAAATAGTTGATTTCAAATATCAAGTTATTCCAAAAACAATTATTATTTTATTATAAATTAATAGTTTCTATCTTTAATTTTGAATTAATAGTTTTTATCTTTAATTTTGTCATAATTTTTACATTTGGGAATGTGCAAATATTAGTTGAGAAGTGGCAAAAAAAAACCAATAAAATTGCAAAATAAAATGTTTAAATTTATTATAAAGTCCTCCATCTCCCCATCCTTGTCCTCCTGTCCATCCGTCCATCATAGTGTTCCTTTCCTCCCCATCCTTATCTCCCTACCCATCTAAATTTTTTTTTTATCTCCCCATCCTCATTTTTCAATCCGTCCATCATAGAATCTCTTCCATCTCCCTATCCTTATCTCCTTACCCATCCAAAATTTCTTTTCATCTCCCCATCCTTATCTTCCTATCCATCCATCCATCATAGTATCCCTTTCATATCCCCATCTTTATCTCCTTACCCATCTAAAAAATGTTTTTCATCTCCCCATCCTTATCTTCCTATCCATCCATCATAGCATCCCTTCCATCTCCCCATCCTTATCTTACCATCCATCAAACCAAAAATCCTTTTCCATCTCCACATCCTTATCTTCCTACCTATCCAAACAATTCTTTTCATCTCCCCATCCTTATCTCCTTATCCATTCATCTCTATCCTCATCCCATATCATAATCCCTTATCATTGGTATCTGGATATAGGCTTCTCCCCATGCAATCCAATGCCATCTATCTCACTAGATCATCAATCCCACCTTTTTCACACATCTTTCTAATCTCCTCTAACTTTTCATCACTTATCTATCCATCATACCATCATCCCATTTCATCTTTTGATGATTTGGATAAATATCCCATCCTTGAGGTTTGTGCAATCACCATCATCCTATCTTATCTACCAGGTCTATCTTGTCACGTCATGTCAACATCAACTTTTTATCCACTTATCATGGTCATCTCATCATCCTTTAGCCATGGTCAGTCATTAGATTTTTTGAACTACGTTGCCCCTGTGCTTTCACATAGGCAAGGTTGATCATTGATCCACTGAGGCTTTTTTCCATCTATTCTTTGTCATCCATCTTTGTATCCATTGTCCTCTTTCCACTTTTATCCATGGTCTTTTATCAAAATACAAGTGCTCTACACTTTCACATAGGCAAGGCTAATCTATGATCAGCCCCCAAGCCCCTAAGTCATTAGGGTGTGTCAGTTTTGTGTCTTATATCTTGTGTCTTGTGTCGTGTCATCAAGCATGCCCCCATCTAGTTGGTTCTTAACAAATGAGATTGACCCATATCATCAGATCCAATCAGATTTGAATATCCTATGTCATATTGATCTTTTAGTTTAGTATCCATCTTTGGTCTAAATAGGATGTATCCTTCCTAATAGAACTCATCAATCCCATCAATCCTCTCGATCCTATGGCAAAGGACGTTTGAAATTTATTGTGATATTCTGATACTTTTGGATTTTATTTATCATTTGAGCTCCTTATCACAAATTGTCAAGGCTGTCATGATCCATCATATCATGGTGTGTTTTGACTGATAAACATAAGGGAATATCTTGATCTTTTGTTTGTTGTTGTCTTTTGGGTTGTCCCGTGTAGTACCCACCAAGACTCCTGTAGTCTTGTGTTAGGTTGGGGCATCCTTTTGTGCTTGTGGTTATCCCAATGCCTGGTTCGACCAAGGTCTTCATGACTTTTGGGTGTTGGGATAGCCTTCTTGTCTATTGTGTTTGTTTTATGCATTCAACACTAATTCACCTTGGTTTACATACCCTAACACCTGGTGTCTTATGCTATAGAAAAAATAAGTGCTTCGAAAATGGAAAATTGCAATAGGATTGCATTTTGTGATCAATTCCATTACATTGCATCCATACCTGACCTATGACCTATGATTTTGGTTGTGCAAACATTCACCTCCCATCTTCTCTTCTTCTCAAGATTCCTATGCTTCTTGATAGTTGTAGTTTCACACCCATCTTCCCTTAATTTTGTATTGATTATAGGGGAAGCACTTGCCATTCAACCAACAATACAGCTACCATTGACCCTCATCATTATGCAAGCCCTTATTTACACTCATATTCATGATGCATTAGGCCATCTCACATGTCTACCCAATCTTAATCCATTCAATCTAACACAAATCATCTAATCACATCCTTGGTCTTGTTCCCATCCTTGTTACAAGCCTTTCTCCAATCATTATCATTGTTATCATAATCAGGATGTATCCTTCCCTATCCTTTGGTGTTATTTTGGGATGTATCCTTCCCTCATCAACAACACTTTCATCATCAGCATCGGGATGTATCCTTCCCTATCCTCATGTTGTCTTGGGATATATCATTCCCTCCTCAACAACACTTCGTCCATCATCAACCCATTTTGGCTAGTAGCTTGACTAGGGCAACATCACCTTTGTCCTTAAATCCATTTGTGCTTTATTTTCCCTCTTCATCTAACTGACCTCTACTCTATCCATCAATTTGCATCATCTTCCCCATCTTCCCTTTCATCATCTCATCCATTTCAAGAGAATACCTATTTTCTCTTGAACTCGCATGTCCTCTCGAGGGGGCATCCTCAATTTCTAATCTTCATCTTCATCTCCATCATCTTTCTTCCTAGTCACTGCTTTGAATGACTGGGGAATTTTTTCCAATCTAATCATCTTCTTCCTGGTGCTATCTTTTAATCTTCTTTGAAATGATGCTACTTTGTAACACCATCTCAAAGAGGGGAAAAATGTAGACATCCAAATTTTACCACTCCAACATGGTCAAATTCATCCCCTTTATTCGTCTATTTCATATTTCATCGATATTAATTAAATGTTTTATTTACTTAATATTCCACATTTTTCCTAAGGTTTCAAAAGTATTTAATTTACTAATTAAATACTTTACCTTTCATCCCTTCTCTAAATTAAATAAATACATCAATTTATTTAATTGAGGTGTTAGAGTAATAAGTACTTATCTAATAATTAATTAATATTTAATGAATTATTCTAGGCTAATTTCATGGTTTGAAATACAAAAAATGAGTGAAGAAGAGAAAAAAATGTAGGTGATTTAGGAGGGTGAGATTGGGGTGATATTGAGGTGGAAGCATGATTGAATGGAGAATATGTAGAGGAATGGTGAGCAAGCGGAGGAGAGCACACCTGCAATTGGTTTAAAAAGGTAGAAGATGGGTGGATAAGTGCTACCCAGGATACATAAGTTGGGATCATCATAACAAATGGATTCATGGTTGGGGACTGAACCACGTGTAGATGGAAAGGGTGGGAAAGCCTACGCTTCCACGGTTGCACCCGTGTGATTGGCCTTCAAGTTCTAAGGAAGTGATATAGGATTGAAGGAAATTTTCCTGACATACAAGCCTCAATAGGTGTGGTGGCATGAACTGGAGGTGAGGAAAGGATGGCTAGTATAGGTGGTTATAGGAAAAGAAGAATTTGAGGGTAGAAACTTTCATTAATTGGTGTGATAAAACATTTGGAAGCAAGGAATGAAAAAGTAGGCCATGGAAAGGGAAGGAGAAGGTGATAGTGGATGAATGACCATCACATAAA
>VDFB02256132.1:215165979-215204746 GCA_007258455.2 Sequoia sempervirens | reverse complement strand
TTGCTATGTTATTTGATTATTAATATGGTGGTGTTTTATGAACTTATTACTGCTGCAAATATGTATATATTTCTGATTTTTATATTGTTTTGTATTAACGTACCCAACCCCAATTTTTTTTTGACTGAATCTTGTACCAGAATCTCGTACCCGTACCCGAATCCAAAAATGAATTAGTAACTTAGTAAAAATATAATATAATAATAATTATAATTTAGTAATAGCAATAATAAAATAATAATATATTATATTATAATAGTATATTATATATCTTAATAATAACATATTAAAATGCTTAAAATAAATTGAGTTGTATCTATGAAATGGAGTGAAGGATCAGGGCGTGAGCTGATGTGATGAATGCGAATATGTCATTGCAGGAGGCAAAGCCAAGAAATAATCAGGAGTATTTGCAAAGGTCAAGCCAGGTTAGGTCAACAGGTGAATTTGTAAGGCAAGGCAACAACATAGAAAATGGTAGTAGCTTTAATCGGCATGACAGAGATTTGGTAGACAGGAAAACAAACGAGGAATATGGTAAGTAATGACGAGATGACAAAGATGAATGGTGGAGTAGAAGCAAAGGAAGAGTTGCATTCCAAAATGAATGGAGGGATGTTGCTAATGCCCCGAGAAATGGGTATGAATGACAAAGGAAAATGGGAAAGTTGATTGGGAACAAGCAACAACATATAAACCTGAGGGTTTCAAATAGGGTAGTAGATTAGGGAATGAAGGATAGTGACGAAGTGGGTGATCAAAGGAGCAAGGGCAGAGGCTATGTGTTGAAAGCGCTCAGTTGATTGTCCCTCCCTTCTGCCACTAGGGCGAATGCTATACCAAGTCTGACAAGATCGAACCCACAGGCTGTGGGCTGGACCTTGGCTGGACCCATAGTCTATATTTCGAACCTTGACCAAACTAGTATCGGACCGAACCAGGATTTCAAACCCATGCCATTTCAAACCCAAACTAGGCGCCTAAATGCAGCGAACCGGTAACTTAGCCCTAAAGCATTTAAATAAGTTTTCCATCCTTATGCTCCAAAAGTCATAATTCGTTCCATCAAATAGTGGTGCCCTGTTTGAGGAGAACCCATATCCTTTGGCCATGTGTGCTTTCAAGATCTACCTTCAAGTGGTTAAGCTATTTCCGAAGGAACCCGCACTGAAACCAATTGATGAAATACACATGCTTATATTGAGAGGGGAGGTGAATCAGTATAAGCCAATCTTTTACCAATTTAAACTTTAATAATCACAATGAAGCAATCACAAAGGTCCACACATGTAAGAGACAGAGGATTTTACGTGGAAACCCTTATAGGAGAAAATCATGACAAAATATTGCTTGTATAAAACCTTCTTACAAATTTCATAGGCACTAACCCACTGGAGACACCAATCCCCACCATTGAGCACCAACCCAATAAGAGATGACAATTTCTTCTAATGAGAGGCACCAACCTTCCAATCTCCTCAATTTGGAGGCTCCAACCTCCAAATGAATATTATGTTTGGCTTCTTGAGTATTTCTGCTACAATATGCTTCACAAATCTGCTTTAATGTCTTCCAACATCTGCTCATAACATCATTCAAATCTGCTAAAATTTCTTGTAAAATGTGATGTCCCCACTCTAGTCAGTTCTTGGGAACAGTGTGTTAGCCTTTTTTCTTGGAGCCTTGTGGGCTAACTGGATTGGTTAGAGGGTCAGTGATATTTTCTAGAGGAGTTGGTCGTTCTCTTTTTCAGAGCTCAGTGATTGGTTCACAGCAGGCATTGGCAGTTTAGGGGTTGACAGCTTTTGACGGCACGGAAATATTTGGAGTTTTGAGAGAGTTATGGATTTTTAAGTGATTTGAGTTAATTATTTAACTTAATGCTTTTTTATAAAGTCAAATTGACTTTATATATTTTATATCACTTAAATATTACATAAAGGTGATTTAAAATTAAATCACTTATGCATAAAAGTGGGCGCCCAAATATTTAACTTGCAACTATTGAAAAAGTGATTTAAATATGATTTAAAATATTTAAATGTTGCAAGTGGCGTATCTTCTTGGAAATGCGTGCCTTTTTAGATATAAGGCATTTTGGGCAATGAGAAATTCATTCATGATTATTTCAACTTTGCCTTTGAGCTTTTCTCTGTGCTTTCCTTGTGGTCAAGGTTTGTGCAATATTTCCATTGGAGAACGATATCTCTTTGATGTTGAGCATTTTTGAGACTGTGAGAGACCAGTTGAATTAGTACAACTGTGCGGGCTTCATTCAGAGGTTCTACATGCTTCAAACAGAGTTTTATCATTCAGTTTATTCTTGTTTGCAATAAGGAAGGGGGTTTCTACACTTGAGGCGTCCTCTTCAGCAATTCAACAACTTACAGCTTTGGCTCTTTAGCATTCTACTTGGGCCGTACTTTTGCATTGGTAAATGTGCCTGTTTGGGAAGGCGTGTGAAGGAACTAGTTGAAACGCCTTTCTCTTGGCTTCCTTTTGTGTTCCTTTCTTAGCGTCTACCTCTCTCAGGGGATTGTATCCTGTTTTGGAGTGGGAGAAGTCAGATCTAGAGCCTAGGAGTGCATACTTGTTAGTTTTCATCAATTCTGGCTGGCAAACTAGGATACTTCTTTATTTAATTATTTTGGAGCATTTCGGGTATGTAATTCATTTGCAATCCCATTGTATGTATTGCAGAATAACATCTATTACATCTGTTGATCAAAATATTATTGTATTGCATTTTTATGAGCTTTTATATGATGCGCCCCTTCTCTCCTGTCTACAAATTTTTCTTAAAAAACTAAAAAAACACAATAAGAATTAAGAAAAATACAGGGGTTTGAGTTGTGAGCCAGCAGGGCTCATCACATAAAAATCTGCCATAAGATTGCCACAATGTCTTCCACAAATGGGCTCAAATAGTTCTCATAAATCTGCTCAAATACTTTCTACACATCTGCTTGAATAACCTCTTATTTCTGCTCTTCATCCGAATAATATTCCTTAGAAAATTGATTACCTTTAACTCCCTTTCAACCTTCTATTTATACTTGCCAAAACACCTCTTCACCCAAGGGAGGCAACTTCTCCAAGAGGGTCGGCCAAAATAGCAATAGATAATGTTTATTTATTTTATTTACTTGCCCAAGGTGGGCGCACATCTCAAGGGGCTTGTCCCTCTTTGGGATGCCCAAAAATTAATTTATATTTAATTTAAATTACCCCCAACTTAGGGTGACATCATGAAGGGGTTGACCCAATTTTTTTAGTATTATTTTTATTTCTTTTAACAGCTCCTGCAATTTGGGTGCTAGACATGGGTCAGCCCATGTATAGAATAAATAATTATATAGCAAAATAATTAACTTCTCCTTGCCCAATGATATCTTGATAATAGTACCATAAATTTGGCACAATCGGTCTTCTAATAGATTCACCACTGACATGCCCTTTGACATCAATCACACTATTTTTCCAACAGGAAAGCAGTCCTAAAACTTTCATTTGATTGTAGTTTTAAAATCCTATTCCATAGAAGGAAGCTGATCATGTAACTGATGCAAAATTCTTGTCTCTAAGGAAAGATTAATAAAGTCTGACTCTATATGCACTTGTATTCATTGTAATGAAAGCTGTAAGTTGATCCTATTAGCAGTTAGTTGAAAGAAATTGCCCTAACCAATTTAATCAAATTGCCCATGAAAAGCAGCCATAAACCTTGAGTTCCTTCTGTTTTCCTTGATGAATCATCTGAATGTACCAATTTAAAGAAGTGTTGAAATTTCCAAATGCTTCAAGTTATTAAAATCAAATGCTTGCCTAATAATGTGATCTTGATTCTTTAAGCAAGGAGCTCTGTATGTGCATATGGCATTTCATGCTTGTCTAAAGGTCAAGATTTTCTTTTAGAAGCTTATATAAAATGGACATAAGGTTGCTTGATGGTAGCTTATGTCATATTCTGTTGGTGAATGTTTCCAGTGGCACCTACTGTTATCAAGAACGATCAATTAACATGGGAGTATCTTCGCTATCTTCTGTATGAAGAACATGCATTTGATAATATTGTCATTTCGCCAGGACCTGGATCACCAACATGTGCTGCAGACATAGGTTGTTTTATAATCTTAGTCCTGAATTTGTGAGTAATTTTCAAGATATTTTATTCTAATGATACTATCTGTTTTTATATGTATCAACACATGTCCTAAGGAATGGAAGAATATTGCCTGATGCTTTTCTGTTTCTGAGAAAGTAATAATGTATTGCTGCCAGGGTTCATGAGACTTATGAAGCTCATGTTATTGAATTTTTATTCGTTAATATTTTTGGGAGCTATGTTTTTATCAAGCACGTTAGTTCTTCCTAGTTTATGTATGTCAAAGACTTTTGGTTGCTGAAGGGAAAAATCTAATGTTGCTGTGCAGGAATTTGTAATAGGATATTGTGCGAATGCAAGGACATTCCTATTTTGGGAGTTTGTTTGGGTCGTCAGGTTCACATTCTACCCCGTTACTGTTGGGCAGTCTCTGTGTTTGATTTTCATGTTTACATTTATTTCTCATGTATGCATGCCAACTGGCAAAAAGATAATCCTACTAACAGGAAACTGCAATTGTCAGGCCAACATGAACATACAATTTTAAAATGATTGGTTTACATCTGCCAATTAATGAGCATTCCAATTGTGCCTAATAAAAATTTATCATCTTCACTGTAGCAAGATTCCTATATCAAAAATTATTATCAGCTGATTTTTCCAATTGTTATAGTTATATCCTTTAAATTTTTGAGATTCAGTCGTTTTTGTTTTTCAAAATAAAAGTATTTACAAACTTTTGGAATTTACTTTTTTGTTTGTTTTTGTTTTTGTTCTATTTCTTAAAAAACAGCTGGTAAAAAAATAGATTTTGCTTTCTGCTAAAATAAACAAACAAAATGGCTAAGTTGCCGGTTCAGGTACGGGTGCGGGTATAGATATGGTGGTACGGCAATTTTTTTCCCTTGGGTACATGTACGGGAATACACACACACACATACATATACATATTTATACACACACATATATGTGTGTGTGTATATTTATGTGTATATATATATATATGTGTGTGTGTGTGTGTGTGTTATAAATTTATCTATATATATGTGTGTGTGTTCAAAATTATAAATTTATAAGAATAGTGATGTTCATAATTGTCAATAAATAGAATACAACATAATTTTGACATAGTAGCTTATAACAGTTGAATTAATGATCACTTCACAAGTACAGTAATTGATTCTCCTTAAAAAATATAGTAGACAAAATAAAAACTCAAAGAAGCCTGCATACCTTACTAGTTTCTTGGTCAATATTGATCATGACTCAGTGAAAACTAAAATATTGCACTCAATGCAACATAATCATCAAACAAAACAGTCAATGTAAGTGGTACAAAAGTTAATGCTGTCTATGTAGCAGAGATCTTTGCTCAACATAGTCAGTATAGCAGAGCTCTTTGGTCAACATGATCAGATAACCACATTTAAGAAGAGTCAATCAAACAAGGGTCAATGCAGGTGTAGAGGGTCACTGTTGAAGATCTGGTGTGTTGATTCACAAATGATGTTAAATTTATAGTCTGGCCCAAACATTGTCTTTTCCCCCCTCCTACAATAGTGCTGGTTAAATGAGAGTAAATGATGGAATGATGCATTCATGAGGATCAATTAATGCTATCTACACGTGTTCAATTGGAAACAATAGTCCTAATTTTTTTTAAACAACGGTTATAAGTTCTTGGTCTGCCAAGATAATATCAAATTTGTATTGCCTGGGTGCCTTGGTTCTTTGTGGGTCCTTCACAGAAGAATCCACAGAGAACCTAGGAACCTTAGTTCTTTGTGGGTCCTTCGTAGAAGAACCCATAGAGAAACCCGACACCTGGGTTCTTTGTGGCCGTACGCAAAGCCGTACCTGAACCGAACCCATACCCACACGGGTTCTTGGGGCAAATATAAAGAACCCGGTAACTTAGCAAAATGGTCTTGTGTCACTTGTGTCGGAGAAATGAGTCATACTGAAACCATAATAAGGAACCTGCCAAAAAGCTTTGATAGCTTAGTTTTAGAGCACCCCAACATGCACATGGGAGCTCCTAGGTTCAAGTTCTAGCTGGTGCCTGGAAAGCAACATGGTATCAGAGCCAGATTAGGAGCCCCAAGCACCAAAGTGTGGCTCAAGGGGGATGTTGGAGAAATGAATCAAATGTGAACCATAATAAGGATCCTACCAAGAAGTGCTGGTCACAAAGAGGGCTGATAGCTCAGTGGTAGAGTACCCCAGCATGCACATGGGAGGTCCTAGGTTTGTGTCCTAGTTGGTCCATGGAAAATAACAACCTCTACCTATGTTTATATACCTTAAGTATTGCTTTGTTCCTGATGTAGATCACCTTAAGTTTCAAATTCCTTAATATTTTCATCCATATTGTTTATTGACAAGACCAAAAAAGCTTCAATTTAGAACAGGACAATCAGTTTATATTATTTTTTGGTAGTCTCATAAGAAGCTGTATAATATGGGAATGTAGAGCCTTTTGTGATGGTTGTTCATATTGTCTTCTCTAGATGCATCTTTCAAAACTATCGTACAGATTCTCAGAATCTTCTGTCATGATTTAATCTCAAATTTGTATTTTGCTGCTTTGTTTCTGTTTCTCATTCTCTATAACCTCTCTCTTCCCCATGCACAGATGCTTAAGCCCTAGGATCTGTTCTTGTCGCCCTTGGATTGCCTTTCTTGGGTTCAAACCTCAGTATTTGACCTTGACCCTAGAGACCATCAGCTGGGGCTTATACCATATTGGTGAACTTAATAATACCAACAAATTATAGTGGACAATTGAGAGAGAAGAATGTACAAGGCATCATCTGTTATGATTGAGTATGTATTACATCTATATTGTTTTTCATCAACTGAATTCTGAAACTAACTCCTTCCGAACTGAACTATCAACTGTCAACTAACTTTTAACTTATAACTGTCTACTAGTTCCATGACCATTATATATATTGCTATGCTTAACCTGTCAGTTGTGTTTGACACAAACCCTATTACTTGGTCTCCTTTTGCATTGAGGATTAATGTAATTCCTAGTTTTGAGGGCTTGCTAGATGGGAAATTGGATCTTTTGTATCAAATCATTCATGCCCCTAACTTCTGAGATAGATGGCTGGTTCATGGGGAGAATCCTCAGGTGGAGGATGGTCCTTTTGATGAGGAGAAGCCTTAGGAGATGAGCTCCCATTGTCTTCAACCCTAGCTTGAGCATTCCAAGGGTACTTATTCTTATCTTTTTCTTCCAAAACTTCATTTTATCTATAATGTCCCAATTCATTTTCAGGAAAAAGAAAAGTGTTCCAAACTTTTTTGGTGTTCCTATTTCTTCGCAACTGTCTTTGGTGTCTAGAAGCCTTAATCATGGAATAGCTGATCAGAAGTCATCCAATCTTATGAATGGCCTTACTGCTGATTCGATTCGCAATCCTTTTCCAGCTATGACAGTGGTGACTGTAGAAGAGGACATTTTTGTAATGCCTATTTTTGGCTTCATTCCCTTGCTTTGGATTTGAGAATAACTGCTTTCAGCAAGTTGTCTAAGTCCATAACTTTGCAGATTTTGGTGTAAACCACTAAATCTTTTTGCATGATAGCTTGTGCTGAGAAGATTTACACCTCTAAGGTTTTGTCTCTTTGCTTGATAACATAGGGTCTCCAAAACTTAGTTGGAAAGCTGAAGCCTAAGCAAAAATGGCATCTTGAAGAGGGTTTTGATGTTTGAGTCAGAATCCATGAACTAGTATCACAGGTACGTGCTAGCTTATTCTAAAACCAAAGCCTTTAGTGAAGATGAGATCTCCTACGCCTAGGCTCTCAAAAATGTCCACAGGAAAAGGACCATTGAAATGATAATTGATATTCAATATTTACAAAGGAGATAAAGCTCTTTTAAATAATACAATACAGGATGATGTTTCTAAAAAGAAACAGATGTTAACAAAACCAAAGAATTGAAAGTTACTAAAAGCTAACTAAAGCAGACTAGTTTAATTGAAAGTAAACTACTAACTAATTAAAGGCTCAAATGACCATGAAATAATACAATAATACTTTAATACCCTTCCTTAATGGTCATTCTACCAACTACACCAAGCTTATCTCAAAATTTTACAAATTTATCTAGATTGACTTGGTGAGAATGTCCACAATCTAATCCTCAGTTGGAACATACTACAACATCAAAGAGCCATCTTCAACAGGCTATCCAATGAAGTGACAGTGAAGCTCAACATGCTTGGTTCACTTGTGGAAGACTAGATTCTTAGCAAGTTTGAGAACCCCTTGATTATCACAAAACAAGGGTGAAGGCCCTGCTTGAGACATTTGCATGTCAACAATCATCCTTCGAAGCCATATTGCCTCACATGCTGCCTTAACTATTCCGCAATACTCTGCTTCGGTCGAGGAAAGAGCAATTGCTTGCTGCTTCTTGCTTGTCCATGTGACTGCACCTGTACCAAGACTGAAAACATACCTACAAGTGGACTTCTTGTCACCCATTGAGCCTACCCAATCTGAGTCTGTAAAGCCAACCAATCTAGGATCTTTGCATCTGCTACACAAAATGCCAAAGTTAGGTGTCCCTTTGACATATCGCAATGCTCGCTTCGCAGCAACCCAGTGTTCCCCCTTAGGAGAATCCATGAAATGAGAAATATAACTCACAACAAAGTTGAGATCAGGTCTAGTGGCAGTAAGATAGATGAGGCTGCCTACAAGTTGCCTGAATGCAGACTTATTTACCATTGGTGAATCTGATTCGGTTGAAAGCTTTAGCCCCTTCTCCATAGGAGTGGATGAGATTTTGCAATCTTCCATCTTGAATTTTTCAAGAAAACTCCTAGCATACTTCGATTGAGAAATGAAGATACTGCCACCTATCTGCCAAATTTCTACACCAAGACAATAGTGTAGGAGACCTAAGTCTGTCATCTCAAATGTCTGACACAAATTTGACTTGATTTGTTCAAAGCTAATCATTTCTATTATGTCCAAGAGTTCTATGGTATTGACAATGTGGAATATTTTCATCTTTAGGATATAGTTTTGGTGTTTCTTGCATGGGTGGTAATGTTATAAGTCCATGGTGTAGAAGTATTGTAAATTCCTTTCAATTTCAATTGGTGGATAAGGGAATTGTAATTTCTTTTGTTTTAAGGCCTTCTAGCGCGCTAGATTCACCAATTTCTCTAGGTCAATATAGAGTAGGAGGACCTAAGATGATCTTGTATTCTTTATCACATTGTTATGAGGCATTGATTATTCTTTAGGAAGGAGAACAATTATTGGAATATCAACACTAATTGATATTTATTGGAATATCTTAGGCATTGTTCCTTTTCCTTGATTTAATTGTAACAACAACCCAAGTGTTCCCCTTAGGAGAATCCATGAAATGAGAAATATAACTCACAACAAAGTTGAGATCAGGTCTAGTGGCAGTAAGATAGATGAGGCTGCCTACAAGTTGCCTGAATGCAGACTTATTTACCATTGGTGAATCTGATTCGGTTGAAAGCTTTAGCCCCTTCTCCATAGGAGTGGATGAGATTTTGCAATCTTCCATCTTGAATTTTTCAAGAAAACTCCTAGCATACTTCGATTGAGAAATGAAGATACTGCCACCTATCTGCCAAATTTCTACACCAAGACAATAGTGTAGGAGACCTAAGTCTGTCATCTCAAATGTCTGACACAAATTTGACTTGATTTGTTCAATCAAATGTAACCTATTTCCAATAATGATGATATCATCCACATAGAAGAAGGATGATATCACTGCCAGTGTTCTTGAATACAAATTTGAATCTGAGGGACTCCTGTGAAACCCCTATGCAACCAGGTACTTATCAAACTTTAGGTACCATGCCCTAGGTGCCTGCTTGAGGCCATAAAGAGCCTTTCGTAATTTGCATACCTTGCACTCTTTTCCTGAAACCTTAAAACCAGGAGGCTGCATCATGTATACCTTTTCCTCCAAATCTCCATTGAGGAAGGAACTCTTCACGTCCATCTGATGGACCTTCCAGCCAAACTATGCTGCCATGGCTAGGACAAGTCGGATGGTGATCATCTTTGCTGTGGGAGCAAAGGTTTCCTCATAATCAATACCTTCTCTTTGCGAGAACCCCTTAGCCGCCAATCGAGCCTTGTATTCATCTAGTGTTCCAACCACCTTGTATTTGACCTTGTAGACCCATTTGCAACCAATGGGTTTCTTCCTTGGTGGAAAACTTGACAAAACCCACGTGTTGTTCTTCAAAAGACTATGATATTTAGAATCCATAGCCTTTTCCCATTCAGGTTTACCCTTGGCCTCCGAATACTGTTGGGGCTCATAAACACTTTGAATGTTGGCCATAAGAGCAAAGTTTACTGTGTTCTTTTTGCTCTTGCTTCTAGAGGATCATCCCTCAACAAGCTCATCATCATGAAATCACCAATGAGCTTCACCCACCACTTAGGATTAGGAGGAAAAGAATCATCTTCCAAATTAGAATAAGCACCATCATGACTTGGGCTGCCTGGAATAATACCAGCCATATTATTCTGAGGAAAATATGTTGAGACAAAATCTTGCCGAGGAGATTCCACAATGTTAGAATCATCAGAGTCCCTCCTTGCTTGTAGAGGATTTGGTCTGGGAGATTCTACAATGTGTGAAGCATCAAAATCCTCCCTTTAGGTGGAGCTACTGAAAGCTTAGCTCCCAAATATTTGGTCTTCAAAGGTTGATCGTCAGGACTCTTGATGGGAGAAGGGAGCAAAGAGGGCCCACCTTCCTTATCAAACACAACATCCCTACTGAATGTCAAATGGTCAGTAGCCACATCAATCAACCGATAGGCCTTGTGATTGTCATAGTATCCTATTAGCATCAACTTCTGGCTCTTGGAATCCAGTTTGGTTCTTTTGGCATCTGGAATCCAAACATACACAGTTCAACCAAAAACCTAGAGGTGGGTGATTTTTGGTTTCCTCCTAGACCGTGCTTCCTTAGGGGTCATCTTCTTAATGGCCTGTGTGGGAGACTGGTTAAGAAGGTATACTGTAGTATACACTGCCTCAACCCAAAATTTCTTGTGAACATTATTGTTCTCCAACGTACAGCGGGCCATTTTTGTGATGGTACGATTCCTCCGCTCAATAACACCATTTTGTTGAGGGGTATAGGGTGTGGTAAGCTGGCGTCTAATGCCATGTTTTGCACAAAAGTCTATGAATTGGTTGGAACAGAACTCACCCCCATTATCTGTATTAAGAGTGATGATTTGACATCCAAACTCTTTTTCAACTAATGATTTAAACTTCTGAAATTCATTAAATACTTGTGACTTTGCTTTGCAAAAATAGACCCACATTTTTTTGCTAAAATCATCAACAAACAGAAGGAAATACCTTGCAATAGTGACCGATGCAGTATTCATTGGTCCACAAACGTCTGCATGAACTAGCTATAGGACCTTGGATACTCTCCAAGACTTTCCTTTTGAAAATGGAGTATGATGCTGCTTCCCTACTTGGCAAGCTCCACAAACACCATGTATCTGCTGTTGAATCTCAAGTAAGCCTTCAACCAAATTCTCTCAAGCTAGCTAAGAGAGGTAGGCAATATTGAGATGCCCATACCGTTGATGCCAAAGAGTGCTGATGGATGAACTCCTTGTAACCAGCGCATGCTCCAGAGGATCTCTAGTATTAAGCAGCCGATACAAACCATGATCCTCAAGCCCAATTGCCACAATTTTCTTGGACTCCCTATCAACAATTCGACACTTGTGAGAACTGAAAATGATGTCCAACTTCGGACTGTGACGCATAATTTGACTGACAAAGAGCAGATTAAGTTCCATGCCTATTACATAGCATACATTGAGAAATATTAAATTTCTTCCACCAAATGTGATTTGGATGTTGCCCTTGCCGACAACTGTAAACTCTTCACCACCACCAAAGATGAAAAAATCAAAGCAAACCATCTACTCCGTGAACCAATCTCTCCTATTTGTAAAATGTCGAGAAGCTCCAGAATCAATGTACCATGTACATGATTTTACATGATCTACTAGTCTTTTGGCCATTAATGCATAAGAGGTAGATGCTTGCTTAGAATGCATAAATGCCATCCCTCTTGTTTTCTAGAAGCATGAAAAATGAGGTATAAGATTTGTGATTAGATGGCATGGATCCCAAGATGATTAGTTGGAACAACTCCCACGATTGCAAGATTCTTTCTAGAAAAATAACCTTTAAAAACTCTGATGATCAGCAAAAAACTTTTTATAGATTTTTTTTTCAAAAAACTCTTCAAAGTTTCAGACCCTCAAAATTCTTGAAAACCCTAGGTCGCAGAGAATAGACCACGAACAGTAGATAAAAATTGTCTAAAAAAGGCACAATTATTTTTAGACAAAAAATTGTCAAAAACTCTTGAAAAAAGATGTGAATCTTCAATAGGACCTGCAAAAAAAACCTTCAAATCTTGTTTTTGCTCAAAGAACAAGCACAAAAAATTCTAGATACGTGATTTTTAGAAAACCCATTATAGTATGTTGAATGCTTGTATTTCTTTTGCTAAAATCAGGGGCCATTATAGTTACTAAGTGTGCATTCTTTGTCTCCTTATCTATTCACTATGAACATGCTATGTGCTTTTGCACCCTGATCTTTTAGATCTTAATGAAATGTATTATTTTAGAAACACTAAAGCTTATATGTATGTATGTATGTATTTTTGCACCCTAATATTTTAGATCTTTATGAAATGTATTATTTTAGAAACACTGAAGCTTTTGTGTGTGTGTGTGTACACATATATAGAAGATGCTGCCAAGGGGGCAGCTCCTATTGCATTAAATTGTAAAAACTAGAGTTACTTAACCTTATGAGCAAGGATTTCTTCAATATCCTATTCTTACTCCTCTTGAATAAATTACTCTGCCTTAGCACTGGTCTTAGGTATTATAATTTTCACCTGCATAAGCCATTTTGTGAAAACATCAATGCATAGAAGTTGACTTTGGTTTTGTAATATTTTATTATGTGAATACAAAGGGAGTGTTCACAATTTGAAACCAGATTGATGACTTATGCAACAATCTAATTATAGTAGCCATGCTCTTCCATAACAAATTCAAAACTCTAAATGACAATATAAGTAAATAAGAGTCATCTACACTTTCAATCAATAGGTCACAAGATAGATAAATACATCAACACTTGTATTACAAAAGCTCTTCCGTTTCCTCTCTCTGTAACTTGAAGCAGAAGAGAGAGAGCATCATCAGGTGACTTCCACCCTACCACAAAGCATTAAGCTTCTCCGTGCCACTCCACTAGAGAAGCCCAACTCATCACCAAGGTTCTAGCAATATGTGGTCATTGATAAACTAGCATACTTATATGCTCATGAATCAAATATTTAATACATTTGTCCATTGCTAAACATATTATGGGAGATGACATAATCAACAAAAGCAATGCACTTATGCATGGAAATCAATGACATTCAATGTTTACAGCATAGAATATCTCAATCATCTCACAATGATACATTGACATTCTACAAGATGGATAAAACAATGACATTCAATGTTTACAACATTGAATATCTCAATCATCTCACAATGATACATTGACATTCTACAAGATGGATAAAACAATAACTAGAAAACCAAGCCCATACTGACATTAGTTCGATAATATAATTCCAAGGTAATAACATTCCCACATGCTCCCTAAATCCACTCACTAGTAGGTGATTTAGTAACCAATGGTCTTACTTCCTCATTTGTTAATTCCCAAGTCTAGAACCCTTCCCTAGAATCAAATGAAAGACTAATAAATAAATTCACCCATATTCATAATAGTATACTCTTAAATAATATTAAGTTATTAACCATTAAATTTGTGTACTTATGCTATATATATCAATTCACAACTTTCAATTGTAGATTGCAGCAAACATGTAATGTCCCCTTTTTAGCATGATCATGTTTTCAGACGGTTTAGCCTATCACTGGCCCTCGTAGGCTAACTCAGATGTTCAGAGGGTCTTCTGAGGCTTTTATCTTCTCCAGAGTTAAGTGGTTTCCAGCTTTGGCTTTCGTTTGGTGCTTACAAGGCTCCGTTTGCTATACTTACTATTTATAGTAAGTCAGCGGTTGGTTGAGAGGGACCCTTACTATTTTTAGTAAGGAATTTGGTCGTATTGGGATTTACAGAGTTGACCCCCAGTTCAAACGGTTTGATGAAATATTAAATATTGAAGGAGATATTAATGTTTAGTGGCTCAAATAATATTTAAACATTAAAAGGAAATATTATAAAGTTATAATTTAACTTTATAATTGAGGGTCAAGTTCATCATTAAAAAGGGGGCCATATTTTAATTAAATGAGGCACTTAGACCAAGGTGAAATTATTAAATATTAAATGCAAAGTTATAACATTCTTTTAAAATGCATTTAATGTGCTTTTTGATGGGGTCGACCCTCTTTGGGGATTTATAAATGGAGCCAGAAAGAAATCAACTTCATTCTTGAGCATTTGATTTGATGAAAATTGTCTGTGAAGAAGAAGCCAAGGGTTTTTGTCTTTCAAACCATTGGAGAATGATAAACTCTTCAGTGTTGCAGCCGTTTGAGGTGGTGAAATATCCATTGAATTTGGCCTTTAGGAGAACTTCATACAGAGGTTCTATTTGTGCAAATTCAGAGTATTTGATAAAGGGTTTCAGAGCAGAAATGAAGGATTTTGGTGTCAAATAGAAGAGCAGATTAGAAGCTGAGTTTTTTTGTGATTGCTGGCACAAATTCCAAGGTAGTACGGCCTGCTTTTTGACAGCCATTAATTGCAGCAAGGAGGCGGCCCTTGAAGAGGGGCGATTTTGATTAAAAAGGACATAATAAATTGCAATAAAATTCAGGAGGAGTCGCTTGGCAATAAGGAAGACAGCAGCAACAATTCTAAGGTCATTCCTTTCTTCATGTGGGAGAATCGAACCCTTTGTAAGGTGCTTTTTAGCAGCAAATTAAGAATTGAAGTGCAAATGTAATTCTTCTAATACTCCGGGTATGCTTTGTATTTAGTCTCTCTTTGAAATTGATCAATAAATTGAATATTTGAAGAGCTGCAATTCCTTTTAATTATTGTATTCCTTTCATTCAATTTCTTGCATTTGGCATCATTATTTACAAAAAATTAAAAAAAAAAACATAAAACCCTCAAAACACAAAATTGCAAAACAAAACAAAAACAATCAGTTCCCGTAGTCGAGAGATGACGAGTTCTTATAGTGGTATTAGAGCGATTTCCTGCCATCCTCTGGGTTAAGTCAGATTGTTAATGCAACAAAGTGACAGAGAAAGAAGGTACTACGAGAGAGAACTTCGTAAGAGGTGGCATCCACCAAAGGTACCTGAAGGGGAAACAGTTTCTAGTTTGATTGGTGTTCATTAGGGGTTATTCTCAGGGCCTACAGAACAAGTTGCAGGCATGGGTGACAGAGTGGATAATAATCCACCAGGGGATGATGATAGAATGGTAAGAGATACTCTGAGGGGTTTACAGGTTGGTCAGCAACAGGTAGCTACTGCATTACAATAGCTTACGACAACCTTACAGCAGTTGAATTTACCTAGGAGACAACACCAGGATCAGGATGATAATCGGAGTGTAGCTGAATCACAGAAAGTACATAGAGCACCTTCTCGTACTGTAGATAGGCCTACACGACCCACTTTCCTGAGAAATGAACCAGAGGGGGAGAATGGGGGTGAAGATGGTGAACCAATGTTTGCTGATAATATTATGGCAGCGAACGATGAGTGGGAATTGTTGAAACCTCAGGTGAGAGAGCGCATTAGCTTTGACAGATTTGTGAGCCAGAGGAGAGAGCATTATAGCTCCAGGCAGGATAGGGGACCGAGGAATCAAAATAGTGATTTGAAGCATGCTACCAGTAAGCTCACATTGCCCATGTTTGATGGTAGTGGAAAGGTTACAGCTCAAGCTTGGGTTCACAAGCTTGACACCTTTCTGACACTTAGACCCATGGCAGAGAGTGATGCGATTAAATATGCCACCTTACACTTGGAGGGAGTAGCACATGATTGGTGGTATCATGGGTTGGTGACGTTGCAGCATAGTTGCATCACTTCCTATCAGGAGTTTGTTGATAGGCTGGTTGAACGTTTTGATAAGAAGGATCCGGAAGTATATTTCAGAGACTTGGCACAATTGAAGCAGGTCGGTAGTTTGGAGAACTACATTGGTGATTTCCAGAGATTGTTCGTAATGGTACCCAACATATCTGAGAGGAGGCTAGTTGTACTCTTTATGAAAGGCTTATTGGAACCATTACAAGGGTGGATTAAGGCTTTTGATCCACCAACACTGCATGAGGCAATGAAGAAGGAAAGGAGTATGGAGTTTGCAGCCCCAAAAAGCAAGAGCTCACACAAGGACATTCCTTCAACCAGCAATGAGGAATCTCAACAAATTGCTGATAAGAAAAAGAAATCAGCAACCATGGTGGATGAGGAGTCACGTGAGGAGTTGAGAAAAAAGAAATTATGTTTTTGGTGTAAGGAACCATATAACAAGGATCATGATTTCCCTTTTAGACCTAAGGGCAAAGCAAATTGTATTATGTGGGCATTTTAGGAGGACTCTGATTCTTAGAATGCAGATCAGCAAGCGGATACAGGGATTGATCAGGATGAGAAAGCATCTGCTGATGGGAATTTGGCTCCTATGGCATTCTTTGCTAATGTTTAGGATGAGGCCACATTTAGATTCAGGGGAACAGTTAATGGGTAGCGTTGTGTTGCTATGTTGGATACTGGAGCAACACATAATTTTATTGATGAGGGTTTTGTGGCTAGATGTAGACTTCAAGCCGAGGATTTTGATGGATTTAGAGTTCGAGTTGCTGATGGATATACCCTCGCATGCACTAGGCGGATTACTAATCTCACTTTGATGTTGAACAGCTATGAGTTACATTCTGATTTCTATGTGGTCAACATGGGTGAGATGGATATAGTTTTGGGCATGAAATGGCTCCAGGACTTGGGAGTATTTACCCTCAACATACCTAAGGTGGAGATGTCATTTGAGTTTGATGGCAGGAAACATGTGTTGAGGGGAATTACAGATGGGAGTTTGCATTCTATCTCTCTTTGTAAGGGGTTGGATAGAGAGAGAGAGACGGAGGTGATCCAGGGGAAGGAGTGTGAGATGATCTACAATCCATTGTTCGAGCTTGATGCTGCATGGTCATATGACAATCCACTATTCGAGTTCAGAGTGCGGGTTTGGCGGTTCGGGTTGGGAAGGACATCTGATGGCCGCGTCCCCTTCCGATTACATAGAATTTTAAGCAGAGCTCACTGAAAGAAATTTATAGATGTACATAGTAGGAAGTACAAATTTTCTTTTAATTCCCATGTACATGATTTATTTCAGATGCATAGTTTAGTGGCACATGTGATGGATAGTTGGAATGATAGTTTTCCTTGCGTAGAGATAGGAAGCAAATATGGTCAGTCTTTTGAATCGCTTCCTTTTGAGACATACTCCTGCGACACCTGATGGCAAGTTTGAGTTGGCTCAGCGGGTTCAGGCAGTTGTTCTAGGGATGGTGTTATATGAGCAGTTTGATGATATCAGGGACATTGCACAGTTCTACTTGTGGGATCCTGGTGGACTGATCTTACGGAGGAATCTCTATTGGCAGTTGAGATTGCTTGGGGACAAGCAATTTTAGGGAGGGCGGATTGTAATGTCCCCATTTTAACATGATCATGTTTTTAGACGGTTTAGCCTATCACTGGCCCTCATAGGCTAACTCAGATGTTTAGAGGGTCTTCTGAGGCTTTTATCTTCTCCAGAGTTAAGTGGTTTCCAGCTTTGGCTTTCATTTGGTGCTTACAGGGCTCCGTTTGCTATACTTACTATTTATAGTAAGTCAGAGGTTGGTTGAGAGGGACCCTTACTATTTTTAGTAAGGTAATTGGTCATATTGGGATTTACAGAGTTGACCCCCAGTTCAAACGGTTTAATGAAATATTAAATATTGAAGGAGATATTAATGTTTAATGGCTCAAATAATATTTAAACATTAAAATGAAATATTATAAAGTTATAATTTAACTTTATAATTGAGGGTCGAGTTCATCATTAAAAAAGGGGCCATATTTTAATTAAATAAGGTGCTTAGACTAAGGTGAAATTATTAAATATTAAATGCAAAGTTATAACATTCTTTTAAAATGCATTTAATGTGCTTTTTGATGGGGTGTACCCTCTTTGGGGATTTATAAATGGAGCCAGGAAGAAATCAACTTCATTCTTGAGCATTTGATTTGACAATTTGAAGCCAAGGGTTTCTGTCTTTCAAGCCATTAGAGAACGATAAACTCTTCAGTATTGCAACCATTTGAGGTGGTGAAATATCCATTGAATTTGGCCTTTAGGAGAACTTCATACAGAGGTTCTATTTGTGCAAATTCAGAGTATTTGATAAAGGGTTTGAAAGCAGAAACGAAGGATTTTGGTGTCAAATAGAAGAGCAGATTAGGAGCTGGGTTTTTTTGTGATTGCTGGCAGAAATTCCAAGGTAGTATGGCCTTCTTTTTGACAGCTATTAATTGCATCAAGGAGGCGGCCCTTGAAGAGGGGCGATTTTGATTAAAGAAGAGGGGCGATTTTAATTAAAGAGGACATAATAAATTTCAATAAAATTCAGGAGGGGTCGCTTGGCAATAAGGAAGACAGCAGCAACAATTCTAAGGTCATTCCTTTCTTCATGTGGGAGAATCGAACTCTTTGTAAGGTGCTTTTTAGCAGCAAATTTAGAATTGAAGTGCAAATGTAATTCTTCTAATACTCCGGGTACGCTTTGTATTTAGTCTCTCTCCGAAATTGATCAATAAATTGAATATTTGAAGACCTGCAATTCTTTTTAATTATTGTATTCCTTTCATTCAATTTCTTGCAATTGGCATCATTATTTACAAAAAATAAATAAAAAACATAAAACACTGAAAAGACAAAATTGCAAAACAAAACAAAAACAATCAGTTCCTGCAGTCGAGAGAAGACGAGTTCTTACAAAACATGACAGTGTTTAAAGCATCATAACTTTCATGCCCCTTGACCAAAATTAAAAGTTCAATATGTTTTGAACGGTGGTAGAATGAAAAACAAAACCCAAAAATGATTTCCCAAGAATCCCAACCATTTAAGAACAGTTTTATCCTCAATACAGCTCACTAGTTTACTCAGAACAACTGTTTTATTGACAATACAACTCACTAGTCTACCCATAACAGCAGTTTGGCCACAGGATAGTCTTTACTAAGTTGATAATTACCTTCATAAAGATTTTCTCATTAAATCAAATTAGTTTTAATTATTTAAAGATTTGAAGGTGTATTTTTCAATCTTAGGGGCTTGTCTCTTTAGTCTTATTTAACATTGAAATGTTTGAAAAAATCCCTACCCTTACAGTGATACATATTTAAAACTTTTGGACTGTCCTCCACAAGTATATTTCTGAACAAGTATAACAGTCCTCCATTGATTCATGTAGAATATGGAATGGAATTTCCTCTTTGTTTATATAATTGAATATATAACTTTTAAGAGAGACACTTTGTTGCATGTCTTCATTCAAATGACAAAAAATACCCCAAAGATAGAGCTCTGCCCTGACATACACCTCCTTCCAACATTGATAGCAGAGGTATTTTGCCACTCACATTGGGTGACATGTCTTTGCTAGGTCAGTTATAAAGGCTCCTTGTAAACTCAGATGATATACCACTCCAGTAATCAAGACACAAGAAGATGCAGTCCTGAAGGTCTTTGACCAAGATAAACTTCTAAAAGACTCCATTACGATACTTGTGAGAAACAAAAGTAAAACCTTAAGGAATTTCAAGTCACTCTTCAAAGATCATGACAAAGCAAAGGATAATCTCAGTTTACTAATATACATTTCCAAGGGCTCTATCACCAAGAAAACAACTTATGAAGTACAAATCTAGCCTTAACCACCAAGAATCCAACAATCCTTTCAAATTTAACAAGAAGCTCAGTGCCTTGAATGGTAGCACTATTGTGAGAACAATACAATCCACTAAAATATCATAAGTATCTATTGCTCATCAAGGTCTCTTCTTAAGGATAAAAAGACCAGCTCCCACTTACTCCGTATGTAAATGCTTCGGGAGAAAAAAAATTGAGAGAAACTTGTGAGGCTGATATATTTTCTTATTAAATTGTTGGCTGAAGGGAGTAAGTTAGCAAATGGTTATAAATAGTTAAACCAACAGTTACAGTCTGACCGACAACCAGTGGCTCTTTAAAAAGAATTCCACAGCAAGGGAAGCACACTGATTTATACAAGGTCCTCCCTGTATTGCTTTCTTTGTAAGTGAACACTAACTTCAAATAAAGAATCAATTGTGATATTCTCGTATAATCATTCTTGGTATGAATCGCTTTTTTTTGGTATTGTTGCATGCTAGCATAGAGCTTTAGTAGCACAAGTAAAATTTTTGTTGAGGTAGTTTTTTGTTCATTGAAATCTCTAAGAACTTTTTTAAATGTGGGTTTGTCAAGTGGTTTCACTTGCAACCTTGTGTTTCTTTCGCTTTTGAGAATTTGTTGTAAGCTCTATAAATAATTTCATCACGTAGGTTTATGGAAAAGATTTTAAAACTATGGACACTTTGGTTTAGTCCTTTCCATATTAATTGTATTTTTGTGCATAGTTCCTCCACTTAATTTGTAAATTGATTTTTTTTTTCTTCAATAGGCATTGGGGTATGTTCATGGTGCTCAAGTCGTACATGCTCCGGAGCCTGTTCATGGGCGACTTAGGTATGTTGTTCTATATGTTTTGTTGCATGTTCAAATTATATTTGCATGTTGAAAGAGATGAATACTTTTGGAATCATATATATTGTTTTTTTGAAATACTGCACTATAGCATTCAATGTTGTTGTGTTGCTTTCTTGAGCTAGCTTCTGTTTTAGGAGTTTGTAATGTGATATAGTGCCACCTCACTACCAATACTAAAACTAAAGCAATTGTCACCTAAATTTAGGAATTTGATCATTGATAGAGTCAACTTTGTCTTCCATTACAAAATGACCCTGATAACAATAAGTTTTGGTCGGGATAAAGAAATTGTCACCTAAATTTAGGAATTTGATCATTGATAGAGTCAACTTTGTCTTCCATTAGAAAATGACCTTGATAACAATAGAATTTTGCTCGCTTCAAAATTTTGAAATGCTTTGGTTGTACTTTTTGGCCATGAAGAAAGCACAATTTACATGTTGCTAGCATTATGTAAATACTTATGAGTTCAAAGATTTCCTTAACTATTCAAGGTGACTAGACAATGCTCATGCATTTCTAGGATAGTATAGTTATAAGCCTACCATCTAGAATAACAATTTTGTATTGTAGACTCATCATTGTGTGAACTGATATTTGTCTAGGGTATTAATTGTTTAACTTAGACATTGATGTGTATACCCTTAGCTTGTCTCATTTGAATTTTTGTCGACATCACTATCTCCGGATAAGTCATAACCAAATTATAAGGTCATCTCTAGATGGACATGCTCTCTTCCAGATATGATGAACTAGGGCATGAGTGCACTAAATGTGTTACATATCCATCAACATTTTATTTACATGATCAAAAAAACTTCATGAAATCGTAGACATAAAGAGAAAGATTAAATAAAAGATAAATGAGATACACTCTTGACAATCTTTGTTTGGGATTTTCATTTCTATTTGGTTCTATGTTATATTCTTTTCAAAATTGGAAGTCTTTTTGTTATGATTAATTGGAATAGAAATAATAATTTGCTCATAAATCACAAGAGATAACTCTTTGCAATCAAACACAAATCTCCAAATTAGTTCCAATAATTATCGCCAATTGAAAAGTTGTATTTATTTGCATCTCCTCTAGAAAACTCGTCTATCTTGTAAGTCAGGTAACATCTGCAAATTGTATATACTAGCTTGTGCTGCTAGAATTGGAAATCATGTAAATTTTTGTAACATACTGGCTAGTATAAGCTGTGTACTAAGGGCCTTTGCCATTTTTATGGAAAAAATACATGGAAAGGGGTCTTTTAAACCAAATTGGCATCTAGCATGGTCATGACTTTAAAAGAACGCAATATTATTATACTTATTTAGATAATCTATGATATATTTATCTTAAACAAAGCAATATTGTTGTGTTGATACGATTGAGAAATGAATGTATTTGGGGTGTTGCAATGAATTTTGTTGTTAAGTTTTTTGGACAATGTCACAAAAGAAAATGTTGTGTATGCCCCCCAGTCTAAAAGAAGAAGGGTATAATTGAGAGTCCAAATTTTTGACTATGATTTTTGTGAAACTTTCATAGCTACCAAATGATATATATAAAGTAAATATCAAAAGTTAGTCATGTATTTTGGATAATTGTCAAAATCTAAAGCATTATCTCTTACTAGTTAGAAGATGGCTTGTTTTGTGTTACACTTTTTTTGTGAGGAGAAATAAGCATGATGATACAGTTGATATGGTGTGTCTTGATATTGTCTCTCTGTCTCCTTTACCCATATTAGCATTTTTTTTGTATCTCTTGACATAAATATATCTTTTTCAACTTATTGTAAGGGTTTATTAATTCAGGCTATGATGCAAAGTGTGTTCCTGTAAGATATGCGAACAATTATTTGGTTATATGTGAACAAGAAATGCTACTAACTGCTCTGTTATTTCAACCCTTTAGAGAAGACCTTTAGATAGTTTGAAGTCTAATGGAAACAATTTGGGTAATAACATTAAAGTATTGGGGACCTATTTAAAATAGGGATAGGGAATCCAAATTCTTTTAAACTTTGTAAATCGTGTAAGATTTGAAAACTTAGTGGTAAATGATTTGACACTCTCCAGTTAGGAATTGTGTTGATGCAAATTCTTCTATTCTCAATAAGTTTTTCTTTCAAAAATAGTCCAACCATTCTACTATAATTTTTTTTTCCAAATGACAGTCTTTACCAATAAATGATGAGCATGAATGGCTTTTTTTATTTTACCATTTCATACTTATCTTGTCTTCCAAATCGAGTTACTCTTCTAGATCTAAAAATGTGTTGTTCTAGAGCTTTTGTGTTTCTGCCTTGCTCTCAACATTATAACTAAATTGCAAACTTTGGATCTATCAACTTCAACCGCTATTCAAGTTTATGAAAATATTGTAAGATGAAATGGAAAGATAGCCTTATGTTCTGCTCCAAGGTTTGTCTAGGTGGAAGTCGCTATAGGAGAGGACCCAATAGTTGTGCACCCTAACTTCGTGCTTCTCAAAATCCTACTTGGAAATTTCAAATCACTCCAATTTTTTTACAACTTACTTGGCAAGTCCCCTACTTATAACTTTTGTTTTATGGCCACATCATCAAATATGATGCCACATTACCATGCTTTTTGTCAAGGTGTCCAAAAAGACCCAAAACAAACCTGTTACCAATACTTGTGCATTCACATCATGGGTAGTTGAGCATTGATGTGGCATCACATGATTGGTTGTTTTTTAGATCAAAGGAATACATTTTGTTTAAGTTAAGGTAGTCATGTCACAACTATTGGGCATTATATAAACAACTACTATCTCAACTATTGAAACATGCTCAACTACTAGGTCCTCTCCCCTAAAGTATTTGTGGATAAGGAATTACTAAAGTTTAATGGTTCTTAAGAAAAAATGTATTGATGTGGCTAAAGAATTACTAAAAATTGAACCTTCCATTATTAGTTTATGGGTAATTACGATAAGTGTAGCTTTGTAAATGGCTACTAGAAAGTAGCAAGACCAAATGGTAAGAGACCTACTAATGTACCCAAACATCTGCATTAATCATTTAAAGAAGTGACACGAACAACATTGCCCCAAAAAAGAAACTATCCAACACTAGAACACATATAGGAATCAAACACACATTCAGAGAGGTTGGAGTTGAGAATGAAAATATTATTGGCCAATCCAAAGACATAAGAGATGATAAAGATGCTTGATTTAATTACCCGACTTGTCTGGGATAAAAAAATATTAAACAATCACTAAATTTGTAAAGGGATAGGAAACGTTGTGTCCAAATATTTGTATAAATCTCAAAGGGCTACTTCTATTCAATGGATAAGGCTTTCAGTTGATTAACTTTTGAACCCATCAATTAACCCAAAATAAAGGGCCTTGAAGAACTAAATAGTAAAATTACAATTTCGTAAGTAGCAAAATGGCCATGTAACACAATCTGAAAGCCACAAAAGGTAACATGAAAGCATATGACCTTGAATTCATCACATTTTATTAGATATCGGCCAAAACTATCCTGCCAATTATATTTGAGAAAATTAATTTGTGAAATATGTTTTGTTATATATTTTGCATGTTATTTTAACAATACATAAATATTTTTTCAATTAAAAAAAAAGAACTCTCATTTGTCAAAAATAGAATTATTAATAACGAGTTAAGATAAAGGTAGTGCCTTAAATTCAAATATCAAGTTATTCCAAAAACAATTATTATTTTATTATAAATTAATAGTTTCTATCTTTAATTTTGTCATAATTTAACATCTCCCATAGGTTATCCCATTCAAAACTACAAACGTTAGTTTTCAAAAAGTATATATTAAATTTGTTAATAATTAATTTTAATTTATTTATGTATTGTTGTTTATTTTATAATATATGTGTTATATGTTAATAAATTTATTCTATTTGTTTAGGATTTATATGATATTATTTTATATAAATATTGATTGTATTGTATTTAATTTATTTTATATAAATTTTTCTAAAAAATATCTATGCTTTCATAATAAATAAATAATTTTATTAATTTTTTCATGATTTTTAAATTATTTATGCAAAATTATTTAAAATATTTAATGAATTTTACTTTTTTGATAAAATAGAAAATATAAAAAATATATTTAAATTTGTCACTTTATCTTAAATAAATTTGCATAAATAATTTAAAAAAATTCAAATATAAAAAATTAACCCATATAAAATTATACATGAAATAATGATAAGAACTTTAATAATAAAAATATTAAAAATGTATTAAAATTTATCTTAACAATAATAATTAAACAATCAATAATAAATTTATCTTCCTCCTAAACATTTATCTTAACAAATAAATTTTAACTATAATAATGAATCAATATTAACTATAATAATGGATTAATAAATATTTATCTTAAATAGTTGATTTCAAATATCAAGTTATTCCAAAAACAATTACTATTTAATTATAAATTAATAGTTTCTATCTTTAATTTTGAATTAATAGTTTTTATCTTTAATTTTGTCATAATTTTTACATTTGGGAATGTGCAAATATTAGTTGAGAAGTGGCAAAAAAAAACCAATAAAATTGCAAAATAAAAATATTTAAATTTAATATAAAATCCCCTCCATCTCCCCATCCTTATCCTCCTATCCATCCATCCATCATAGTATTCCTTTCCTCTCCCCATCCTTATCTCCCTACCCATCTAAATTTTTTTTTTATCTCCCCATCCTCATTTTTCAATCCGTCCATCATAGAATCTCTTCCATCTCCCTATCCTTATCTCCTTACCCATCCAAAATTTCTTTTCATCTCCCCATCCTTATCTTCCTATCCATCCATCCATCATAGTATCCCTTTCATATCCCCATCTTTATCTCCTTACCCATCTAAAAAATGTTTTTCATCTCCCCATCCTTATCTTCCTATCCATCCATCATAGCATCCCTTCCATCTCCCCATCCTTATCTTACCATCCATCAAACCAAAAATCCTTTTCCATCTCCACATCCTTATCTTCCTACCTATCCAAACAATTCTTTTCATCTCCCCATCCTTATCTCCTTATCCATTCATCTCTATCCTCATCCCATATCATAATCCCTTATCATTGGTATCTGGATATAGGCTTCTCCCCATGCAATCCAATGCCATCTATCTCACTAGATCATCAATCCCACCTTTTTCACACATCTTTCTAATCTCCTCTAACTTTTCATCACTTATCTATCCATCATACCATCATCCCATTTCATCTTTTGATGATTTGGATAAATATCCCATCCTTGAGGTTTGTGCAATCACCATCATCCTATCTTATCTACCAGGTCTATCTTGTCACGTCATGTCAACATCAACTTTTTATCCACTTATCATGGTCATCTCATCATCCTTTAGCCATGGTCAGTCATTAGATTTTTTGAACTACGTTGCCCCTGTGCTTTCACATAGGCAAGGTTGATCATTGATCCACTGAGGCTTTTTTCCATCTATTCTTTGTCATCCATCTTTGTATCCATTGTCCTCTTTCCACTTTTATCCATGGTCTTTTATCAAAATACAAGTGCTCTACACTTTCACATAGGCAAGGCTAATCTATGATCAGCCCCCAAGCCCCTAAGTCATTAGGGTGTGTCAGTTTTGTGTCTTATATCTTGTGTCTTGTGTCGTGTCATCAAGCATGCCCCCATCTAGTTGGTTCTTAACAAATGAGATTGACCCATATCATCAGATCCAATCAGATTTGAATATCCTATGTCATATTGATCTTTTAGTTTAGTATCCATCTTTGGTCTAAATAGGATGTATCCTTCCTAATAGAACTCATCAATCCCATCAATCCTCTCGATCCTATGGCAAAGGACGTTTGAAATTTATTGTGATATTCTGATACTTTTGGATTTTATTTATCATTTGAGCTCCTTATCACAAATTGTCAAGGCTGTCATGATCCATCATATCATGGTGTGTTTTGACTGATAAACATAAGGGAATATCTTGATCTTTTGTTTGTTGTTGTCTTTTGGGTTGTCCCGTGTAGTACCCACCAAGACTCCTGTAGTCTTGTGTTAGGTTGGGGCATCCTTTTGTGCTTGTGGTTATCCCAATGCCTGGTTCGACCAAGGTCTTCATGACTTTTGGGTGTTGGGATAGCCTTCTTGTCTATTGTGTTTGTTTTATGCATTCAACACTAATTCACCTTGGTTTACATACCCTAACACCTGGTGTCTTATGCTATAGAAAAAATAAGTGCTTCGAAAATGGAAAATTGCAATAGGATTGCATTTTGTGATCAATTCCATTACATTGCATCCATACCTGACCTATGACCTATGATTTTGGTTGTGCAAACATTCACCTCCCATCTTCTCTTCTTCTCAAGATTCCTATGCTTCTTGATAGTTGTAGTTTCACACCCATCTTCCCTTAATTTTGTATTGATTATAGGGGAAGCACTTGCCATTCAACCAACAATACAGCTACCATTGACCCTCATCATTATGCAAGCCCTTATTTACACTCATATTCATGATGCATTAGGCCATCTCACATGTCTACCCAATCTTAATCCATTCAATCTAACACAAATCATCTAATCACATCCTTGGTCTTGTTCCCATCCTTGTTACAAGCCTTTCTCCAATCATTATCATTGTTATCATAATCAGGATGTATCCTTCCCTATCCTTTGGTGTTATTTTGGGATGTATCCTTCCCTCATCAACAACACTTTCATCATCAGCATCGGGATGTATCCTTCCCTATCCTCATGTTGTCTTGGGATATATCATTCCCTCCTCAACAACACTTCGTCCATCATCAACCCATTTTGGCTAGTAGCTTGACTAGGGCAACATCACCTTTGTCCTTAAATCCATTTGTGCTTTATTTTCCCTCTTCATCTAACTGACCTCTACTCTATCCATCAATTTGCATCATCTTCCCCATCTTCCCTTTCATCATCTCATCCATTTCAAGAGAATACCTATTTTCTCTTGAACTCGCATGTCCTCTCGAGGGGGCATCCTCAATTTCTAATCTTCATCTTCATCTCCATCATCTTTCTTCCTAGTCACTGCTTTGAATGACTGGGGAATTTTTTCCAATCTAATCATCTTCTTCCTGGTGCTATCTTTTAATCTTCTTTGAAATGATGCTACTTTGTAACACCATCTCAAAGAGGGGAAAAATGTAGACATCCAAATTTTACCACTCCAACATGGTCAAATTCATCCCCTTTATTCGTCTATTTCATATTTCATCGATATTAATTAAATGTTTTATTTACTTAATATTCCACATTTTTCCTAAGGTTTCAAAAGTATTTAATTTACTAATTAAATACTTTACCTTTCATCCCTTCTCTAAATTAAATAAATACATCAATTTATTTAATTGAGGTGTTAGAGTAATAAGTACTTATCTAATAATTAATTAATATTTAATGAATTATTCTAGGCTAATTTCATGGTTTGAAATACAAAAAATGAGTGAAGAAGAGAAAAAAATGTAGGTGATTTAGGAGGGTGAGATTGGGGTGATATTGAGGTGGAAGCATGATTGAATGGAGAATATGTAGAGGAATGGTGAGCAAGCGGAGGAGAGCACACCTGCAATTGGTTTAAAAAGGTAGAAGATGGGTGGATAAGTGCTACCCAGGATACATAAGTTGGGATCATCATAACAAATGGATTCATGGTTGGGGACTGAACCACGTGTAGATGGAAAGGGTGGGAAAGCCTACGCTTCCACGGTTGCACCCGTGTGATTGGCCTTCAAGTTCTAAGGAAGTGATATAGGATTGAAGGAAATTTTCCTGACATACAAGCCTCAATAGGTGTGGTGGCATGAACTGGAGGTGAGGAAAGGATGGCTAGTATAGGTGGTTATAGGAAAAGAAGAATTTGAGGGTAGAAACTTTCATTAATTGGTGTGATAAAACATTTGGAAGCAAGGAATGAAAAAGTAGGCCATGGAAAGGGAAGGAGAAGGTGATAGTGGATGAATGACCATCACATAAATTTGTAGACCTAATTGGTAAGTCTCTTGCCTTGAATTGTCCAAAATATTCTATCAATTTGGATAAAGATCGAGTCAAAATATCAGTAGAAAAATTGAAAGAAAATAATATTTCTTAAGTGGGGGGCATGGTAGTGCAATGTAGTGAGAATAGGAAGGTGGTGTGATGAAAACTGGGGAATTAGGGTACAAGTTAGGGATTTTCCAAATGAATTTTTATTGGTAGAATTCCCCTCCAAGGAGGATAATCAAAATGCCCTACTCAGTGGCCCACATAACCTAAACAATGTTCCATATTTGATAGATTGGTACGCAAACTTCAATCCCTAGAAACACACAATCAAGGAGGGACTGACATGGGTTCACCTTTCTAACTTACCCTTAGAGCTTTGGGATGATGAAATTTTGGCTGGAATTGGGAAAAGCATAGGTAATCTCATATCGGTAGAGAAAAAAAATTGAGGATAGGTGCTTGGGAACATATACTAGACTATGCCTTGGGATAGCCCAACACCAGGCTCTTCCACAAGAAATTGAGATGTTTATGGAGGGTACGATTCAAACTCAAAAAGGAGGGTAGGATTCAGACTCAAAAAGTAGAAAGGGAGGACAAAATGAAATTATGTCCCGTCTACAAATCTAAAGAGCATGGTAAATTGGATTTCAATGTGAATACGAGGGTTAACAAAGTGAGTGGGTATGAGGGAAACCTGGTAAGTTTTGGCTCGACAAGTGAGTTCTTAATGGGGGATTCCAATAAACCCACCAAGGGGATTGAGGAACCTTTGTCCAATTCAATTGGAAAGGAGTATCCAGTAGATAATGTAGAGCATCCTATAGACAATCTGAGGGGAAAATGGCTAATATAACATTAGATGAGTTGAGTGGCTTAGGGAAAAGATGCGAATAGTAGGATAACACTTCCCCTAGTCAAGAAGCAGTAGTAACCCTAGAAGAACCACAGATTGCAAAGGATACCATTGGAGATAAATAAATTTGGGTTGAGGGGATGGATTTGATGGAAGAAATTAAGAGACGGAAAAAGAAGTAGGGGAAGGAATGGAAAGATCATAATAAAATATCCTGCAAGTAGAGGGAGAACAGAGTGAAGTCGATGTAATCTCAAAAGAGGAAGAAATGGGAGAGGAAGAGGAGGGGGAAATGGTGGAGGAAAGGATGTTGGAGTAGTCCTAGTCCAAAATTAAAAAAAAAACAAATATCGAGAGAAGTGGTAAAAGGGAGCCAAAATCGAACAAGGCTAAGCTAGAGATTGTGGAAAATGTAGTGGGACAAATGAAACTAAGGTTAGGGAAGGATGTGATCCTTCCCTAGGGGAAATGAATATCATAACATGAAATGTTAGGGGCATCAATTCCCCTAATAGATGGAACTTGGTCAAGCATCAAATTGACCAATCTAGGTTAGACATATTATTATTTCAAGAAACCAAGTTGAACAAGGAGGAATGTGATAGGAGACTTGGGTGTTGGAAACAATGGAAATGAATATTTTTTAGTGCAGAGAGAGAATCAAGGGGAATTGGTGTCATATGGAACCCACTAGTAGTTACAAGAGAAGTTGTAGTAGAGAATGGAAGTTGGATAATGTTGAGTTGTAGATTGTTGTAGAGAAATGAGAAATTCTTCATCATAAATGTGTGTGATCCATTATCCACTGCGGACAAGAGGAATTTATGGCAATAGATTTTTGATGGCATAACCAACTTAACAGGGGAAGAGGATCATAATAGAAGACTTCAATGCTACATTGAACAATGAAAAAAAGAGGGGAGGTATAGGTAAAATCATGAATGTTCAGTAGGACTTCCAAAATTTTGTATACAACAATCAGTTGTTGGATCTGCAAGCTAAAAAAGGGGTATTCACTTGGTCAAACATAAGGAAGGGTTTCACTAGGATAGTTGAGAGGCTGGATAGGTTTCTACTCTTTGGGGATTGGGGGGACAAAATTTTTTTTGGGAGGTGATGATACTCCCCTATATGAGCTCAGATCATTACCCTGTACAACTATCCATCCAACCCAATGAGCCTCCAAAAGGAAACCCATTTAAATTTAGGAGTATGTGGCTTAGAGATGATAGGTTTCCTAAATTAGTAGCCACTTGGTGGGATGAAATCAAGATCAAGAACCACTCTCACCTATTCAAGATCAGAAAAAAAAAGAAACTTTGTTAAAAACAAACCAAAGGAGTGGAAAAAATCACATTTCAAAAGCATATTCCGAGAAAAAAGAAAGGATAGAGCAAGAATTGATAGCACTAAATGAGCACATTATTGAGAATGGGATGGGGAGTGAAGATTTTGAAGTGGAAAAGGTATTAAAAGGGGAGCTTTCCATGGTCTTGAAAAGAAAAGAATACTTCTAGAGACAAAAATCTAGAGAAACATGGCTAAAATAAGGTAACAAGAACACCAAATATTTCCACAAAATAGCGGTGGCAAATAGAAGCAGAAATAGAAATATAGAAATATGGAAGGAGGATGGGACGGTAACACAATCCTTAGAAGAAGTAAACAATGAAGAAGTAAGTTTCTTCAAAGCAATTCTAAACAAAGAGGCTCTAGAGCATAGAGAGGCGTGCGACAAGATCCTAAGTTTTATCCCCAACATAATCAGTGAGGAGTAGAATGGGGTTTTTTTAATCAAAAATTAGCGAGGAAGTAAGGGTGGAAAATTTTCAACTCAACCTAGATAAGGCTTCGGGCCCAGATGGATTCTCGGTTGGATTCTTAAAAAAAAATTGGGATATAGTGGGTAATAATTTGTACCTAGTCATCGAAGAGTCGAGGAGGAAGATGAAAATTTTGGGTTCAATCAATCCACCTTCTTAGCTCTAATTCCAAAGAAGAAATACACATAGACTATGAGTGATTTCAAACCAATAGAGCTTTGCAACACAATTTATAAATTTTTCACCAAGGTCACAACTAATAGGCTCAAAGGGGTGTTAACGGTAGTCATTTCAGAAGAGAAAAGTGGGTTTTCCCCTAGGAGATTGATAGTGGATGGTATCATCATTGCACACAAGACCCTACACTTAGCTAGGAAGGCAAGAGAGGCTTGTATGGTCCTAAAACTAGAAATACTAAAAGCATAGGATCTAGTGGATAGACAATTTCTGATAGAAGTATTGGGGAAATTTAGTTTCAAAGAGGATTAGATGAGTTGGGTCAAAATTGTATTTCAATTGCCAAATTTTTAGTCATGGTAAATGGTGCGATTCATGGCTTCTTTGATTATTTTAGGGGAATAAGGTAGGGACACCCATTGTCCCATTTTCTATCTATCATCATGGTGGAATCCTTGGGAAGAGGCATAAATTCCCTGAAAAGAGTTGGCAAGTGGCTAGGGATTTTGGTGGAAAATGGGTTGGACACAACTAGCATCAAAAATTTGTGGATGACAAAATACTTTTTGGTGTGGCTAGCAGAAGGGAGGCTAGAACCATCAAGAATTACTTGGATGAGTACTAGTTGGAATTTGGGAAAAGAATAAACTAGAGAAATTCAAAGGTCTTTTTCCTCAACACTCAGCCAAGCCTTCAACAAGATTTGGCAGGGATTCTAGGGTCGAGGGTGGAAAAATTTCTTGGATGGTTCATGGGAATTCCATTATTTGTTGGGACTAATAAAAAAAGCTATTGGGAAAACTTAGTAAACAAATGCAAGAATAAATTAGGGACTTGGAAAGGGAAATGACTATCTTCTATGGGTAGGCTCTTAATGGTTAAGGAATTCCTATCAATGATCCTAGTATACTCAATAGCCTATCTGAAAATCCCTAAAGTAATTGAAGAGTGCCTCAATCAGATATTCAAGAAGTTTTTTTGGAGTGAGATAGGGGAGCAAAAAAAAATTCCACTTGTAGCATGGGAGAAGGTCGATTCCCCCAAGGAGGCTGAGGGCTAGGAATCAAGTAGCTAATACTAATGAACCTTGCCATGGGGCCTAAACCTGTTTGGGGCATGTATGTAAATAGGGAGAAAAAATGGGTGAAGGTTTTTAGTAGGAAGTACTTGGATTCATATTTCTCATCACGCATCCTAACAACTATGGACCCCCCGAGGGGATCTATGATATTATGGAACTACATCCTAGAATGTAGAGACATAGTATCAAAACATGCAACTTGGGAGGTAACAAATGTTCAAAATGCATCCATTTGGGGGGACTATTGGGGCAGACAAAATCCAATTGTTGATTACCCCAATTTGGAAGACATCAAAGTAAAGACAACTAGAATTTGGGGCTCTAAGGTTTGCAACTATGGAAAATAACCTAGAAAAATGGGGAGTGATAGTGGGAATGACATTCCCTTTCAAGATATCAATGCCCCTCAGGCACAAAAAGTGGCACTAGTACAAAAATCAAAAAGTAGAATATTTTCCTCGTCTGATCAAGAGAATGCCATCAGGTGGTGTGGCTCAAGTACCGAGACATACAAAGTGAAGTTGGGTATAGGGTTAATGAAATTGCAATGGCTAGGTAAAATTGGCCATGTAAGCTTATCTAGAGAAAAAGATGCCTCCCCAAAGTAGGGATGTTTTCCTAGTTGGAAACACAAAAAAAAATCTAATTGAAGACAAATTAGCTACAATTGGGATCTAGGGTCTTGGAAGGTGTGTGTTCTATTAATGCAACAATGAATTAGCAGATCATATTTTTTGACTTGTCCTTACATGGATAGTTGCTGGAAATTCTTCATGTCCAAATTAAATTTTCAATGTCCAATCCCAGTGGACATAGTGGATTGGTTCAATATGTGGCCACTACATTTCAAAAAATCAATGTTTGAAATTATCTAGGACATCACCCCATCATCTATCATATGGGAAATATGGAAAGAACACAAAAAAATAAATTTTCAAGGAAAATAAATGGACTATGAAAGGATTTGTGTCAAAATTGAAGGGGTGATCATAGAACTAGTAAATGAAGTAGCTCGAGGCAAAGAAAACAAGCAAATTTTTTTTATGAATTGGGATGACAAGGTATTAAAATCCTTCATGGGGTTGAAAACTCCCCTTTTGTGTGGGTCTAGAGGCAATGATCAAAATTCTAAAAAGAGGTTGGAGGTTAAATGGATGACTCAAGAGGACAAGTGGATTAAAATAAACTTCAACAAGGCCTCCAAAGGAAGCCCTAGGCTTAGTGGAGTTGGGTGTTTTTTCTTGGCATATTATTGTCATCAAAGGGGATTAAAGGAGACATGGAACTACTCATGTTAGTGAGGAGACTAGAATTAATGTAAAAGTGTCATTGATGTCAAAGTTTGAAGCTATGTTGTAGTTGTTGTGCAAATGTTGAAGAGGTTGTAAAAGTTTGGGTCTCGAACCTTGGGCTTACCATGTATCGCTTGCTAAAGTAGGAAGGTGTCTGGAGCTAGTCATTTTTTATTGTACCTGTAAGGTTTCAAGAGTCAAACCTCAGTTATACCTCTTATTGAGTCCCTCAGAGTTATGAAGAAAAATTTGCTAATTCCAAAGTATTTGAGACTTTGAACTTCAGGAGTGCAACTTGTCTTTGTGTTCGAAGATAGTAGTATGAAGGAATTTCACCACCCAAAAAAAAATTTGGGCATTATGATTTTGCAACTAATTGAAAGAATGGAAAGCGGAAAGGTAGAAGAGCGAACTTTGACATCTGATAAGTTCTTTGTTCTTTGGTTTTTCAAAGGTTTCGATGTTTGTCTATGATAAATATGAAAGGCAATAGATGGTAGAGGGTAAGGTCGAAGGCCAAACCCTGATAAGTATGGACAAGCCTTAAATGAAGTGTTCAGACTTAATTATCAAACACTATAATACACTTTGAGCATAAGGAAAGGGGAATGAGAGATCTTCGACCCTTGAAAAGAAAAAGGAAGGCTATGAATGTTGATTTCGGGTATTGTGATGTCAGTAGATAAGTTTATTATAAAGTTCTTAGTTTGAAGATGAGTTTGTTGGTTGTTTCACTTAAGCTCTGTATGGTATGAAGAAGAAGGGATCCCTAATCCCCAAAAATTGATAGGAAAGACAAGTGGCAACAACCCCCCACCTCACCGATTGGAAGCGTTAACTTAGTTTGACCCCATGGGCTTGCAGGAGTTGGAAACGTGGCTACAGTACATCTAAAAGACAAATGAACATCGGTGAGACTTGTTGATTGATCCCTTCAACATACTGATAAGGTGGGACCCAATAGTTTGATGTGTACAAACAAATGGCGAAGGATGATTGAATAAGGTGTTGACACATGGCAAGGATGGAAAGGTGGATGATTTATAGTATGACATATAAGGATGCATAAGGTGATGACACATGGCACATTGTTACTTGTTGATTTTACATATTTTTTGTAAATCAACATGATTTTTGTGTTAGAGTTATCATACAATAGCTAATAATTAATTAATCTTTAATTGATTATTATTCTACTTTATTTTCACACACTTTAGCTAAACATAGGAATTCTTTATTAGTTGAGCTTATATTAGATCATTATGTCACATCTCATGTGATGCTGACACTTTTCATGATCTAATCCCTTTCTCATTTAGGGATTTACTCTTATAAGCATTCAACCCTTATTGTAATTACTACTCAGATATTATTCACAAAGAATATCTGAAGCTTTCATATCTTCTTGAAAGCTTCTTCTATAACTTTTCCTTGTTGATGAATATAACAATTCATTTTTATAGATCTCTTGCATGGAAGGTGTCTTTGTTTGTTGTTTGATCCCGTGGCTTGTGGTTTTGTGCTTGTTTCACAATTCTAACATGGTATCAGAGCGTGGATTCAGTGAACCCATTCTCGATTTATGAGTTTTTCTTTCTTCAACAAGGGTTACATGAATTAGATTTGAATCCCCTTTGCCCTTTTTTCACAAATTTGGAGGTGGGAAAAAAAATTATACATTTTGGTGTAAAACAGACCTCGTTGTTGGATCGAGAGCAATCGAGAAAGTCAAATTTGGCTTTTTTTTCACTTGATTTCAATTTTGTTTGTCAAATCTATGAAGGTTTGAAGAAAGGGATTTTTTGCAAGATCCAGGGGTGCCTAATTTTTTGGGGCATTTTCAGCCTAAACGGACCTCACGATTGCATCCGAAGAGGCCAACAACCTCAAGATCGCCTATCAAATTGTTGAAATATGAGTAATTGACCTTTGAGGCAAAAAAAAATTACCCGTACGGCCTCGTACGTCAATCCGCATGTGGATCTAGAAAACAATTTCCTATAGGGCCTGGAATTTTTATTTTAATTTTTTGACTTTTTTTTTTTGTTAGAAAATTAAAATAAATAATTGTAAAGGTTTTTTATTTTCAAATAATTCATTAAAAAAGTTAGGCGGAATTTTTCTTAAAAAAATTTAGGGTAGAATTTTTTTCTTTTGGGCGCATTGAATTCTGCACATAGGGTACTGCCAGACCCATACCCTACAAGACCCCTGGTTGCAAGGCCAACGACTTCCATTGCCTTTCTCGATAACCATCAGTCGGCTACCAAAGGCATTTCCCAACCGACCAGCGGCATATTTACATTCCTGGCTACCTTCCAGCATCCGACGATTTCTTCCCCGAACGTGTTTCAATTTCACAATAGCATTTCACTTTTTCTACCAAGTTCTTTTTCACCTAGCGGTGATTCATTTATTGCAGCAAATATTCCCATTTTCCCAGAGAATATTTTGTTCTTTTATTTTCCAAGGGGGGCCAAATTTTTTTCACTAATAGGAGAATATTCTTGGAATATTCCACTAACGTCAGCAGTACGAACGCATGTACCTTGGCCCCTTTGACCCCCTTTGTGCCCTAAAAGGGGTTTTTTTTCTTCTTTTGGTCGTATTTGCGACATACGATATCATTTTTTAGAAAATGAGATATCATCAGAAAGATGATTCAGTCAACTTTCTAGTGGTGTGGGTCTGATTGATTTTTTTTGTTGCTGGTGCATTCTATAGCTTGTTGAAGTCAAAGGAGTTTTTTTAAGTCCCAAGCTCATAACTTTTGACTAGTTTCTCTATTTTTAGTAATCTTAGTGGCATTGGAATCATCTTTTAGAGCTCTTCAGTTCCATCCATGCAATTTTTCCATATTTTCTCCAAGCATATTTTATTCATTATTTTTTGTTTTCGTACTCTAGTGAATTACTTGGTCGTTTTAGCTTCTGGAAACTTCTCATTTACGTGGGCTACTTCATTTTTGGTTGTTCTTCATGTATTTCTAGTCTTGTATCTTTTTATGACATTCTTAGCTTCCATTGTAAGCACTTATGATTTTGTAAACACACTAAGATAAAGTTCCTCTATATTGCACATGTATTATGGAATCTTGCACATCACTTTATGCCTTATTGTACTCGTACTATGTTATAAAGTGCCATGGAGGTTGATGTTTTCCTTTTTTTGCTTTCATACATTTCTCATGCGTATGTGACTTTTGTTTGCACATCCTTTATATTTTCTTGTACTTTCATGACTGCACCTTTAGATGTTCTTGGTTCCTCTTCATTGACTACTTTTAGGCATTTAGTTTAAGTGTAGCGATCGAAATTTACCTATACGCACCTATTGGCAGGACATACATATTGTCTCAGTGACAGAAGATTCATATCGGCTAGATAAAGACTTCGGGGTGAGGTCTTACCGATCGCATTATGTCTCATCGACTAGCTTTGAACGATGTATTGCCAGGAGTTGTCTTCGGTATGTGGTGTTGCCGAACGATTCATGTATTACCAACCCGCGATAGAAGGGGCTTACGGGTGAGAAATTTTTCATCAGAGAAAGGTCTTGGTGAATGCATTGGGTCTCACCGACAAAACACAAAAATATTCTATCGGTGTGAGGATTCCTGTCACTGAGACATATAAGCTTTCTCGCCGATGAGACAACATATCGGGTGACATTCAAGTCGGTAAGACTGTATAACCTTACCCCAATAACCTTTGGTAGAGCACATTCACATTGTCGGCGACACTGGAGCCACTCACCAAGACATCTCTCTAATGCAAAAGTTTCTCACCGAGATTTATATCCTTATCGGTGGTCAGTGAGACAATAAGATCTCACCAAGACCTCTTGCCGATAACCACTTTTCTGGCCGAAAAATGTCCACGTGCACATGGTCGATGAGACAAGACCCATTGGGTGAGGCCACATACCGAAGACATAACTCTTTCCGATACATCACTCTATGTGCTAGTCGCTAAGACATAATGCAAAAGGTAAGACCTCACCCCGAAGTCTTTGTCTGGCCGAAAATAATCCGTTTGAGTCACCGAGACAATGAAAATGTCCTGCCGATAGGCACCTGCATATGAATTTCAATTGTTGTAACATCCCTAAGGTCTTACTGATAAGCAATGATAGAAGTATATAAAGAAAAATGCATTATGGGTTAGGGAGACCTTGATAATCTCATGCCGATATGGAATATTATGTGAAATACTCAGACCTAGATGGATTTTATGGGACTAAAATGGGAAGAATGTGAGCAAAATATTATTATTAGAGGCCCTGAGCATATGGTGAGGACTAGAATGGAAACTTAGGGATATGAAAAGCTTGTGAAATTATTCAAAATTTTACAGTTCTAACAGGGGTTGGGAGGGAGAGGGTTGAGAGAGGGGGATAAAGAGACCTAACAGAGGGAGAGGGGGTAAGAGGGAGAGGGTTGAGAGAGAGAGAGATGGAGAGAGGGAGAGGGGGTAGGAGGGAGAGGGTTGAGAGAGAGAGA
>VDFB02256132.1:215072475-215165879 GCA_007258455.2 Sequoia sempervirens | reverse complement strand
TGTACCCAAGGGAAAAAAAATTGCCGTACCACCATATCTATACCCGCACCCGTACCTGAACCGGCAACTTAGCCATTTTGTTTGTTTATTTTAGCAGAAAGCAAAATCTATTTTTTTACCAGCTGTTTTTTAAGAAATAGAACAAAAACAAAAACAAACAAAAAAGTAAATTCCAAAAGTTTGTAAATACTTTTATTTTGAAAAACAAAAACGACTGAATCTCAAAAATTTAAAGGATATAACTATAACAATTGGAAAAATCAGCTGATAATAATTTTTGATATAGGAATCTTGCTACAGTGAAGATGATAAATTTTTATTAGGCACAATTGGAATGCTCATTAATTGGCAGATGTAAACCAATCATTTTAAAATTGTATGTTCATGTTGGCCTGACAATTGCAGTTTCCTGTTAGTAGGATTATCTTTTTGCCAGTTGGCATGCATACATGAGAAATAAATGTAAACATGAAAATCAAACACAGAGACTGCCCAACAGTAACGGGGTAGAATGTGAACCTGACGACCCAAACAAACTCCCAAAATAGGAATGTCCTTGCATTCGCACAATATCCTATTACAAATTCCTGCACAGCAACATTAGATTTTTCCCTTCAGCAACCAAAAGTCTTTGACATACATAAACTAGGAAGAACTAACGTGCTTGATAAAAACATAGCTCCCAAAAATATTAACGAATAAAAATTCAATAACATGAGCTTCATAAGTCTCATGAACCCTGGCAGCAATACATTATTACTTTCTCAGAAACAGAAAAGCATCAGGCAATATTCTTCCATTCCTTAGGACATGTGTTGATACATATAAAAACAGATAGTATCATTAGAATAAAATATCTTGAAAATTACTCACAAATTCAGGACTAAGATTATAAAACAACCTATGTCTGCAGCACATGTTGGTGATCCAGGTCCTGGCGAAATGACAATATTATCAAATGCATGTTCTTCATACAGAAGATAGCGAAGATACTCCCATGTTAATTGATCGTTCTTGATAACAGTAGGTGCCACTGGAAACATTCACCAACAGAATATGACATAAGCTACCATCAAGCAACCTTATGTCCATTTTATATAAGCTTCTAAAAGAAAATCTTGACCTTTAGACAAGCATGAAATGCCATATGCACATACAGAGCTCCTTGCTTAAAGAATCAAGATCACATTATTAGGCAAGCATTTGATTTTAATAACTTGAAGCATTTGGAAATTTCAACACTTCTTTAAATTGGTACATTCAGATGATTCATCAAGGAAAACAGAAGGAACTCAAGGTTTATGGCTGCTTTTCATGGGCAATTTGATTAAATTGGTTAGGGCAATTTCTTTCAACTAACTGCTAATAGGATCAACTTACAGCTTTCATTACAATGAATACAAGTGCATATAGAGTCAGACTTTATTAATCTTTCCTTAGAGACAAGAATTTTGCATCAGTTACATGATCAGCTTCCTTCTATGGAATAGGATTTTAAAACTACAATCAAATGAAAGTTTTAGGACTGCTTTCCTGTTGGAAAAATAGTGTGATTGATGTCAAAGGGCATGTCAGTGGTGAATCTATTAGAAGACCGATTGTGCCAAATTTATGGTACTATTATCAAGATATCATTGGGCAAGGAGAAGTTAATTATTTTGCTATATAATTATTTATTCTATACATGGGCTGACCCATGTCTAGCACCCAAATTGCAGGAGCTGTTAAAAGAAATAAAAATAATACTAAAAAAATTGGGTCAACCCCTTCATGATGTCACCCTAAGTTGGGGGTAATTTAAATTAAATATAAATTAATTTTTGGGCATCCCAAAGAGGGACAAGCCCCTTGAGATGTGCGCCCACCTTGGGCAAGTAAATAAAATAAATAAACATTATCTATTGCTATTTTGGCCGACCCTCTTGGAGAAGTTGCCTCCCTTGGGTGAAGAGGTGTTTTGGCAAGTATAAATAGAAGGTTGAAAGGGAGTTAAAGGTAATCAATTTTCTAAGGAATATTATTCGGATGAAGAGCAGAAATAAGAGGTTATTCAAGCAGATGTGTAGAAAGTATTTGAGCAGATTTATGAGAACTATTTGAGCCCATTTGTGGAAGACATTGTGGCAATCTTATGGCAGATTTTTATGTGATGAGCCCTGCTGGCTCACAACTCAAACCCCTGTATTTTTCTTAATTCTTATTGTGTTTTTTTAGTTTTTTAAGAAAAATTTGTAGACAGGAGAGAAGGGGCGCATCATATAAAAGCTCATAAAAATGCAATACAATAATATTTTGATCAACAGATGTAATAGATGTTATTCTGCAATACATACAATGGGATTGCAAATGAATTACATACCCGAAATGCTCCAAAATAATTAAATAAAGAAGTATCCTAGTTTGCCAGCCAGAATTGATGAAAACTAACAAGTATGCACTCCTAGGCTCTAGATCTGACTTCTCCCACTCCAAAACAGGATACAATCCCCTGAGAGAGGTAGACGCTAAGAAAGGAACACAAAAGGAAGCCAAGAGAAAGGCGTTTCAACTAGTTCCTTCACACGCCTTCCCAAACAGGCACATTTACCAATGCAAAAGTACGGCCCAAGTAGAATGCTAAAGAGCCAAAGCTGTAAGTTGTTGAATTGCTGAAGAGGACGCCTCAAGTGTAGAAACCCCCTTCCTTATTGCAAACAAGAATAAACTGAATGATAAAACTCTGTTTGAAGCATGTAGAACCTCTGAATGAAGCCCGCACAGTTGTACTAATTCAACTGGTCTCTCACAGTCTCAAAAATGCTCAACATCAAAGAGATATCGTTCTCCAATGGAAATATTGCACAAACCTTGACCACAAGGAAAGCACAGAGAAAAGCTCAAAGGCAAAGTTGAAATAATCATGAATGAATTTCTCATTGCCCAAAATGCCTTATATCTAAAAAGGCACGCATTTCCAAGAAGATACGCCACTTGCAACATTTAAATATTTTAAATCATATTTAAATCACTTTTTCAATAGTTGCAAGTTAAATATTTGGGCGCCCACTTTTATGCATAAGTGATTTAATTTTAAATCACCTTTATGTAATATTTAAGTGATATAAAATATATAAAGTCAATTTGACTTTATAAAAAAGCATTAAGTTAAATAATTAACTCAAATCACTTAAAAATCCATAACTCTCTCAAAACTCCAAATATTTCCGTGCCGTCAAAAGCTGTCAACCCCTAAACTGCCAATGCCTGCTGTGAACCAATCACTGAGCTCTGAAAAAGAGAACGACCAACTCCTCTAGAAAATATCACTGACCCTCTAACCAATCCAGTTAGCCCACAAGGCTCCAAGAAAAAAGGCTAACACACTGTTCCCAAGAACTGACTAGAGTGGGGACATCACATTTTACAAGAAATTTTAGCAGATTTGAATGATGTTATGAGCAGATGTTGGAAGACATTAAAGCAGATTTGTGAAGCATATTGTAGCAGAAATACTCAAGAAGCCAAACATAATATTCATTTGGAGGTTGGAGCCTCCAAATTGAGGAGATTGGAAGGTTGGTGCCTCTCATTAGAAGAAATTGTCATCTCTTATTGGGTTGGTGCTCAATGGTGGGGATTGGTGTCTCCAGTGGGTTAGTGCCTATGAAATTTGTAAGAAGGTTTTATACAAGCAATATTTTGTCATGATTTTCTCCTATAAGGGTTTCCACGTAAAATCCTCTGTCTCTTACATGTGTGGACCTTTGTGATTGCTTCATTGTGATTATTAAAGTTTAAATTGGTAAAAGATTGGCTTATACTGATTCACCTCCCCTCTCAATATAAGCATGTGTATTTCATCAATTGGTTTCAGTGCGGGTTCCTTCGGAAATAGCTTAACCACTTGAAGGTAGATCTTGAAAGCACACATGGCCAAAGGATATGGGTTCTCCTCAAACAGGGCACCACTATTTGATGGAACGAATTATGACTTTTGGAGCATAAGGATGGAAAACTTATTTAAATGCTTTAGGGCTAAGTTACCGGTTCGCTGCATTTAGGCGCCTAGTTTGGGTTTGAAATGGCATGGGTTTGAAATCCTGGTTCGGTCCGATACTAGTTTGGTCAAGGTTCGAAATATAGACTATGGGTCCAGCCAAGGTCCAGCCCACAGCCTGTGGGTTCGATCTTGTCAGACTTGGTATAGCATTCGCCCTAGTGGCAGAAGGGAGGGACAATCAACTGAGCGCTTTCAACACATAGCCTCTGCCCTTGCTCCTTTGATCACCCACTTCGTCACTATCCTTCATTCCCTAATCTACTACCCTATTTGAAACCCTCAGGTTTATATGTTGTTGCTTGTTCCCAATCAACTTTCCCATTTTCCTTTGTCATTCATACCCATTTCTCGGGGCATTAGCAACATCCCTCCATTCATTTTGGAATGCAACTCTTCCTTTGCTTCTACTCCACCATTCATCTTTGTCATCTCGTCATTACTTACCATATTCCTCGTTTGTTTTCCTGTCTACCAAATCTCTGTCATGCCGATTAAAGCTACTACCATTTTCTATGTTGTTGCCTTGCCTTACAAATTCACCTGTTGACCTAACCTGGCTTGACCTTTGCAAATACTCCTGATTATTTCTTGGCTTTGCCTCCTGCAATGACATATTCGCATTCATCACATCAGCTCACGCCCTGATCCTTCACTCCATTTCATAGATACAACTCAATTTATTTTAAGCATTTTAATATGTTATTATTAAGATATATAATATACTATTATAATATAATATATTATTATTTTATTATTGCTATTACTAAATTATAATTATTATTATATTATATTTTTACTAAGTTACTAATTCATTTTTGGATTCGGGTACGGGTACGAGATTCTGGTACAAGATTCAGTCAAAAAAAAATTGGGGTTGGGTACGTTAATACAAAACAATATAAAAATCAGAAATATATACATATTTGCAGCAGTAATAAGTTCATAAAACACCACCATATTAATAATCAAATAACATAGCAAAAATACACCACCACTTTATACTCAAAGAGTCAAATGTCATGACATAGATTCTAGAATTATAAATTAAAGTTCAAATTTCAAACATAAAAATGTCAAGTGTTTACAATCAGCCATTAATAATTATTGATCATTGATCAATCTAAATCATATGGGTCATCAAAAAAAGCAGCATCATCAACATCATTAGATATGCTGATATGCAGGGTAGATGGCACTTCCAAGGATTTGCCATGATCTATACAGACAAGATTAGTCCATTGGATGCTTATAAGAGACTAAGCACATTTCAGATCAATGGTTTAATAGCTTATGTTAGGTTTCCCTCTCAATTAATTAAATAAAGAAAACATCAGTTTCTACATTCACATGATTTATTTTCCTAAGTACAAATAGTGAAGAAATATACCTCATTGGAGCCCTCTGGTAGAGTCCATTGTAGGTTGACTTGGCTTGAAAGAACAAACAAATACCCAATAGTGTTACAAACAAAACATAGACCATTTTCATGTTTTAGCAATCTCGAAAGCAGATATTAGAAAGACAGAAAGAAAGGCATTCATATTTACAAGGTTAATTTGCTATCCCATATATAGGTTTCAAAGCCTCCACCACCACCACTTATTTGGGTTTTTTTCTTGTTATTTTAATATATTTGTGTAATTGATACACTAAAAGGTATGCTTCTAACGGTGCTTGAAAAAATCTTTAAATCATGGTCTAAAAGCCTCAAAACCGTACCTACAGAGCACTCATCGTACCCTATCCACAGTCTGAAAAATGAATCCTCCACGAATTTATATCATATCGAATCCGAATCACAAATCCGTATCGTATCGTATCATATCCGGGCTTTGCTAGGGATGAATTGGTAACTTAGTATTTTTATTATTTTTATATTATTATTAACTTTTTTATTATTAGTATAAACAATATTATTATTTTATTATTATAATTATATTATTATTTTATTATTATTATATTTTCACTATTTTATATTATTATTAATATATATATTATTATTAAATTATTATTTTATTATATTAAATATTATATGAGGTTTAATATATTAGATTTAATATATATTAATTTGTTATATTAAATGGTAATATTATATTATATTAAATTATTGTTAATTATTTCAATTATATTATACTAATTATATAATTTATGAGAGTGCTAGTGTCAGTGCTAGTGGCATGCTTGTGCGAGTGCCATTGATGTTATTTGTGGTTCTACACAAAATGTAGCATCTAATATGGATGCTAATGAGGATATTTTTGATGACCCATATGATTGATCAATGATCAATAACGGCTGATTGTAAACACTTGACATTTTTATGTTTGAACTTTAATTTATATCATGACATTTGAGTATCACTAATATTTTAACTTTTGACTATGAAAGTGGTGGTGTATTTTGCTATGTTATTTGACTATTAATATGGTGGTGCATTTTGAACTTAATTACAGCTGCAAATATTTATATATTTCTGATTTTTATATGTTTTTGTATTAACGAATCCAAAACGAACCCAACCCCAAAAATTTTTTTGCCCAAACCTGCGAATCGAACCCTCGAACCCGAACCAGTAACTTAGCTTTAGGGTATGATATTTGGCAATCTGTCGAACATGGTTATACTGCTCTTACAACCCCAATAACAGATCAAGCCAAAAAGAGGGCAAGCGAAAACAATGCCAAAGCCAAAAATGTGATTTTGTGTGGATTATCCGAATAAGAGTTTGTGAAAGTTATGCACTGCAAATTGGCTAAGGACGTGTGGGATAAGTTGAAGAATATCTATGAAGGAGATGACAAAGTTAAGACAGCCAAGCTTCAAACACACAAGAGACAATTTGAAAACTTGAAAATGAAAGATGAAAAAGACATTGCAGGTTATCTCCTCCATGTGGATGAGATTGTAAATACCATTAGAGGACTTGGGGAAAAGATGGAAGAATCCATAATTGTGCAAAAGGTTTTAAGATCTCTCCCCATTTCGGCCATTGAGGAAATGAAGGATCTAGACACCTTGAAGATGGACAAGTTGCATGGAATCCTCACGGCATATGAAGTGAGGACAAAAGAGAAGCCATCAAAACGGGAAGCCGCCTTCAAAGCATCCAAGAAGATAAAGAACAAAGAATACAAATCAAGTGAAAGTTCAAGTGATGAAGAAGAAGCTCACTTTGTGAGGAAGCTCAAGAAAGGATCCACAGGCCGAGAGTGAAAGTAGTGAAGAGGAAGAAGAATGAAGCAAAAAGAAAGGAAGGAAACATCACTATTACAAGAAAAGGAGCACACGAGGCAAGCATGAAAAGAACTGTAAAATGCCAAGTCTAGGTTAGGGCAGAAATGTGTTTTCTTTACTCGGCAAAATGAAATACATTAATATTCAACGCATAGTTTAAAGCTAGTAGTACTGAGAGATAAAGATCTTAATCACACAAACACTAAGCACATTCACCAGTTCGGAAAATATCATAGATAATTCATTTGATTTAATAACAGTATGCTGATGTCTGTAACAGAATAGCAATACAAAAAATCTCACAGTTCAGTAGTTAGTTCTGGTAATCTGAGTTCCAGTGAAGCACAAAGACTAGATCACAAGAGTCATCAGATCATAATGCCTGCAAGTAGTGAGATCGCTGCGCCAGATTGTTGTGAGACTCGCCCCCGCAATGATGATATGGGTTTGGTCAAAGCCTTATAAGGAAATCGTCAAGTGCAGATTGCTTCCGTGCATACTCCAGATATCCACAGCCTCACTAGAAGTGTATGATGCGATGCGCCAGCAATCCCGACTCAATCTGAGTAATGTCGCTTATCCGAATGGTGAGCAGATAGTCTAAGGGAAGTGTAAATGTAGTGTGGCCAGAGATTAGAGCTCGGCCACCCTTAGCCAAACGCCCTTGACACCAATCGCTCCACCAACCTGTTAAATCGTAGATACAACTGTAAGCTCAGAGAATTGTGGAAAGAATAGATCTCACGAATTCACAAGAAAGGTTGACGTCTCTACTTGATGAGGACAGCAAGGGGTTTTTGTCCCTAGCAACCAGTCATGTCGATTGACCAAATTTGTGATGTCAAACCAAAGCCAACAAACTCACATAAATACCAATCTCAAACACCAACCCAAGAGGTCGGCCACCAAAAAAATAAAGATAAGTCTAAATATTATTTATTAATAATTTAAATTTATTATTTATTATTAATTTCAAATTTCAAATGTTCACTCAGTGTTAAGAAACACTCTTTTTCACAGTGAGAGAAGGATAATACTTATTTTAGGATGGGGACATGACAAGAACTTCTAAAAGCATAAAAAGAGCCTTTACATTCAAGAAGCAAGTAGATCATCCAAAGAACGCAGTGGAAGCTTTTTCGATTACGATAGAGAAGAAATACTCTTTGTGGTGATAGAAGCAAAGGGTGATAAAGACAAAAGAAAAAAGAAAGAGATTTAAAAGAACATACCAGAGATAATGTAAAAATGGATCTTGTCCATTTTGCTTGCTATAAGATCGAGAAGCTTAAGAAAAGGAATTTGAGACTAAAGTCACAACTTCAAGAGGACAACAAAACTAAAGTGAAATCATCTCAAAATCTTGAAGAATCAGAAAAGATGATCATGGATCTAAAGATTCAAATTGAGAAAGAAAAATGAATAGAAGTTGTAAGAGATTGGCTAAAAGCAAAGGAATTGGAGTGTGAGAAATTGGAGTTTGAAATTGTTTCCTTGAGGAAGGGGTTGGAGAAATCGCATGATCAATTAAATTGAAGCATGAAGTTTGAAAAGAGCACTGGAATTCTAGAGGACATTATCAACTCTCAAAGATCACCTTTCATCAAGACTAGTCTTGGCTTTGAAGAAAATCCAAAGACCACCAAAGAAAAGTCAATTTCTAAGACTTTTGAACTACCAAAGAGGAAAAAAGAAGAAAATCCTGAAGGATATGCTAATGCGCTCAAGGACTCTATCAATGGTAGCACCAAGAAGGAGGGAAGTAATATCCCACAAAAGAACAACATTTCTCACAAGGACAACCATGAAAGCTTCAAAAGATCATTTCCACCAAGGCAACCTCACATGTCCAAGTTCCAATATACCTCCTTTGGTTATTGTTTCTTTTGCAATAAGTTTGGTCATAAGGTAGTGGATTGTAGAGTTCGTGCAAGAAAGGATTTCGGGTTTTTGAGGAGGAACTATAATTCATTTTCTCTTCTAATGGACTACAATATCATGTGCTACAAGTGCAATAACTTTGGTCATACAATGCATTCTTGTAGAAGTGATTTTGCAGAACCTTTGAAACAAAACAAGGAGGATGTTCATGATAAGCTAAAAGAGGAATCTATCAAAGTTTGGAAGAAGAAGAAGCAAGAGCATGAAATGAAAGAGAAATCCATGCTAGTGCAAGTAGCCCTTCATGTGCAGAATGAAGGAAATTAGTGGTATATTGACAGTGGTTACTCAAGCCACATGACAGGGGACAAAAGCAAGTTCCTCACTTTGAAGGAAACAAATGGAGGCACCATGAAGTTTGGAGATAATGCTATGGCAAGGAAAACAAGAAAAGGCACTCTCAGTTTTGACAATGAAAAGACAAAGACTGAAAAATGTATTATATGTCGAAGGATTGAAGCATAATCTTCTAAGTGTGAGTCAATTGTGTGATCAAGGGCACACTCTCACATTTCATCCTAGTGGTTGTGAAATCAAAAAGACAAGAACAAGGAAACTTGTTGCATATGCTAGTAGAACTACAAACAATCTTTATATCCTTAGTGAAGTCAAAGGAGAAAAATGCTACATGGCACAAGAAGATGAGAATTGGCTATGGCACAAAAGGATGGGACATTTGAACTTTGAAAGCATTGTGAAGATCAGCAAAAAGCAAGTCGTAAGGGACATACCGAAGATAACTAAGCCTCCTAATATTGTCTACAAAAAATGCTAGTTTGGAAAGCAAACAAGGATGAGTTTCAAATCAAAGGAGTACTCTACATCAAAGCCTTTGGAACTAATACATACTGATTTATGTGGGCCAACAAGGACAAAAAGCTTGCAAGGTGAGAGCTATTTCATGCTATTAATTGATGATTATTCTAGGATGACTTGGATTACATTTCTAAAAGAAAAATCTAAAGCTTTTGAGAGATTTAAGGCATTTAAAGCTTTGGTAGAGAATGAAATTGGATTAAGAATCAAATGTCTAAAGTCCAATAGAGGAGAGTTCACCTCAAATGAATTTGAAAAATTCTTTGAAAAAAATGAAATAAGAAGACAATATTCAACCGTACGAACTCCACAGCAAAATGGATTTGTTGAGAGAAAAAATAGAACAGTTCAAGGAATGGCAAGAGCCATGTTAAATGAGTCTAAGCTTTTTGACACCTTTTGGAGAGAAACAACTCATACAACAATCCATGTTCTGAATCGAGTACAAATGAGGGTGAACAATAGCAAAACACCATATGAACTTTGGAAGGGAAGGCCTACATCAATGAAGTATTTCGAAGTGCTTGGGAGAAAATGCTATATCAAGTGAGATGATGAAGACTTAGGAAAATTTTATTCTAGGTGTGATGAGGGTATCTTTCTTGGATACTCTATGAGATGCAAGGCCTATAGATGTTATAACAAAATATTGCATAAAATTGTTGAAAGTGCAAATGTGAGAGTTGATGAAGAAAGGCATCAAAAGGAAATAGCACAAGAAGTTGATTGTCAAAAAGAAGATAGTGGCAAAGAAGAAGTAGAGGAAGAAGTTGAAAATGGAAAATATGAGCAAAGATACCCAAAAAAACCATCAAGGGCACCACCCAAGACACCATCTGGATTTGTTCAAAAGAATTGTTCAAAAAATCTAATCATTGGTGACAAAGAAACAAAAATTTTGACAAGGAGGAGAGTAGCTAGTACATCTAAACTTGCGAATTTGTCCTTGCTCTCCAAAGTGGAACCCAAGAATTTTGAAGAAGCTCAAGAAGACAAATACTAGGTGAAAGCCATGGAAGAAGATTTGGATCAAATAGAGAAAAATGAAACTTGGGTACTTGTCACAAGACCTAAGGACAAGAATGTCATAGGCACTAAATGGGTTTTTAGGAACGAGTTGAATGAGTATGGCCAAGTTGTTAGGAACAAAGCAAGGCTTGTATGCAAGGGATATGCTCAAGTTGAGGGGACTAATTTCGAAGAGAAATTTGCCCCTGTTGCTCGTCTTGAGGCCATAAGGATGTTTTTAGCCCTTGCCAATTTCAAGAATTTCACAATCTACTACACGGATGTGAAGTCAACTTTTCTAAATGGAAACTTGGAGGAAGAGGTGTATATTAAATAGCCCAATGGATTCATTCTATCAAAAATTCAAGACTATGTTTGCAAGCTAAAGAAGGCGCTTTATGGGTTGAAACAAGCCCCAAAGGCTTGGTACTCTAGATTGGACAAGTATCTACAACAACAAGGTTTCAGAAGAGGCATTGCAGATAGCAATATCTATATCAAGAATAAAAGAGATGACCTGTTGATTGTTGTGGTATGTGGATGATATCATTTTTGGAGGTAGCAACGACAAGATGTGCCAAGAGCTTGCCATGAACATGCAAAAGGAGTTTGAAATGTCAATGCTTGGTGAGTTGTCTTTCTTCCTTGGGTTGTGAATTTAGCAATCAAATTATGGGTTTATTTCACAAACCAAGTATATTAAGGAGATGTTGAAGAAATTCAGGATGGAGGACTGCAATCCAGTGAGCACTCCCATGGTTACATGATGCAAATTGAGTAAGGATAATGAATCTCCTATGGCTAATCAAACTCTATACAGGTTCATGATTAAAATTTTATCATATGTGATAGCTTCAAGACCTAGTATTATGCAAGCAGTTGGTTTGGTGGCATAGTTTCAAGCAACACCAAAGGAAACCCATGTGCAAGCAGTCAAGAGAGTATTCAAATATCTAAAAGGCACTATGGATTTTGGGTTATGGTATCCAAGAGGTGAAGATTTCAACCTCACAACATATACGGATGTGTATTGGGCTGGCAATGTTGATGATAGAAAAAGCACAAGTGGGCATGCATTCTTTCTTGGAAAAAGTCTTGTATTATGGTTGAGTAAGAAATAGGCTTCAGTCTCATTGTCCATAGTAGAAGTGGAGTATACTGCAACAACTTCTTGTTGCACTCAAGTCCTTTGGATGAAGCAAAATTTGAAGGAAATCAAGGTTGAATTTGAGCATCCCATTTCCATATTATGTGATAATACAAGTGCAATTAACATCTTGAAGAATCCAGTTATGCACTCAAGGACAAAGCATATTCCAATCAAATATCATTTCTTAAGAGAGCAGGTGGTTGATCAAGAGGTTAAGTTAGAGTATGTTGCTAAAAAAGAATAGATTGTGGAGATTTTTTCAGAAAGCCACTTCCAAAAGAGACTTTTGACTACCTGAGGGAGAAATTGAGAGTGATATCACTCTCATCTAGTCACTAAGTTCTTTAGAAGAAGCATGTGTTCAGGAGGAGCTATTCATTGTCTTATCTTTCAACCTTGGGAAGCCTTTGCCATTGATGTCAAAAGGGGAGAAGTAGAGTAAGGGGGGAGCACTTCAATTAGAGTGAGACGTATGGTCCTATTGCATTCCAAAATTATTTCTTTGCAGGTTGCCATCAATAACAAAGGGGGAGATTGTTGGAAAAATATTGTTATTGATATAAAAGGGCATGTCAGTGGTGAATTTATTAGATGTCAGATTGTGTCAATTTTATGGTACTATTATTGAGATATCGTTGGGCAAGGAGGAGTTAATTATTTTGCTAAATAATGATTTATTCTATACATGGGCCAATCCATGTCTAGCACCCAAATTGGAGGAATTGTTAAATGAAATAAAGATAATACTAAAAAATTGGGATGACCCCCTTGAGATAATAAAATAAATAAAATTATGTATTGCTATTTTGGCCGACCCTCTTAGAGTAGTCGCCTCCCTCAGGTGAAGAGGTGTTTTGGCAATTACAAATAGAGGTTTTTCTTGAAGAATAATCAGTAAAGGTGGTAGAATGTGATGCCCTAGCTGCTGCAATGTCTAGCTCACTCTGGAGTATTGAATGTAAAAATTATGGCAAAGTTAAAGTTAGAAATGTATTAAACAATGGACCCCCCTATTCCACATAAGGCCGGAGCCCCTCATCCAGCTGTATCAGCCAGAAAGAAGAACTTTTAAAAATTTTAATGCTCCCAAATTTACTATCTTCGCTATATAACAAGGTATACAATAATACATGTTATTAAGATTGATATCCTTGGACAAAGAATATTATACCATCAACATCTAGCAAAATAAATTGGAGTCAATCAAATTTGTGAAATGTATGGGGAAGTGTGGATATGAATAGGATAGGGTCAAAGGCATGAAGATATGTATAAACAAGGATAGGAGAGGGATAGTGGAATGAGCCCAAATCACACAAGATTGTATTATTTTTCAATTTGTAATTGTTCTAAATATCTTCTTAAAATGGGCACAAAACTAAATAGAAATAGAATTGACCATGAAAATTTTAATATTAGAATTTTAGTCACTTTGAGATACATATGAATCCTAAAATGATCACATATCAAGCAATATATGTAACCACTCAAAAAAATGCACAAAAAATAAAATTTTGGCATCAAAATATGGTAAGTCTACTTTGTCTATTCCAAAATTATTTTATTATTAGTTATGTATTCATTGAACATTGAGCAATATGATTTCATGATGGTATTGAATATTTTTATTATCTGCACAATTGTAAGATTCATCCATAAATGGTAGCATAATAGGCTTTGTTGTTTTGATTTAGAATTCAAGCATCCAGTTATGTCGCATATTTGTTGGTTTTAATTATCACTTTGATTTGGTAGGTACAATCATATCAAAATATGCATATTTTTCAAAGAAAGGGCATTTGGTAGGGTGTCAGCAATTGACAAGTTTTAAAAATTAGTCATATTTGATTATGTTGAAGTTAGAATTATATAATGTCTTCACTTATTATTACTGATTGTTTTGTTGTCTTGATACTTTCTATTTTTTAGTCACATAATTGTGGTAATTAGTCTAACATACAAACATAAATGTGTGTTTCTATGACTATGTATATTAGAACATTTGTAATATGGTTACTCTTGTTCAAATTCTGGTTGATTAAAATAATTAAAATTATTTTAAATCTATTTGTATTAAATAATTTTTAATATATAATCTATCAATAGTATTTAATATATAGCAATCAATATATTATATAATCAATTAATAATATTTATTAAATAACTATACACATATTATGTAATCAAATAATGATATTTAATATATATCTATAAATATGTGTATTATATAACTAATTAATAATATTTATTATATAGCTATAAACATATATATTATATAATCAACTAATAATATTTAACATATAACTATAAATATATATTACACATATTTATATGTTAAATATTATTATTTTGTATAACCATACATACATACATATATTTTTAAATAAATTTATATTGATAATGATATTGGGGATAAAAGTCTAACTATTTTTTATTACTTCAAACCAAGAGTTCATGATACATGAATTTAATTTTTAGTTTTCAAGATGAAGTTCAAGGATGAAAGGAAGTTCTCAACAAATTTTTTTCCTTTTTTTTCCTTTTGTAGATTTGGATTTTTGACTCTTCTTTTTATGCATTTGGGAATTGGTTGTTATTCAGTAGTTCACTCAAGTTTGTAGGTATTTATTTTACAATGAAATTAATTTTAGGAGGAAGCAATCATGGGAAAAAAATAAAAATCTATTTGGTGTCTAGTAACCATGTTAGATTTTATTGGATAAAAAAAATTTAAACATAACTATGAACTAGAAGAGGGTTTTGAAAGGATACTAAAACCTTGTACATTAAGAAAAGGAAACAACATGAGAAATGGTTTAGCTAAGGGATTTTTCCCTTTTGTTTAAGGTGCATAGATTTATTTAGATTGAAACATTTAGCTTTTAAATCCCCTCATTTCAATCATAATATTTTTGCAAGTTCTCAACTTTTTTTATATATAGATTAAGCTCAAAGGAGGCCTAACCATAAATACAATGTTTAACTTAGCATTTCAACCATTTCAAAATTACAAAATTATAAACATGATAAAAAATTCCTAACCACCTTACCACTATTCATCGTCTCCCTTATTAGCTTCCCTAGCACCATCGCATAACTCTATAATAATATCTTCTACACCCGCAACCATTGGGATTTCCAAGACCACCATCCTAACCTCTAAATTATTCACCCCTATTACCTCCTTGAGGAGGGAAATATTCCCAACAACCTTAGCCATTCTTGCATCTTGGTTTTCCCCAAAACTCCAAAGTAGAAATAGTATCCACGAGCCATTGATGTGAAGGATCAACAGTGGCCACACTCCACTCATAGGTCTCAAACCCAATCCTATTACAATTATATCCAAATAAAATTCCATTGCTTCATGCCACCTTTCTTTGATGAAATGCCTCATTAGGAGTCACACCACTGCAATATCCTCCCTTAAATGGAGAATCCATGCCATAAACATGGAGGTGATGACAAAATTTACCTTGATGCATTAGATCAATAGAAAAAACTTGGCTCCCAAAATGCATTTCATCACCCGCAAAGTATAATCATCCATTGTATTGAAAATTTTCTTAAGTCAAACATTTGAGATAGCCCTACAAAAGGCTATTTGTCACTCCTTGGCACCTAAGAAGATGGTTGTCTCCATTATCATCTCAATATGGTGATGGGATCTACTTCTTCTATAAGAATCTAACCACCACCATCTACAACATGGAGTAAAAGTTACGTTTGACATATCATTCAAGCCTCTTAGCAACATACAACCCTCTTTCATCCTCTCTTCGTGTGGGATCATCCTTATTGAACACTAGTGTACCACCATGTTCTTCTATGATATTAATTACACTTTTTGAAAAATGGTCACCATAAACATTCCCCTCTCTATATATGTGAGAGATTTTAAAATTATCCAAATTGGCTAAACCATCTAAGATTTGATTGAGCCATTTATTCAACTTCCAATTGGGGGTTTCTCTTCACCTTACTACATTAATGATGATCATGGAGTCACTTTCTTGGTGAATCTTCTGCATACCCATTCATTTACAAAGAATAATTCCTAGGCAAAAAACTTGGATTTTTGCTTCATTGTTTGTTACATATACTATTTTTTTTGCCCATTCTACTAGCCACTTCCCATCGTGGTCCCTTACTATGCATCATACATGTGAAAGGCTTGGGTTTCCTTGAGATGCTCTATCATAGTCCACTTTAACCTATCCTATATTCAGTAGATTCCATTTAACATCCACACTTGGGTTAGTGTGAAGGTGAACTTTTAGGACCCCATAAATGAGGGTTTCGTGAACCCAGCTTAGCCTGAAATTGTAGATCTTATAATTTAATTGCATATATTCTTCAATCAAATTTAAATGGTTAAGGAATTAGATTATTCAATATATTATTTGTAACCATTTGTAAATGTTACATGTTTAGTTAAGAAAAAAATAATTTAAATTCTTATTCTCTACCATTATTACAAAACAAAAAACCTAAAACACCTTCTATTCTTCTAAAATATCATCAAAATATTCATCTTAATCATTACTTTCTTCTATCTTTCACTTTGTTGAAACATTTGTGTGTCCAAAATCTTATACTTTTTTATGAGTTTCACAACCTAGTGTTCTCAATCTAACATTCCTGTGAGAAGTTATTGAATTATGGCTACCCATGCTTTGAATAACTCTATTGTTGAGCTTGGATATGTTAATTCATTCACCCAATGAACTTATATAATATAGTCATCTTTGGATCCTATTCCCACCTCGTTGATGATCTCTGAGGGACAATCCCCTCATGATTTTTTGGGTTTGATAACTATGTGGCCTATGTTCCCGAGGATCAAATTTAGAAAATAGACAAGGAATCAGTTGGTCTTGAAGAATTCCTTATTATAGAACATTTGGTCAGAAAGGTTTTCCCTCTCATAGATAATCTTAGGATATTGTTAATCAATGATTCACATAGTATCAAAGTTCTACATATCCTAACTCACAAATTGGATTCAAACTTTATTTATTTTCAGTCATCCCAAAAATGAATGGTGTTCATCGAGCTATCTCTAATGCCCAAATAACTTAGTGCTAATGATTATGCACATGATTTAGTGAACCTAAGGATTCATAGACTAAGAGGTTCATCACTCAAGAGAGGGATCACCAACAAGGGAATCATAAACTTCATATAGTGCTAGTAAAATATATGTATTTATGGATTCAAAACATACTACATCATATAAGTATAGGTAAATGAAACACAAATATATATAATAAAATATTTTAATTAGAGTGAGCTTCTATTTCTTAAAATAGGGGAAACAAATACAAATAACTACCATTTTCTATAGATAATTAATGCTTAAGGTTGTAATTCAGTTAATCGTTATATTGCAGTATGTCCTAACTTAATTAACCTCTGGAGTACTTAACATACTATCATTCTAGAGATTCTAATTCAAAAATTATAATGTGTTATTTAAAATCACATAAACTAAAAACTATCAATTAAACTTACAATGCATAATATATTCTATAAATATAAATTAAAGTGGTTCAACAATACCTCAAGTGGCCCTTGCTTGATTTTCTTTGTCCACAAGATCTTGTTAAAAACTAACTTAGGAAAAAAATGTTATCAAAGTACTCCCTATTTATTGCACTTTAAACATATGTACAAAACTGTTAAACAAATTCTAATATGAAATATTATTCAAAATATCACACATATGATCTAGATCTCATCCTAGATAGGATACCCAACTATATAAGGTCTTATATTATTCTTAAGTGGGGCCTTGACTGTCTACTCCTATCCCTAGTTATGGATAATGAGCAATGCATGTTATACTATCATATCTGCTAATATAACTCTTACAACCCTTAGGTGATCATGTTAACTATTTACTATAAATATATAATTAGTTTATGGGTTATATATATAACTTGAAATAGAAAAATGATAGTAATATTTATAGCCCTTTTCTAATATAACATTATGATATTTATATATAACTTCAACCAACATGATGATATAAATTGATACAACATTTTCATACCTGTAAAAGTAACAGTAATGGAAGAATTAAAATGAGAATGGTGTTGAGAAAGAAGAGAAGTAGGGAGGGGGGAGTTTTGAAATCATGAGGTGATGGAGATGATCGTGTATATTTTGAGGGTGATGGAGACGATGATTAGCTTGGGTTGGTTCCTGGGATTTTTTTCTTGGCTCTGCATGCTAGAGGAGGGGTTCTAGTTTCTTCCTCTTTCTTCATTCCTCCTATTGATAGGTTATTTACTATTGTGGTCGAAGATTTTTATTTTTCTTTCCTTTCAAGGGGGTCGTTTAACCATGTCATATTGTTTTTTTTTCCTTATTTGAGGTTTATTCTTCAATAGGGGACCCATACATTTTGGGGTTGGGATGTTTGGTGGATTTTGTTGTTGTTGAACATGGTTATCTATGTTTTTTTGCTAGTCTATGTGGAGGTCAGTGGTGGTTTCTTGAGCTATTCTACTTATGTGACCAACATGGGTGTTGGTCCCTATTTATTTTTCCCTCTCTTGTCTCTTTGTGAGGGATTTTAATGCTTCTAGGCCATAGCGGGTTATTTCTTGGTGGCTATTTTTCTAGTGTTTCTTTTCTCATGAGAATTTCCTTACAGATCTAGATCGTGGAAGATATTGTTTTCTACATTTGTTTCCATGTTCTTGTTAGTTGTGGTGTTCCCTATTGTAGAGGGATTTTTTTCCTTATTATCTCTGGTGCAACCTTATTTATTGTTAGGTTTAAGGCATTGGGAGGGACAAGGAGTGGTGTGGGGAGTGTGATATCCCTTGAAGACATTGGTGTTTGTGTTGTTGGTTTCATGGTAGATTCTTTTTTCCATTGCTATTTTTTGAAAGGTCTATGCAAATTGGGTGTCTATAGCCTTGGTGATCGACACTCTATGGCTTGCATGGCTTTTAATCTAGCCACTCTTTTCGTGAAACATGTTGCCTCCACTTGGTGTTGTAGGTTTCATGGTGTCTTTTGGTTTTCTTGATAGGTTTCAATGTGGTTTGACTTTGTTTAATGAAGCCTCTTCTTTTATTGTCCTTGCTTTTATTTCAACTTAACCTATTAAGGTGGAGAACTCTCTTGCTAAGGTGGAGATGTTTAATGCTAGTGGAGTTGGGTGTTGTTTGGTTGGGGATTTCATTGTCCTTGTCTATGATTTGACTTTTTTTCTTATTTTTCTAGAAAAAATGGTATGTACTGGGATGTGGGTTTAGCTTCATGTTGTGTTGGAGCCTCATTTGGGTTGTGATGCTTTCTTTCTCTTTGACTTTATATTTTGCTTCTCTTATCAAGATGGTTATTATTAGTGCTGTTGGGGTTCAGAGCTATTGTAAAGGGGACTTCAAAGACACTTGGCTATTTTGGTGCCTCCTTGAGTACCCTTGTTTTACCCAATTGTTGGGTTGGATGTTGGTTGAGTTTAAGACTTGTTTGTTGTTATGGATAGAGTTTCAATACCTATTTATTCTTATTGTGAATGGTGTTGTTAACCACTATTGTGTTGGTAATGGAACCCCCTCTTTGTGTTTTTCTTATGTTATGCTTCCTTTCCTATTTATCCTATGCAAGAAAAGTAGTAGACATTGCAAGGGGGTCACTTCCCTCTATTCTGCATCTTTTGAACATTTTCTCTTATTTTCTTGGAGTATAAGATTAGTGTTGGGTTCTTAGACCTACCCCATTTAGGTTGTTACTATTTTTTGGATGGTTTTTTTTAGCTACTATTATTTCTTTATAGTTGGTCTATTGGTCTATTTTCAATTCCATACTCTAGTCAAAAGAATGGGATTGTTTGTAGTCCTTTCTAGCCTCACTTCTATTGAGTTTCAGTTCTCTTTTTTGTTCTCATACTTTTTGTGAGATTCCTCCCTTTGGCCTCTATTGCTACTTTGTAATGTGGTTACTGGCTCTTCTAGACTAAATAACCTAATAAAAATAATAATGGAAGAACAACTAAAGCATACATCCAATTCATTTGAATGTAAATGAACAAGGCTATATGAAACATTAATTTGTATATCTCTCCCATATATATATATATATATATAAGTTTGATATTTCCACATTTATATTGATAGTATTGGAGGATATCATACACTCCACTATTGAGGGTTTCATGCACCTATATTTTGGATGACTATGTATATGTGTTTGTGAAAGTGGCATAGCTAATTACACATTCTTAAAGCACCTATAAAGTAAGGATGATAGGTGGAATGATATGTATCTGTGTGAATATTACTAGAGGAAATCAAGATATATATGAACAATAAGCATACATTGAACACTATATATAATTGAACATTGCATACTATCTATCCTGCATGCTACACATGCATACTTATGTATGTATGTATGTATGAAATACATACATGTACATACATATTAATTTCCATAAATGTGTATATGTATGTATGTATTCCATACATATGAATTGGCATACACATGTATGTATATATATATATATACATACATATGTATGGAAATACATATATGTACATATATATGTCATGCATATGTATACACCTATACATTTATAATATTAATATGCTATGTAAATTTAGATAACTAAAATTATTTCCAAATTAGGATGGAAATCCTATGAATGTAGGTAAATGGATAACAATAATTTGACCATACCGGTAGAGGTGAAAGTAGTATTGAAAGGGTAAAGAGGACGATGTGGGAGTGGGTACTATTGTGGGAGGGGTTCACGATAGTAGAGGAAATAGCTAGAAAAACCATAGGTGCATGAAACCCTTAAGACTCCACCTTATGAAACCCATAAATGGTATGTATATATATATATATATACACACACAGATAGCCAAATGATAGGTGCATGATGCCCTTAATAGGGTGAGTTACATACATTGTTTACAGATATTGTTATATGTGTTATATATTATTTGATTGACTTTGTATACACAAACACACTTATATATATATATATATGTAAATATATATGTATATATATGTATGTATATATATACATATATATATGTATGTATATATATACATATATATATGTATATATATGTGTATATATATATGTATGTGTATATATGCATATGTATGTATATATATGTGTATATATATATATATATATATATGTATATATATATGTATATATATGTATATATATGTATATATATATATGTATATATATGTATATATATGTATATATATATATATACATATATAGATATGTATATATATGTATATGTATATCTATATACATAGTTGACCATAATATAGGTGCGATATTGCTACAATATACATTTCTTGATCGATTGTGTGTACACACACACATAGATATATATACACAACCATCCATAATATAGCTGCAAGAAACTTTAAAGAGTCAAGCATATCATAACCTCAAACACTATCAATATATCTATGCATCTTTCTTCTGGCCAAAAATATGACTGACATGGACCCTACTGATGAGGAACCCTTGCACACCATAGCCCTCATCATCATCGATCACTCTCCCTTACTAAATCAACATATATTTCTAGAAAGAGAAGACAAAAATAAAATAATTAATTGCAATTTAATGTGAAATAGGGAAAAATATGAGAATGATATTTTCTAATTAATTCATATTCAATTTCAATCCTATTCAATGAATTAAGAGTCAAGCTAGAATGTGGTGAAGGGGAACTCTTTGTTCTTCCCCTTACAAGCTCTTACTCACACAACAACATAGGTTGACGTAGCAAAATGCGAGAAAAACATATATTTCTCTTATTACTGAAATGTCAATACAACATTGCATGCCATTGAATGGGCTTTCATTACATCATCTGCCAATATGAAATAGATTCACCTTAGAATCTCACTAGTCTATCTCTCTGGACCTTCTCTCGTTCTAGTCGATTCTCTCTTCTTACCAACCTACCATACTACGGGCCACTCTGCCACCACCTCTCCTATCTCTTCCTAGTCTAAGGCTATCTTTTTATAGCATCCCTTCATATATGTTGGCCTAGCCTCATAAGTATTTCTTTATTGTAGTACAATTCTGTTGTCTCATGGCCATCAAGATCTCCTAGGTAGTTACCTAGTTAGTAATACCTATAATCCTATTCATCTTCTCCAAGAAGTCACCTCCAACCTTCAAAAACCATCCACTTCACGCTTGTAATCACTTAGCGAATAACCACATTCATTCACAACAATGGTGTGGAATAAATAAATAATCTCATGCTAGATGTTGCCATCTTACTTGTCCAATGTCATCATTATGTTCACATTCCATTGCCCTTGACCAACTCACATCATCGCTTTTCCTTCCCGCCATCGTTGTGTTAGTGATACCTCCAATCACCTCCCACTGATATGAAGAAGTCCCATCGAAAAACACTTTACACACCCAACATTGTTCAATCGAGGAGCCATCGTCTATGTCTTGATGACAAAGCACTGTCCCACCAACAATAGCCACCATCAGGCTATCGGTAGGATAAGGGACATCGTCATGCCGATGGGAGAACCTCACACCAATGTAACTTCTACATGCTCAAACATGTTGCTGCAAAAACCATCGATATGTCATTGGGACTTGAAGGAACGTCTTGCCGATATGCCAAAGTCTAATCGATGAGCATGATCAACCCTTATTGAGTGAAATAACTCATATCGATGCAATATTTCTCTTAGACCTTGGATCCGCCTGCATCAGACTTCCCAAGTGACTAAGAAATCATTTTCTCCTGCACATGGAGTTCATAATGTCAACTTTCAACTTTAATTTATTTTTCCTCACTGTCCAGTTTCTTGATTTTGCACTTCCATACTTGCATTGTTGCCTTAGAAGTTTCTTGATTTAGATTTGTTTTCTTAATTCTTTTTGTGCATGATTCCTCCTTCAATTCTCTTTATTAACTCCAAATCCTCACCATGTCATCTCTTCTTCACAATCTTCCACTGATATCATCCCAAAGAAAACTTCATCCTTTCTTTGTGTAAAAGAAATTACCTCCTGAATCTTTATTGTTGTGATGTTATTTGGTAGCTCAATAAATCATCTACACTTCCTCCATTTTTCTATTCATCTACTAGAATCTCAATTGAAAATTTTGTAGTTTCATTCTTTACTACAACCACCTTCACCAAGGTTGCACTTTCACAATCCACTGCTCTTTCAAAAAAAATTGTACTTCTAATCACTTATCCTCTTTTGCAAACACATGTTTCTATTCATCTTCACTACAATTGCCATCTTCAGAAATAAAATTATCAACAATATTTTCTCCATCATCAGACTTTGAATCATTTTGAGTATCATCATTCTTCATATTATCAATATGATCAAATTCAAACCTCTGAGAATCCATAATTTCACCATTTTCTATCACTTGGTAATCTTCTTCCTTAACATCTACAAAATGTTCATAGTCTACAATATCTTTCTTTCCTGTAGTGTCTACTACATGACTTGGATATTCTTCAGGCTCTCTTGCATTGGCTTTCTTTAGATGTCTTGCAATCACCACAAGATTAAGAAAATAATACATTTCCAATGCATTCATTCAAATTGAAATATTTTTGAATTCCTCATATAGCTTCCTCTTCTCCATGCCATCCCAATATCTATCTCAAGACAGAATTCTTATAGACCTTCTTACACTAATACTCATCCTTCTTACTACTGTAATCCTCTACACTCACAACTATATCCAATATTTTGTGCCTCCTCTACCCTCTATATTTATCTAGGTCTCCTCTCTCTTGCAACAAATTCTCCTAGGGTTTACTTGAGACACAAATGCTTGAATCTTTTCCCACCCATTTTCCTGACACACGTTGCCTCATTGTGAGTTCTCTACCCATTCACTCATAACCATTGTCTCTAATACCACTTGGTGAAGGCGCGCTCTCTAATCTGCCCTTTACAAGCTCTTACTCACACAACAACACAGATTGATGCAAAAAAATGTGAGAAAAACATAGCTTTCTCTTATTATTGAAATGCCAATACAACATTGCATTCCATCAAATTTTCTTTCATTACATCATCTACAAATCTGAAATAGATTCGCCTTAGACTCTCACTAGTCTAACCTCTCTCGCTCATCTCTTGTTCTAGTTGGATCTCTTTTCTTACCAACTTTCCATACTATGGGCTAGTCTACCACCACCTCTCCTGTCTCTTCCTAGTCTCAGCTTATCTTTTATAGCATCCCTTCATGTATGTCAGCCTAGCCTCATAAGTATTTATTTATCATAATACCATTCTGTTATCCAATGGCCATCAAGATCTCCTAGGTAGTTACCTAGTTATCAATACCCGTAATCCTATTCGTACACTCCAAGAATTCATCTCCAACCTTCAAAAACCATCCACTTCATGCTTGCAATTTCTTATCCAATAGCCACGTTGATTCACAACGGTGTGGAATCAAGGAATAATCTCATGCTAGATGTTGCCATCTTACTTTTCCAATGTCATCGTTTTGTTCACATTTTGTTTCCCTTGACCAACTCATATCATCACTTGTCCTTCCCACCATCACTATGTTAGTGAGATCCCCAATCACCTCCCATCGATATGAATAAGTCTCGTTGATGAACACTTTTCACACCAAACATCGTTTAATCAGGGAGACCATCGTCTATGTCCTGGTGACAAAGCACTGTCCCACCAAAAACATCCACCATCTCGAGCTATCGGTAGGATAGGGGACATCATCCCACTGATGGGAGAAACTCACACTAATGTAAATTATATGTGCTTGAACACGCTACTACAAACACCATCGATATGTCATTGGGACTTGAAAGAACATCCCGCCGATATGCCAAAGTCCTACCAATGAGCATGATTAGCCCTTATTGAGTGAAATAACTCAAATCAATGCATGATTTCTCTCAGACCATGGATTCTCTTGCATTTGACATTGAGTTCATTATGTCAAATTTTAGCTTCAATTTATTTTTCCTCAACTTACAGTTTCTTGATTTTGCACTTCCATACTTGCATTATTGCCTTAGAGTTTTCTTGATCTAGATTTGTTTACTTAATTCTTTCTATGCATACTTCCTCCTTCAATTCTATTTATTAACTCCAAATCCCCACCATTTTGTCCCTTCTTCACAATCTTCCACCGATATCATCCCAAATAAAACTTCATCCTTTCTTTGTGTAAAAGAAATTACCTCTCGAATATTTACTGATGTGATGTTATTTAGTAGCAATGTTCAAATCATCTACTCTTCCTCCATTTGTCTGTTCATCCACTATAATCTCAATTGAAACTTTTGTACTTTCATTCTCTACTACAACTCCATCATTTCTATAATTTCACCATCCAACTACTCTTTCAAACTATTTTGCACTTCTAATCGCTCACCCTCTTTTGCAAACATGGGTTCCTCTTCATCTTCATTATAGTTGTCATCTTCAGATATAAAATTGTGAACACTATTTTCTCCATGATTAGACTTTGAATCATTTTGAGTTTCATCCTTCTTCATATTATCATGATGATCAAATTTGAACCTCTAAGAATCCATATTTTCATCATTTCCTGTTACTTGGTAATCTTCTTCCTTAACATCTACAAAATGTTCATAGTCTACAACATCTTTGTTGTGTGTAATTTCTACTACATGACTTGGCTCTACTTCAGTCTCTCTTGCCTTGGATTCCTTCGGATGTCCTACAATCACCATAGGGTTAGGAAAATAATTCATTTCCAATGCATCCATTTGACTTGAAATCTTTTGCAATTCCTCATATATCTTCCTCTTCTCCACACCATCTGAATATCTATCCCAAGATGAAATTATTACAAACCTTCTTATGCTAATACTCATCCTTCTTACTATTACAATCCTTTGTACTCACAACTGCATCCAATCTTTTGTGTTGCCTTCTCTACCCTCTACAGTTATAGGTGTCCTCTCTCCTGCAACAAATTCTCCTAGGGTTTTCTTGAGAGAAAACCATTTGACTCTTTTCCCACACCCAATTGTCTTAGCATAGATTGTGTCACTATCAGTACTCTACCCATGCACTTAGAACCATTGACTTTGATACCACTTGGTGAAGGTGAACTCTATTATCTACCCCTTCAAAGCTCCTACTCACACACCAACATAGGTTGATGCAACACAATGCGAGAGAAACATAGCTTTCTCTTATTACTAAATTTTCAATACAAAATTATATGCCATCGAATGGGCTTTCATTACATCATCTGTAAATCTAAAGTAGATTCGCCTTAGACTCTCACTAGTCTAACCTCTTTGGCTCCTCTCTCATTCTGGATGACTCTCTCTTCTTACCAACCTGCCATACTATGGGATACTCCACCACCACCTCTCTTGTCTCATCCTAGTCTTAGGCTATCTTTTCATATCATCTCTTTCAATATGTCGACCTAGCCTCATAAGTATTTATTTACTGTAGTATTGTTCTATTGTCCAATGACCATCAAGATCTCCTAGGTAGTTACCTAGTTATCAATACCTATAATCCTATTCACAATAATGGTGTGGAATCAATGAATAATCTCATGCTAGATGTCACCATCTTACTCATCTAATTTCATCATTCTATTCACATTTTGTTGCCCTTGACCAACTCACATCATTGCTTGTCCTTTCCACCATCACTGTGTCGATGAGACTCCCAATCACCTCCCACTGATACGAAGAAGTCCTGTCGACAAAGACTTTGCACATCAAACATCGTTAAATAGGCCATACCATTGTCTACATCTTGGTGACAAAGAGTTGTTCCATCAACAACATCCACCATTGAGCTATCAATAGGATAGGGGGCATTGTCTCGCCAATGGGAGAACCTCACACCAATGTAACTTCTACATGCTTGAACACACTACGAAAAACGCCATCAGTATGTCATAACTCAGATCGATGTAAGATTTCTCTCAGATCCTAGATGCTCCTAGATCAGAATGAGAGGAGATAGAGATGTAAGATCATATGCTTGAACAAAAAGTGTCGATGAGAGAGATGGAATATAAAGCAATAAAGAAGGTGGTAAATTAGTTGGGATTAATTTAAACACCCAAGAGAAATAAAGACAACAAATTAAAATCAAAAAAAATCTTTTGCAAAAGAAAAAATAGAAACAATAAACATCACCAAAACCACCATAAAACTCACACAATACAGATTTTTTTTTTAATTTAAGTCATAGGCGTATTGAATGAAAAAAAAACCAAGACCAGAATAGTGCCAAACTAGATTGCATAAGGTGTTAAAGGCCCAGGAGAGATAAAATAAGAAAAAAAAATTCATTGCATATTGGAATTCCCTTTGAAGAAATGTTTACATGTTTTATTTTATAGGCATAAGAAAATTTAACTATCAGATAACTATCTAAACTAAATATAGTTTACAACATTTATAAACAAATTAACCCTTGAGGATTAACACATTAACATTATTTATAAGGAGGATGATATTTTAACTATCATAACTATTTAAATTGATCTAAATATTTTTTTTTTTTTACAAATGTGTTAACCGAAAATATTAACACATACGTTAACATCCCCTCGTTAATTTCAAGGGGTTATCATGAAACTATGCAATATTTTGAACTACCTAAATTTTCTCTCGGCCAAGCACTTTGGTGAATATTTTCTAGCTAATATGAAGAAATTGTTAATATGATAGATATTGAATTTGTTTGAACTAAACGTATTTCCATGACAAGGTTCAAACTTTGATACTGGGCCTTTTTCTCTGACAAGACTCAAATTTTATAAAGAGCATGTCATTTTGACACTTCTCAACTTTTGATAATGAGCTTGTTGCTTTGACAAGTCTCAAATTTTGATGATAATCATGTTACTTAGATAGGTCTTAACTTTTGAAGAATGATCTTGTATCTTTGAAAAGTCCCAAATTTGGGCTTGTTTTCTCCAAGTTGTAATTTGAAAAACTAACCAGACTTACATGGCCAATATGAATAGTCAACATCTATAAATTTGGGACAACCATTATCATTCAAAATTATATCTAAAACTTATCTAAAATAGCACACATTGGGTGTAGTCACTGGAAATAATATCTCAAATGGCACATATTGTGTGTAATAAAATATTGAAATTGAAGTGTAATTACCACACCAATCACAAGGTGTCACAATCTATAAAATATCCACTTGAATATGACATACAGGCAAGATTTCCCCCCTTCAAAGATGAGAGAGGAACATGTCAACAACATGTTCTCCTTGATGGAGTGACTGAACAAGAGGAAACACCTTTATCTCCATAGCCTCAAATAATTGGAATATATTAGTAAGGACCACTTTCATCATATTCATCATAAATCGCATCTCTAATATAAATTTTAGTAAAATCATTCATGGGAAGAAGATTCACTTCATCAATATTCTCAACAATTGAAGTCTTCTCAAATATACTAAGTGACATCTCAAAAATATCAACATTATTATGAGTAGGAACATTCTCACCATCATCAAAAGAATTATGAGGAATAACATCACCATTATTATGAGTAGGAACATTCTCACCATCAATAACAAATTAAATTCTCTTATAATATTTGGATAACAAATCAACCTTGAATCTCCACCTTGAGTAATCTATCCAACCAAAATTCATATGCCTCATGGATTTTGAAGGTGGATCTGGTAGATAACAATGTTTAGTAGAATGAGTATGCAAACCACATGATGTACAAGGGTCTAGATCAAAGAAATTACTAGAAAGATGACCTTAACAGTCACAATGGGAATAAATTTTGGATATTATTGGACTTAGCTTGCATATTTATTTTGGTTGCTTAGATATTTTAATTTCACAAGAATCATTAACACATGTAGACTAAACATGAGATCTATTTGAATATGCCCCCTAATACAAATTTTATGGGTTTGGAGTATTCTGGGATATAAGAGCTAAAAAAACCCTTGTAACCAAGACCACATTTCCCTCTACTTATTTTTTGAGATTCACAAACTCTCACAATGGGTTTGGGTGAAGTAGAGAATTTTGACTCAATGGATTTTTCCTTTTGTGAAGTTTTACTCCTGGGATATAAGAGCTAAAAAAAACCCTTGTAACCAAGACCACATTTCCCTCTACTTATTTTTTGAGATTCCCAAACTCTCACAATGGGTTTGGGTGAAGTAGAGAATTTTGACTCAATGGATTTTTCCTTTTGTGAAGTTTTACTCCTGGGATATAAGAGCTAAAAAAAACCCTTGTAACCAAGACCACATTTCCCTCTACTTATTTTTTGAGATTCCCAAACTCTCACAATGGGTTTGGGTGAAGTAGAGAATTTTGACTCAATGGATTTTTCCTTTTGTGAAGTTTTACTCCTGGGATATAAGAGCTAAAAAAAACCCTTGTAACCAAGACCACATTTCCCTCTGCTTATTTTTTGAGATTCCCAAACTCTCACAATGGGTTTGGGTGAAGTAGAGAATTTTGACTCAATGGATTTTTCCTTTTGTGAAGTTTTGGTTGGTGGAATTTTTGGTTCATAGGTTTAGACATAGAATTTTGTCTATGCAGCTCAACATCTTTCTTCAAGGATATTTTGGTTTTACATGCTTGCTTTTGTACTTAAAAATTGGGTGTCTAATTGTGTAACCTATCTATCTCTTGTTGAAGCAAGATATATTGAACATGAAACTACATAAAAAAAGGATGAAATTGTCTCCAAAACTTAGATATTAATTTTACCTCATTTGGAGTGCTTACATGAATCTGTAGGGACATAATACCATCCGTATATAAGATAGACATGATTGTAGATAGGATTCCAAGGAATAAATCTCGAATAAAACAATCACATATAGGGCTCCATAGAATAAATCTCCAATGAAATAATTACTAACCTTTAACAGTAGGACAACCAATATCATAATCTTTGAATACTATTTTTCAAATTAAATGTTCCAACTAACATGAAATAAATAAATTTATTCATGATTCATAAGCATCCATATATATGAGTATACTTTGTTGAATGGTTGGGAAAACCCCCTCTAATAATTCCTCTATTATTTTATTGGATGAACTAGCAATAAAATGCCTTTCTAGAAAGCATTATAGCCAATATCAACACTGCAACAAAAAAATTAAAATTTTCACACGATTTTATGGTATATTTGAATTTCACACACGATCCACATAATTTTTGGCTTCAAACTCAAACTAGTATTAAAAATATTGGCCAATTCTAATTGCTTCATTTATAATAGACACAGTTGGTCCTTATACCAACTTGCAAAATGTGCAACATCATATCCGAGGAGGGTTTATAGAGATCGCAAACACAAATTAATATTCCATTTGTGCAAGATGTTGCACTCTTTAAAATCTACATAATACAAGTTCCAAAAAGAAGCATCCAACAATGTTTGCTTTCAATGAATTATTTTGGCAACTGTTGTGCACAAGCCTATTAGAACTACACAAAATAAAGGCAAGAAAAGACACAAAACAAAGATAAAAGGACACACAAAGAAATCAGTAGTTTGAGTTTTATATTAATTCCTGTTAAAAAACAAAGCTATTGTGCTCTCTTACAATCATGCCATCATTCATATAAAAAATAGGGTAACTACCCTTTTTTCACATTCCAAAAATAGAGTATCATATTTCCATTCCTTTACAAAATAGAGCTCTACACGAGAAGCTTCCAGAATACACCAAAATGAAGAGTCTAGAAACATAAGAGAAGAATGTAGAAGGAGGGAAGAGGAAATTAATGTGGTGGTTGGAGAAGATAGACACAAGAGGCAGGGGAGATTAAATGAAAACAACTGGAGAGCCACATCACCAACACCCCCCTTTAATCTTCACTGCCATGTATGTCTACAATACCAATTCCTTCTCAGAGATGCTCAAAAACATTCTTTGTAAGCGCCTTCATGAAGATGTCTGCTAGTTGTTCTTCTAACCTACAAAACTCAAGATATATATGTCACCATTGTTCACCAATTCTCATATAAAATAATATCATGTGTCAATATGCTTGCTCCATTTATGAAAAAAATGATTTTTAGATAAAGCAATTGTTGAATTATTATCACAAATTTTTTATGTAGGTTCTTCTTGTGGATGCCTCAAAAATGAAAGTACTCTTCTCATCCATACTGCCTGACAAGCTAGTGATGTGGTTGTAACATATTTTGCTTCAATTGATGAGAGTGTCACAATTGGTTTTTTTTTTATGCCCAAGAGATAGCACCCAATCCTAGATCAAAAATATACCCCGAAGTGCTTTTTTTTCCATCCATGCTACCTCCCCAATCACTATCCATATATCCGATTAGCTTGTAGTCATCTGAAGATGTATACAAAATCCCAAAGTTCTTTGTTTCAACTATGTATCTTAAAATTCTTTTTCCAACTTTCCAATGTGATTCCTTTGGTTCTTCCATCAATCTAGAAATGAGACTAATCACTTACATAATATCTGGTCTTGTGGTGGTTAGATACATAAGGCTGCCAACTAATCTCTTGAATAAGGTTACATCAACACTAGGAATTTTGTCATCCTTTCTAAGTTTTAAACCCAATGCAATGGGTGTAGGTGTTGGATTCACATTTTTCATCTTAAATCTTTTCAACAAATCATTATCATACTTGCTTTGACATATAAAAATTCCTTGATCATTTTGACTTACCTCTATACTAAGAAAATATTTCGTGAGCCCCAAATTGGTCATATCAAACTCCTTTTAAATGGCTGCCTTGAATGAGTCAATTGACATGCTACCTATGAATATCAAATCATCTACATACAAGCACACTATCAAGATTTCTCCATCATTCACTTTGACATACAAATTTGGTTCATTGTCACACTTACTAAACCCATTGTTCACAAAATAACAATTTATCTTGCTGTACCAAGCTCTAGGAGCTTACTTCAAACCATATAGTGCCTTTTTTAGTTTGTATTCCTTATGTTCTCCCAAAATTTCATAACCAGGTGGCTGTTTTATAGACACTTCTTCTTCTAAAATGCCATTCGAAAATGCTGATTTAATGTCTATTTGATAAACCCTCCAATTGTTTTGAGCTGCTATATATAAGATCATTCTAATGGTATCCAATCTTGCCACAGGTGTGAATATTTCATTGTAGTCTATGCCCAGTTGTTGTGTGAAGCCTTTAGCTACAAGTCTTGCCTTGTATTTCTCTACTTTTCCATCAACATTATACTTTGTCTTGTAAATCCATTTAACTCCAATCACATCCTTTCCTTTAGGAATCTCCACTAGATCCCAAGTTTGATTCTTTTCAATTGATTGAATTTCATCGTCCATGGCTGCAATCCAATTGTCATCCTTAATTGCTTCTTGAAAATAAATTGGATCAACTTGTGTTAAGAATGCAAAATTAGAGCATAAATCATCATTTTCAGCCTCTTGTATTTCATCATAAATCTCTCTTAGACTATGTGTCTTCTTTGAAGTGTTTATAGACCTTGATCTTAGTGATCCAAGTGTTGGATTAGAAGATTCACTGCTATTATCACTTACTGGAGTAGTTGGATTTGGAGTGGTAGGTGCCCTAGAAGGTGTTGTAGGAACATTTTCTTGTGTAGTAGGATTCACAACTTGAGTTCCATTTTCTTCATTCTCTTGTGGAACACTAGTTGCAACTGTAATTGTTTTGTCTTTGCTACCATCCCATGCTTCTTCTTCAACAAGCTCAACATCACTCCTTATTATCAACTTCTTTGTGATAGGATTGTATAGCTTATATGGCTTGGATTGTTCACTATATCCCACAAATATACACCTCTCTCCTCTATCATCTAGTTTCTTTCTCAACTCTTGAGGTATCAAGCAGTATGCTACACAACCAAAGACTCTCAAATGTGCTATGTTATGCTTTATTTTTCTCCAAGCTTCTTTTGGTGTTTTATATTATCACTACTTTTGTTGGACATCTATTTAAAATGTATAGAGAACATGCAACCGCTTCTTCCCAATACTCATTTGGTAAGTGTTTTTATTTTATCATACTTCATGCCATTTCCATGATAGTTCTATTCTTTCTCTCAGCTACTCCATTTTGTTGAGGAGTATACCTTGCTGTAAATTATTTCCTTATGCCATTTTCTTTACAAAAATTTTGAAAATCATTTAATATGTACTCTCCACCTTGATCGGTTCTCAATGTTTTGATAGAATATCCACTTTCTTTCTCAACTTTTTCCTTGAACTTCTTAAAAACAACAAATGCATCTGATTTATATTTCAAGAAATAAACCCACACTTTTCTACTGAAATCATCAATAAATGTAAAGAAATAAAGTTTTCCACTTATGGATGGTGTTTGCATAGGTCCACAAAGGTCTGAATGCACTATCTCAAGTGGATGATTTTATCTATAAGACTCTCCAATTGGAAATGCTTTCCTATGTTGCTTTTCCAATATGCAATTCTCACATGTCTTAAGTCACTCTATTGGTGGCAATCCATATACCATTCTTTTCTTGTACAATAGTTGTAATCCTTTGAAATTTAAATGCCCAAGTCTTAAATTCCATAGCCAAGATTCATTTTTGTATGAAGCTTTGAAAGCTAATTCAACAACCTTTTGTAATCCTAGTGGCTCTAAGAATAATTCACTTTGAATTCTAAGTGGAAACATTCTATTTTTTGTCATCTCAACTTTTGCAATTAGCCTATTGCTTGGTTTCTTATCTAGAATCACACATTCACCATTTTCAAAGTATATTCTATATCCTTTTTGCAATAGTTTCCCAATGCTTATGAGATTGTGTTGCAATCTAGGGACATAGTATACATCAGAAATATGCTTGTGGGTGATCGCACAATAGTGGTTTACAATTTTTGGCTAAACTAGACACTGAAATTATTATTTTTAACTAAATCTTCACATTCGAGCACCTATAGCGGCTAAACCGTCAAGAATTTGAAGATGATGCAAACTAGAGTCTCGTCGCATTTTTTTTGTAGATTCTAAATTTCAAATTTTTTGGAATCAAATTGTACTTCTTTTTCCATCTCCCATGAAAACTATTTTTTTTTCAAAAAACAACATTTTTAAAAAGTGATGCACACCGTATAACGCATAAATTTTTTTTCCATGAAGGATAAAATTCTAATTCTTTTGAATTTATATTTTTAACTCTTATATCTAGTGCTTCCACTTGGTTAGATAGTTTTTTATTGAATATTTTTTCTTTAATCAAGTTTCAAATCAAACCAATTACAATTCAGACATAGAGCGACTTATAACGCATAACTTTTTTTGTATATATCAAAATTCATTTTTTATTTTTGTTGGATCAAGGACTTCAATATCTAGTGCACTCATATTTTTCAATTTTTTTTGATAATTTGCTATTTTTCACATGTACAAAACAAAGACCTTAATTTTTGATGAAAAACCTATGTTTAATAAAATTAAAAAAAAATACATAATAAAACCAAAATAGATTAAAATTATATTCATTGGATAGCTTTTTGAGGAATACCGATTCTAGTTGGGTTTGTGAAGATTCATCCATTTTCATCCTCAACCTTAGCTCCGAAGTGCCAAAATTCAGGGTTTTTTTGTCTCGGGGGGGATGAGGAATAAGGGGGGTTCGAATTAACCCCTAGGGGTTCGAGCGAACCCCTAGAGGTTTGCTCGAACCCCCCTTTTATAAGGGGTTTTTTTGGCTTTTTTGGTGGGAAAGCATTAAAAGGGTTCGCCTGAACCCAGGTTCTATCGAACCCCTGATGGGTTCGGTCGAACCAATAGGTTCGTATGAACCCCTAAAATCAAGTTTTTTGCCATGCATTCATTTTTTGTGAGTTTTCCTTCCTCACTTCAATTGTAAACCACTATTGTGGCTTCACTCATGTCCTCACCTTGCTTAGTTCTTATGTTAATTGAGCCTTTTCCCATGACTGAAACTCGCTGATCGTTCCATAATTTTACTTTTGATTTTACTGAATCATCCATTGTTGCAAACATCTCCTTACTCCCACTCATATGATTAATACAACCGCCATCTAAGAACCATATTTATTTGGAGCTCTCTTGTGCTACATTGCATGTTATCAATATGGTGTTTTTTTCACTAGTGTTGGGCTAGTTTTCATTTGTAAAATGCGCCTTTTGCTTATTCATGTCATATTATCTTTTTCTACATTCAGATGCAAAATGCCTAAATTTATTGCAATAATGACACTAGATGTTGGATTTATCATACCTTTCTCCTTGATGATGGCTATGGGAATGGTTGCTCCCCCAAGTCCTCTTGTTGGTGTAGAATGAGCATGTGGACTTGATGTTGGTCTTCTGCTCTCAAATTGTGCATTTTCTCTTCCTCCTCTTGGTGTAAGCATCCTATACCTATGAACCCCATTTCCAACTTACATTAGCAAAGCAAACATTCAAAGGGTTAGATCAAAATGCAAGTATAAAATAAGAGTTCCCCATAAAATCCATCTGCATTGTTAGAAAATAAGGAAAAAGATGATATAATTGAGCAAATACAAACACAAATAACTATCCCTATTCTAAAACAAGACAAACACTTGATCTTATGGGGGGATTGGTGCTATTTTGATATGGAAAATAGCCCTTTCCCAACCCCTTTAGATAAGCTAATGATAATGATGGACAAGATCATTTCTCAAATGAAGAGAGTGACCTTGCATGAGTGATTGTGGATATGATTTATGGAGTTGTGAACAAGATTAGTTCTCAAACCAAGAGAGTAACCTTGCATAAAAGTTGTGGATGGATTAATGAGGATTAAGGCCTTCTTTTATAGATTTTCTTGATGAGAGTTTGGCCAAATGGGGGAATGTGGGACTAAAGATCCACCAATGAGAAGAGCCCACTTGTCAAGTTGTGATAGGTCAATGGATGTGCAAGATTTGGGAAGTGTGCCCATGAGAGGGAGTTTCAAATTCAAATTTTGCAATAAATTTTGAGAGGGGGACAAGAAAATGAGCAATAAATGCAATGTTGGAGGGACAAATCAACTTGTCATGTTTTTCAAACTTGAGGGCCATGTTGAGTGAAAATGAGGGTTTTAATAAATCAATAAATTGATTTATTTGTGCAAGTGGCTAAATCTAGAGAATGCAAGTGGGTAAGATTAGTATTTAATCATGGTTAGATTAAATTAATGATGATTAGGCTAGTTTGACTTTTAGGACTTGGATATTTGATTTATTTAAATCAAAAAATGATGGAATATGATTTGGGATTTCATTAAATGGCCATTTGATTTATTAAAAGGTTGATGATAATGTTTATTTGATTTTAAATAAATGACCTTAGGAGATGATATTACCTAATGAATGGATGAAAGTGAACCTGATTAATTGATGAATGGACCTAACGTGAAATCTAGTTTAGTTAATGAATGAACCTGATTGAATGCATAATGTTAATTTTGCATGTCTACATTTTGCCCCTCTTTGAAGCAATGTACTTGTTGCATTGGTTCAAAGAATAAAATTTCTGTGATCAAAATCAAAAAATTTCTTATTATTTGGATGCCCTAGCGGAAAGAAGTACACTGGTACATTGCCCCCTCGAGAGATTGAGCGAAAAGATTCAATTTGAGGGTCGATCTCGCAATAAAGAGGTTCAAAATGGATGGTTATGGACGATGATGCAAATGAGATGATTTTAAGATGCTTAGAATAACAAATCTATATTATCCTAAACAACTTAAATGACGATATGATGTGAGATGGATGACATAGATGATGTGATATGGTGTGATTATGCAATGGATGATTTATGCAGATGTTTAGACTAACGGATCTATATTATGATGATGATGCAAATGCAATGCATGTGAGATGATCGATGTTTCCTATTATGTATGATATGAATGATATATGGTATGCTGACAGGTTTTTGGATGCAAGATGGATGCATGATGGATGCATTGGTGATGTTATGTTAGCACAGAATGAGATGATGACAAGAGGATCCAACAAGTCCATGATTTGATGAGACTTTATTAGAGATGATGATGATGATAGATGATGATGATGAACCAAGATCCCTCTAAAACCTGCAAAACAAAAGAGATAAACACATTGTAAGATTGAAATGCAAGTTAGAATCTAGATTCCTCAAGAAATCCATTTATCAATGCTCTAAATAGGAAAATGAAAGAAATACAATGAGAACTCAACAAAAGAGATTAAATCCTATCAAAGCAATGTAAATTCTTGATCTCTTGAGGGAATTGGTGCCAAATTGATGTGAAAATTGGCCCTTTCCCAACTCCAATGCTAGCTTTGATGATTTGATGAAGATTGTGATCCACTTTGATGAAGATTGATGAATGCTCCAAGATAAAACCTGCATAACCTAGCTATAAACTCAATGATATGGATGGATATTGCTAAATATTTGAGTATAGTAAGTTTACGCAAATTGTGATGATGAAATAAGGATATGAGCTCTTTATTTATAGATTGATAAGTTGAAGAGATGTCCAAATTTGATCAATGTGGGACAAAGATTCAACCAATGATATGATGCCACTTGTCAACATGTGAGAGGATGAAGGTTGAGCAAGTTTTGAGGATTGTGCCAATAAATGCATAAATTTGAATTTCAAATTTGTTGAAATGACTTGAAAGGGGGGAAGAAAGAAAGCATTAAATGCCACTTGGCTCAAGGCAAAGGACATGTAAGGTGGAGTTATTGCCTTGTTGGAAGGACATGTCAACTCACATTTTTGAATTCAAATTTGGGAATATTCCTTCAAAGATGCCTTGTGAGGAAAATAGAGATTTAATAAATCAATTAAATCTATTTTCATGTGCAAGTTGCAAAATATAGAGGATGGGACATGATAAGAGATTAAATTAATCAAGGGTTAATTAATTTAATAGGAGATTTGATGATGTGACCTATTTGACTCAAATTTATGGATTTATTTAAATCAAATAAGAGAGGAATATGATAAGAGGCTAATTAAATAAAGTTTTTAAATTATTTAATTAAAAGAGATTGTGTTAGATTAAATCAAACAAGGTTTTAATTTATTTAATTTAATGGATGGACTTTAGAGATTTAATCAAATAAATTGATTATTTAATTAAATAGGGATAATTAGATCAGATGGATTGATTTAATTAACAGAGGGAATTGACTTAATTAGATAAAATGGTTTATTCGATTAAGGGATGAACAATGATGAATTTAATCAGATAAGGAGATTTGATTAAATGGTTAGACCGAGGGATGATTCAGGATGAAATGATGTTAGTAGATCAGGATCAAGTGTGCAATATCAATTTGTATATTTCGATGTCTACATTTTACCCCTCTTTGAAGTGATGCACTTGTTGTGTTGGTTCAAAGAATAACCTTGCCATGATCAAAAGTCAAAAAATCTCTAATTTTTTTTATGCCCCATTGCTGCCCCAACGAATAAAGAATTATGCTATTATACTGCCCCATCGAGAGATCGAGTGAAGATGTTTGATTTGAGGGTCGATCTCTTGAAAAAGAGGTTCAAGATCAATTCAACTTGAATATTTGATGTAGACAATCATCAGCCATGGCTAGCCTCATGCCTATTTTGATAGATTACACCCACTTGATCCCGATTTGTACCATGTGACAGTGACATTATTGATGATGAGATGATTATGATGCTTATATGTAATGGATGATATGATGATGCATGGATGATATGGATGCACATGATATGATATGATGATGCTTTTATGATTATGCAGTGGATGATAAATGTATGGTTTATGAGATGTTTAGAATAACCAATCTATATTATGCAATGATGGGGATGAGTGCATGTGGTATGATTAATTCTTTCTATATGATATGATATGCATTATGCACTATGGTTTTTGGATGTAGGATGGATGCAATGGTGACAATTTATGATTAACTGTCATGGTACCATGTTAGCGTGAAAAGAAAGAGATAGAAGAAAATAAGAGATTCCAACAAGACATGAGATGATGATGATGAGGATGATGATGATTACTTGCCAAGGAGTTGGGATTTTCAAAGGCCCAATTACCTTATGTTTGATAACACACATAGGCACGATGCATCAGGGTATAAAGAACCAAGATGGCATTGCACCTAGTGTGATGGACTTTGACTCAACAAACAGATAGGAGTATTCTTGTTCACATTTGACATACGAAAACCTTGCTAGGACATACCTAACAAACCAAGTATTCACCAAGGTTATATTACAAGAATGTCCAACAAGCACAACAGATAAAAAGATAATGATCATTGCCCCATTCCTATCTCTCTAAATCCCTTCACTGGGTAAATCATTGAGAGGTCCTTGAAATGAGCACAATAAGATAAACCAAAAGAAAAGATCAAGTACACAAATAAGCCAATGTTCTTCATACCTTTAGCCAAAGGGATGTGTTTTGATAGTATAAGAATCCAAGGTGATATTAAAAATAATGAACATTGTTGGAATGATATATCATAGGACATGCATTGTATAGGATGATGATGGGTTGATAAGTTGATTGATAGGATTTTGATATAAAGTTGATTGACATGTTTTAAAATGATCAAGACTTTGATTTTTTTTAAAGATTTGTTGTTTGCTTTTGATTTTACGATTGAAGCTTGCTTTTGCTGACTACTATGATTTTTTATGTTTATGTTGCCAAAGGATGAAGGTGATGATCAATTTATTATGGATGATTGATTATCACGGGTGAAAGCGAGATGAGACAGATGGATTTTTTCAAATATTTTGATGTTTTTAGCGTTTATAACTGTATTCTTGGATTAATATATACATAGAATTCCTAACTAGTTGCAATTTTGGTTCAAATGAAAGAGAAGCTAATGTATCGTGATAGGCTCTAGCATGAGTAGTACTAATACATTTCCTTAGAAACTGGAGGTTTAGAGAAAAAACAAAATGCACTAAAGAAAGATGAAAAAAATCAAAACACAGTAAATCATTCATAACCTGATTTGAACAAAACATTCATGATTCAAGCAACATCAAGTATTCAACTTCTTGGAGACAATTGCTTGAGGCGAAGCTTAAATGTACACACCATCCATAGTCTGACCAAGAGAAAGAGACTTCAACCATTCAAGAAACAATCTTAAATACCAAGAAATCCATAATGAAAATAGCATAGGATTAATACTTGACTTCATGGAAGGCAACCCGATGTGACTAAAACACTTAAAAAAAAAAGAATGCAATGCATTAGCACACAAAATTCATAGCTTTCCTCAGTTAGCATAGGTTTTGGATTGTTTATGCACATCCTTGCATATGTCTCCTTGATTAACCAAACTTTATCAACTATGTGGGAAGGAGCAACAAAAAATTCAAGAATCTAGAAACCTGCAAAACTAGCTTATGCATCAGTTTTAAAAAGCTTGATTAATTATGCATCAATAGAAATTAGATACATAAATTTTGCATCATCCGCACAATAAAAGGGAAAGATAAGTCCAAAGGAAGAAATCAACTATATAATAGGATGTCATGTGTGTGAAGTGCACTTCCAAATTGTGGCAAGATTTTTTATTTCTTCAAACCTTATAACATATGATGAATTACAAGTATCTCCACAGGCATTGCGGCATAGAGTTGCTTCAAAATTGGAATTGTTTTATGTAGAACTATTGGAAACCTTTGAGAAAGAAATGAATTTCAAATGGATTTTAAAACTATGTAGTTTGAGTATTATTGTGACTATTTTTTATATAAAGTAAATTATTAATAAAGATAAAGATAATCTATTGATACATAATTTTTAATTAGAACATAAATAATTAAAAATGACATAATTCATTATTTTTATTTTTTAATTACAAATAAAAAATTAATGAGTATAATCTATTCTTTAAAAATATATTTAAAAATAATAATTATTAAGTAATAAAATTATATAAATATTCTAAAAACAACACTAATGACAATCAAATAAAAATGAATGTAACTATCTAGTCTTTAAAGAATTATGTATGAAATCTAAATATTTTTTTTGTTATATAAATTAAATTTTGTATTTTTCTTTTGATGTGTGCCACCCTCTTTTGTATCTTTTATAACTTATATTCCTTTCAGTTTCATAAATAAAATGACTTTTTTATATTATAATATATTAATTTAATTAAAATAATCTTTAAAATAATTGAATATGTATTTTTGTTTAATATATTATATATTAGTTTTTATACATTTTATCTTCTTCAATAATTATGTATATATTATTTTTTTTAATATTAAAAAATTGTTCTTAGAAGATTCTAGTAGTCAAGCATAATATCAATATAGGACAACTATATTATTAATACATTAATTTAATTAAAATAATTTTCAAAAAAAGTATACATTTTTTTAAAAATATATATTATTTTTTATACATTTTATCATCTTCAATAATTATGTATGTATCAATATTTTTTAATATTAAGAGAATTGAGAATAATTATTTTTAGAAGAGTCTAATAGTCAAACATAATATCAATATAGAATAGTTCTCATACAAAACTTTACAACAAGCAATTAAGACAAATTATAAAGTCTATTCACATTAATAAATCTCATAAACTATCTAATAAAAAAACAATAAATGTGATTAAAATAACATTTCTAAGTGTAATGTGAACATCTCTATTGGGTGAAAACTAAACTAGATAGGTAAAACCTCTTTTCATACTAACATGAAACTCTATGAACTACGTTTATAAAATCATTCTAAACATGTATCTAAAAGAAATTAAATACCCTATCCATAGATAAAAAAACACTATTAGTTTGATTTCTCCTTTGCTTGACATTTTTAGGACGTATATTGTTTTATTTAAGCACTTAGAAATTTTGTAATCTTAAATTTTTAATAAAATTATACTTTAAAAAATAATATGTCCACCATTCTTAAAAACACACTTTTAAACGTATATATGTAGTCTCATGAAAAACATGCCATATGGTTGCACATATTTTATTAACTTCTCTTTTCTATGTCCTAAATTTTTAACTTATTATTTAGATAGTAAATGAAATTTTAAAATTTAATTTGTTTTATTATAGTGAAGTATTATTTCATAAAATGATTAAATTAATAAATATTATAATTCTATAAAACAATTATTTAAATTGAAAATTTAGATATTTATTTTTACTCTTTATGTTTAAGAATTATTATTTTAATTAGTATTTTTTTTGAATTATTTTTTATAATCAATAATTATTATGGGGTTAAATTGTAAAACAAATAGAATTTTAGAAGGGAGAATTAATTTTAATTGGTAGTAGTCTTAATTGCTACATGTCATTATTTTAAAGAAATGAGGGAGTAATTCCAAACAATTAATAATTTATTTATTTATTAACAATCAAATTAGTGTTGATTTAAATGTCTTTTTAAAAAATATATTAAATTATTTAAAAATAATATATTAAATAATTTAAAATTAAAATATAAAATTTTAATATTATTATTTAATATATTATATTATATATTAGATGTTACATATGTTATATATTATATTTTATATATAGTATAATACAATGCTAAAATTATATAAATTATACATATGATATTTTGTTAAATTATATAATTATATATATATATAATTATATATATATATATTCTTAATTTATTTTAAAATTATAATTGATAATTGTTGAATTATTTTAAAAATAAAATTTATTTTTAATTTAATTTATTTTTAGTATGTAATTAATATAATTTAAATGATTATTTTAAAAACTAGAAAATAAATACTTTATAAATTTTAGAAATTAAAATCTAGTTTAATTTTATAATTATTTCTAAACTTTACAAATAATATTGTTGCGATTTGATTAAATATTTTTTATGATTAATAATTCTAACTAATTCCCTTCTTAAATAGAAAAATGGAGGTAATGGAAGAAATGGAAGCGCCAAAATCACTTATATCGGGTGAAAATTGTGTACCAATGAAACTGAAGAGAAATGATTTTTGAAATATATTTTGTTAAATAATTTGCATGTATACATTGATATAGATTAAAAAAATTCAAATAGAAAAATTTCTCAAGTTCTTATTGGTTAAAAAAATTACTCAAGTTCTCATTGGCCAAAAATTTGTAGAATAGTTATGTTTTAATTTGTTGTGTTTGATAAGTTTTAGCAACAATGTTGATAAAACAAAAAAATAATAGGTACATAAAAAGCAAGTTTTCCTCTAATAACAAATAATTGACATTTATAACTGTAGTTTGGGATGCAACTAAGGATAAGTTCCATGCAAGAGCAGCTACAGGCATAAGAATAAAACATTAAATATATAACATGAAAATACCATATCCATGCACTTGGGCAGAGTAGCCAGAGTAGAGTTTAGGGACAATGAAGATAACAAAGGACCCTGCATGACAAGATATTGCCAATGTCAACATATCATCAGCCTCTTTTATTGAGGTGTATGTAGATATATCTTTTTCAACATAGCATCACTCTTGTTTATTGAGGTTCTTGCAAATCTCAAAGAAACCAAAAGATTTTCTAAGACAAACTAGATTAAAACATTAAAGAAATTGCATTGAGTGTCATGATTGAAAGACGTCCATTTCACATGTATTAAAATCTTTTTTACAAATCTTGAAGGAAAAAACAAGCTTACAAGGACTTGAATGGGTATAGGCCAATCTAAAGTGCATCTGAGATAATTGCTTCATTCCTAAAGCTCAGATATTAAGGGGAAAAGATGTCTTGCATATACTAATATATAGCATTCCTTAGTATAGGTTAACCATAACAATATGACTATTTCACTCCAATTTTATGAGGAAAATTTACAAACTAAAGTCCGATGAATTGAAAACCATGTTGAGAGGCACCTGAAGAAAATCTGCCTGAAAATGCAACAAAAAACACATATACAAGCAAAATCATATTCAAATAATCATGTGAGCTATATTTTTGTGATAATGTGCATTCTATGATAATCTGATATGTACTCTCCTCTACAAATCATGTTCTTCATTCTCATTCTGCTTGCACCTGGAATTCATAAAATGTAAAGAAAATTTATAAGCTGACCTTCTAGGACATGGTAATCTAATAAATAAATAATTGTATATTAGTCTCACAAAACAACAATTATTTGAAAAAAAATCCATACATCCTTTATTAGATTTGTATCTCTATCTCTTGGAATAATGTTTGTCCAAAAGCCCATAAGCAGAGAAGCGTCAGAGCATCCTTTGACTCAAAAAATGGTAATTGATAGAGCTATGTAGAGGGGTTTGTGGGTACGGCGGAATTGTCTCCAATAGACATCAGAGGTAATAATAATTTTTCCAAACGTTTATGAGACCAAACATCATCCAAAATAAATAAAGTGAGCTTGAATTGACTCAAGATCAATTGTTGCAACTCTATGTGTGCATTTTTCACATCCTTAAACTCTGGTCTTTACCTTCCAGCTATCTTCTCCCACATAGTCTCTAATGTTACTTTCAGGTTTGGTGACTGGGAGATAGCGATGTTCCTTTCAAGTTTAGTGACTGGGAGATAGTGATACCATATTGTTGTGTGGTAATCTGGAAACCATGGAACAACAAGTGTGTTTTATAGACTGGATATCTTAACATGCATGAAAACACATCATTTAATCTAATAGAGTAGCATGGTGAACCCTATGATGGATTATAAATGTATGTAATGTGGCAAAGAAAAAACTCTGGTACATATATATTGAAGATGCTTGAAAACAAAGTCTTGTTGGGTGTTTTTTCAAGATGTGTCTTCTACATGAAGATAGTTTAGATGCTTAGGGCAACTACAAACCATTATGGCATACAGTATAATTATCGTTGCTCTACTTAAAACATCAAAGCTTTTAATGGTCAAAGCAAAAATTATTGTTGAATGTTGAACTGTTTGCTATTTAATAATAGTTTTTGATAGCTAATAATTTTCATGGAATCAAGATTCAAGGAGATAAACCCCATTTCAGCCTAAGGAAGTTCATGACAGGCAAGAAGTGGAATTTCTTATAGAAGGTAAATCAAGAAATATCAAACAAAATTGATTCAATGCCTAGGCAATAGAAAATTGTAAATTATGACCACCCATCCTATTCTTATATTAATCAAAACTGATTTTTTTAAAGAACAAGCACTAAGAAAATCACTTCCAATAAACCCCATTTCAGCGTAAGGGAGTTGATAACAAAGAAGAAATGGAATTGCTTATAGAAGGGAAATCGAGAAATATGAAACAAAAATTGAGTCGGTGCCTCTTGAGGCAAAAGAACATTGTCAATTATATTGGCTTTATAGGAAGAGACCTCCCACCCTGTTGTATGATATTAAATACTGTTGATTTCAGATTATCAAACAATTTCAAATAAGTGTCATATGCAACAAGGAAGACTTTTGGACTAATATAATTAGGTAAGATGTAGATGTAGACATTGTCAAGAATGTTGTAATAACTAATTAATAAAATGCACCCTATATATTTTGAACTAATTTGTAAAACCACAGCAGAGCATAATCACTCAGTTTCCAAACTTTCCATTCAATATTACTATTGATTTTATGTCCTGATATCAAAATCATTCAGATGTTTTAAGTGTCGGGTATATGATCCAAATATGATCACATGTAAGTTTCTTTGCGAACATAGGATTTATATTATTTTCTATTGCACAACACATGTTTAGCCAAACTTGAAATTACAATACCAAAGAATGCTAACTATATTTTTCCAAACTTGAAAGTGCAATAATGCATGTTTAGGCATCACCGTAAGGAAAATATAGGGCACTAACTTGTGAGCTTCTATCTCTAAAGCACGCTAGTTTGCTTGTAGATCATAAACATATATAGATTTCTCACTGCTGCCAGCAACAAGTTCTCGTCAATCAGTTGAAAATTTAACACAAATAAGTCCAAAGGAGTAAATTCCTGTTGCATCTATGGAGAAGTCAAATCTTCATGAATTTCCTACATAGATTCGGTCCATCAAACATTTCCATTAACTTATAGTATTTTGTTTACAATATGAAACTATGGAAAAAGTTGGACAGATCAATCTCTATTATATATACATTCAGTGCATCAATGTCAGGGAATAAAATCCATCTTTTAATATTTATGCATATCATAAATATTTTTCTCTTACAAGCATAAAAAATTGTGGCTCGTGCCTAGGTTCATATTATTTTTACCATGTGAAATGAACATGATATGCAAATCAATGTACAAAATATACCGTGATGTTTGCTAATGATTCAGTGCCACTGCTTCCAACATTCACAATATGTACAACAGGTGTGATACTGGCATAAACTTGAAAAAATGACAACACATGTGAATCTTGTATGTTCATGAAAATTTTGCACCATATATGTTTTTTACTTAGTTGCCAGTTCGGGTACGGGAACGGGCATGGGTACGGGATACGGGTATGCCGGTACAACGATTTTTTTTTCCTGAAATACGGTATGTTTGGGTACGGCTATATATATATAATTAAAATTATACAAAATTTTAAATACATTTGATAGTATGAACTATGAGTCTATGATACTTCATCAATCATCAATCATCATTAAATCTAAAATCATTGATCAATGCTAGTGATAAACTACAAGCTTAGAAAGATAAATCATAAATGCCAATTGATAGTTCAAAATTCCAATACATATGTCATACTTATATATTAATAATATCATATATGTCTTTGTACTCTTTAGTCATGATTCAAATGAAGATCATTACAATTATTCATCAACCATCAAAAGGGTCTAGATCATCATCATTTGAACGGGAACCACAAACAAATGCACTGCCAGTGCCACTTGTAGTAGGTGCATCATGTGCAAGAGTCTCATCATCATCATCTCCATCTATAGTGACTCTAGCAAGCTCTGCAATAGATGCATCCAAGTTGGCACTCTCAGGGGCTATGTCCCAATTCTTCATTGAACCATCCTTGTACTCATCTTGCTTATGTGATAGAAGACGCAAGTTGGAATGGACATAAACCAAGTCTTCTGCTTTTTTTGCACCCAACCGGTTACGCTTCACTGAGTGGATATAGGAGTATGTACTCCAATTTCGTTCAGCCGAAGAAGAACTTGCAACCTATTGAAATTGGAGAGAAAACCAAAATAACTTAGAAATAAAAAATGCAAAATAAATTAAATAATGGTAAGAAGTACTACTAAACTTAAAGTCTACAATACAAATGTTAAATAAAAAAAATTAAAAAATAAAAATTACTTGTGATAGAATCTTGATTGCAAGAGGTTGGAGGAACATAAAATCTTGCCCATGGAGGTACCACCATGTACAAGCATCTACTTTGTATTGGTCTTGAGTAGCACAAGGACTAAGTGTTCGTCCTGTGATGAACAAGCCAAACTCTTTCCTAACATTTTCCACCACTTCTGGATCTATGAAGAGTCTTTTGAATGCTTGCTTGTACCCATTAGCAACTTCACTATCTCTATATGGTGGAGTTCTCCCTGGCAAAGCAAGTATCTGTGAACTATAGTATTTGGGAGATAATGCATATGCAAGGAGATGCAATGGTGTGTTCATCTTGGCCCAACGGTGGTGAATGATTTTTTCAACTCTATGAAAAAATGTTTCTTGGGGGTCATTCTCTTTTTCTGCTATTATCACCCTTATTTTTTCTATCATGGAGTCAATACCATCATAGATATCCCCCAAACATGGTTTATCTGTATCAGCAAACCTGAGCATAGTCATGATAGGATCAGTGAATCTCAAGACATAGGCCACACGATCCCACCAATCATCCCCTAGGATCAATGACTTGACCTTTCGAGCCCTCTCTGAACTTGATGTTTTCCAAATACTCCATTGGTTGCTAATAACCATGGCACCCAATGCGTCTCGCACCTTCACAAGTCGTCTCAAAACGATTGTGTGTGATGCAAATCGGGTCTCCGCAACCTAGGATCATGTAAAACATAAGTTAATAATAATAACACATTAAAATATAAATCCATAAAATTAAAAAAATTAAAATAAATTATAATTGATAATTAAATTAAATTTACCTTCAACAATTCCAATCTCGAGAAAGTCCTGAAGATGCTTTGTGACATATGGTGGTTTGTCACAAACATTTGGATCTCCTCAGCCTCTTGGTATATTTCTTTCACCCATTCTATTTGAGTGCCAATTGCTTGCATCACCAAGTTAAGGGAGTGTACAGTGCATGGTGTCCAAAAAATGTGTTCATACCTTTGCTCAACCAAAATACCTGCAGCCCGACAATTTTTTGCATTGTCTGTAATGACTTGAACAACATTTTCCGGACCCACCATCTCTATGGACTCAATGAGGATTTTTGAAATGAATTCTGCATCTTTGATTTGCCCCTCACAATCAATTGCCTTCAAAAACATAGCCCCTTTAGGGGACACTGCAATAACATTTATCAAAGGTCGATTTTTGCAATCCTTCCATCCATCGGAAACAATAGACAATCCTGTTTCAACCCAAGAATCCTTAATTGATTTGAGTGATGTCTCTACATGATTTTTTTCTTTTACTAATAAGGTGGTGCGCACCTTTTCATACCCAGGACTTTTGAAACCTGAAGGTGCAGCATTGATTGCCTCCACCATATCATGCCAATATGGTGATCTCACCAAGTTGAAAGGAAGACCATTGGCATAAATGCAACGTGCAATTTTTTCCTCTGCGATGTCTCTTGCTTCATTTTGAAATGCCCTATCCAATGGTCCTCTTTTGCGGGAAGAAGTGGGGTTTTCTACTTCGACAGAGGGTGTCTCCAAGAAAGGATGTTGAGAGGCCATTACTGAATCTTCAGGCAAAGTAATTGATTTTTTCTTTGCTAAAGGATGGGTTCTTAATTTTGCTCTTGTAGACTTCGCATCAGCTTCTTCTTGTTCAGCCATGTATTTCATAATTTTATCCTTTGACAACCCCTTCTTATCTGCCCCTGCACATGGTCTAATCCCTTGCCCACTTTGTCCAAAAAGGTGAAATCTCACTCGACTATATGAGCTCTTAAATGTGACTTTACACTCATCACAAATCCAAACAAATGCCCCACCTCCTGGAAGCTGTTCAACCATTGTAGTATGATGCCATAAAGGAGATGCTGCATCAATTTTATACTTTTGGTTTTTACCAGCAGGAACACCCACTGAACTTGAACTTGTAGCCATTTGAACTTTGATTTTACTGTTATAAGAAATATAAAATATTGAACAAATTACAAAATGAACACCAAAACACATTAAAACAAATAGCAAATCTTATTTCTTCTTTTCTTAAAAAAAATTTATAAAAAAAAAAAAATTTGAAAAAATCTTCAAAAACTTGCAAAAAATCTTCAAAAACTTGAAAAAAATCTTCAAAAACTTGAAAGAATCCATCATAAACTTGAAAAAATGAGTTAAAATGCATACCTTAAGTGATTAGATCTTCTTTTGTGCAAGTTATCCTCACTTTCTTTTGCACTTGATCAATCTTCTTCAACCTGCAAAATGAAAAAAAATGGAGAGCAAAATGTGTTTGTGAGAGCAATGAAATGAAAAAAGAGTGATAGAATCATATTAGAAATGCGTTTTAGGGTTTTTTGGCTTTTAAAATGATTAAAAAAGTCACTTTTTTTTTTGTTTTTGACGCCCAAAGTCCGTGCGTCTGTCGGGCCTCAGTGTTCTCTGTGGGTCAGGCGCCGAGAACTGGTGCTCCTAAAAACGCTCCGGGCGGGCACGTAGGGCCAAAAACGCGAATCCGGCAACTAAGGTTTTCTAGTATCTTCGAAACATAATGGCAGTTTCTATTCTTTTTGTTACTCATTAAAGACACAATAACTAGAGGATGCATTAGCATAATAATGCATATATGGAAGTCCAAAACAAAATTAATATTTCAGATATTGTTCAAATACTCCTGCACCCACCAAATTGGAATAAATAAGAAAATTTAAGCTTTGGATTAGATTATGATCAGTCATAAACCTTATTGATTGCTTCTATAAGAAAGACATATTGACAAGTGGCATAAATTGCAGCCTAAATCGGGCCACCTATTGCTAGAACTTGGAAAAAAATTCCAATTTGGGGCACAACAATATTTCCCGGAAGATGAATGGGGTAGCTCACTTGAAACATCAGACAAAAGCTTGATAGATTCTGCACAGTTATTCCAGAAAAAAGATTTGACACATTTAGACCACTTTATAGCACAATACACAAGTTAAACATTGTAATAATAACTAGACTTATTAGTCTTGTCATTATTGTATAAATTCTAAAAGGTGAAGGAGATGTCATGAGTTCATCTGATTCTTGTTTATTTTATTGAGATGTGGTAGCATGTTGAATGTTGTTGATAACACCTCATTGTCAAGTTGGAATACCATTAAGAACAAAACTGCAACTGAAATCTTTCTGTTCATAAGTCTAAAGTCTAAATTTATGAATATCTTCAATTTGTAAACCATTATGTGTACAAAATTAAAATGCATTTGTAAAACTACCAAACAAGCTCACAATTAAACTAGAGATGGATTTGGTTATGTTGGCTTGAGTATCTTATGTCAACATATCAGGAACCAGTGTTCAAACTTCACACAGAAGCCTAATCTAGCATTTTTCAAACTCACAAGATAACGCTGATCAGGTGAAAGTGCTGTGTTAGTGACTGTCCAACGTAAGCTCCTGGCAAACACATTCTTCTGAACTTTCCAACGTAAGCTCCTAGCAAGCATTCTTCTGAACTTTCTATCCCTTGTCCATATTGTATATTTTCATATCACGGTCTAGATAGGATGCTATCAACAATCTTATAGAGCATAATTACTCTACTGCTCTTTTAATTTTTTTTTTTTGAAATGAGATAAAGGGAAAAATGAGTGTTTAAAACGGAGATTTTTAGTAGAAGCAAACTGTGGTAAGAGCTCGAGGTTACCTGAACTGCAGCCACAAACAGGGAGCCATCTATTGAAAATTGTCCCACATAGGCTCTAATGTTTAACTTCTCAACCCCTCAGGAGTAAACTTGGCAAGCTCAGAATCTGCAACCCAGGCATCAAAATTATCATCCAAAAGAATGTCGCTTGCCTTGATATCCCTATGAATTATGGCTGGTTGCACATCTTGTGCAGGTAAGCCAACCCCCTTGCCATGTCCACTGCAATCTTGTAGCAGGCACCCCAATCCAATCTCCTATGAGACCAGCGACCGCACAAAAAATCCTTTAGTGCCACAAAATTACGGTGCCGGATACTAGAAATCACCTAGACCTCAAGCATATAACTCACTTGAATCTCTTCATAGCAGCAACTGATCAATCTGACGAAACCCCCTTGTAAACATTCCCAAACCCCTTAATACCAATGATATTCTGAATGAAAATTCCTGCTAGTCGCTCTAATGTCCTCAATGCTGAAATAGAGAAGAGTACTATTAGGTTTCATGGAAGAAGGCTCATCAAAATGAATATGAATATCCTCCTCCAACTCCAAGGCATTTTTTTACATGGCTCTCCTTCCCCTCCAATAAAACAAACCTAACAAACCACTAACGATAGCCACCAACACAACCTCTGGTGCGATAGTGCCATATACCCAGGCCAAGTTTTTCTTACTATGATACAAACTCAGGTTAATGTAAAACAAACATATGGCAGTATTATCGTCTGTTGGGCCTAATGGATTTAGAAGTGTAGCGGCGTAAATGCTTGGATAGGTAGTACAGTCTGTTAAATTTGACGAATAATTCCCCTTGAGATAAATTTTGGGGGAACTAGATAAAGTAGCCGTGCAATCTGGTGCAGGCAGTGCTAGTTAGGGTTTGGTTACAAGCTCTAGCCATTTTCTGCCTCCTGGTGAGGGGGACCCTGGTTTCAAACTCTTGTCATGTTTTTAGGCAAGGGCACCAAACTCCAAGTATCATTCTTTTCTAATGATGCCATTTCTTCATTCATGACTTCCAACCAAGAGTTTGAATGAGGCATTCTAATTGCCTCTTTCATAGTCCTAGGCTCATCAGTGCTAGAAATTAAAGCATAGGCACAAGTCGAATCTAACATAAAAAACCCATACCTATCAGGTTGCTTTCTTTCATGTATTGACCTCCTCACGGGCTGAGGCTAAGGTTCTTCTTCTTCAGAACTCTCAGAACTACTTGAGCTCTCCTCAGTTTCAGGTACATTTTGAATTTTGGATTCCTCTTTATCTGGTGTCGGAGGAATTTCAACTACATCCTTTTTATCTTTTGATTTTGTCTCTGACTACAGATTCAAAGTAGAAGGCTTCTACTCACAAAAAATAACACTTCTATTGTATAAAACCTTCTCCATGTCAGGATTCCAAAGCTTGTATCATTTTATGCCAGCACTATAACCAATAAAAATACATTTAACAACCTTGTTTTCCAATTTAGACCTTCTTTCATTCAGTACATATGCATATGCCTCACAATAAAAGAAGGGTAAGTATTTTAGTTAGTTTATGAAATTGACTTAAATAATTAGATGGGATATTTCATTTGAAAATTGTTGTAATTGTAGTTAGAAATGATAGAGTGTAATTAATTGAGTGATCTATTGATGTTTTGTTAGAAGAATTTATTTATATTAGAATGATGGTATTAAGGAATCATAAATTTAGAGAAATTAGTAAGAACACATATGCTTGTATAAAAAAAAAATTACCATCTTAGTGAAGTTACAACTCGGTCTTTGAAAATTAGAAGATTAGGTAGTAATTATATGAGATATTGAAAAGAATAAATACGTTTCTTTTATATATCATTAGTATTTAAGTAATTACTCTAAAAGAGAATTAGTTAATTGGATATATGTATATGTATATGCATTATAGAATTAGTAACTATATAGTGTTTTGTATATGTATATATGTAAACATACTTTATATTGATGAGTGACTTTTGTTATTTAAAGGGTAAAATGTTAAGTAAATAAAGAACTCTATTTGAGAAGGTTAATATAAAAGTAATGATTATTTTATGGTGGAAAAATGTAATTGAAATGTTTTTAGTTGATATAGAAAAATTAGGAGTTCAAGGAGGAGATTGATTAATTCGTGAATAGTGAAATTGTGACATTAGTGTTTAAAGGTTGTTAAATAAGCAATTGAGATTATCTCTTACTAAATAAAAAAAATACTAATTGTTTTCACTGTTATTCAATGGTTGAGTAGTAACCTCACTTTGCAAGTGGTCTTATTTTTAGTATAAAGGTTGGTTATATGGATAGTCAAAAGATTAGTTTAATTAGGCGAAATAGATTATCCCTTTTAATTGTTGAATACTGGTGTATCATAATTGCATCAAGGCGTAAGTATTCCAATTACATAGGTAAATCTATTTAGTTCTAGTGGTTAATTGATTGGATAATGAATATTGTTTTCGTTTGAATTTATGGTTGTTGATTGTTAATTAGGTTGTATTGTTGACTTGTGAGTGGTTGATTATTTATATTGTTCTTTTAAAATTTGTACCATGGAAGTGTTAGTTGATTGTAGTATAATTTTGATGGTTTCTTTTGATGGTTTCCTTTTTATGAGACTTCCTCTTGTGTTAGTCCTAATTTGAGGAGTCTTCATTCATTGAATATGTGTTGCAATTTGAGAAACCGTTTGTTTTGGTTCACCCTCATTTGTGGGTTTATGGGTAGTCATTCTTCTTGGGCTTCTAGAGGAGGGGAAAGTAATGTTGTTTTTAATTGGTTTTCATATTGAATCTTTGTGAGCTATTGCTCTTCATTCGATTGGATTTGGTGGGTTATACCCTTGCACTTGAAAGTGGTTTTATTTACTATGAAGTGTTAGCGTGAGATGGTGCATGCCTCACTTGATGTGTTTACTCATTTGGCTTGATAGTTTTTGTGCAAGTTGCCTAGCCCCATTTGTTACTTTGAGTTCTATTGTTGTAAGGGAGAGTGGCTTCTCACAGGGGCTGAAACCCTAAGTGGTATCCTAGGTAACTCGTGCAGAAGTAGAGTAATCAAGTGATAACCTAATAAATATTTAGGGGGTGGGTAGTATTTCACACTAATGAAAGATAATGTATGCCTCTCTCATGACCCAAGCGCTTTTTTAGGCTTAAGATGAGAGGAGAAGGCTTGGAATGGAAAATCAACTACCTTGTCTTCTTGAAAGGTGAGTTGATTCCACATGTGTAAGAATGGGGGTTAGGGATAAGTTGAGGTTGCTAGGGTAACCCAAGGCGGGGGCTAGTAACCTAGGGGTCGGAACCCTAAGTGGTATCTTAGGTAACTCATTCGGAAGTAGAGTAATCAAGTGATAACCTAATAAATATTTAGGGGGTGGGTAGTATTTCACACTAATGAAAGATAATGTATGCCTCTCTCATGACCCGAGCACTTGTTTAGGCTTGGGATGAGAGGAGAAGGCTTGGAATGGAAAATCAACTACCTTGTCTTCTTGAAAGGTAAGTTGATTCCACATGTGTAAGAATGAGGACGGGGATGAGTTGAGGTTGCCAGGGTAACCCAAGGCGGGGGCTAGTAACCTATGAAGATTCGTATTGGGTAACACATGTTGACCCATGTGATGACACTCTACCCTTAAGCAACCATGCATATTTGTTGTGTTTCCCTTGTTTCCTTTGTTCCTCTAGAAGTGGATGTTGTCTTGTGTTTATCATTGCTCTTGTTTGTTGAGTCTTGTTGTCATTGTTCTCTTGACTGTTGTGGTTGAGGGTCTTTCTTGTCAACTCTTAGCATGGGGGGTGGGTCTTCAGACCCACGTGGTTGGGTGGAACGTGCTATGCACCCCATTGGGTTCCCAATCAGTGTTCATGAAGCATAGAGTTCATGTTGTTGCAGAGGATCCAGAGCTTCACCACAGTTCAATTATATCATGTCTATTTCTATATTTCTCTTGTAATCAATGTATTATTCCCACTATGTGTTGGGAAGCACGATTCTACATATGTAATCTTGAAAGCAATACAACTTTTCATTATCAATGTATTTGTATAATTCGATTTGATTATTGTAATGTATCTATGTTTATTTTCTCTTGATTATGTGTCGTATATGGATACTTTTCACTTATGTAATGTCATGAATGGATGGTTTATGATGTAATCTTGTAATTTGTTCATTATCATTATAGTATTAGTTTAGGTTTCCGTAATGTCATCTTGTGTACCCCAGAGGATGTAGTTGATTTTGTAAATGTATAATTGCATTCATGTGTTGATTGTTAATGTTCTTCTTATGTAATGTTTACTTTCAAAAAATAAATTGTATGGTATTTTATTTGTTCTAGTTGTCCTTTGGGGTTCGCACGGCGGGGCATTACATTAGTTTTTTTCCATAAATTGTGTTGGATAAAATATTTATTAATAAAAAGAGGGGTAAAAAATTATTTAATTAGAGGAAATCGATAGCGTATCTAATAAATAGAAGCAACTGGTGCAAGTATGAGCAGTTGGTGTTGTCATTGATGTCAACAATCCTATGTTGTCATTGTTGTCAATTGTGTAATGGTTAAGGGAGATTATTGAGAATGAGCAGTTGGTGATGTCTATGCTTTGATTAGTTGCATTATTCTTGCTAGATGATTTCTGGATTCGATTGTGTAATTTTTTTTTCATTGAAATTTCGGATCACACTCTGTGATCTATCATCAAGATAGTTGAGAGCTCAAGGAGAAAAATGATAAGTTGAAAACTAAGAACTCACTAAAAATCTGAAGGAGAGAAATGAGGGAGAGAGAGTGGCACACAAAACAAGAACCAAAGAAGCTATATATTGGACCACTTGGACCAATAGATTAATTTAATTAAAAATTTCACAAGGAAAATTTTGGAGAAAACATAAGGAAAAGAAAATAAAGGAAGTTCAACCAAAATTTTCCTTATGTAATTTTTAATTAAATTAATCTATTGGTCCAAGTGGTCCAGTAGATAGCTACTTTGGTTCTTGTTTTGCATGTCACTCTCTCCCCCTCATCTCTCTCCATCTTTTTAGTGAGTTCTTAGTCTGCAACTTATCAATTTTCTCCTTGAGCTCTCAATATCCTAATGATGGATCACAAAATGCAATCTGAAACGTCAATGAATTTTTTTTTACACATGGTATGTGCAAGATCATGATGGCCCAAAAAGTGGCAATATGATGGGTATTTGTAGGGTATGTAGCTGACAACTTTTTTTAACCCAAAATTGATGAAATGGAAAGGGCTTTTAAAGGATATTTTCAGCTTTCCACCAATATAAATTATGCTTTACTTTGAATTTAATAAATAACTATTATTCATTTTCTATTTGAATTATGACTAAAAGCGATTGATAGGCTGATTGAAAAACATCTATAGCTTTCAAACGGTATCACATTTTGAATCCAAAACATGCATCACATTCTATGTTTTGCATACTATAGGATTGAAAAAAAAAATTTGAATTTCATGAAGTTTTGACCAAGTTAAGGTGGTGACACATGAGTTTTTATATTTTTATAAAGTTGTTAAAAATTCATAATTAATTATTTACTTGGAAAAAATTACAAAAAATATGCATCACATCTAGACATGAGTCCTCTATTGATGTCTAAAATATTATAAAAAATGTTATCATTTTATTGTGGTTAGGGTAGTTGACACCTACTTATTTTTTCCCTAAAATTTAAATCCTGCATTGAAATTTCAAATTTTCACCAAATAGATTTAAAAAATAAAAATAAATCTAGTAGTTTAGAAACTATATTCAATTTTCTATAGATTCTATTCTTACATATTTTTGAAATAATATAGATAACTTATTCAAGTTTTTATCTAAGGTTTCCTAACTCTAATTTTTCTAATTTTTTTGCCACTTAAGGGCCTATTTTTTCCATGATGATCCTGCACATACCCTAGTGCAATCAAATCCAAAAATCATCTAGCAAGAATCAATATGGATTATAGAAATGTGATGTCATTGGTTGCATCATGTTGTCATTAGTAAAGCTACTGGTGTCAACCTCTAGTGTTGCTTTGATAAGCTTATGCACTGATGAGGATGTCTCTAGTGCTTGGTTTCCAAGTGCTTTTAAGAAAAATTCAAATAAAAAAAGGAAATAGTGTGTTGCAATGGTGTTCTATGTTACAAGGATGTATTCTGGTTTTTCTCCATATTTCTTATAGGTTGAAGATCTGTTTATGCAATTCAAATATGTTGATCAGAGATGTTTAGAGGTGTTATATCCATAATTTGGTGTGCTAGATCATTGTGCATAAGAATTTGTGTTCACTAGTGTGTGAACTGTTTATTGTAGAGTTTTTTAGGAGAAATGTCTTTTCTCTACTTGTCTATACACTTATGTTTCAAGTCTTGCAGATTTGAAGGAATGTTGATAATCTTGGTATCTTTCTTCTGTTGAGGTGGTTTGAGGTTTGGTGCTTTGGAAGATGGTTTTCCAAGTTATAGTGTATTGTAGAGTTTTTTGGATGCATTGGGCATGTACATTCTTTAGGTGAAGGTTGTTGCAAAGGAGTTTTTTGGATTTCAGGGTGTTTGTGGAATATTCCACATTGTGTTTAGGTGACATTTTTTTCCATGAATTGTGGTTGGATCAAAGAAAGAATGTACTTAAAAAATTAATGGTGTTTACACGAATAACAACCAACTTGGGTGTTTACACTACATGCAAAGGTGTTTAGTTGTTTGTGGAAGTGTGGTGTGGTGTGTAAGGATGGATTTAGGTCATAGCTATGGAATTTTGTGCCCTGCTTTCATTTCTTTCCACCGTACGAATATTTGGGTGCCGACCTAATTTGAATTTGCATATTTAAGGTGCATAACCGACCTTGGAGAAAATTTTCAAGGTTGAAGAGGGTATAAATAAGTGTTGAGTTGTTGAGGGATGGTGTGTGTGAAGAGTGTGTTGTGAATGATGCGAATTGCAAAGTTATAGAGTGTGAAATTGAGAAGTGTAGTGTGAGATTTCAAGTGTTGGATTACTGGATGCAATGAGCATAAGGTGTCTACAATCATTCAATCAGGCTATGAAGGTGTTGAAGACATTATGGTGGGTTCTTTGTTGCATTGAAATTAGTTTCTCTATGTAAATTTTCTTATCTACTTATTTTGTTATGACATTGAGCCTTTGGTTGTGAGCCTTTTTTGGGTAGTGTGCCCTTTGGTAGTGATTATTTGTAATCAATGTTGCAATTACTTATATTGTGAGCTAATCCTCACCATGGTTTTTCCCATCTTGGGTTTTTTGCATAAATCTAGTGTTCTCTTGTGCATGGTGCTAATTTGTTTAAGTTTATGTTATTTTCCTTTCTTGTTGATTCATCATAATAGAATAAGGGTTAATTCAATGAATGTGGATTTGAATGTTTATGAGGGTTTTGATATTTTAAGGAACACCTAATTCACCCCCCTCCTCTCAGTTATCTTGTTCATTTAATAGTTGGTATCAAAGCGAGGTTCCTTGGAGAAAAGCTTAACCACTTGAGGTAGATCTTGGATGGAAAACAAGAAGGAGATCCCTATGTTTGATGGCACAGATTATGTTTTTTGAAAGACAAAGATGGAAGGCTACATGTTTTACCTTGGATATGACATCTAGAAGGTGATGAAGAATGATTATGTTATGCCTACAAATGGTTTGAGCACTAGTGATGAGATCAAGGCCTATGAAAAAAATAGTAAAGCAAGGTTTGTTCTCTTATATAGTCTTGCAAATTCTTAATTAGTCAAAGTCGTGGATTTGAAAACTGCTAAAAAAAATGGGATAAGCTAGAGATAATTTATGAAGGAGATGATAAGGTTAAACAAGCTAAGATGCAAAATCTGAAGACCACATTTGAGAACTTACGAATTTTTGAAGATAAAAATAGTATAAGTTACATGCGGAGGGTATATGAAATGGTAAACTCTCCATCAAAGGTCTTGGTGGAAAATTCAAAGAATCAAAAGTGGTAAAGAAAATTCTCAGAACCCTACCTAAATCTCACAATCATAAAGTTTTTTCTATTGACGAATTTATAAATTTTGGTAATTATACTAGAGATCAATTGTATGGTTCCCTAACTACATTTGAAATGAGCAAATTTGGTCCAAATAATAGTGCAAAAGTTGAGACTACTTTTAAGGCTAGAAAATCAGAGAAGACAGAAGATTCAAACCATGATGATCTTGATGATGTGGAAGTTAAATTTGTGAGAAGGATGAAAAAGGGTACTGGTAAGTACAAAGGAAAATTACCTTTCAAATGTTTCAATTGTGGAAAGATAGGTCACTATGCTTTAAGATGTCCAAATAGAGTTCTGAATGATAAGAACAAGGAGAACAAAGGTAAAATGATCAAGAAAAGCTATTGTGTTAGAGAAGATGCAATTATTTTTTATGATAAATCTAATTATGAGAATGATGATAATGAATTATTGTTCATGGATTTAAAAGATGAAACCAATTCTGCTAACTCTAAAAGATGTGTGAAGGAAAGTGCTCTAGTGACAAAGGATAAGACTAAAGGTACATTGGTATCTTCCTTTCATGCTAGAAAAGATAAGAACTATTGGATCATTGATAGTGGATGTTCTAATCACATGACTGGTAACAAAAGTATGTTTGTTAAACATGAAAAATATGATGGAGGACTTGTTAGATTTGGTGGTGATTCAAGTGCTAAGATTTGTAGAATAGGTTTATAAATCAGTTTTGATGGAAAGCATAATACTGATGATGTTTACTATGTTAAGGGTTTAAGACATAACCTTTTTAGTGTTGGAAAAATGTGTAGCAAAGGATACGATCTTATGTTTCAAAACAATGGATGTGAGATCAGAAAAGGGTCTGAAATTATGATTGTTGTTGGAAGAAGGACAAATGGAAATGTTTATCAGCTTCAGGGTGTTGATGTTCATTATTTTATGATTCAGATTAATAAAATTTGGTTATGGAATAGAAGGATGTGTCACATCAATTTTGATAATCTAGTAAAAATCGGTTCAATTCAAGTTGTGAGAGATTTTCCAAAGATTACAAAGCCTATCAATGTTGTTTGTAGGGATTGTCAGATTGGAAAGAAAACAAGAAGTTTCAAAGTAAAAGAATAATCTACTACCAAATTATTGGAGTTGGTGCATATACAAATATTTTTTTCCTACAAGAGTGAGAAGTCTTCAAGGTGGCATGACTCCTCAACAAAACGGAGTGGTTGAAAGGAAAAATAGGACTTCAGAAGGACTTGGATTCATCCTGTTACCGCTTGGGTCATTCCCTCATTTTGAAGTGGGGAGGCAGGTCCTCTAAAGATAAACAATAGAAAGGAGGTATGTTTGTAGTTTGATCATCCCAATTTTCATAAAACAAGGAGAGAACACACACCACACCGTTTTCCCTACACTCACAAAGGGTTCGTTTTTTAATCTAAAATGAAATATGTAGGTAATTTTACAAAGTGTAAAAGGAATGTTTAAGAATCTCAAGATCGTTGATTGGCACGAGAGAATTGCATATGCATCCAATAACAATTTTGTAAATCAAGACAACAAGTTACACTCATAAATTTTAACACCTCAAAGCAGTGATGAGTTCATTTTATGCACCAAATGAAATGTTAAGTTGTCTTGTTCAATTTTAGTCTCGTTTAAGTGTTCTTTTTAAACCTAATTGAAATTTAGTGAGGTCCTAGAGAAAAAAATAGAAAGCATAAGAAATTGGGTTATAATTGTCCCAAAGCATCAAATGCTTGTTACAATAATAAAATTTCAAGATAAGAAGGATTTATTCACTTTAGCTCCATGTCATCCAACCTACAAAACCCTATTAGTCTAACAACCAGAGAAATGTTAGAAGTGCATTAGTGATCTAAAGAATTGAGAAAATTAAAGCACATGTCAAAAAAATAATTGTTAAAATTCTTACCAGAGTTGGGTGTTGTTGCACATGATAGCATCACAATTTTTCAATTGGGTGTCACTTTGGTGAATTTGGGCATCGCTCTACAACAAAAATAGAGAGCACGATAGCGTCACAATTTTATTGAGTGTCGTCGTTTGTAAATCTTTGATACCTCTTATATTAAATTAGTGTCGTTCTTTGTTTAATCAATGTTGGTGCATTTACTAGCTATCGCTATTTGAAATGAAGATAGCGTTGCTATATGGCGGCACACTTCAAAGGCATTGACGTATTTGTTTCGGGTGTTAATGTATCCTGCAAAAAAAATGAACATTTAATTCGAGCTAGAAATTGATTAAATTGACGGATTTCCCTCCTTCTAGCGCTAGAATTTCAACCGAGGATTATCAATATGGCTTGATTACGCTTGATCCATGATGAATTGAACCATAATTTAGCCACTACGCCTCAATCTCAAACAAGATCATTCAAATTAAAGATAAACTAAACATTTCTTGAAATGGAGCATTCGAAATATAAAACATTGAAATGTGTATTCTACCCCATTTGAAACTTATCTCATTTTGGAATTGGTTTCATGTGGATGTGGAACAATGACCCTTTCCTAATCTCGTGATCAGTGAGCTTGTTTCAATTGATTCTATTGAAGAGAATTAATGAAACTATTGTGATAAATGGATGAAAACATGATGCAAGCTAAATTAACATGATTTTATGCTAAAATTGATCTAAATATGCAATTGTTAAGCTAATCTAAACTAATTCTAAGCTAAAAGATTCAAACCCTAATTTATAAACAAGCTAAGATGGATGCATGGAAGCCACTAATGGAAGCTTTAAGCTAATATGCAACTAAATATGCTAAATGTGAGTAAAGTATGAGTGTGAGTATGAGTGTGAGTGAATTCAATAGCAGAAGTTTGCAATTGAAAGATGGATGCATTTGTCTCCAAATAGTGTTCTATTTATAGGAAAGCAAATGAGAAATGGAGGGTTAAGATTAAAAAGATCAATCAACGGTCAAGGATGGAGGAAATAGGAGACATGGATATGGATTCTCATCAATGGGTGAGAATGCAAGATGAGATTTAATCAAGGGTTTTCATTTTTTTCCAAACAAACACACTTTTGACCTGCACACATAGGTCACAAGGTAAATTGCTTAAGAGGTCACAAGTTTAGCTTGCTCAAGAATCCAAGTGAGAACATTCCCTTTCTTAAATGATTGGAGGAGAGAGAATATTCCTTGGAATATTCTCATGGTTGAGGAAAAAGGATATTTTTCAAATTAAAACAAATTTGCAATTGTACAAAAAGGGGTAAGGAATATTCCATGGGAATATTCCCCTTTTGGAGGAAAATTAGATTAATTGTTAATTAAACAAGGTTTAATTGTACAATTAGGGGTTTTTTAGAGGAATAAAGTGATTTTCATTAAATTAAATGATTTAATGAAAGGGGGAAAGATGAAATGACATTTAATTAAATAACTTAGGATTATTTAATTAAATAAGATGACTTAGGAAATTAAATTAAATAGTTTGATTTATTTAATTTAATGAGATGAAATGTTAGCGTGAAAGGGGGTGAATTAACCTGATTTGATGAATTAGGTTAATAGATGCAAATGATGCAATTAATTAATTAGTTGGGATAATTCAATTAATTAAGCAAAAAGAGGATGGGTTTCAAGAGGAAATGATGTTAGTATACCTGATTCGAGTATATGATATCATTCAAGACATTTTTTTAGTGTCTACATTTTTCCCCTCTTTGAAGTGAGGCACCTGCTACTTCGATTCAATGACTGATGCTCTTCAGATTAAAAATTGTTGCTTAAATCAAAAAAATAAAAATATTCTAATTTTTTCCTAATTTTTTCGATGCCCTAGTAGAAGGATAAAGCTAATTCCCTACCCCCTCGAGAAATCGGGCGAAATTTTTGATTTTTGGGTTGATTTCTTGATAAAGGTGAAAAGCTACCCCAAGGGTCTAGAAAGGCTCTGGGAGGCAAGAAAGATGCCAAAAACGCAAAAAAATGATACAAAATAAGTTCTAGATTGGCAAACTTGGTGAAAATGATGATAAACCCTAGTTTGAAGGTGAAATTAGGGAAAAAAACCCTAATTTTCTAGTATAAATAAGCCAAGAAGGGTCACTTTCAATTCATTTGTGCATTCACACCTTAGATGTTGTTTTAAGCTCTAACCCTCTAACAAAATGACGTGACGAGAGCTCCCATGACACATTTTCGACCAGATTTTAGAGTACCAGTGGAGTCCAGGCTCAAGACCACCAATATGTAAATCAAAACTTGATTTGAAATTTGACTTTTTGATGCATTTATTGCTCTTTGAAATTTAAAATTTAGCGACGTTGCTATATAGCAATGCCCATTTGAGAATCGATAATGCTAAAATGTTTTTTAGCAATGCATATGTTTATGGTGATGCAGTTCACAATTTAAAATTAGTGTTTCCAATTTTAAATTGTGACGCATATGTATATAGCGATGCACTTCCTGATTTGAAAATTAGGGTTAGGGTTTTCAAAGTATAAATCACAATGCATATATTTATTGCGACGCAATTTGTGATTTGCAATTTGAAATGTCTTCGGGCATCGCAATTTGGAATTTAAATATAGCAATGCTATTACAAATAGCGAAGCTATTGTGATTTTTGAGCTGGAAATTCCAAACGGAGTTAAATTTTTTCAACTTTTTGACATCGTGCACTTCATGGATGTAGGAGGTCATTCCACCACTAATGTTGCATGAGCACCGGCCCATAGTTTTGGAGAGATTGGTAAATTTATCCAAGTTACACCAAGAGCACATGGGATACATCGGCCTTTAGTACATTGCATATGCACCCATTTTTTGAACTCATCTAACCATGATGACTGCGTTGTACGAGAGATGGCATAGTGAGATGTCATCATTTCACCTTCCCACTGGCAAGGCGGTGGTGACATTAGAGGATGTATGGTGGATTCTACATTTGTCGATACACAGTGAGCGGGTGATATATGATTTCAACGTCAGATACGATGCCTATCACGAGGTGATGGAGATGGAGTCCATCACTCTAGTTACTTTGTATCCCACAATAGTGGTTTACAAATTTTGGCCAAACTAGACACTGAAATAAATTTTTTAAACTAAATCTTCACTTTCGGGCATCTATAGAGGCTAAACCGTGAGGAATTTGAAGATGATGCAAACTAGAGTTTCATGACATTTTGTCTGTAGATTCTAAATATATTTTTTTCAAAATTTTTGGAATCATATTGCACTTCTTTTTCCATCTCCCTCAAAAACTAGTTTGTTTTAGAAAACAACATTTTTAAAAAGTGATGCTCACCGTATAATGCATAAATTTTTTCCGTGAAGGATAAAATTCTAGTTCTTTCAAATTTAGATTTGTTAACTCCAATATCTAGTCCTTCCACTTGTTTAGATAGTTTTTTATTGAATATTTTTTCTTTAATCAAGTTTCAAAGTCAAACAAATTACAATTCAAACATAGCAACCGTATAACTTTTTTTGTATGTATTGAAATTAAATTTTATTTTTTTTGTTGGATCAAGGACTTCAATATCTGGTGCACTCATATTTTTAAAAAAAAAAATTAAAATATTCTATTTTTCACATGTAGAACAGAGAGTTTGATTTTTGATGAAAAACCTACATTCACAAGAAATAAAAAATAAGTATAATAATTAAATTAAATTTATTTAAAATTATACTTCTTGTGAAGCTTATAATAAGGACTACATAAATACAAATTATAACTTTTAAATGAATTCATTTGATCCCCCAAAAGGTAAATCAAAAGTTGGTTTTTATCAGCATTTTGATAGGTGTAAAGGAGACTCTGTTATAGGTATGGTTTAAAACTAGCAAGGTTCTATCCAAGGGGGTTTGATATAAGGTAGTTTGATCAAACCCTCTTTAATTGGAATGATTTAAATGAAACTTTTAAAGGCTTAAATCATTATATTTTCAAAAAATATGTGAATTTAGAAAAAATCAAAATGTCCCAAAAATTGTAAACCAGCTGTGCACATGATGCATAGATTGACCTCAAGGCATATAGAGGTCACCTTCCCAATTTCAAGTTGATTATTGTAGCCATCATTTCAGGTTTCATTGCTCCAAATAGATGGATTAGGGGATTCATCCCAAGATGGGGCTTAGCATGGCACAAGATGCTCCATAGGAGGACATTATTTGCATGGGAACCAGTGATGTCGGCCTCGTTATATCATGACATGAATAACTTCATCTACTGCAACAGCAAGGCCATTGGTGAAGGGGTTACCTTGCTTCACATTTTGGCATGGGAGCATATTGTCATGCTCTGACTGATAGTGCAAATGGTTGATGTTGAGCTAGATGATCCCATGGTGTGGCAATACAGAGGCGCCATCACCCTATGGCATATTGGGAAAATTGGGCTCTTGTACTGGTGATAGGTATTCGATGATATGACAGTGTTTAGATGGTGACCCTGACTACAAATTCCACTATGGTACGATGATTCTCAGTAGTTATTTTTTACTAGAAATTCCCAGTACATGCAAGGTTAGGATCATACGATCATAGAGAGGTATCTATCAGATAGGGTGGCACAATAGTTCAACGAGTAGCAGGACAAGCCCAATGATGCTTATAGAGTCATTTTTGTGAGGTCTTCTCAAGAGGTTCCCACATGGAGACCCACTATTCTAGCTCTGGAGGTAGTGGAGGGTTTCAGATAGTTATTAGCTCAACCATGGGCCTATGAATAGGGTTAGGTGGTCATGCAAATGATGCCTACTTATGATGCATGGTTTACACCCCCCTAAAGGTTGGTAGATTTAGCGGGTCCTCCTCCTCAAGGGAGACCCAGAGGAAGAGGAGCAGGTAGGGGTTGAAGATAAGGATAGGGATAGGGTGGCTAGGATGGCCAAGATGGACAGATTCTAGAGACTCCACCAGTTGGGTAGCAACCTCTTGTTCAATAGTAGCCAGTGCAATAGCAGCCCATATAGCAATAGCCTATACAGCCATGATCTCCAAATACCATAGATATTCAAATTCAGTAGTTGCAACAACAGGTGTAGGTACTGACAGGTGAGCAGGATCAGACCCACCAGTAGTTTTGGTTATTGCTGTTGAGCGGGACTAGGCTAGATAGTAGGTTGTTGCTATCACAACAAAGAGGGATTACATGAGACAACAGGTTGTGGTTATGACTGCTGAGAGAGATCAGGAGATCAATCAATGACATCAACTGGAGATAATGACAGTGGCCACATAGGGTAGGACCGTATTTGTGAGATTGTATAGAGAGGCTATGACCGAGGTAGCATATTATAGGATGAATTACCATCATGATGTGTCAGCACCACTTAGACAACCCGACTATTCATAGAGGAGTGATGCACGGCCCAAAGCTGAGGATCAACCAGAGAGGAAGATCGGAGAGGGGAGCAACCATTAGGGCTAGCTCGAGTGTATAGTCACTTTTTGATTTTGTCACCCCATTCTTTGATACAGATATACATTCATGGGCTCCCTTTTTATAGCCTCGCAGATATTGTATTTATGATTGATGTACATACACTAATTCAGATATTGTACCATGGCATTCATTTTTTGACATATATATATATATATGATATAGTTTTGGATGATGTGTTCACCTTATTTCATGCTTACATGTCTAGATACATTTGATATGAGATACCACATGCTTATATGTGATGATGTATGGATGCACTTTATTTATGTCTATGTGATATGTGATGATATGAGATGATATGATATACAGATGTTATGATATGATTATATTTTTTTTTCAGTATCTTTTCATGATGTGTTATGAGATGGATGATATGTATGCAAATGTTATGCTATGATTATGCTATGGATGCATTTTTTATGTATTTTCTATGTAATTTTATGAGATGATCATGTATGCATATGGATGTATGGATGGTTAATGCGATGTATGCTTATAATATGTGATGCATGTTTATGATATGTGATGCAACAATTTAAGATGCTTAGAATAACAAATCTATATTATTCCTCACAACTCAAATGATGATGCAGGATGTATAATGTGATATGCAATGATTATGAGATGCATGTATGTTGATGATTTGTGCATGCAGGATGGATGCATTTGATGATGTTTTTGTTGATTGTCATGATACCAAGATAGCACAGAGAGAATATAGAAGAAACAAGATGATCGACCATTGATTTTGATGATTGATTCAAAAAAAAATATAACAAGTCTATGATCCACTGAAATTTTTTTAGAAATGGTGATGAGAACATGCATGATGACGATGAATGCAGGATGATGATTTTCTCATATTACAGGATTGGGATTTTCCATCATTCCTTATTGTTTGATATAACACATAGACACAATGCATCAAGGTATTGATAACTAGGACAACATTGTATCTAGTGTAATGGCCTTTGACTTCGCAAATAGATAGGATAGTTATCGTTCACATCTTGAAATACGAAAAACCTCATTGAAATGTAAGTTAGAAGCTTAGAATATATTGGACCATAGCATATGCAATAGTCAACAATGTACTCCAAACAACTTCCCTACACACAACTAAGCAAGTATGCACCAAGATTATTTTACAAGAGTATCCCAATGCACAACAAATGAAAGATAATGATCAATGCCCCATTCCTTTCTCTCAAAATCATTTTGATAGACATCATCTAGAGGTCCTCAAAATGGGTCATTAAGATAAATCATAAGAAAATATTAAAGAGAAATAGTCAGTGTTATCTAAATCTCTCGCCAATTTAATTTAGCTAAGGTGATGTTTGATACTAATGTCCATCGCAAGAAGGATACATCCTAGGACATGTTGATCAAATGGTTGTATGATGTTAGGATAATGATGAGCTTTATGATAATCCATTGATATAAAATTTACTAACGCATTTACCTATGATTTAGACTTTAGCTTTTGACAATTAGGTTCTCACTATATGACTTGCTATACTTTTTTTCCATTTGTTTTACCAAAGGTTGAAGGTGATGATCGATTTATTATGGGTGAAATTTTATTACGAGTGCAAGAAAGATGGGATGGATGGTTTTGGATTTTTTGGAATATTTCAATATTTTTGGTATTTTGAAAATGTTTTGAGGCTATTTGTTTTTTTGAAATTTTATGTGGATGTTTTGGTTTTCAATTATTTGAGGTTTTTTACGATTTTCTGAGATATTTGAATGTTTAAGAGTTTCTTGATTTTTTAAATGTTTTTGTGTTTTCTAAGATATTTGGATGTTTTTGGAATTTTGAAGATATTTGGATGTTTTTGGAGTTTTCTGAGATATTTGGATATTTTTGGGGTTTTGAAGATAGTTGGATGTTTTTGGGGTTTTTAATATATTTAGATGTTTTTGGAGTTTTCTAAGATATTTGGATGCTTTTAGGGTTTTCTGAGTTTTGACCAAGAACCTAACCTAAAATATCTATCCTAGGGGCCTCGGGGGCTAACCAAAGATAAGCCTTGCCTATGTTATACATGTAGAGACCATGTAGTTTGACTGACTCAACTTATTAACATCAAGATATGAGCAATTGATGAATTGCCAGCTTATTATGACAGACTCCTAAAGGACTAACCTAGGGTGTCTCGAGGGGCACTTCAATGATGGCCTTTCCTACATTCAAGCTCAGAGACGACGTAGTTTGACATGGTGTTGTTTTTTTTATTTTCAATGTTTTGACCATTTTAGAGTTTTTTGATATGTTTTGAATGTTTTGGGATTTTGACTTTACAATTTTATAAATGTTTTTGGATTTTCGTTGTATAGCATTTTGCAAATGTTTTTTGGGAATTTTTTATGAACATTTTATGAATATTTTTGGGATTTTCTTATAAGATTAAGATATACAAGAACCTAATATGATCCACAATAAATTTCCCCTAGTGTGACATGTTAGACTACTTCGATAAAGGTAGGTAGGACAAGCTTACCTTTGGAATATTCCAAGTAGTATTAAAGGGATTGCGATACTTCACAACATCAAGCTATGATAAGGATGTGGTTAGGCAATGGATAAATGGTGGTGCAAAGAATGATAGGAAGAAAGAGCCAAAGAATAGATGGAGGTTCTTTTATTTACACAAGGCACTTGTTTTCCAGGTTTTCACCAAGGTATTTTCCCAAAGTGCCACCAAAGTGGTTTTCACTAGAGGACGATTATTTTTTTCTTTAATTTTTAAAATCCTTTTTCTCATTTTTTTGGATTTTGATAAAAAAAATTCTTTTTTTTCTTTTTAGATTTACACCCTTCATAACTAGGCATAAAACATTTTAAGATGCAACCTATTAGTTGGTTCCTTCAAGGGTTGACAATTGGTATGCTCTTGATCCATAGCTTGTTGTGATGTCAAAGGGACCCAACCAGTTAGGCTCAAACTTTCCTTTATTGTCCTGATTTGGAAGATTCTTCTGATTTTTCTTTAGGAAAAGATCCCCTACTGGGAAAGACTAAGATTTGATCCTCTTGTTATAATTTTTTTCAGTCAATTTTGATATACTTGTAGGTGATTAAGGGAATCAAGATGACGCTCATCCAAGAATTCTAGCTCATTCAGCCAAGATACTCTATATTCTTCATAAGTGATCAGGTTTTATAGTAACACTCACAATGATGGGAGCTCAATCTCAATAGGTAGGATAGCTTCAGATCCATAGACTAGGGAGAAAGGGGTTGCACCTATTGGCATGCAGACACTGGTTCAATAAGCCCAGAGAGAGAGATTTAGTTGTAGGTGCTAATCACTACTAGCTTCATTGATTATTTTCTTCAATATTTTTAAAATAGTTTTATTTGTAACCTCGGCTTGACCATTTCCCTGGGGATAATATGAGGTAGATAATCAATGTTGGATGTTGAATTTTTGGCACGAGTCTTTCACATCCTAATTCTTAAAGGGGGTTCCATTGTCTGAAATGAGGGTTTGTGGAACATCGTAATGATAGATTAGGTAATTAAGGATAAACTTAGAAATTTGTGTCCTCATTATGTAGGTCATAGGAATGGCTTCAACCCACTTGGTAAAGTACCCAGTGGTGGTTATGATAAACTTGTCACCATTAGATGAGGTTGGGGTGATTTTTCCTATGAGGTCAAGCCCCCATTGTGAGAAAGGATAGGGTGTGATTATTGGTTGCAACTCTTGAGATGGGCATGAATTAGATCTCCATGTTGTTGACACTGGACACATTTTTGCACATACTAATGAGCTTCTCTTTCCATGGTTGGCTAGTAGTGCCTCATCCTCAACAGTTTCTTAGCTAAAGTCATACCACTAGAATGGGAACCACATATGCCATCGTGTACTATTGTTTAAGTAGTTAAGGCTTCCTCTTGGTTAATACATCATAATAATGTGCCTTTGATACTTTAGCAGTAAAGGGTATCACCTAGGATCATGAATCGAGACGCCTTTTTAACAAAGGTCTTTTTGAGGCTAGAGGTGATTTCAGATGGGAGGGTTCCTCTGCTTAGGTAGATGAATATGTCATGATACCATGGGGATCCAAGACCAACAATGACACTTGAGAATTCAGATTCAAGGATTTCAAAATTTGGTATGAGATGTTGTTCTACCAAGAATTCGCATTGGAGGACATTGTTTTCCATGTCTAGCAGTGATCCGATTGTTGCCATGGAGTACATTGCTCTATTTTTCATGTGAGGAATCTACTCAAAAGTTATGTTTATAAAAAGTTCCTTGAGATTTTCCACCATATTTTTGTAAGGGGTGAGATTTTCATCCTTGGTTTGATAGTCATCATTGACTTGGTTGATAACCAGTTGCAGGTCTCCATATATTTTCATGTCTTGTATCTGCCATTGTATTGTTATCCTTAGACCTATGATTAGGGCTTCATACTCAACAATGTTGTTTGTTCAAGGGAACAATAGCCGATATGACTTTGGAATGCAATCACCTTGAGGGGTGATGAAAAGAATTCCTGCTTCGGATCCATGTTGGGTGAACGATCCATCAAAGTACATCTTCCACTAAGTTGTGAGATTGATAAGGAACACTAACTCATTAGGGAATTCAGATATCAAAGGGTTCTCTGCATAGATGGGTGCCTCTGCCAGTTGGTTTGTGATCACTTGTCCTTTGATTTCCTTGTGTTCTACATACTTTATGTTGAACTCTATTAATATCATCACCCATTTGGTCATTCATCATGTGAGAGTTGCTTTGGATAATAGGTATTTGAGTGGGTCAATCTTTGCAATGAGCTTGATTTGATGTGATAGCATGTAGTGATTGAACTTTTGTGAAGCAAAAACTACTACTAGGCATGCTTTCTCAATGGGTGAATAGTTCATTGCATAGCCCACAAAAGTCCTAATGATGTAGTAGATGGCTCTTTCCTTTCCATTTTCATCATGTTGTGCCAGTAGAGCTCCTAGTGTTGCTGATCTTGCTAAGATATATCAAATCAATGGTTTGTTTGGTATCGGTGGCATGAGCACTGGAGGTGTCAATAGATAGTCTTTGATATGTTGGAAAGATTTATCATATTTCTCTTCCCACTTGTAAGTTATTCCTATATGGAGAATATTTGAAAAGCGGCGTATCTTGTATGATAGTTGTGTTATATGAACCTTCTAATGGACTGCAATCTTCCTTGTAACCCTCTCATTTGATTTAGTGTTTGTGGTGGTTCCATGTCTAGGATGGATTTTACCTTTGTTGGATCAAATTCTATTCCTCTTTGTGAGACAATGAAGCCAAGGAGTTTCCTTTATGTAACCCTAAAGACACACTTTTTTGGATTTAGCCTTACTTTGTATTCTTCGAGCCTATAAAAGATGGGTCCTAAGACTTGTATATATTAACTTATTTTATTTGATTTTTCCAAAATATCATCCACATAATCTTTGACTATTTTGTGGATCATGTCATGAAAGATGAGGGGGCATCGCTCTTTGATAGGTTGCTCCTGCATTCTTCAACCCAAATGGCATTATGTTCCAGCAATAAGTTCCCCATGGGCAAGTGAATGCAGTTTTCTATTGATCCTCCTTGGTGATCATGATTTGATTATAGCCTAAAAAATCATCCATGAGTGATAGCATTTCATGCCCAACTATTAAGTCCACAATGAGATCGATGTTAGGAAGAGGGAAATCATCCTTTTGGCATTCTTTGTTTAAGTCTCTAAAATTTGTGCAGATGTTGATGCCCCCAGTGGGTTTCGATACTGGTACTAGGTTTGAAACCCACTTAGGATCTATCTGTTGAATGAATCCAACGTCAGGAATTTTTTGTAACTCAAGTTTGACCAAGAGTGCTATCTAAGGGTGCATCTTTCTTAATTTCCACTTTACTGGCTTAGCTTTAGGATAAATTGCTAAGTGATGCACAACCACTTCTAGTTCAAGGCCTAGCATATCTGTGTATGACCATGCAAAGTTAGCTCTTCGCTCTTTCAGGAATGTTGCTAGGTTCTTTTGTTCTTTATCGAACAAGGATTTTGCATAGAAAGTGATCTTAGGTGCTTCTTCAATACCCACATTGACTAGAGTGGATTTTTCTACTAGTACTGTTGACTTCTCTAGATGCATTGCACTAAGGGGGAGATTGGATCCCTCATCCTTGGTCACCTCATAGAGGTTTTCACTGTCAAATGTGTCATTTTCTTTTATTATTTTAGGATCAGAAAGTGCCATAGTGTGGTTTTCACTTAAAGATTTGCATGTTAGTTGCATTTCATTAATTTTGTGATTGAAGGTTTCAATCATTTCCCCATAGAATGCCCATGTGTCTAGCTCTATGTAAAAACCTACTTTGTGATCCGCCCATGATAAGTTGTCATGGAGTCCCATGAATTTTGAGATAGTTGAACATCATTTTTGAATAAATCTAGAATTGGTGGTTCTTGTTGGTCCATGTCAATGATTTGTGGGTATATTAGGCATATTTTAGTCAGTTGATTGTTTGGAATAAAGGATGTAACAAATATCATGAAGAGGGTGTTGTTCTCAAACAAGTTGGCAACATCCAGAGGGAAGTCATCTAAGGATGTACCACATGATGTAGGTAACCAAGAAGAAACCTCAGCCTGTTTAGTAGAAGTACCTTTGCCAATAAGGGTGACCTTGCTAGTGGTACAACCTAGGCCAAGATTCTTTAGTCATTTCTCAGGAATGATGGGTTCTAGCAAACCATTATCATTCTTTCCTATCTTTTCATTCTTTTTATATCCCCAATTTCACGAGTTGCAAGCCTTTGTTATTATCTTCCATAGGAAGAGCTAGGACATGTTAATCCCGATAGAGGAGTTTAGAGATATCTTCCACATTGACATCTTCTTGGTTGAAATCTCCACACTTGGTAAAGGTAGTAGCTGTCATCTTGATTGTTTCAAGCTCTTTGGTGCTAGATGTTGGTTTCCCATGAGATTGGGGTGAAATAGGTAGCTCTCCTAATACAAAGGTGTTCTTCACTAGCTTGTAATTCCCACAACCATCATCTTGTATTACTGCTTTGATATCAGGTATGTTCTACATAATAGGTGTTTTCACTTCTAAGGTGAATGCAAGGGATGATGGGTCAACAAATGAGGTAGATGGTGTAGGCCCTTCATCATTCTTGGGTATTTGGGGTATCTTATATAACTTGGCTTCAAGATCCTTACAATTTAGTAAAAAGGCTCAGGACCTCCATGAATAGTAATCTCTCTTCCCTCAAAAGGAAACTTTACACATTGATGATACGTCGAGGCTACAACTTTTAGGGCATGATCCATGGTCAGCCAAGCAAGATGTTATAAGGAAGATCAAGGTCTAACACTTGGCATGTAGTCTCTATAATGAGATGTGCTACTTGAATGGGAAGTGCAATGATTCCTTGTGATACCCATTCTTAGTTGTCATATGCTCGGATGGTGGTACTTTTTTCTTTTTCAATAGTATCCTCTGAATAGTCGAGGTTCTTGATTAACTATAGGGTATAGATGTTCAAACCAGCACCTCCATCTACCAAGACTCTTTTAACCTTTTTTTATGAATGATAACCTCAAGGTGTAAAGCATGGTTTTGAGATGGTTGTGATGGGAGGTCTTATTCAGAGAAGGTGATAAGATGATTAGTGATATGCCCTACCATAGCTTGAAACTAATCGGTATCAATATCCTCAAGGACGGATGACTCAGAAAGATCTTTCTCCAATATTTACCTATGTGTAGGGGATAACCTTAATAACTCTAAGATTGATATATGTGTGGGGGTCTTCTTAACCTGATCAAAGAGATTGTACTTGTTAGGATTGGATGTGGGAAAAGTAGGTTGTCTTCTAGATTGAGGCGGGATTCCTTGAACAGTAATTTTTCCACATCGTGTGGTGACTCCACATTCCATACTAGATCCTTTGATGGTGAAAAAAGTGATGATGCTATCACAGGTAGCGACGATATTGGAATAGGTATGTTGCACATTTGTGTAATCCTTAGCTTTGTCATAGTTTTTTTCTTTTTTATGATCTGACATAGGGTTCTTGTATATCTTAAGATCCTGATTCCTAGTTGGTACTTCAATAGATATGGTGTCATTCTCTATGAGTTATTGGATAATGTTCTTGAGTCTCAAGAAGTTTTTTGTTTTATGTCCCTTGATTTTTTGAAAGTCACAGAGATCCTATTTGTTGTACTAGGATGGTTTCTCTTGTGGTTCTTGGTAGTTTTTAAAGTTGGGAAGTGTTATCAAATTTGACTCTACCAATTTGTTCATGTGCTGGTTTTGATAGGTTTAGATAACTCTGTGTACTTTTGTTTAGGATAGTTATTCTTGTTATTGGTTTTCCTTTATTGTGATTTTGTGTTGTTGATCTGATTGTTCTAATGAGGTGTTGTTTTTTGCACTATTAGTTGAATGTTAGCAACGTGATTGTTGTTTATCCTAGGAGCACTTAGGATTACCTTAGCATCTACCACACCATAATCTATGAAATTTTTATTCTTATCCCAGACACGATGCTTCTCATTTGAACTAGTTGATGCAAAATTATCTTTGTAAGCTTGAGTATTTCCCTATGAAACTAGAGCTCTCTTGATGTTAAGAGCTCTAGGGACAAGTGCATCATATGATGTGATGCACTACATTTTCAAGTGGAAAGATAGATCTAGGTCTATGTTTTCTATGATGATACCCACTTTTTGTTCATCGAGAAGAGGCCACTTGCTCTTACTAGCTCTTTGTCTCCATTGTTGCAAGAAATTAGTGAAAATTTCTCCTTTTCTTTTCCTAAGAGTGTACAATTCTTCTAGGATTACGTCCATGTCAAGATTAAATGAGAAGTGATCGATGAATTTATCGGTGATTTCTTGAAAAAATTTAATGTCAAGAGGTAGATGAGAAAAACAATCCATAGCAGGACCTGTTAAACTTCACATGAAGAGACGTATTAAATAATAATCATTGTATGCCACCTCCATACACATAATGTTGAATTCTTTGACATGGTCCAGAGGGCTTCCTCTCCCTTTATATGTATCAAATTTGGGGATTTCAAATCTAGGAGGTAATGGTACCATTGTGATGTTTTGATCAAATGGATAGGGACATAGATTCTATGTATGTGGCTTCTTTTTCTTACCCATTCAAAGATCATGTATTTCTTCTGATAGTGCTTTAAATTGTGATGCTAGATCCTCTTGTAGGTTTGGTGGAGGAACATATGGTGGGATGACGGATGATTTGTATGTGCCAAATTTTGATATGATAAGGCTTTATATGGGGTGTATGGTGGTCTGAGATTCTATGAGGGTGATTGTGATGTTGATGTATATGTTCCCAATGTGTTTGTATTGACAATGTTCTGTTAAGGGTTATAATAGGAACCTTATTATTGTTGGGAATATTGTTGGGCTTGTTGGGATACTAGGGCTACTTGTTGTTGTTGTTGTGTTACTAAGGCAGCTTGTTGAGCTTGTTGTTGTGCTAAGGCTGCTTGATGAGCTTGATGTTGTTCTTGAGCTGCTTCTTGTGCTACTAAGGTTGCTTGTTGTTGTTGTGCTAAGGCTACTTTTTGAGTACTTGATGAGCTTGATGTTGTATTTGTTGTGTTTCTTGTTGTTGTTTTTGTTTTTGAGTTTCTTTTTGTGTTTCTAAGGCTACTTTTTGTTGTTGTTGTTATTGGATGGCTTTCCAATAAGCTTGTTTTGCTTGCTATAAAACTAGGGCATGTGCTTGCAATGTAGGATCAGGTAGTTGTTGGGATATTTGAGATGGATTGTGAGCGCTGATATTCTGAGTGGGTAGCAGATTGATGATGAGGGGTGAAAGGTTCCCTTGGTTAAACATTCCTTGTGTGATGGTGGATGAAGGTGGAGGAATGTAAGTAACATGCCCTTGTGTGTTGTTTTGAGATACTTTCTCTATACTGATCTGTGTGATGGTGGGAATACTTGTGGTACTCATGGATATAGATGAAGAGGGGTGTCCTCGATATGTTGAAGTGGTTATGGAATAATGAAGTTCAAGAGGTGTGTATGGCTATTTAGGATCTTCAGGAATGAGAGGAGCACCAAAGGTAGGTGTCCAAGTGGTTGTTGGAGGTAGTGGATTAGTATCAAGGGTACCTACAAGTGTACTACTTTTAAATGGAAGAGTTAGACCAAAGTCTTAGGTAGGACTAGTTGCAAGACTAGGAGTGGATGTTTGATTTATCCCTAGTGATGGAGTTGTGAAACTTTGTGTCAAGTTTTGTACAACAAATGATGGGGAAAATGGAGCTATGTTTTCAAAGGCTTAACACTCCATGATTTCCTCTCTAGTAAGCCCAAACGGGTTATTTGTAATGTCTTCAATCTCATATGGTCCTGAAGGAGATGATGGTTGTTGTGATGGGGTAACTTGACTTCTTGGATGAAATTCTAAAAGATTTGGATCACTTGATGTAAATGTAACTTTGGTTTTATCCATGTTTCTCTTGTGTTGTGATCTCGTCTTTACTATAAATTTTGTGTCATTTGTGGTAGAGTTGTGTTGTGATAAACTAGTTCAAATATGATAACTAACTTAACCAAATGAATGGAAAAGGATTCATTTCACATACAAAATAGCCAAGTTATGGTTTTGGGTTGATTGATGTTTAAGTCAAAAGTTGTACTTGAAATTTTTACAAATTTTGGTGAGATGAAGGATGAAATTTGATAAAGGGATGAGTGAATTGTTTAACCCAATGTTGACCTAAAATGAACCTTTGTTTTCCAAGACCAAGGTAGTGAGAATGATGTTAAACCTCTAAATTTTTCAAATCCCAAATAGTAATGTTGGCCTAAATGAGAGGATGGAAGTGGGTATGTAAACCTATTTGGTTCCTCCTAGCTTGAGCATAATAGTTTCTTAACAAAAGATAACGATTGTGATAAATTATTAAGGCCCACTTCCTACCAAACTTGGAATTATGATACCTATGTCTATAATGGTGAATTTTAGATCTTACCCTATGCATTTTGATTGTGTGATAGATCATTTAGGGAAGTTCAAGACCATGAAAAGGACCCAATGTTCTAGATAGGTTGATTATCATGAAAAAGACTTGGGTTTTGACTCATAAAGAATATGTACATGTGTGGATGTTTCCTCAATGTGCATTCATAAAAGTTTACTAACAACTTGTTTATGTTGAGGTAGAGTGTTGAAATGTGGTTTTGGATTTCCTTTGAAATAATATGCCTAAGTTTGAAATGATGTCATGTAGACCTTGTTTTGGGGATCCTGATTTGTCATGAGATCATTTAAAATAAGTTCAAGATTATGGAAGAAAGGAAGATATTTATTGTCATGCAGGTGGTGGTAATATGGGCCTTCCATCCTCAATATCATCTTTTTCCTCTTATTCTTCTAATATGTTTGTGGAATCTCTCCACTGGGTAGATGTTTCTTTTGCTTCAAAGGTGAAGCTTCTCAAACTACTGATGATGTCGATTTGTTCCCCACTAATGAGTTCAAAGTTTGGTTGAATGATAGCACCAGTAAGATCAGGTTGTTCAATGAGAGCAATCAGTCTCCAAATATTCATGTGGGGTTCAATTGTATCAAGTTTAAATCTTGCTTAAGTGAATTGATTTTACCACAAACACGAGTGATCCCACAATACTGGTTTACAATTTCTAGGAGATCCTAATTTTTGCTAAAATCACATATTTTTAGAAAATATAATTATTTAAGCCTTGAGAAGTTCCATTTAAAGGATTCTTATTCAAGAGGGTTTTACCGAACCACCTTAGATCAAACCCCCTTGGATAGAACCTCGTTAGTTTTAAACCATATCTATAACAGAGTCTCCTTTACACCTATTAAAATGCTGATAAAAAACCACTTTTGATTTACCTTTTGGAGGATCAAATGAATTCATTTAAAATTTATTTTTTGTAAGTATGTAGTCCTTATTATAAGCTTCCCAAAAAGTATAATTTTAAATAAATTTAATTTTATTATTAAATATTTTTTTTATTTCTTGTGAATGTAGGTTTTTCACCAAAAATCAAGCTCTCTATTTGGAACATCTAGAAAAGTAGTAGATTATCAAAAAAAAATTGAAAAATATCAATGCACTAGATATTGAAGTCCTTGATCCAAGATTTTTTTTTTTGAATTTTGATACATACAAAAAAAGTTATGTTGTATACAGTCTTTCTATATCTGAATTGTAATTGGTTTGAATTTGAAACTTGATTAAGGAAAAAATATTCAATAAAACACTATGAAACCAAATGAAAGTTCTAGTTATCATAGTTAAAAATCTAAATTTGAAAAAAAATAGAATTTTATCCTTCATGGAAAAAAAATTATGTTGTATGCGGTGAGAATCACTCCATAAAAATGGAGTTTACTGAAAAAAACTAGTTTTTGAAGGAGATGGAAAAAGAAGTGCAATTTAATTCAAAAATTTTGAAAAAATATATATTTGGGATCTGCAGACAAAATGTCACAAATTACTAGTTTGCATCATCTCAAATTCCTCATGGTTTAGTTGCTATAGTTGCCCGAAAGTGAAGATTTAGTTAGAAAAATTTAGTTCAATGTCCAATTTGGCCAAAAATTGTAAACTAGTATTGTGGGATCACCCACACTTGTCTTGATAATGTTTTCAAACTAAATTTTTATGTCAAAAACATCATAAATTTCACAATGTCCATTTCATGAAAATCATGACGTTGAATCCATAATTGCATATGTTGTCTTTGGGAAATATGGATTGAGATATAAGTCAAGATATTTAGAAATCTCTAAGGATAAATCCTTAGGACAAGCAGTAATATCAAGGCTATTTCAAGAGGTATCCATATTTAAGCCAAAGTGTTTGAAATTTTGAGGAAGATAGTGGATGTTTGTTTTTGTAATGTTTTGGAACCAAGCAATGTATTAAACTGACTCACAATCATTTACAATCCTAGGTTTGAAATGGCTATACTTGTTGAGTCCCCACTTAGATTTCTCCAAACACTAAGACATTGTGAACAGTTAGAGATTTGGCAACATTAGCTCCCCTCCATGACACACACTTCTTGGGACCACCAAATCTCAAAATCTTGAAGATCCTAAGATCCTAAGGATTTTTCTATTTCAACAATGAATAGTACAAATGTGGGGTGGCTTCAAAACAACTATTCTTGCACCAACAAGTATTAAGGATTTTGGATTCTAAACAATGGTTCGTAATAAGGGCTTCCAATTTAGGGGATACTATGATAAACTCCCTCAAGAGGTCTCCCAACCCTTAAAACAAGGGCTTTTTGTATCATAAAGATACTAGGGGAGAGCTATCATGTACCACATCCCATTGATCATAATTTTCATTGCAACCACACATTTATATAGCAATTCGGAAGGACTTGGCTTTAGCCCATTACCTGGGTCGTTCCCTCCTTCCGAAGTGGGGAGGCAGGCCCTCTAAAGATAAAAAATAGCAAGGAGGTGCGTTTGTAGTTTGATCATCCCATTTTGCGTAAAACACCATGCCCTTTTCCCTACACTCACAAGAGGTTCATTTTTTAATCTGAAATGAAAGATGTAGATGATTTTGCAAAGCGTTATGGAATGTTTCTGTTTCTCAAGATTGTCAAGTGGTGCAAAAGAATTGCATACACATCCAATAACAACATTGTAAATCAAGACACATCAAACACTCATAAATTTTAACATCTCAAAGCAGTGATGAATTCATTTTATGCACCAAATGAAATGTTAAGTTGCCTTGTTCAATTTTAAAACCCAAAAGAAGATGATGAAATGAGGGTTCAATTTTAGTCCTGTTTGACCATTCTTTTTAAACCCGATTGAAATTTAGTGAGGTCCTAGAGAAGAAAGTATAAAGCATAAGAAATTGGGTTATAATTACCCTAAAGCGTCAAACGATTGTTACAATCATAAAATTTCAAGATAAGAACACTTTCTTCACTTTAGCTCCATGTCATCCAACCGACAAAACCCTATTAGTCTAACAACCAGAGCAATGTTATAAGTGCATTAGTGATCTGACGAATCAAGAAAATTAAAGCACATGTCAAAAAAATGATCGTTAAACTTCTTACTAGAGTTGGGCATCATTGCACACGATAGCGTTGCAATTTGTCATTTGAGCATTGCTCTGGTGAATTTGGGCATCGCTCTGCAGCAAAAATAGAGAGCATGACAACATCACAATTTTATCGGGCATCGCCATTTGTAAATCTTTGATACCTCTTATAAAAAATTAGCATCATCATTTTTTTAATCAGTGCTAGTGCATTTAATAGGTGTTGCTATATGGAAACAAACTTCAAAGGCATCGTTGTATTTGTTTTGGGTGTCGATGTATCCTAAAAAAAAGAAAATGAACAAAATTCAAGCTTGAAATTGATTAAATTGACGGTTTTCCCTCCTTCTAGCGTCAAAATGTTGACCAAGGATTATCAGTATGGGTTGGATACACTTGATCCATCATGAATTGAAGCATAATTTAGCCACTAAACTTCAATCTCAAACAAGATCATTCAAATTAAAGATAAAATAAACATTTATTGAAATGAAGCATTCAAAATATAAAACATTGAAATGTCTATTCTACCCCATTTGAAACTTATCTCATTTTGGAATTGGTGTCGTGTGGATTTGGAACAACAATCCTTTCCAAATCCCATGATCAGTGAGCTTGCTTCAATTGATTCTATTGAAGAAAATTGATGAAACTATTTTGATAAATGGATGAAAACATTATGCAAGCTAAATTAACATGATTTTATGCTAAAATTGATCTAAATATACAATTGCTAAGCTATTCTAAGCTAAAAGATTCAAACCCTAATTTATAAACAAGATAAGATGGATGCGTGGAAGCCATTAATGGAAGCTTTAAGCTAATATGCAAGTAAATATGCTAAATGTGAGTAAAGTATTAGTGTGAGTGTGAGTGAATTCAACAACATAAGTTTGCAATTGAAAGATGGATGCATTTTTCTCCAAATAGTGTTCTATTTATAGGAAAGCAAATGAGAAATGGACGGTTGATATTAAAAAGATAAATCAATAGTCAAAGATGGAGGAAATAGGAGGCATGGATCATGTATTCTAATCAATTGGTGAGAATGCAAGATGAGATTTAATCAAGGGTTCTCATTTCTTCCAAACAAACACACTTTTTACCTGCACACATAGGTCACAAGGTAAATTGCTTAAGAGGTCACAAGTTTAGCTTGCTCAAGAAGCCAAGTGAGAATATTCCCTTTCTTACATGATTGAAGGAGAAATAATATTCCTTGGAATATTCTCATGGGTGAGGAAAAAGGATATTTTGCAAATTAAAACAAATTTTTAATTATGCAAAGAGGGGTAAGGAATATTCCATGGGAATATTCACCTTTTGGAGGAAAATTAGATTAATTGTTAATTAAACAAGGTTTAATCATACAATTAGGGGTTTTTTAGAGGAATAAAGTGATTTTCATTAAATTAAATAATTTAATGAAAGGGGGAAAGATGAAATGACATTTAATTAAATAACTTATTGTTATTTAATGTTGACAAAGATTTTGGCAACCATGGTTCTCTAACACTTCTACGGTTTTTCACCTAAAAGGAGAGAGGTAGGCCAAAATGGATAATGTCCCCACTCAAAACTAATGTAAGTATGAATGAAATATGCCTAAATATGACGTCTTAATGCAATGAACTGATAAAAGATATTGATTAATTAATAAAAACTAAGAAATGTAAGGTGTTTGAAAATGCATTGTTGTATGCAAAACCACCTAGAAAGATGAATAGAAATGTAATCAAAGCATAATAGAAAAGTAAAACTAAAAGCATGCACCTAGAAATGGGTTGAAGATTGGAATGGAGACTAAAAATGCTACTAATTTTGAAAATTTGGCCTACTGGGACACATCCGCCATTTTGGGCGACTTAGTCCCAGATCTAGAAAACTATTCTGGAGCCCATTTCAACCAAATGGGTATCCAAATCTACAAAAAAATTTGAAAAACATGTGTAGTGAGACTAGGTCACCACTATTGGTGACTTAGTCCACTTTTCAATTTCTGAAATTTTGAAAGTGGAAATAGGAGCCCTTGGTCTGCACTTCAGTTCCTGACAGGTGTCTTCCTTCGAAACTCTAATTTTTGGAACTATAAGAGACTTTTTGTGTGGATTGTGACCTAGATAACATGGAGATGTCTTCAAAAACTTTGCAACCTAACCTCCAATGATTTCCAAACCTTCAAAGTGCCTAAATCTGCAAACACACAAGGAGAGAGAGATAAATGTTGAATGTTAAGGCATGGGGGTTTTCCTTGGTCAAACCCATTTTAGATAATTAAACCAAAATGAAGAAAAAATATAATGAAGCATGAAACAATGGAATTAGAGACTTGCCATGATGATAGATCTTGATTTTCTGTAGCAAAAAATGAAGAATCTTCCCTTGAATGTCTAAAAAGGCTTTCTTGATGGCTTGCAATGTTAAAACCATAGCTTACTTGACTTAAGAACATGATGAAAGATGAATGAATAATGAATGAGTTATGAATTAGGGTTTAGAAGCTTGTTTATATAGGCAATTCACCTAATTTTTCCATTAATTTGATCCCCAAGGCTGACATGAAGGAAAAATAAACTTAAAATCCAATTTTTCCAACCCAAACCTCGAAAATAGCCCAAATGGGACTAAGTCACTAGGCTAGGTGACTTAGTCCCACCTGGATGGGACTAATTCACCTAGATGGGAAACTTGGACGCACAAGGGTTATTTTTTCAGCTGGATTGTCGGGAAATGAAGAAAACGGGCTTATATGATGATTTTATCAGGTCTTTGATCAAATTAAGCTTTGGGATGCACAATATGGGGCCATAGGGGCCTATTAATGATGATGGAAAGGGTAATTAGGGCTAGGGACAAAACTTTCAATGTGAAAGTGTGATTAAATACACTTTACATCATTGAAATAAGGTCCACATAGCCTAGAAAGGCACAACATCCAATGTGAATGTGTAGAACACATTACAACACTAGATTATAATTAGGTTTAATTTAAAAGCCTTCTAGATTAATGTGATAATGTCATTAAATATATTTTACAATGTTGAATTAGGGGAAGAATAGGTCCATTAAGTCTAGAGAAGTGTGAAAGTCTTTTACAACACCTTTACAAGACATTGTTAAATGCATTTTATTCTGTTTGCAAGGGTCCAAGACCTAGTGTAGATGTGTAAAACACCTCACAACACTAAATCAAGGCCTCATTAAGTCCAATTTATTATCAATTATTCCCAAATCAAGCAAGCAAAAAGGGATACTTTTTGCGTCCATAGTTAGCATCCACTTTAGTGAGAGGATGAACTTGCTTCAAACTCACACTAAAGTAGACATTCAAGAGAGGTCCAATCATACCAATGCAGATGATCTAGGATGACAAAGATCAAAGGAGGTTGCGCAAGCCCCCAGGATCTGAGATCCTAATTAAAACCAACATAAGCGCAAAAGGACACACACAAGGTGAATGATTTGCAGTAGAACAAGATACACAATCATGCAATGGCAAGAAGAGAAAAGCAAAAATAAAAATAAAAAGGTGGATTGAGCTTCAACCATTTGTCCAAAATGTTGTGGATAAGATCTAGGTTGTTTTTCCACTAACTCATTTGACTGAAAAAATCTGACGAAATATGTATAATTTGATGTGTAATTTTCAATTTTTTAAAAGTTTATCCCTAATGTTCATCAAAATTTCAAAAAACCTGGGTTTCATCAAAATTTTGACTAGTAGTTTCGTCGAAATTTTGACAAACATAAAAAATAAGAAAAAAATCAAATTGTGGCCGACATAAAGAAAAGTGAGTTCACTAATTTATTGCAACAATGTTTTGCTCTACTTGAGACAGTTTGTGGAGAACTAAGGATGATTTTCTTGGGAAAAATTAGAAAAAATTCAAGAAGATATCGCCAGGTTGAGGGTAGTCATTGTCTTTTTGCATAATCCAGTTGTGAAGTTAGATTTGTAGTTCCAGGTTTGAAAATCATATTTTAAAGCAACATCTCATCATATTTCATTTTTAGAGGTCTAGGGTTTTAAGAATTTCATGTCCAAATTTTGTTGTGTGAAATCACCATAAGATCACAACCAAGGAACAGATTCTTGTGACTGTAATTATGTGATCCATAACTCTATTGGTCATGTGGCACAGTTGTGCTATAACAAATACAGGATTCATTCATGTGTGACCCAAGTTTAATGTGGCTATGTTGTGATAGAAATGGAGGTACTCATATAATGTAGTTAATTCAGGTTGTATAATGTAGGTTTCAATCATCATTGGATGCATTCAAGTTATCTCAAGTTTAACAGGTTATGATGTAATTATAGCATGATCCAAGAGTGATTACCTCTTGCTGCAATAAAGAGCCTATAACTCTGGTTGATATGCAGAGTAGTGTTATATCAATTATGTAGTGAATTCAAGCACAACCCATGTTTAATGGGCTATTCTAGAGAGTGATCAAGATTTTTCAAACCTTATGAATGTTACTTAAAAGTGTATAGCTTAAACTACAAACCAAGTTTTTTACATACTTGAATGAAATATTGGGTTACCACAAACTATAATAATGTGATCTGCTAATAACCATTATGGAAAGTATTAAAGCAAGACCCATGCTATATAGGATACATTTCCCTGATCAGGTTTACATACCTTAATGATCAAACACAAGCTTCCCACACACTCTAGGATACAATCCAAGATCATACCACAACTTTTTCAAGAAAACTAATTTTTTGACCCAAGATTTAAGGTTTTTTTTTAATACCAACATAAGCATTGGTAAGAGCATGATTAGGGCACACAAACCCTAGGCCTTTGTAGAAAAATAAACAATAACTCTAGTGGATTAGTGAGGTTGCAATACTAGAAAGATTGAGACATTGTAGCTAATAACAAAATCTTGCAATCTAAAGATTGTAGCCAATAAGAAGCACATTATGTAGCTTAGTGACATTTGTAAATGCAATCTACGGTAAGAAGAATGACAATCACTTGAGATGTGACAATCAAAAAGAGGCTAAGCAGTGACAAGATAATAAAGCTCAAACCTTGCATAGTAAAGTGGAGATTTTAACAGTGAGTTTCCTTACCCCCTTGCTAACCTTAAGGGTTTTTCAAATGCTTTTGGTAGTGTTAGACAAAGAAAATGCAATCAAGGAATGACTGTCCAAATGAAGTAATAGTAGTAATCATAGGTTCAATGTTTCTTCTTAGCCATTAATGTATAATGGAGGTAGTGGATTGCATGTTTGAGCAGTGTTTTGAGACTCATCAAAGATGGGAGAATAGTGAATAATACCTTGTGGACTGTGAAGTAGTGTCTATAAGGTTGAAGGATCTTAAGATCTACAATACCATGAAACAATGAGTTCCCTATAGTAAGTAGGTAGTCTATAGGGCATAGTTTGATTTTATAGAAGGATGCTCATGAAAGGAATCTTCAAGTGATAGTGAGTGAGTTGTTTGAGATTGTAGCTGAGGGTGCAATAACTAGTCTTAAAGGAAATCAGCAAAGCAGTAAATGTGCAATAAAATCAAATCATACATGACAAACAATTCACAATGTTATCTTTCATAATGCCTTGAGTTTGAAGACAAAAATCTCATTGTATCTTGATGAAAGTGGTGACCTTAATGGTCAATCACTGGAAACCATGATTTTAAAACATGCTATTGTGTTTATGGAGGCAACATTTTAAGCAAGGTAGTGAGTGGTGGTTTGGAACAATGGCAGGTATGAAGGACTTGCTTTATATGCATACTATGGAGTCTAGCTTAAGACAACGTTCTTAGAAGAGATTGAAGGTGAATTATGGAACTCAAGGGTTACCATGAAAAGGATTAAAGCAAAGACTGAGATCTATTTAAAATCCACAGTCAGGAAGATATTAAAGATGTCACATGCAAAGAGCATGTGGTATTTTACAATAATATGAAGAAGGGCTTCTAAAAAATGTGAGCTGTGTGTGGCCTGTGTGCAAGCTAGGGTAGGTGCTCCCTAGCTTGTTTCTCTATAATTCCTGTTCGTTGAGGTTGTTTTCTGCTTTTGGGGGGCTGTGGGGGGCATGTTTCTTCTTTCCTATGTTAGGTTCTCGTTTGTTGGTGGGCACAGTCTTTTCTTCTTGTGCAGTCTGGGTGCATTTCTTTCTCCTTCTATTCTTTGCCCTCCCTGCTGCGGATTTCCGGTGCTATGGTGTGGGTTTGGAGGGGTTTTGGTGGGCGGAGGTGGAGCTTGCTTCTCTTGCCTCTCTTGTTCTTGCATGCTCATTTTTGGGTGCTGTTTTGGCTTTGGCCTCTCATGGAGGTGTAGGGTGTGACCCTTGTGCATAGTTTCCATGGTTGCAAAAGTGCCTTCGGAGGAAGTTGCTGAGAGGATGGAGGTGGGTGATGGGGCGTCTCTCCCATCTTCTTCTATAGCAGGTTTGACAATATCTGGAGCCTTTAAGATGCAAAAAATAAACGGTTGCTTGGAAAGGTCTCAAGTTTGTCCTGTGTTGGTGATCTAATCGGAGGCCATCGCTGATGATTTGGAGTACTACAGTAATCATGTTCTGATTTGTAAATTTATGGGGATGTGGGTTTCCCTCTCTTTTCTTGACACCTGGATCCGCAAGACCTAGTCTCCGGAGGGCGACTTTGAAATTTTGCTAGCTGCTAATAATTTCTTTTTGGTGGACTTCTCATGCATTTCTGATTGAAATAGGGCTTTTGAAGGGGGGCCTTATTTTTATAACCAAGTAGGTCTTTTCATAAAGCCTTGGCATGTAGGATTTAACTCAGCGGAAGAATTGCCTTCTAGGGTCCCAGTTTGGGTCCGTCTTCCTCGGCTGCCACTCGAATGTTGGAGAAGTGATATATTGCAATCAATTGCTTTATTGTTGGGCAGACCTATTGGCCCTTCTCAGAAAACTTTAGATAAGAGGATCTTTTCTTATGCGAGGGTTTGTGTTGAGATTGACCTGAGTCAGCCTCTGCCTGATTCTATTGATTTGACCGTTGGATTATGAAACGTTGCCCTTTCGGTGTTGATTATGTCATGAGTACGACCATCTGTTGCGAAGGTGTCCTAAAGCTTTTGGTGCAGTGGGTTTTAGTAATGCGAATCCACAATCTAATCCAAGTATGGAAAAGGGTAAGACTCCCATGTAGGAAGGGACTGAGGACAAGGACAGGTTTGTTCCAGTTAAGTCTCGCAATTATGGACGGGGTCTAAAGAGACCTTTCAAGGAGAGGCAGGAGGGGGATACCCTCAATAGATTTGAGGTCTTAGATGATTTAGCTCAAGAAGAAGGGTTCTCAGCTGACATGCAGATGGTGGATGGATCTGGCTCTAAGGAGTTGGTTGAGGTTCAACCTTTGGTCATCCCTAGAATGGATATCCATGGTAACCAGGATCCTCAGATGGTGTCTGGTTTATCTCCCTCCACTCTAGCTCTTGGTGCTGGGGGTGAGGGGGTTGTTGATTCTGGTGACCCCTTTGGTGCTAGTAAGGTCAGCTCGAAGGCTTGGGATAACTCGGATTTAGGTAAGTGTAAGCCTTCTTCCTCTATTCTGGGTGTGCAACAAAAATCTTTTAAGAAAGGGGTTCCTGAGAAATTAGTTAAGGTTGGTCGCAAAAAGGACCAAGAAAAGGTGAAGCTTGCTGGAGAGACATTGGTGGAGGCTGGTTCGGTAAAGACCATTGATGCTCACTTTTCCCAACCCCAACGATGATAGTTCTTTCTTGGAATGTGAGGGGTATGAATAGCATCCCTCGACAAAACGCTATTTGAGATGTGATCCGCATTCATTCTCTGGATGTGATTTTCTTGCAGGAAACTAAGTTATCAGTGGATAGTATGTTGGGTGTGGCTCCTAAGATTTGGGGTCGTGTCCAATGTCAGTGTGTGGGTGCTTTTGGTAATTCTAGTGGAGTGGCTTGTTTCTGGGATCCCCAAAAGGTTAGTCCAATTTGGTGGATCTCCTGTAAGAGTTCGATTTCTTGTGTTGCTTCTCATTTAGAGTCAGGGGAGAAAGTTATTTTCTCTAATATATATGCTTCGATTGATTTCCAAGGTAAAGCTCAGCTATGGGATCATGTTAGGTATGTGAGGTCTTTGGATCCTTACTTGCCTTGGATCCTGGCTGGGGATTTTAATGTCGTCATTTCTTTAGAAGAGAAGAGAGGAGGTAGTGCTCATTTGGAGCCTTCCTCTAGGCTCTTGCAAGATAATATGGCTCTTTTGAGGTTAGTTGATGTCAAGCCAGCTAATGGTGTCTTCACATGGAACAATAGGAGAACTAGAGATATTGCTATTTCTGAAAGACTAGATAGATTTTTGGTGTCCAATTTTTGGATGGGGAACAGGTGGATGATTAGCTCTAAAATATTGGATTGTCGAGGCTCTGACCATTGGCCAATTAAGCTTGCGGTTGTTGTGCCTCAACGATGTGCTAGACAGACTTTCAAGTTCCAACTCATGTGGGTCCAGGAGGAGTCTCTTCATGATATGATTCTTGGCAAGTGGGATCTTGGGAAGCCAGCTTATGGCACTGCCATGTACTCTTTCTCAAAGAGGTTACAATACATCAAATACAAGTTGAAAAGATGGAATAGGCAAAATTTTGGTAATTTGTTTCATGAAAAAAAGAAGGCTTAGGATAACCTAGACTTAATCACCAGGCAGATTTGTGATCAAGGCCTAACTGAAGAGTTGAGTTTTTTGGAGATTGCTGCAACAAAAGAGGTAGAGGAATGGGAGTTACGAGAAGAAATTTTTTGGAAACAAAAGTCCCATATTGAATGGCTTTAGGCTGGCGATAGGAATACTTCTTTTTTTCACAACTCAGTTAAATCCCGGAGGCAAGGTAATGTTATCTCTTCTCTTGTTTTGTCTAATGGGGAAAATTTGTCCTCTTCTGCTTCTATCTCTATGGAATGTATTCGGTATTTCTCTTAATTATTTTTTGAGGACTCACCTCGGGCTGAGGAGGCTGAAACAAGGATTCTGAATTGTATCCCATAGCTGGTGTCTAATGAAATGAATGAATCATTGCTTTCTCCTATTACCTTGTTGGAGCTTGAGAACGTTGTGTTCCAGATGAAGAAAGGTAAAGCTCCGGGGCCTGATGGATTCCGTGTTGATTTCTTTTAGGAGTTTTGGGAGGTGGTTAAGTTGGACCTCTTAGAGGTGGTTAAGGAATCTTTTATGAATAAACAAATGTTGAGGTCTCTTAATGCAACTTTTTTAGCTCTCATTCCAAAGGAGGGGGCTAATTCTTTGGATCTTTTTCAGCCTATTGCATTATGTAATGTTGTTTATAAGATTATTACTAAGTTGATTGTTGAAAGGTTGAAACCTTGGCTTGGTGAGTTAATCTCTAAGGAGCAGGGGGTTTTGTTGTTGGAAGACAGATCATGGATGGTGTCGTGATTGCTGCAGAGACCATCCACTCCATGGAATCTTCAAAAGAAAAATCTATGTTTATCAAGCTGGACATGGAAAAAGCATATAATCGTGTTAAATGGAGCTTTTTGTTTAAGATTCTTGGAGCTTTTGGCTTTGCTAGTGATTGGATTGAATGGGTCAGGAGTTGTGTTACTTCTTCCTCCTTCTTAGTGCTTATCAATGGTGAGCCCACTAAGTTGTTTGGTACTTCTAGAGGCCTTAGACAAGGAGATCCTTTATCGCCCTACTTATTCATCCTACTTGCGAAAGGATTGGGAAGGCTTATCTGTGCTCAGGTTGCTAGCGGCTTGATTTAGGGTTGGAATTGGGGAAATGATCTTCCTCCTCAGTCTCATCTTCAATTTGTTGATCATATTGCCTTGATGGGAAGGGCAAAGGTTGAGGAGGCTTTGAACTGGCACAATGTTTTGGACAGCTACTTGGCGGCCTCTGGGCAACGTATTAATGAGGGGAAGTATTTCATTTACTTCTTCCATACTCCTAAGGTTATCCAAAGGAGATTAGCTGGTATTATTCATTTCCAGATCGGTTCTCTTCCTTTTCTCTATCTTGGAATCCCTCTTGCCATTCGTTCTCTCCCTAAAAGGTTTTGGCAAGAGACTTTTGACAAGTTTCAAAGATTGGTCAACCATTGGACTTGCCGGTGGCTCTCATTAGCTAGAAGAGTGACTCTTCTAAAGTCTATGATCCAAGCTCTCCCTCTTTATAGGTGCTTTTTTCTTTCTACTCCATCAAGTTTTATTCAGGATTTTGAGAGACTGTCTCATCAATTCTTGTGGTTTGGCAACCTTCTTCATAGAAAGTGGAGCTTGGTGAAATGGGATGTTGTCTATAGGCTGAAGTAGGAGGGGGGTCTTGGTCTACGATGGACTGATTTGAATGGGCAGGCCTTGGCTGCTAAGCTATATTGGTGTTGGTGTTCACAACAACATATGTGGTGGGCTAAAATTCTTACCCTCAAATATTTGGGTGTGGTGGACAGCATGGAGGTTGTAAGATTCAGTCTGGAGGGGAAAGGTTCTATTATTTGGAGTACCCTCAAACAGGGTGCCAAGCTTGTGAAACAGGGCCTTTTTTGGATTTGTAATGGGGGTCGGGAAGCTCTCTTCTGGCATGATTCCTGGGATGGGCATCCCCCTATTTTGTCTTCTCATCCCCACCTTCAGGATTTGTGCCAGATTTTTGAGGAGGCAGGTTGGTGTCATGTGGTTGACTTCAAATCTCAACATTCTTTGAGTCAGACTACTATGTCCAGGTGGAAGGACCCTCAGGATTGGCCTCCTGGGGGGGTTTTGGAGGACCTTCAAGTGCTTGCTAAGATTCTTTCAGATTGCGCCTGCAAATCTCTTCTTGGGAGAGATGTGCTTGCTTGGGGTCCTAATTTGCGAGGTAAATTTTCGATTGCCTCTGGTTATCAAGTTTTGGATAAACAGGTCTTTGGGAGCTCTGAGGTTCCTTGGTGGAAGCATGTTTGGAATAAATTTGCTTGGCCTAAGTGTAATTTTTTCTCTTGGCTCGTTGTCCAAGGTAAGTGTCTTACTTGGGACAATCTTTGGAAACGGGGGTTCCAGGGCCCTTCCATGTGTGTTTTGTGTGGTCAATATGAGGAATGCTTCTTGCATCTCTTTTTTTAGTGTTCCTTTGCTAAGGATATTTGGCATCACTGGTGGAATCTCTGGAGCTTACCGTGTTGCCATGTCTCGGCCTTGGATGATTTTTGGAGGAGACAAGGATCATCTCACTAATACATTTGACTGCAAAATACGACGAAACTGTCCGACAAAATATGTAAAATTCGATGTTCGTCGGGTGCTTGTAAAATTTGATGTGTAATTTCCAATTGTTTCGAAAGTTTATCCCCGACGTCCGTCGAAATATCGACGAACCTGGTGTTCGTCGAAATGTCGGCTATTATTTTCGTCGAATGTTCGACAAACATGAAAAATTAAAAAAATCAAATTGTGGCCGACATAAAGAAAAGTGAGTTCGCGCCTGATGTATTGCGGCAGTGTTTTGCTCTACTTGAGACAGTTTGTGGAGAACTACGGACGATTTTCCTGGGAAAAATCAGAAAAAATTCAAGAAGATATCACCAGGTTGAGGATAGTCATTGTCTTTTTGCAGAATTCAGTAAGTCAGATTTGTAGTTCCGGGTTTGAAAATCATATTTTAAAGCAATATCTCATCAGATTTCATTTGTAGAGGTTTTGAGAATTTCATGTCCAGATTTTGTTGTGTGGAATCACCATAAGATCACAACGGAGGAACAGATTCTTGTGAATGTAATTATGTGATCCATAACTGTATTGGTCATTTGGCACAGTTGTGCTATAACAAATACAGGATGCATTCATGTGTGACCCAAGTTGAATGTGGCTATTTTGTGATAGAAATGGAGGCACTCATTTAATGTAGTTAATTCAGGTTGTATAATGTAGGTGTCAATCATCATTGGGTGCATTTAGGTTATCTCAAGTTTAACAAGTTATGATGTAATTATAGCATGATCAAAGAGTGATTACCTCTTGTTGCAATAAAGAGCCTATAACTCTGGTTCATATGAAGAGTGATTGTGTTATATCAATTATGTAGTGCATTGAAGCACAACCCATGTTTAATGGGCTATTCTAGAGAGTGATCAAAATTTTCTAAACCATATGAATGTTACTTGACATATATTTGCATAATCTGAAATTCCTTCAGAGGTTTTTGAAGTATCAATGTATCCTATATAGGGTTTAGAATGATTTCTTTAATTAAAAATAAATAAATGATGTATTTCCTGTAATTAAGATAATGGAATCTCCTAAATCTGCCCTGCACACTATCCTCTTTGGCCTTTGTATTCATTACTCCGGCTACTAGGTTTGCATGCTGACATCTTTAATATCTTCATAGTAGTGGCTTTTAAATAGATCTGATCTTTAGCTGAAATCCTTTTCATGGTAACCATGAGTTCCATAATCCACCTTCAATCTCTTCTAAAACCATTTGTCTTAAGCTAGTACATAGTATGCATATATAAAGCAAGTCCTTCATGCACCGCCATTGTTTCAAACCACCACTCACTACCTTGCTGAAATGCTCGCAGCACAATAGCATGTTTTAAAATCATGGTTGCGGTGATTGACCATTAAGCTCCTGCACTTTCATCATGAAGATACAATGGGAAATTTTTGTGTCTTCAAACTCAAGGCATTATGGAAGATAACATTGTGAATTGTTTGTTGGTA
>VDFB02256132.1:214972131-215062958 GCA_007258455.2 Sequoia sempervirens | reverse complement strand
AGATAGAGAGTAGAGGGTTAAGGGTAGAGGGTAAAGGGTTTAAGGGTTAAGGGTTTAGGGTTTAGGGTTAAGGTTTAAGGGGAGAGAGATAGAGGGAGTGAGTGAGTGAGAGAAAGACCTAAGAGAGGGAGAGGGGGTAGGATATTGAAGATACTTAAGAGAGAGAGAGAGGGAGGGAGTGGGAGAGAGATAGAGGGAGGGAGGTGTTAGCTCTCAAAAATGCAAGTGAAATGCCTCAAGAGGTTTCCAATCTCTTGGTACATTTTAGGGTAACAAACAAGGCCAAAATGGTTTAGACCTTCTTCTCTTTAGGTGCTGCTAGACCGAGGCGGGTGTACCTATATGAATGAGGAACACTTGGTTTATATTTATTTCCTAAAATAATTCATCCACAATGGAAAATGGGAGTGGATAAATGAATTTTATTTTGGTATAGATTGTATAGCAATATCAAAGCTAAAACTTAATATGTTCAATTTAACAGATGTAAAAAAGAGTGAAACCTAAATGGTGAAAATGTATAGACTAGTGCCTTATTGGGTATGCAGAGTCAAATGAGAAATCTAAAATGAGTAACTTCTTTCTGGCAGATACTCTAATTGTTTTGCAAATAAATTTGAGTTTATAACTTGTATAAACATGCAAGAATATGATTACCAAGTTCTTCTTAATGATCCAATGAGATTCCCTAATTACTATGATCAACTAAAAGGATTTAATCTTTTCTTGAAAGAACCAATTAATCAACCATATAGATACAATAAGTGTGGACCGATAAACTAAATATAAGCTTGTTATATCAATTTGAATAACTAGAAAGCATCAACCTTGGAGAAAAATTTAGTAATACTTTCAATTAACACAACAAACAACTGATACCAGAATACGCCACCACATTAAATTATTTTCATTGATATCTCCATAGTTTCAAACATGCATCATAGTCTCATAATTGCAAAACATTGTAATCTACTGTTTTCAATTGAATTTTCCTTAATTCATGAAGTTACTTATGCTTCGTGGCACCATTAATGTTTTAGCTGAAACACGGGTGTAGCAGGTATTTTTTTGAAACTCTCACTATCACATCATGTAATATTGTCAGCGAGACATTTTCAAATCTTAGGTGATCCTTCTATTAGGGCTTCTACCAACATTCATTAAAACATTCACTAAGATACCTTGTAGTTTCCCCTACACTTCGAGTATCCCTGAGAGTTATTTTGATTCACTTGTATCTTTGCTATCGATCATATATCGCTAAGATGTCTCATAGTTTCACCGGTGTTATGAGTCTCCCTGAGAGTTATCCCTTCAATCTCAAGTATATCGCTATAACTCCCATCGATGGAAACATGTCATTGTGACTTTGTAAGTCGAGTAGATGTTCCTCCGCTTACTTTATATCTTGCTGAGATATTTCCTTTGGTCTATTTTCTGATCGCCGAGACATAATTACTTTCTTGCCAATGGAACAACACTCGACATGACTTTCATATCTCTCTTTGATGAAAATAGTCTCATCGATGATCAAAACGTATCGCCAAGGCTTTACAAATGCAATCCTGTTGATGTGACATAGGGGTTTGGCAGGACTCCATGAACTCATATCGACAAAATCCTCCTTCGCTTTATCGACAAGACCAGATGGATGCTACTCGACTTCACTCCAATGGCCCAAGTCTGGCCGATATAATTCTTTGTGCTTCAGTCAATAAGACACATATGTTCTCAATATGACTCACCCCGATGACTGTTATCTTGCCAATAGGACCCTTCTGTCGTTGAGACTGTGAACTACATCATGCCAATATGAATCCTCAAATAAAATTATATCAGTAAGACATTCACGATCTCTTGTCGATGCACTAAAAAATGTGTTAGTATAAAATAACTTATGGTTCGGGAAGACCTATATCATCTCATGCCGATATGACTTTATATATTCAAATTCTTGGGGTCAGGTGAATTTTATGGTACCAAATGGTAAATACTCACTAGAACATGGGCGAAAAAGAAAAATACATCAATTTAATATTCATGATATGGGCCTCTTTGGAAAATTTTCATGAGTATAGACAACTATAAAAAATTTCCAATTTTACAATTAATAGGAGGGTTAAGGGTAGAGGGTAGATGATTTAAGGGTTTAGGGTTAAGGGTGGAGGGGAGAGAGATAGAGGGAGTGAGTGAGTGAGAGAAAGACCTAAGAGAGGGAGAAGGGGTAGGAGGGAGAGACTTGAGATAGAGTGAGTGAGTGAGTGAGAGAGAGACCAGAGAGGGAGGGTGCTAGGAGGGAGACTTGAGATAGAGAGAGAGAGAGAGAGATAAAGGAAGGGAGGTTGGGGTAGAGGGTAGAGGGTTTAAGGGTTAAGGGTTTATGGTTTGGGGTTTAGGGTTAAGGGAGAGAGAGAGACCTAAGAGAGGGAGAGGGGGTAGGATATTGAAGATACTTTAGAGAGAGAGAGGGAGGGAGTGGAAGAGAGAAAGAGGGAGGGGGGTTAAGGGTAGAGGGTAGATGGTTTAAGTGTTTAAGGTTTAAGGGTTAAGCGTTTAGGGTTTTAGGTTAAGGGTAGAGGGAAGAGAGATAGAGGGAGTGAGTGAGTGAGAGAGAGACCTAAGAGAGGGAGAGGGGGTAGGAGGGAGAGAGTTGAGATAGAGTGACTGAGTGAGTGAGAGAGAGAGACCTGAGAGAGGGAGTGGTGCTAGGAGGGAGAGACTTGATAGAGAGAGAGGGAGGGAGTGGGAGAGAGATAGAGGGAGATAGGTTTAAGGGTAGAGGGTAGAGGGTTTAAGGGTTTAGGGTTAAGGGTTTAGGGTTTATGGTTATGGGTAGAGGGGAGAGAGATAGAGGGTGTAACATCTAGAAAAATGTAGAAGAAACAAATCAGAGCAAACATGCAATGCAATCTAAAACTCTAATGCAATCTAAGTTAAGCAACAAAGAACAAAGGAAAGCCAAAATGTAAATAAACTAAAACAATCTCACCCAATATGTACGTAATTCCATGTATCATCTCGATTGCCCTTCTCCATTTTGTCATTGTAGTATAATTGCCATCAGATTTTCAAAGTTCATGCAAATATAGCCTATGATACTGATTTAGAAAAACATCGAAGATTCAAGATAGTTGCTCCAAAAAGTCATAAGATTTCGAGAGAGATTGGAAATATGAAGAACAGATCAATTTATAGAAAATTAATTATTCGAACGACAAGACAGGATTGAAAGATCAACACATGATTGAGATTGATAGATTAGATATGCATTCTGATAACTGTTAGTAGTGACATGAGTGACACAAATTAGAAATAGAATTAAAGATTAAATAAATGATTTAATCTTCAAGTTTGGTATTCGGAAATAGAAGAATTATCTTTGCATGACAAAGATAAAGATGGATTAAAGCAACTCATGTTCGAATGCACGCACAAGATTTAATTAATTAAATAGGAATATTTAATTAATATGCATGTACACACAATTGAGTTAGCACTGGACGATTGAATGATTTGACAAAGAGATTACTTGGGAAAATCACTCAAACATTAAATCCTAAGTTAACTAAGCAATTTAAATAGATATTGAGTCGAGTCAAAGTGAATACTTAGATAACTCACACAATTTATCTAAATATAGAGGACTGCGTTAAAATAGGATTTATGAATTAAATAATTCATTTAATTCAATATTTGATATTTGAAAAATAATTAAATAAATAAGATTTATTTAATTTAATGATGAAGGGGTTTGAATGAATAATTAAATAAATAAAAGAATTTATTTAATTATAGTTGAAATATGATAGAGGTAAATTAAATAAGAATTTATTTAATTGAAGAAGGATAAGGTTAACTAGTAACATAATTAAATAAAAAGAATTTATTTAATTAATTAGATGGAATAAAGAAAAGTGTGAATTAATTAAATAATTAAGATTATTTAATTAATAGAAGAAATGAAGACTTTAGAGAATAATTAAATAATTGACATTATTTAATCATGACCATGGATGAAATACGAATTATGAAGAATATTGAAGTCGCAGGCTTAAACTAGATTTTGGTGTCTACATTTGCCCCTCTTTGATACAATGTCATTTCAGCGTTGTGTCAAAGAAAATTGATAAAAATATGCCCCAGTCATGCCTCGATGTTAAACAAGTGAAGGTATGCCCTCTTGGGAAAATTGACAAATGTTCAAAAAAAATTAGAAAATTTGGAAATGATCCTGAAATGTAGTGGAGTTGATGGAATTGAAGTTGGAAGTGGCATGGACGGGTACGGGTTGATTGAAATTGGAAGCTAACGCAGCTAGTACAAAAGAATGCCACCAAAACCCTAGGTATAAATAGAAATTGGGGTAAAAACCAATTCATTTTAACTAACATAGCTTTGAAAATTGAGATTTTTCTTTGCACCCACAGCGACGATGTCTCCTGTTCTGAACACCCACCATCGAGCATACAGGATCTAGACCTTCAAGCGGCTAGTTGACGCAGACCCCTCGGTATGTACCTTAAACTTGAATTTTGAATTTTTTAATTTGTGCAAATTTTTATGCATTTATTTGATATTTTTGTTATGCATCACTTTATTGAAAAGTTGCATGTGAGTGCGCAATCAACACATTTGCATGTGGATCAATGGATTTGTAAAATGACATAGATGGTTAGCATAGGGTTTTTGCGGTTTGACGCATTTGTTTTTTAGTTCAACGCATTTGATAAATAGCATCGCATATGTATTTAAAATAGCCGCATGTGTTAATTTTTTAATGCATTTGCATTTATTTCAACGCATTTGTTATTTAATTGATGCAGTTGCATATGATAGTTAATTTATGCAAACACATATGCATTTTATTGTGACACATTTGATAAATAATGACACATATGTAAAATTAAACTACGCATTTGAGCTTTTGCAATGCATTTGAACAAGAATGATGCATTTGAAAAATAATGATGCATTTGAATAGCATTTGATTTTGTCATTTGGCACTAGGATAGATGTTTGATGTTGACATGAGGCATGTATAATGCTATTGCAGGTTGTGTTAGACATTGTATATACACGAGAGTCGAGACCTACAACTTTTCTCTTCTGAAATAGCTTGCAAAGTGTAGAGCGACAATTCTTATGGCACCTAGGTCTTCTACATGTGACAAATATGCCCCAAATTTGGGCAAACCAGGGTTTATTGACAGCGTTGTGCGAGCGGTGGCACTCAGAGACTTTGTTGTTTCACCTACCTACTAGAGAGGTGACAGTGACCTTAGAGGATGTCTACAGGATCCTGAGACTTACCATCAGAGGCACGAGGGTGAGGTATGATACCTAGAGGGGTGTCACTGAGATGTACAGATACTACCCTCACGCCGATGTCAGATAGTTAGGGTTTGATCACTATGAGATTAGATGGCCTATACTGGCACAGAGGTATAGTTGGCTAGAATGCCTAGTGTGTACATTGATTGGTGGTATAGTGCTTCCTGACTGTCGAGGTCATGGTTTTCCTGTGGGTTGGGGGGAGATGGTAGTAGGTATGCTAGAGTGACGAGAGGTATATGCTTGGGGTCCCTATCTCCTTGGCATGTTATATTTTCACTTGCATGATATAGCCTATCGAAAGGCTTAGTCCATCAGTTGTGGTACCATGCTCCTAATGGTATGGGCATGGGAACACATTGCTATCTTTCATCCACCAGTTACAGTTGATGTGCACCATAGAGCTCCTTATGCCTTTCGTTATGTGAGGGAAAACACTCAGCACCACATGGGAGATACTGGGTATTTCAGGAATGTCATAGATATTATGGTTCAGTTTACATGGATACTATACCTAGGATGTGCAGAGTGGTCAAATGAGAATGAGCATTTTCCTTTTTTTCGCTAGACACAGTACTTGATTAGGTAGACTATTTCACATGTCCACATCATAGAGCGCCATTTTCCAAATCATGTATTGTGGCAATTTGGAGAGGTATAGGATGTGCTGAGAGGATAGACTAATTTCATGAGGTCTTTGTGAGAGATCCCCCTGTGGGGTCCAGAGATTCCAGTAGCTACTGTTGAGGCAAATATTGATGGATTACAGGCAGTTCTGTGGGGATGGAGAGATGGTACGACAAACCCAGGTACTATAGAGGCTTACGATCAGTGGTGGGTTGTGCATAGGTTGATTCCCCTAATAGATCTAGATCAGTCAGCACCGATAGAGTGGCGAGGGATAGGACTGTGCGGCAGGCGTGGCAGAGGTAGAGGCCAAATAGGTGGAGGAGCTCATGATGATGATGGAGATAGTGATGGAGGTGGTCGGCGAGGTGGTAGGAGAGGGAGGTGTGGATAGAGGGGACAAGGGCCACCATTGTCACCGATTCATGAGGAGGTATGGGGAGAGGAGGATGTGGCCATGTCAGATATTGGCAGAGGTGGGGAGGATGTGCATATTGAGATTGGTGAGGAGGAGGAGCATCCTACAGAGGAGGCCATTCCAGAGGTTCCTATAGAGGAGGCAAATATTGATGTGCTTGGCTTACTAGGTGCCTATTAGGATGATGATGATCATGAGCGGGAGATTCAAGATAGGATTCTAGGGGATTTGGAGGATGAGGATGATGGTGTACTGAGGGTGAGATAGGTTGACACAGAGGTAGTTGATTCCAACATTGCTACACTTCAGGCCCAGATTGCATCCTTGGAGGAGCAGATGAGGGTGATGATGTCTAAAAGGGATAGGGCTGTCATGGACAGAGATCAGGCCATAGCTCAGAGGCATGAGACTAAGCAGAGATTCACAGAGATCATAGCCTTATGTACTGGGCCGACAGCTACATTTGCCAGAGAGTTAGTCATAGCTAGGGAGAGGGCCACCTATTATAGGGATTTGTATGAGACAACAATTCCTCTAGAGAGACAGGCTCTAAGTTTTTTAGAGGCATGCAATGAGAGGTCTCAGACTAGGAGCCACTCCAAGACAGTTAGCACAGAGGGTGTTGAGCAGCCACGCAGAGCTGGTCCATATGATAGGCCCCACACAAGTCACAGGTCCTTGGGTTCCCAACATCAATCATCCACACATTCTAGCCATGATAGCAGTGGTAGTTCAGGATAGGGACACTTCTTGATATGTACCAAGACATTGTATTATGATTATATAGCCTGCGGGCTTCCATATTTATGATACATTATGACATTGTGATGTGACACTTTTGAGGGATATATATATATATATGATTTTGGCGGCAATTCTCATGATATGCAGTTCAATTTATTGATTATGCAATCATTTATTTGTACATGTTATGTTTATATGATATGCCTTGTGATGGATGATCCTATCTACTTTATGATGTGTTTATGCAACCTATGATATGATGTTGATTCTATGTGATGTATGCATTTTATAGTTATGAGATGCAAAATGATGTTATATGTACAATACTTTCTACATGTGATGCTATACAAATGTAACATGGTGTATGTATTTACATTTTTTATGCACATGGAATGCTTATGATATGTAATCTATGATGATGAATGTCTATGATGCCATGATGTCCTAGATATGATAAATTCCTATATTTTGTATTCTTCTTTCTAATGCAAGATGTATGTATGATTGATGATGTCTGATTTGGAAATGATATTTTCTAACATGAATGTGTATGTAGGATGATTTATATTATATGTGTGTCATAGGACTTTGTCATAATGCAAGAAAAAAGAACTGTTAGTGCGGACAGAAAGATTGAGAAATATTGAAAGAAATGCAATGGATGTTAGTATTAGCAATCTTCGACATTTCGTTGTATCACAAAAGGTGTTGCACTTTATCATCATTGGGAGGGACTAATACAAATGGAGAAAAACACCATGATATGACATAGATCGAGGTGTGCAAGGTCATGCACTTGCTAACAATAGACATTCACAGACAAGGATTTTCGTTAACTCATACTAAGGGCACAAGTTGCCCTAGTATTTTTGTCAAGACAAACCATAGACAACAAACAAAGTAAAAGATGGGTCATGAGACATCATCGCTCCTCTAAATCCTTCATGGGAAATCCTTGAGGAAACTAGTAACATGACTCAAAATACAAATTTAAAAGACAGTTGACAGACAACAGTCAAAGAAAATAGAATTTTGATACATCGTTGCTTCTCTAAATCCTCCATGGGACATCCTTGAGAAAGCTAGTAACATAATTCCCATCATAAAGTCGAATGAAATGATAAGATAAATAAATCAAAAAGTCAAATAGCCAATAAAATATTTTCCAAAACTTGATCTTGTGTGTTTAATTTGTTTTGATTGATAGAAGGATTGATTGATAGAGCCTGATTTCAGGAGATACACATACCGGATAAGACTTTGAGTCTAGTTTTGATGTTATGACTATCTGTATAAGGCATGACAAAGCCTAGTTTCAGAAAGACATGTATCGTATAAGACGTTGAGTCAAATTTCATTGATGTGATAAAATGTGTAAGGCTATGTTTGATTGTTTGACAATGTCGATATGCAAGAAGGACTCATCCTATATAAGACAAATTATTTTGTTGGTATCAATACTCAGGAAGGACTCATCCTAAATAAGAAAAAGGTTGATTTTTTCAATTGTTTTGTTTGGGAAGTTGTTTCATTTGACTTAGAGACATTGCTGACTTGTTCACCAGATTGATGCATGACTTGATATGATGTGCTGAAAATTGACTGTGTGTGATGACAAAGCCTAAAGGACTAACATAGTGCGGCCTTAGGGGCTCATCGATTGATGGCCTTGCCTATGTTATACACATAGAGACCTTATAGTTCAAATTGACTTTGACTGACAAGACTAACTAGAAAATAGAAGAAGTGTGTTATAGTGAATGTGACAAACCCTAATGGACTGACCTAGTGTGGCCTTGGGGGCTCATCGATTGATGGCCTTGCCCACGTTATACACGTAGAGGCCTTGTAGTTCGACATGACCAATGAACTTGTCATATAGACATATGGATTGAATCATGATATTATATAGACAAACCTAAATGGATGAACCTAATGCCTTGGGGGCACATCGACAGATGGCCTTTCTACATCCAGTCGCAAAGGCAACGTAGTTTGAAAAATGACAAAGACTGACAAGTATGACTGACTCTGACTCTATTTTTGGATTTTTGACATGTTTTGATTTTTTTGTCTTTTTGAAGTTTTCTAATGCTTTTGTGTTTTCTCGGGTCATTTTGTGATGTTTTCTTATTTTTCTATGGTTTTATTTCTTCAACATAGTCAATGGAAGAATTGATATGACGCATGTCAAGTGTTTTCCCCTAGTAGAGTATAAGACCAATTGATATTGAATAGGGTAAAATGGGGGATATGAAATGCTCTTGATGTCAATTGTTCCAAGTTATGGGAAAGACTACCACTTATTACGAATGGTATGTACAAGTGATGGATACAAAAGATAAGGGATATGTACAGGGATAGGTAGTATGTACAGGGAATAGGTAGTATATACAAGGATAGGGTGTATGTACAGGGATAGGGTATATGTATAGGGACAAGGACTATGTACAAGGACAAGGACTATTTACAAGGATAAGGACTATGTTTAGGGTACGCTAGATTAGAATGATAGTAGAAAAAGGAGTAGAGTCAACTACACAGCGCCTATTTGCCAGGTTTTCACCATGGTACTTATCCAAAGTGCCACCGAAGTGGTTTTCACTATTGGACGAATTATTTATCTTTACTATTTTCTGGATTTTTGAATTTTGTTTTTTTTTAATTTTTTTTGGTGTTACCAAGATGCCTATTTTCCAGGTTTTCACCTTGGTAACAATTTTTTTGATTTATGATTTTTTTGTATTTTCGCTAATTAAGACAAGGCTCTTAGAAGCTATGCGTAGAACTTCTTCAGATAAAGACTATTGATTGGCGAGGACAATGGTTCCCCTTCAGGACTAGAAATTTGATACACTCCTGATCCAAAGGCTTATGTAACAATATAAGGTCCTAACCAGTTTGGTTCAAACTTTCCTAGTTTTTCTCTTTCTACTTGATTCTTTGGGTTCTCCATTAAAACCAGGTCACCAATGTCAAAGTTTATGTTCAATACCTTCATGTTATAGCTACGACGAAGGTGATTCTAATATGCTTGGAGATGGTCTAGTGCCTTCTATCTTTGCTCATCTAGGAATTCTAGCTCATGGAGTCTCCATACTCGATACTCTTCATCATCAATGTGGCCTTTCAAGGATACCCTCAGGGAAGGAATCTCGACCTCAATAGGAAGAATGGCTTCAGAACCAAATAATAGTGAATAGGGACTGGCACCAGTGGGAGTATGGATACTTGTGTGATAAGCACATAAGGCAGGATTAAGTTGTAAATGCCAATCACAACCAACATCATTAACAGTATTTTTGAGGATTCTAATGATGGTTTTGTTAGATGCCTCTACTTGGCTGTTACCTTGTGGGTAGTATGGATTGGAAAAGTGATGTTGAATATGAAATTCATCACAAAGATGGTGGACTTCTTGATTCTTAAATGGGCGGCCATTATCAGTGATTATGGAATGAGGGACACCATACCGACAAATGATATAGTTTAGAATAAACTTAGAGATTTGTGTGCCAGTAATGTATGTCATAGGAATAGCTTCAATCCACTTCGTAAAGTACTCAGTGGCAGTGATGATGAATTTGTGGCCATTGGATGATGTGGGATGGATCTTACCTATGAGGTCGAGTCCCCATTGGGCGAAGGGCCATGGTGATGTTATAGGATGAATTTCCTGTGTTGGTGCATGTATCAAGTCTCCATGAACTTGGCATTGATGGCATTTCTTTACAAAGACATATGAGTCCTTTTCCATAGTAGGCCAATAATAACCCAATCTCATAATCTTTTTGGCTAAGGTAGGACCACTAGAATGGGAACCACATATACCCTCATGAACCCCATGCAAGGTTACTTGTGCTTCAGTAGAATCAAGACATCTCAATAGGGTATTATCTAAGGCGTGTCTATATAGGGTATCTCCGACTATGGTATTGTTATCAATTCAGATTGCACCCGAATGCTCGATTAGCTAAATCTAGCAATCTGTTGAAACATGGAATGATTCTCAGGCCTGTGGGTTGCCTAATTTTGAGAATCAATCTCCAGAGAGGGTTGGTTCCCCGATAAAAAACTAATTGACTTGACTGAGAAAAAGGTAGAAAGACTAAGTTTGAATTCTAAACTATAAAACTGTTAATTTATGGTGATACACCGAAGAATCCAACTTGCAGACTTAACTCACAGAACAATTAATCACTATTTTCTTTCACACAACCAGATCTGGAATTTAAACACTTGAATATTTTAAACAAAGGCTATTAAAGAAACAATCACAGAAAGGAAATACAATTTCCACAACTAGACTGTTTGCTATTGATCAACACAATGTTCAACCAGTGAATTTAAACCTGGATGCATACAGAATTCAATAAGGAGACAAAAATACTTAAAGGTCTCAAAACTGCAACACAATAATTACTTCGATCAATCCCACATGACAAAGATGCTTGAAACTTGAAGGAAAATTCTAAAATACTAAAAATTGAAGGAATTCTCTGCAATAACATGATCTGAACCTGTAAAAAACACTGTTGTTTTAATCTGTAAAATAAATGCTGAGTTACAAGATAGTCTTCTTTGCTGAAGGCAAAGGCAGAAAACAAGAAATAGAATGAAAAACATTTAAGTTTTTCAATATATACAAAAACCTTTCCAAAAGGCATGCAAAAAGAACTGAAAGTCATCAGAAAGTGAAAAGATGACAATTACAATGTGAAATCCGAGCACAAGTGAAAATCCCTGAAAAAGTGGCTAAAGCTCCTGTAAAAATGAGTCCAATTAAGCTCAAACTCACTGCCAAGTCATAACTGATACATGCACTATCCCAACTGAACTGCAACTCCCTGAAAAATGGCCTAAAACATGCAAAACTGCCTCATTTTTACCGATTTCGCCCATGGGAACTGAAACTCCAATTTCTATTATCATGTGCATGATAAAAATATCTCACCTTCAGTTAACTTTGCATGGATTTATAGCACGTCTATTCTCATAAGATATCTTTTATTTGCATGTTTAAAAAATAACTAATTTATTAAGTGATTTATAATGAATCATTTAATAAATTAGTTTTTTCAATGAATAATGCAAATAAAAGACATAAAGCTTAAAAAAGAATCCTAACTCATTGAAATTGGCCGACCACCATGCATAGAAAAATGACCATATCATTAGCAATAATTAAAATAAAACCGACCACATGATGATAAAGAAACTTTGGCTTGGAGAACATGACCAAAAAAGTGCCTAACCCTAAAAACATCATCATTCACACATTGACTTGTTGGAGAGAAACTTCTCGAAGGAGCTAGCCGCGGCTGGTTAGGGTTTCTGATGCATTCATGAGCTCGAAACTTCATCACACCAGTTGTTTTCTGGTCGAAACTTGCTAATACTCACAGGGGCGATCTCTCTTGTAACAATTTGAAGGTATTTTTACTGTATTTAAACAACTTCTGAAGATTTATGGCCGCCATTCTGACATTTCTGATGCGTTTTTCTTTGTAATCTGCCTGTTGACTTCTCTTCTACCTAAAGATTCAAAAAGAAAGAAAAGAAATCGAGATTCTCCTATCAGAAAAAAGGTAAGTGCCTTCATAAAATAGGCATCACGTTTTATGAGTGTCTCCATTATGATATTTACTGTATACTTAGCCGAAAGAAGAACTCTTTTCCACATTGTTACAGGCATTCATCTCTGTATTAGCTGCCACTCTGACATTTACCTTTTGGGTATTTAATATTTCATGTTTCTGGAAATATAATCAGCCTTGGCTTTTGGGTATGATAGTTTCATTATATTTCATGTTTCTGGAAATATAATCAGCCTTGGCTTTTGGCTGTGATAGTTTTTTTTTTTTTTTAAACAAATTTCTCATTCTTCTCTGTGCGCCCTTCCTTATGTGCTTATGAGGCCGATATGGGGAATCTTTGAAGCTGAGCATAAGAGCTCCTGTGATGGCTCTTTAACTATATATTATTTTTTTTGGGTAGCTTTTGATCTCACTATGAAGAAGATTTACTTTTCTGTATCAGAGTTTCATTATAGCTGAGTCCACTCGAACCCATCATTTCTTTTTTGCATTATTGAAGACCCTACATATTATTCCACTCATTCATGATCTGGGCACAGCTTGGCATACTGGGTATTTCCAATTTATTGCATTGCAGATCATACCTTTACAGCTGTCTTTCCTCACAAGGCATTCATAACATTTTCTATTATGGGTATTATGTTTTATATCTACTGTTTCATTTAAAAATAAAACAAAATGTAATACGCAAATTCCCTTGCATTCTTCATACCCACACATTATTATTGTGCGTGCTTGACCTATTTGTTATATGCTTGCTTTGATGATCTTAGTTTAAGCAAGTAATTGCTTACTCAACCATTTCATAACTTATCATTTCTGCTGAAGGCAAACTGTATTTTGAAAAATTTCCTTTGATGTTGATTGGATATTTACACAAGCCCCATTCATCATTTCTGTACCCAAAAATCTCTGTATGTTACTCAACTTTCTACTATTCACAACTTGAGGCATTTATGTGTTGGCTCGGCTTTTGATATATGGCTTTAGTCATGCTTCCATTTCTGTCATTGAAGCTGCTATGGTAAATGCCCTTTCTTGACATGAGGTGACGACTGCCAACAACGTACTAGTAATGTACATTTAAATTGCTTGCTGCTGATTTTTTAAGAAATTTCTTTTGAAGACTCCTCACTGCCTTTCATTTTGTGCCTGTCTTCTAACCTTCTCCATTATCATGCCTCTTAATTTTTTATTCCTCCTGTAGCATATAGCATAGACTCAAGCTCCATGTATATGGACTGCTTCCTTGCTTCATTTGTTGAGTGTCATTGGTTAGAGTGACTGCCCTCCATTGAACAACTGTATCTTGTGAACATGAATACTACATGATACTCCATTAAAGAAATATCCTTGCATGCTTAACACTGCTATCAACATTTCCGCCTTTTCCATGGTGAATAACCTCCCAATTAACATCTACAATCATTGCATGAGACTGTACAATAGTTTCAAACTGCTCCATATAGCTTTTCCTTTTATTTTGAAACTTCAAACTGGCAGATTACAAGAATAGTAATTATCAATGAATCTGGATTAACAATGTTATTTTGATCGTTCTCAACCATCATGATACTCATCCTGCTCATTTTGAAGAATAACTCATAGGCTGCTGTTCTAAATCCATCTTATAAATGTGCAATGTGCTTTCACCATCATGCTCAGCAAATTAATAAGTGTTGAACTTTTTTCTGTTATTTTTCATCTTTGACTTAGCTGAAAAGTTCAAGGTATCATACCTTTTTTTTCTGAAACAGCAATCCTTCTGCTTATGAATGAAATACTTTCATTTACTCAGCTCAATGTATGAATAAGCTTACTATCTCCTTCCACTCATTGTTTTTGCTAAACATGGAAATCCTTCTTATAATGCTGAAGTTAAACTATTATCTTGAATCTTTTTTGTAAATTTCGCAAGCACTTGATAATATAAGAAACAAAACAAAGTGCTGAATGCCGTCTTATTACAATGTGAATGTGAATGAAAGACAGAGCTGAAATGAGAGTCGTTAAATGTAAACAATACTGAACTGCCATGTTATTTGTTGTTCCTTTGATTTGTGAGCAAAAGATAATTGCTCAATCAATTTCATCATGCTGATTTAGACTATTTTTATCATTTGATATTATAGTACAGTAATCCTTTCTTGCTCTGTAATTGAAAAACTGATATGCCGGGCTCAACCCTTGTGGGAGCCTGTTTTACTCCACATATCAGCTGAAATGAATTCGAATATGAAAAACCTGCTCCTACACACTGAAACAAACATGTTAGAAAAATAAAAGAAGCTGAAAGCTTCCATTGCATTATGTTTTTTTGCTGATTTCTTGCAATTATCTGATGAATGCTCGGTTTAACGCAAATTACATTTCTGTCTGTAGCATAGGCGTAAGGCAGAAAGTAATTCACTATTGCTTAGAGTACAACTCTAATGTCATTTCCTTAATGATTTTGCAGGTATGCGGAGCGATGAAGCGAGGCTGCAACTGCATGGAGGCATGACGGCTAAAAGCATCAATGAAGTGATTCATCATTACAGGCAATGATGAATTGCTTTTTTTTTTACACTTATGCTATTTACAGCAGTGTGGTCTGTGTTTAGATTTAGTATTCATTCCTTGATTGTCAGAAACAACTCAGTTACTCTCGCGGCTTGTGCGAGATTCAACATTTTCACAAAATGAATAAAAGTATTATTATGCAACTTTCCTTAATTTTCTGTTTTAAACATTTGCACAACTTACTTATGACACATTTGTAAAATGATCTCAATGATGATCAACGAACACTTAATCAGCAAAATTTGAAAAAATTTCCTGTACCTATAATAGCTGAACTTCATTCAGCTCCACCTGTTGAAAAATAGGTAACAAATTGGCGACCTCTGCAGAGTGTTTGCCTGCTAAACACAATAGACCAGTTGCCGAGCATATTCGTTGGGCATGGAGTCCTTCTTTGCTCTTGATTTTTCTAAAAATGTAACTCAGCACAAACAAAAACTGAAAGAAACTACTGAAATTCTGTTTAGGATAGAATCTGAAAAACAGGTGCAGCAACTGCACTTATTGAAAACCAGACAAAACTGAAATGAAATGTGCCAGCAGGCACTTATTGAAAGCGTACTAAAATGTGAAATATATTCTACTATATACAGCTGAAAGCCTGAAGCTTAATAACACTGCTTCAAATGAATCACGTTAACAGGGATTGGCAATACCTCACCATCCAGCTTTGAGAGTTGGAAAGCATTGTGTTCCTTCTTTGCTATTATAACGTAAGGGCCATCCCACATGGCGTCAAACTTAGAATGTTTGCCAGGCCTGCTCTTCAACTCGTCCCATTTAAAAACTAAGTCACCTTCATTGAAGATTCGTGCAACTGATTTTCTGTCGAATGTCTTTTTCATCTGAGAGTGATGAATTTGAAGCTTTTTGAAAGCTTATTTCCTGGTCTCATCCAACTCTGTTAACTCAGCAAGCCTAACTTGCATTGGCTCCTCTTCAAGCAATTCCAATTCCTTTATGTAACTCAGAGTTGGGAACTCTATTGATATAGGCAGCTTGGCCTCCTTACCATAAACCAAAACATACGGTGAAAAACTTGTTGACCGTTTTGGTGTAATTCTATCAGCCCAAAGGGCTAATTTAAGCTTGTCATGCCATGACCTCTGATTATCTTCAATTATCTTCTTGATAATCTTTATCAGATTTTTATTCGTTGATTCAGCTTGTCCATTACCTTGAGGGTAATAATTGGACGAAGTGTTCAGATAAACATTATTCTTTACTAACCAATCTAAAATTTTCAAACCAGCAAAAGCTAAGGCATTATCTGAAATAATGGACTCGGGTGTACCAAACCTGGAAACAATGTCTTGATAAAAATTAAGGACTGAAATTTCATTTGAATCCTTTAGAGCAACTGCTTCTGTCCATTTTGTGAAGTAATCTGTTGCTGTTAAGATCCACTTGTGACCTGCACTTGACGGTGGGTTAATAGGACCTATAAAGTCAAGTCCCCACTTCCTGAATGGCTGCTCAACCTGAATTGGATTCAGGGGCAGGGCTGCTAACTTCTGTTTTCCTACAAAAAGTGAACATTTAGCACATTTTCTGACATAAATATGTGCATCTTTGAAAAGATCTGGCCAATAATAGCCTGCCCTCATAATTTTCAAAGATGTAGTACGAGGTGCAAAGTGACCTCCAGCAGGTCCATCATGGAATTCTTCCTGAATTCTTTCAATCTGATCTGGATAAATACATCTGAGGAATACTCCATTGAAGTCCTTTTTATACAAAACATCATTTATCACTGCATAAGGAATTGCCTGCAATTTATAATATCTTCGTTTAGATTTATCCATATCTTCTGGGCAATCTCCAGTATACAAATAATGGACCATTTGATGAATCCAACTAGCTGAAACATCAGATACAGCAGATTCATCTTCATTTTTTAGAACTGCAGCAACTTCTTTACTGCTGTTTTCTTCATTTTCTACAAGTTGTTCGCATAGTCCTTTACCTCGAACAAGCTTGGTAACTTTTATGCTGATGTCATACTCCATAACTTTGGTTATCCAACCTGCTCGCTTGTCATTAATGTCTTTATTCAGCAGAAACTCTTTGACTGTTGGGTGAGCTACCAACAGATTTATCTTATTATTAGATAGCGTATGTCTGAATTTCTTCAGACTCCTTACTACAGCAAGTACATGTCTCTCAATGAATGAATATCTTGCTTCATAGTCATGCAAGACTTGACTGAAAAAAGCTATGGGTTGTTCCATACCTTCATTATTTTGCTGACAGAGCATTGCGGAGATGGTATCCACTCCACCGAATGCATACAATATGAAATCCTTTTCAAAATCAAGATTTATAAGAGTAGGGGCTGCTGCAAGTGCCTCCTTAATCCGTTCAAAACTGTTCTTTCCTTCTTTTGACCAGCTGAATTGAATATTTTTCTTCAGCATGGTTGTCAATGGCTGTAACAATGCTGCAACATTTGGAATGAACCTCCTTACAAAGTTAATTATGCCCAGGAAGCTCTGCAAACCCTTTTTGTGAGTGGGCAGCGGTAAAGCCAGTATGGCTGCAATACGTTCTGGGTCAATAGAAATGTCATCTTTTGAAACAATATAACCCAGAAGCTTGCCTTCGTGTACAGCAAAAATACTCTTCTTCGGATTCAACGAGATTCCATATTCTCTGCATCTCTCAAAAATCTATCTAAGATGACTGAAATGATCATCAACATTACGTGAGAAAACAGTAACATCATCTAGGTAAACAAGAACAAATTTGTTAATCAAACCTTGGAGAGCCATATCCATTGCTCTCTGAAAGGTGGCTCCAGCATTTGACAGTCCAAACGACATCTTTCTGTAAGCCATTGTACCCCACTTGGTGGTAAAGGCTATCTTATACTGATCCTCCTCCTTCACCAAGATTTTGTTATAACCCGAATACCCATCCAGTAATGAAAACCTTTCTGATCCTAAAACAACTTGCAATATTTGTTCCATTGAAGACAACGGGTAGTGATCTTTGAGTGAAGCTCTGTTCAGATCACGGAAATCAACGCACAACCTTATCTCTCCACTCTTCTTCCTGACAGGCACCAAATTTGACACCCATGAAGTGTGCTTGATTGGAAATATTATGCTACCTTCGATCAACTTATTTAATTCTATTTTCATCAGTTGTTCTAACTTCGGGTTCAGAGGCCTCTGCTTCTGTCTCACCAGTTTGACATTTGGCTCGAGCTCAATTGTGTGTTGAACTAATTCGAGATTAAAACCCTTCAAATCTCCATATTGCCAAGCGAATATGTCGCTGAATTCTTGGCAAAGCAAGATGAATGCTTGCTGCTCCTCCTTTGTGTAGATCTTCCCAAGCTTAAGGAGCTTGTCCTTGAATATTTCTATCTGTTCATAATGTTCTTGCTTCACTGTGATACCAGATTTGTCTTTCTTAACCTAATCATCAGTGTTGAAAATTGACTCAAGAGTCACCAAACCTTTCAACAGTTTATTAGACTTTAACTGCATGATTTGATCACCATATTGCTGATCAAACTTACGCTGGTTTCCAGTAGAAAAATCAGCCTCCTCCATCAGAAAATGGCATATTTGTTCATCACTATCAAAAATCTGCCAACTTACGTTATTATCAAGTACCGAAGGTCTAACAACTACCTTCACGTACTGCTGTACCTCCACATTGTGAATTTCAGCTGGAATGTCGTACTGTGACCCTAAAGCAGCAAGTTTATCAGCTTGCTTATTCTGAAGTCTGGGCACTGATTGCAGATTAAACGCATCAAACTCCTCAATTAGGTCCCAAACACGATGTTTGTACAATTTCAACAAGTCATTCTTTGTTAAATTCAGATTTTTGACTTGATTTGCTATTAATTCTGAATCGCCAAACACCTGTAAGCACGTAATCTTCCTTTTTCTGGCCCATTCTAAGCCATGTACTAATGCTTCATATTCAACAACATTGTTAGAACAGCTGAAAGCAAATCTAAATGCTGAATAATACATGTCTCCTTCGGGTGAAATCAGAACAGCACCTCCACTAGCACCAATTTTACTCCTAGAACCGTCAAAATAAAGCTTCCAAAGCTGTTCAAACTACTGTACTTGTTGTCTTTCTTCCTTGACCAGATTTGGAATAACTGCATCAGGTTCTCGAATCATATAAATGCCCAAACCTACTTCGTCTATGAGATTGAACGGATCAATCTCGTGATTCTAGGCTACCCACTCATCTAGATTTATGTCTGGTATGCCTTCTATAGGTACAGTGGGGTCGAGAGTCACGGATTGCTCCTCCTGATCATGGAAAGCTAGGTTTGTGTTTATGGGGTTCAGAACATAAGGTTCAATATGGTCTTTAGCTAATGGTTCTGATTTAATGGTAACTCTGGTATCGTATCTGGTTCTAAAAAACATGTGAGACCAGTCTAATGACAAATAACCACCTAACTTTGCAGTGAAATCTCTAGATAAGCAGATGAAAAAGTAAGGTGGGAGATCAATAACATAAATTTCTTGTGGTATTTGAAAATTTGGACATGCATGCAATGTAAGGGGAATATTTTTGATAACTCCTACAGACTTAATAGTCGTACCGTCTAATTGAACTACCCCTTTTGACAAAGGTTCATACTTGAGACCTAACTTGTCTACCAGCTGCTTGGGCATGATTGAGCTACTTGCTCCACTGTCGATCATGTAGTTATGCACTATATTTTCACCAATTATCAAACTGACATAAAAAGGAAGTGGTTTTACCTCTTTAACTGGCTGTCCTTACTTTTGATCTAAACTGTTTGCAAGAACACTTGGTTGTTCTGTATTCACTTTGTCAAAAATTGATATTTTAGCCAATGCCTCCTGCAAGCTTTCTTTTTGTCCAGGCAAACGTAATGCATCTATCATGGTGATGCCAACAGTTGTTTTTTTCATATGCTCAACGATATTGAAAGAAGAAGCACCAACCTTTGGCTGTACCTTTTGAACAGCAGCGTCTACTTGAGCTGCTTGAGGCTGAAATTGAATTTTGGGTTGCTCCTTTGATGATCCAACTTGTTGTCTTGTTAAAACATGAACATTCTGAGCTGTTGAAGGCTGAACCTGCCCCTGTTGGGCTGTAAAATCTTGATTTTTCTGGTGAATAGCAGGCTGTTTGTCTTTTTCTGCTTGTTGTTTATTAGGGACAACTTGCTGTCTAAGGTCAAATGCTCTCTTTTTGGCCCTCGTATTGGCTGCAATAGAAGTAGCCGACTGATTTTGACCTTGCACGTGATTAACTCTGCAAAACTCATTTCCTTGCCAGTTCATCATGGCAACGTCAAGGTTAGTTTGTTGCATTTGTTCACTCTGCTGATCACTATCTTCCTTATTTGTTTGTTCAGGAGAAGCATAACTATTTTGCACCATGAGTGCTTGATTAATCACCCCGTTCAAGCAAGTAGCCTGATTATGAGGCTGATTGCAGGGATAACACCAAACATAATTATGCGCTAAGTTATTATGTATTGGTATCAGCTCTTTTGAAGAGCTAGCAGCAACTGGGTTAAATGGTTGATTAGGTCTGAAGTTAAAATTCCTCTTTTGTCCCTGGTAATCAGCTTGATAGGCAGGCCTATTTGCTTGAAAGGATGATTGATTAGGCCTAAAATTTTGACCTTGCTGATTTTTAAGACTTACTAAATTGTTACTCACAGTTTGAAGTAACTTGGCCATTTGCTATTGGTCATTCATTAGTTGTTGTTGGGTATCTTTTAGACCTTGCAAATCAGAATTTGCTGGAACAACACTATTTTGTACTGCTGCTTGGAAACCTAAGGCTGGAACAGCAGGTATAGTGGCTATTGGAGGTACATGAATGGGCATATATGGCTGTACTTTAGGGAAAATTGGCATAGGAGGTCTTGGGGCAAGTTTACCAGCTTGTATGAGGCAATTTTTAGCTCTAATGGCAATGTCATATGCTGCTGGTAAGGTTAACCCACCCATTGACTGTATCATTAAGGAAATATCACTATGCAATGATCTAAGAAAATACAGAAAAGCGTGATCAGGAGTGGGTCTTACCGTTGCTGGAATTTGATCCCATGTCCTTTGGAATCTGAAACTAAAGTCCATCATTTGTTCTTGTGGCGCTCTCTTAATAGTCGTCATTTGTTCAACTAGAGATAAATGATCAGACTTGTCTGAAAATTACTTCGTCAGCTTGTCTCCTAAGTCATCCCATGTCAGGATGCTACTAACTGGTAAGCCATGAAACCACTGAGATGCTTTACCCTTGAATGATGCTGCTAACAATCTTAAAGCCACGTTCTCCTGAGTCACATGGTGAACTCCACATAATGAGGCTACGTCTCTAATGTGCTCAACTGGCGTAGTCTGATCTTCAGCAGTGAAGAAAGGAAAACTTTTGAGTGCTGCTACTGGTATATCATCATGAAAAGCCAAATCTAACGGGCTGCCCCCGTCAAATGGAACAAAAGCATGTGCTCTAGCTGCCATTGGAACTACTGCCGTTCTAAAATTTCTTGTTTGTATAATCGATACAGGCTAAACCGGTACTCTGTAACTTGGTGAAGCTGAGAAAGAACTTAGCTGCCTTGTCAATGATCTGCCTCTTCTTTTTGATGTATAAACGATCGGTTCTGCCCTTCAAATCAGAGAAACTAATTGTTTTCTTGTAGATTTACCAGATGTTCGCTTGGCTGTCCTCCCTATTCTCTTTGGCAAAGACAACTGCAAGTACTCAAATGAAGAAGAACTTCGTGTCTGAATTTTTCTCATAAGCTGTGTGCACTTGATCTGCTAAAACTGAGAAACGGAGTCGCTAGGCATATAAAAATGATCCTCTAAAAGGCTGGAATAAACTGCAGTATATACCAAACAGCAGCTTGAACTGTAAAACTTTGCTCTGAAAAGTGATTCAGAGTCCCACCAGGCATGCCAAAAACTGTTATCAATTCAGATTGCACCCGAACGCTCGATTAGCTAAATCTAGCAATCTGTTGAAACATGGAATGATTCTCAGGCCTGTGGGTTGCCTAATTTTGAGAATCAATCTCTAGAGAGGGCTAGTTCCTCGATAAAAAACTAATTGACTTGACTGAGAAAAAGGTAGAAAGACTAAGTCTGAATTCTAAACTATAAAACTGTTAATTTATGGTGATACACCGAAGAATCCAACTTGTAGACTTAACTCACAGAACAATTAATCACTATTTTCTTTCACACAACCAGATCTGGAAATTTAAACACTTGAATATTTTAAACAAAGGCTATTAAAGAAACAATCATAGAAAGGAAATACAATTTCCACAACTAGACTGTTTGCTATTGATCAACACAATGTTCAACCAGTGAATTTAAACCTGGATGCATACATAATTCAATAAGGAGATAGAAATACTTAAAGGTCTCAAAACTGCAACACAATAATCACTTCGATCAATCCCACATGACAAAGATGCTTGAAACTTGAAGGAAAATTCTAAAATACTGAAAATTGAAGGAATTCTCTGCAATAACACGATCTGAACCTATAAAAAACACTGCTGTTTTAATCTGTAAAATAAATGTTGAGTTACAAGATAGTCTTCTTTGCTGAAGGAAAAGGTAGAAAACAAGAAATAGAATGAAAAACAGTTAAGTTTTTCAATATATACAAAACCCTTTCCAAAAGGCATGCAAAAAGAACTTAAAGTCATCAGAAAGTGAAAAGATGAAAATTACAATGTGAAATTCGAGCACAAGTGAAAATCCCTGAAAAAGTGGCTAAAACTCCTGTAAAAATGAGTCCAATTAAGCTCAAACTCACTGCCAAGTCATAACTGATACATGCACTATCCCAACTGAACTGCAACTCCCTGAAAAATGGCCTAAAACATGCAAAACTACCTCGTTTTTACCGATTTCACCCATGGGAACTGAAACTCCAATTTCTATTATCATGTGCATGATAAAAATATCTCTCACCTTCAGTTAACTTTGCATGGATTTATAGCATGTCTATTCTCATAAGATATCTTTTATTTGCATGTTTAAAAAATAACTAATTTATTAAGTGATTTATAATGAATCATTTAATAAATTAGTTTTTTCAATGAATAATGCAAATAAAAGAAATAAAGCTTAAAAAAGAATCCTAACTCATTGAAATTGGCCAACCACCATGCATAAAAAAATGACCATATCATCAACAATAATTAAAATAAAACCGACCACATGATGATAAAGAAACTTTGGCTTGGAGAACATGATCAAAAAAGCGCCTAACCCTAAAAACATCATCATTCACACATTGACTTGTTGGAGAGAAACTTCTCAAAGGAGCTGGCCGCGGCTGGTTAGGGTTTTTGATGCATTCATGAGCTCGAAACTTCATCACACCAGTTGTTTTCTGGTCGAAACTTGCTAATACTCACAGGGGCGATCTCTCTTGTAACAATCTGAAGGTATTTTGACTGTATTTAAACAACTTCTGAAGATTTCTGGCCGCCATTCTGACATTTCTGATGTGTTTTTCTTTGTAATCTTCTTGTCGACTTCTCTTCTGCCTGAAGATTCAAAAAGAAAGAAAAGAAATCAAGATTCTCCTATCAGAAAAAAGGTAAGTGCCTTCATAAAATAGGCATCACGTTTTATGAGTGTCTCCATTATGATATTTACAGTGTACTTAGCCGAAAGAAGAACTCTTTTCCACATTGTTACAGGCATTCATCTCTGTATTAGCCGCCACTCTGACATTTACCTTTTGGGTATTTAATATTTCATTATATTTCATGTTTCTGGAAATATAATCAGCCTTGGCTTTTGGGTATGATAGTTTCATTATATTTCATGTTTCTGGAAATATAATCAGCCTTGGCTTTTGGCTGTGATAGTTTTTTTTTTTTTTTAAACAAATTTCTCATTCTTCTCTGTGCACCCTTCCTTATGTGCTTATGAGGCCGATATGGGGAATCTTTGAAGCTGAGCATAAGAGCTCCTGTGATGGCTCTTTAACTATATATATATATTTTTTTTGGGTAGCTTTTGATCTCACTATGAAGAAGATTTAATTTTCTGTATCAGATTTTCATTATAGCTAAGTCCACTTGAACCCATCATTTCTTTTTTGCATTATTGAAGACCCTACATATTATTCCACTCATTCATGATCTAGGCACAGCTTGGCATACTGGGTATTTCCAATTTATTGCATTGCAGATCATACCTTTACAGCTGTCTTTCCTCACAAGGAATTCATAACATTTTCTATTATGGGTATTATGTTTTATATCTGCTATTTCATTTAAAAATAAAACAAAATGTAATACGCAAATTCCCTTGCATTCTTCATACCCACACATTCTTATTGTGCGTGCTTGACCTGTTTGTTATATGCTTGCTTTGATGATCTTAGTTTAAGCAAGTAATTGCTTACTCAGCCATTTCATAACTTATCATTTCTGCTGAAGGCAAACTGTATTTTGACAAATTTCCTTTGATGTTGATTGGATATTTACACAAGCCCCAGTCATCATTTCTGTACCCAGAAATCTCTGTATGTTACTCAACTTTCTACTATTCACAACTTGAGGCATTTCTGTGTTGGCTCGGCTTTTGATATATGGCTTTAGTCATGCTTCCATTTCTGTCATTGAAGCTCCTATGGTAAATGCCCTTTCTTGACAGGAGGTGACGAATGCCAACAACGTACTAGTAATGCACATTTAAATTGCTTACTGCTGATTTTTTAAGAAATTTCTTTTGAAGACTCCTCACTGCCTTTCATTTTGTGCCTGTCTTCTAACCTTCTCCATTATCATGCCTCTTAATTTTTTATTCCTCCTGTAGCATATAGCATAGACTCAAGCTCCCTGTATATGGACTGCTTCCTTGCTTCATTTGTTGAGTGTCATTGGTTAGAGTGACTGCCCTCCATTGAACAACTGTATCTTGTGAACATGAATACTACATGATACTCCATTAAAGAAATATCCTTGCATGCTTAACACTGCTGTCAACATTTCCACCTTTTCCATGGTGAATAACCTCCCAATTAACATCTACAATCATTGCATGAGACTGTACAATAGTTTCAAACTGCTCCATATAGCTTTTCCTTTTATTTTGAAACTTCAAATTGGCAGATTACAAGAATAGTAATTATCTATGAATCTAGATTAACAATGTTATTTTGATCGTTCTCAACCATCATGATACTCATCCTGCTCATTTTGAAGAATAACTCACAGGCTGTTGTTCTAAATCCGTCTTATAAATGTGCAATGTGCTTTCACCATCATGCTCAGCAAATTAATAAGTGTTGAACTTTTTTCTGTTATTTTTCATCTTTGACTTAGCTGAAAAGTTCAAGGTATCATACCTTTTTTCTGAAACAGCAATCCTTCTGCTTATGAATGAAATACTTTCATTTACTCAGCTCAATATATGAATAAGCTTACTATCTCCTTCCACTCATTGTTTTTGCTAAACATGGAAATCCTTCTTATAATGCTGAAGTTAAACTATTATCTTGAATCTTTTTTGTAAATTTCGCAAGCACTTGATAATATAAGAAACAAAACAAAGTGTTGATTGTCGTCTTATTACAATGTGAATGTGAATGAAAGACAGAGCTGAAATGAGAGTCGTTAAATGTAAACAATACTGAACTGCCATGCTATTTGTTGTTCCTTTGATTTGTGAGCAAAAGATAATTGCTCAATCAATTTCATCATGCTGATTTAGACTGTTTTTATCATTTGATATTATAGTACAGTAATCCTTTCTTGCTCTATAATTGAAAAAGTGATATGCCGGGCTCAACCCTTGTGGGAGCCCATTTTACTCCACATATCAGCTGAAATGAATTCGAATATGAAAAACCTGCTCCTGCACACTGAAACAAACATGTTAGAAAAATAAAAGAAGCTGAAAGCTTCCATTGCATTATGTTTTTCTGCTGATTTCTTGCAATTATCTGATGAATGCTCGGTTTAACGCAAATTACATTTATGTCTATAGCATAGGCGTAAGGCAGAAAGTAATTCACTATTGCTTAGAGTACAACTCTAATGTCATTTCCTTAATGATTTTGCAGGTATGCAGAGCGATGAAGCGAGGCTGCAACTGCATGGAGGCATGATGGCTAAAAGCATCAACGAAGTGATTCATCATTACAGGCAATGATGAATTGCTTTTTTTTTTTACGCTTATGCTATTTACAGTAGTGTGGTCTATGTTTAGATTTAGTATTCATTCCTTAATTGTCAGAAACAACTCAGTTACTCTCGCGGCTTGTGCGAGATTCAACACTCTCACAAAATGAATAAAAGTATTATTATGCAACTTTCCTTAATTTTCTGTTTTAAACATTTGCGCAACTTACTTATGACACATTTGTAAAATGATCTCAATGATGATCAATGAACACTTAATCAGCAAAATTTGAAAAAATTTCCTGTACCTATAATAGCTGAACTTCATTCAGCTCCACCTGTTGAAAAATAGGTAACAGGTATATTTGCCTGAATTTTGAAGGAATGTCCTATGTTGGTTGTTTGAGAGGCCAGTGGGTATGATTTCGGTATGAAGGTAGTCATAGATCTCTTTGTACCATGGGGAATTAGGACCAACAATCTCACATACCATCTCAAAATTTGGGATATTGTAGGTTGGGACCAAAAGTTGTTCTACCAAAAAATCAAACTTAGGCATGTTGTTAGGAATGTCCAAAAGTGATGCAATTGTAGCCATAGCATCTACTACCCTGTTTAAAACATGAGGTATTTAATGAAATTAAACTTTGTCAAAGTACTCTTTAAAGCTATCAGCCATGCATTTGTATCGAGCAGGCTTCTTATTCTTAGTCTCATAATCATCATTTACCTGTCTGATTACTAGTTGAGAATCACCATATACCTGTAGGTTCTTAATTTTCCACTTGACTGCCATGCGTAACCCTGTCACTAGAGCTTCATACTCTGCTATGTTGTTAGTACATGGGAATGCAATCCTAAATGACTTAGGGATGAAATCACCCTGTGGTGTGATAAAAAATATACCAGCCCCTGAGCCATGATTTGTATGTGAGGCATCAAAGTACAGTTTCCATGTTTTTTTTTGTGTGGATGGTGAATATAAACTCATCAGGAAAGTCTACAACTAATGGGTGATCCACTTGTATTGGTGCATCAGCTAACTGATCAACAATGACTTGTCCTTTAATAGCCTTTCTCTCCACATACTGGATATCATACTCACTAAGTATCATAACCCATTTGGCCAATCACCTTGTTAATGCTGCTTTGTTGAGAAGATATTTCAAAGGATCTATTTTAGCAATCAACATTGTTTGATGGTTTAGCATGTAGTGCCTTAGTTTTTGGGTAGCAAATACTAGTACAAGATAGGCACATTCAATGGTACTATAGTTGAGCTCATAACCTACCAAAGTCTTACTGACATAATAGACTGCCCTTTCATGATCTTCATCGTCATTCTATGCAAGAAATGCTCTAAGTGATGACTAGGTTGTTGTAATATAAAGAATAAATGGTCATACTTCAACAGGTGGCATTAAGACTGGTGGTGTGAGTAAATATTCCTTAATTAGTTGAAAAGCCTCTTCGCACCTAGCTATCCATGCAAAGGGTACCCTTTTCTTAAGTAGATGTTGAAAAGGATGTGTCTTATTTGCTAACTGCACTATAAATCTTCTTATGGATTGCAGTCTTCCTTGTAATGTCCTTAGTTGACTGAGATTAGTTGGTGAGGGAATGTCTATGATTGCTTTTACCTTGGTCAAATCCACTTCAATGCCTCATCTAGAAATGATATAGCCTAAAATATTTCTTGACTTGACTCCAAACACACATTTCTTGGGATTGAGTTTCACTTTATACTTCTCCAACCTTTGAAATATCTTGTCTAAAACCTTTAAATGTTTTTCCCTTGTCTTGGATTTAACTATAAGGTCATCAACATAATCCTCCATAAGAATGTGTACTAGATCATGAAAGATGGTGGTCATGGCACGTTGATAGGTTGCTCCAACATTTTTGAGTCCAAAGGGCATAACATTCTAGCAATACTTTCCCCAAGGACAGGTGAAAGTTGTCTTAGGTTGGTCTTCAGTTGCAATTCTGATCTGATTATATCTTGAAAATTCATCCATAAGAGACAACATCTCATATCTTGTTGTCATGTCTACTATCATGTCGATGTTAGGAAAAGGGAAGTCATCCTTAGGACAAGCCTTGTTGATATCTCTAAAATTAGTATAGATGCGGATGCCCTAGGTTGGTTTAGTGACTGGTACAAGATTGGAAATCCAATATGCATAGTCGATTGATCTAATGAAACCAACGTCTAACAGTTTCTTGAGTTCTTCCTTGACTAGTAAAGCAATATGTGGATGCATTTTTCTCAATTTTTGTTTCACTGGTTTGACACCTAGTTGTAAGGGTAAGTGATGTAGAACAAGTTTAGGATCCCACCCAGGCATGTCTCCATATGACCAGGAAAAATTTGTCTATCTCTATGCAAAGAAGTTGTGGAATTCTGGTTGCTCTTTTGTTGTCAGTGGCACTGCAAAATAAACCAATCGAGGATACTCTTCTGTGCCTATGTTGACTTTGATTGATTCTTCAACAAGCATGGATGACTTTTCCTATGCAATAGGGAGAATGTTCAAACCTCCATCCGTGGGTGCCTCAGAGAGGTTTTTTCCTTCAGATGCGTCATTTCTTTTTACTTTTTCATTGTCTAGAGGTGCCTTTTGGTTTTTACCTAGAGACTCGTCCTTTTTATCTTGTTTATTATTTTTCTCATTTTTATGACTAGAGGGTTTAATAGATTCCCCAAAATATGCTTTGTTGTCCAAGTCAATGGTAAAACCAGCCTTGTGATCACCACTAGGTATGCCTTCTCATAATCCCAGGAACTCAGCAATTGATTCATTGTTCTCAAAAATTTCTAAGATGGGTTTGTCTTGTTGGTCCCAATCAATGAGTTGAGGATAGACTAGAGGCATGTCATCATTGGAGTTATCAAAGTTTAATGGGCTCAAGGTAAGGACCGAACTATTCATATGGTCACAAAAGTCTTGTACTAAGTTATGTTTTCTCTTAGGTTTAGATCTAGGCAGATTGAGAGCTGGGCCTAATGCCAAGGTTTGGTTATCTGAAACAGATGGATCAGGTTGCCAAGAGGTAGGATCAAGTGATTCCCAATAGTAGTGTTTAAACCATTCCTCTTTTGTCATTTTCTTTGATGGACAAGAATTCAATGGATTTGGTGAGGATATCAAAATTAAGTCAAGGTCTCCAAAGAGCTTGTCAAGGTCCATGGAAGACGTAGAGGATAGGGAATCCCACTCATAGTCATTAGAGTCGGGGGAGTCATAGTGATATTGGTCCAATGGTTCATGAGGTGTCTTAATATCTTTTGAAGCACTTCCTCAATTAAGGGTGGTGTGGTACTAGGATCACCAATCTGAATTGGTTGAAACCCAAGCCCCACACCTTTTGTCCATTGAGAAACAAAGATTGGTTCAATCCTCCCATCTTGATTTAAGCCTAAACTGCTCTGGCCATTATATCCCTTGCTCTGCATAATTGTGAAACCTTTTCCATATAGATCTGTAGGAATGTGAGAAAGTGAGAGGCTTTTCATTATCTTCCTCGTACAACCAGGAAGTGACATCTTCTGTATTTATGGCCTCTTTGCTTAATTCTCCCCATTTAGTGAAAGTTGTTGTGGGAGGAACATGTATAGTGACCATAGATTGTCTCTTATCTGATGTAGGTAAACCATATGACTTAGGAGGAATCAGATGGCTAACAATATAAGATGTCTTCATGTAATACTCTCCACAACCCTTGTCTTGGATCTCAACCCTAGGAGTGGTAGGAATTAAGGGTGAAATAGATGTTCGAGTGAGTTTGGATGGATCGACATAGGGAGATGGATTAGACGATGAAGCCTCTTGGTTTACTGGCACTTGGCATTGGGGTATCTCTTTTAGATTGGTGCAATATTGGAATGGATCTGGGTCACCATCTATAGTTATTTCAGTCCCATTGTAAGGAAATTGAGACACTAATGATATGTGGAAGGGACCACCTTCATGGAATGAATCCATGGTCTACCTAGCAGAAGGTTATAAGGAAGGGTCAAATCCAAGACCTGGAACTTTGTCTCCATTACCGTAGGACCAATTCTGATAGGAAGTGTTACCACCCCCTTTGATTTTTGTTCCTCATCATCATAAGCTTTAATGAAAATACTTTTAGTTGTGTCTACGCATGCTTCTAAGAAACCTAATGCCTTAATCAATTTTAAAGTGCATAGATTTAACCTTGCTCCTCTGTCTACCAAAACTCGTCTAACTTTGGTGTCATCAACAAGGACTTCAAGATGTAAAGGGTCATTATTGTTTGCATTTTTGGTTGCATAGTCTTGTTTAGAAAATGTGGCATGATGATTATTGGTCAAGTAGCCCACCATTTCCTAGAAACAATTGACATCGATGTCATTTGGGACAGTGGTGTTTTGTAAAGCTTTATCTAAGATAGATCAACGCTCAGGGGAAATACACAACAGTTCCTAGATTAAGATTTGGGTTGGGGTCTTCCCCAACTGGTCAAGTAGGTTATATTGTGACTTGGAAGGCTATCGTGTTTGCTACAATGGAGGGCCTTGGATAGTGATCTTAGTACGATGAGTATTGACCATGCACTCGGGATTTGTATTGATAGTAATGGTATTTATATTCTCATCAGCGACGCGAAGGTGATGAATGGTTTTGCCACTATTATAATCATGCTTGATACTCACATAATTGGATGACATATTGGTCTTAGTACTCGAATTGGGAACAGTTCCTTTCCCATAGTCATGTAGCAGATCAGAAAAGAATTGATGATCAGGGTTTGATGAATTTGGTTTTTGTCCACTAACTTCAATTATTCTCCTTTCGACAAGATCCTATATGATATTTTTTAGTTTGCGACAATTTTGTAGGTTATGTCCCTTAGTTCTATGATAATCACAAAAGGAATTGTCATCCCACCATGTCCTGGATCGTATTTTCTTGGTTCTTGCAGCTGTATAAGATTATGTTGTAACAGTTGTTTGAATATAGACTCGATGGGTTCCCCAAAGGGAGTGAACTCACAATTTTGAAACCTCCTTTGTTGTTGCGGATGTTGAGTATTTTGGACCATGTTGGGAGGTTGATTGATAGCATTAAGCATGTTGGCAGAAGTGTTAGGTCCTTGTAATGTGATGATTGGTCCTGCTTGTATAGTGTTAGCATCAACTACCCCATCATTTGTGACATTTTGTTGCAAGACCAAAATTTGTTTCTGTCATTGGGGTGTTTTGCACGATCAAATTTCTATTGGATGTTGATTTCTTAAGTTCACCCTTTTCAATGAGATCCTTTTGTATTATAACCCCTTTTTCCACTAGTTGCGAAAAACATGTACAACAATGTACCCTTTAGTTACTCCTTAGTTTTGCATGACGGTTTTCCTAGAACATAGTAACTTTTTTTTTTTAGGTATTTCAACAAGGTACCGGCTAGCTATAGTCCTCCATCTCTTGAAGAAAGCGATGAATGTTTCACCTTCATCTTGTGTTGTGTGACACAAGGTTGCTATATTTATCTCGTGGTCTATGTTGAAGGAGAATTGCTCAACAAATTTCTCAGCCAGTTCACCCTAAGATCTGATGCCATAGTCTAGACCTGAAAACCACTCTAGTGCAATTCCTACAAGACTTCTTGGAAATAGTCTCATAAGATACGTGGAGTCATAAGTGACCTGTATGCATATGATAGAAAATTCCCTTATATGTTCTATCAGATTTCGTTTGCCATTGTACTTAGGGAAATTCGGTATGACATACCCGTGAGGGAAAGGAGTCATGTACAATGATCTATCAAAGGGAAATGGGCATATGTCCTTTGTTGAAAAGGATTTCTTAGTTGATACTACCATGTTGTCCATTTGTGTTTGCAAGACGTCAACCTGGGTTAAGGATGTGTTGGATGGATTATGTGGATATGTGTATGTATTCTAAAATCCAAGGTCTCATAATGGGTTTCAATTGAACGTTGGTATTTGAGGTGGGTTTCGATTCAAAATGTCACTAAACGTGTTCTGGTCTGATATCTGCATAAATTGGTGTTGACTTGGGATCTGTGTGAATGGATTTTGAGTACCGCTCTAGGAGGAGGGATTATGATTCATAATCTGTGTAAATTGATGTTGACTTTGAATCTGGGAGAATGAATTCTGATTCAGAATCTATGTGAATGGGTTTTGACTTGGAGCCTGTGTGAATGGATTCTAGCTACCGATCTGAGAGAACATATTCTAATTTGGAATCTGTGTGAATGTATTATGACTTGTTATGCCTTGCATAACCACCCCACTTTCATTTGGATCAAAATGGGTCCCCCTTTCTCTTTTGATTACTCTGCTTCTGGTTACTTGCTTTCCTCTTTGGAATTCTTGTGTTTTCCTCCTAATTTTGACTTTTGATCTATCTGATTTAATTTTGGTTCTATCTTAGCTTGAGTTGGTTTTCTTCTTGTTGAAAGTTAAATAAAATAATCATAAGCAACATAATGGTTTATTTTAATATGTTTCATATGCCTTGGGACTGATGCAGACCTTTGTTTTGTAGGATTAAATCAAACGCATGATGATATTAGCAAAATGGGCTTAGTCGGAACTCATTCCTCAGTCCAATTTGTCACAATTCTCCTCTAAGAAGAAATTCAACAAGACCTAGTAGATGTCTTGCTGACTACTAGTGCTTTCTGACGATATGCATCTATGTTGCCTATCAAAAGGACCCTGTAGAGGTCACAGCGATCATAAGTCATGTGTATATTCTTATCGGCAAAGGATTTTCATTGTTTTAGCGACTGGAGAATTCCTATTGGTGAGAGAAATCATCACCAGAGTGAGGTCATGGCGAACTCTCCATGTCTCAACGACCGCTGTCAAAGGGATTCATGTATCGGCATAAGGTTTTCTCCCTGCCAAGAAGTCTTGGAGAATTCACGGAGTCTCACCGACTAGAAAAAAGGGTCTAACACTTCGGCAGGAGTTTTTCTCTTTAGTATGTGCTCTCACCGAATGCCAGGAGTCTTGCCGATGGGGAAGGGTCTATATATCAGCAAAGCCAAGATCACGTCACCAAGAAGTCCTGGAAAATGGGTGCTGTCTCACTGACAAGTATGTCTTCAGAGAGAGTGTGGGAATTTGGCGTAATGTCTCGCTGATGAAATATAGTCACGGCGACTAGGAGCTACACTTTGGCAAGAGGAATGTCTTCAGAGTAAAGTCATGGTGAGTTATTTGTGTCTCACCGATCGGCTCATAAGTGAACACCTCGGCCAAACAATCAGCATTTGGCGTATGGTCTTGGCGAGGTCTTTTGGTCTTGCCGACTGACGGTGATGATTGCCCATCGTGGAGAGATCTATTTGTCGGTGTAATGTCTCACCAAGTGGCTCCAGTCACACCGACATAGCGTAGGGGATTCTATCAGTATGTCTTCAGGGAGAGAATTAGAATGTCTCGCCGACACAAAGGGGTCCCACCAAAGAGCTAAGGTCAATGATAATTTTTCCTTCGGTAGGAGGTCTGGCTGATTGGGCGGTCTCGCTGAAGGGAGTTGCATTCGGCAAAGGATAAAACCTTTGGTATAATGTCTAGCTAAAGAGGTGAGGTCATAGTGACAAAAGCAGCATCGGTGGGAGTCATCTTCTTTGGCATATGGTCTTGGAAAACTCATAAAGTCACACCGACAGGCCACAAAGGGATTTTATCAGTAATCTTTGATGAGAGAATTAATAAGTCTTGGCAACCAAAGAGTGAACATGCAGAGGCTTTTGCCAAGACATGAGCTTTCTATATGACATCTCCCTGACAAGAGAATGCTACGGTGACACATGTGGAACAAAGAAAAGATGTCGATGTGACTATAGCAAGGTCTTGGCGATGATGTGGGTCGGAAAAAGTTGAAAGTTTTTCCAAAAGTTGAAATTTTTTCCAAAGGGTCCCCCCTTCACCATAAGGTCTTAGCAAAGGGGGAAAGTTTCACTGAAACAAAAGAGTTTAGAGAGAGCAAGAAGAAATCGGTAAGACTCTAAGTGAATGAAGTTCCTTCGCTGTGATGTCTTACTCATGTGAAAAGTCTTGTCGATCAAACAAGACCTCCTCAAACTCAAATTCACTCTCACCAAGATAAAGAGACTTCGGTGGAAGGTCTCAATGAAACAACAAGCTCTTGGTGACACAACATTCTATCGGCATAATCTCTTGCTGATTCAATAGGGTCTAGCTGAAATGAAACAAAGTTGTTGAAGGGAAAGACCTCCATGTGAGGTCTTAGCGAAGTTCGAAGGTCACGCTAAAATGAAAGAACTCAAGGAGACTCTGAGTGAATGGATCGGGTTCGGTAAGATGTCTTGCCGACCTGATGGTGTCTCAGCAACGAGGAAGCTCAGCGAGAGTGAAAGAAATCGGCAAAAAGTCCTGCCGATACAAAAGAGTCTCGGTGACATGCAGGGGAGTCACCATAAGTCTTGCTGACAAAGGTTCCCCAAGGGTTTTTGGGGAAGATTTAGACTCTCGCCGAGAAGTCTTAGCGACTATGAAAGTCACACCGAAGCAAGAGGAGCCCGAGCCCAAAGGATAAGGAGGATGTCAAGGAGACTCCAAAAGAAAACAAAAGCTTCACCATGTGGTCTCAGTGAAAGGATGCAGTCTTGCCAATTGGTTTTGTGAGCTTGATACGACTTTTTCATCTCACCAAAATGTCTTGCCAACTGTTTTGTATCATGCCAATAACTGCATAATGGTGAAGTCACATCGGAGAGACACCGATGGTGTCTCACCGACATGCGATGTTGATTGGATCACCTTGGACCACCTGAGGAGCTCACTTGGTGTATGCCCGACCAATCAGAGGGAGCCAAAAGAGTGACTCATCGGTCCCTTTCATCGATTGACTGCCCCTGTGATGAAGAACAATAGAATGCAAGTGAAATGGATTCCTTCTAAGATCCAAAGGCAATGGATCGACTCAAGTGAAAGGTTTAAATCTACAGGAAGGCCCGATGGTATTTCCAGAAGAACAGTCAAACGTATAGACGAGTCCAGAATAGAAGGAGGCCAAAGGAAAGAAGAAACTGTGACTCATAGGGACAACTGTAATGACCACTGGCAAGGAGGTAGATCAATATTAATGGAGATATTCTGAGCATTCAAGGTGACCCCAACAGAGTTCGAAGATGGACATGTAGATAGGAGAGTAAAGGTTGCAGCTGTAAAAGATCTAAGGACATCCCCGGAACAACTTTTTAGCATGGACAATAGGGATTCACATTGAATGCAGTTTTGACTTCCCTCAGAAAGATCTAAGGGCTGACTCTCCCATAGTTTGCAGATATTTTGTAAACCCTAGTGCAGGGGACAACACATTCCTATTGGTGCATTCTATATATAAGGCATTTTTGCCTCTTTGTAAAGTTTGGCACCTCTAGATTAGAACTTCTAAGGTTAGAGAACTTTTAGACTAAGAGTTGTTTAGAGTTAGAATTGTTAGGAGTTAGTCAGTTAACAAAAGGAGATAGAGTTGCATCTTGATTCTCAGTAATGAGAGCTTCTCTTGTCTTCTTGTTTAGCAGTTAGATTTCAGTATAGACTGTAATGTATTTTCTAAGTTCTCTTAGTGTAGTTGGCAACAATCTGGAGTCTCAGATTCTCTGTGCACTGGTGATTGTGCCAGCTTTGTAAATATTGCTTATCTATTTTACTAACAGTAGAAGCAATCAGAGTTTAATCTCCTTCATGTTGTGTTCTAGAATGATATTTGTCTTAAATTGATCATTTGATTTGTGAAGTCTTCAAGGAATGAAATATTATTTTGGTGTTTTATTTAAATGTTAATTAAAATTTGTTATGCAAATTAGCACTATGAATGAAAGAGGTTGTGTGTCAATCACAAGCTTATTTTGTTCTGTAGTTTTGGTTTACAAATTCCTTGAAGTTAACAAGTTTGGTTAAGGTTGGATGAACTATTGTTCTTTTCTATTTCAAACTTTGACTTATCTTTTTATATTTCTTTAAAAACCCCTGTTAGAGTAGGTTTTATTTCATGCTTGATCTTAGAACAATCTAGAAGCTCAACACTAGTAGGCCCCTTGAATATTACTATTGCATAGACCACTTAGTAACATCAGCATAGTTGAGACCCAACTACAAAGACCTTGGGAGCTAAGGCATCCATGTGTTTCCTTTCTCTTGTAGGAGAAGCAGAATAGCAATATTCTGCTTGCATTGTTGTGGTGCCAAAATCGCCATCAACAGGAACTAGCACTAGAAGGAAGGCCTAGAGGGGCAAGCTAGATAAAGTTGGGTTTTTATCCCCAGAGAAGTCCCACAGAGTTCTTCGATCAGCTGAAAATCCACCACCTTTGATAGAACTCAAGACCCCAATAAGACACAAGAGTCATAAGACTGGGGCAACCATCATACCACCTTTATCAGCTTCGCTCACTCCACCAGGCTTTTCACCAATACCCCAGTGGATACCTATCAAACCACCACCACGTCCATCTCAAGTGTCATCACAGCTAGTTCGACCCATCCAACAGTTGGCTCAACCACCACCATCCTCACCAATGGTGTTCTTTCAGAATAACCCCTCTGTTGGGGACTATTCCTGGAGGTTTCCATGATATGCCCAAGAACCCTAAGAAATTCTGCCCTAAATACATTCATGGGAGTCAAGGAGTGTTGAAGAACACATACAAGCTTTTAAGGATGCCTGTGCAAGAGCCCAAATAGCTCATCATGATGTGGTTTTTAGGTTGTTCCCTTATTCTTTAGGGGACATGGCATATAATTGGTACCTTAATCTTCCTCAAGGTTCCATTTTGACTTGGGTAGACTTAGAAAATGCCTTCATTAATTAGTTCAGAGTCTATGTAGATCCAACTCTTTTTTTATATCATCAATTTGCAACCATAAGGAAGGAACTAGGTGAATCTTTTCCTTTATTCAATACCAAGTTCCAGTGAATGTATAGGAGATTACAAGATCGCTATCTAGTTACCAAGAATAGTGCCATTCAGGCCTACTTTAGGGTTATAGACCCTTTGCTAGGTTTGTTCCTACAAAGAACCTATCAATCGGTTGATTTTGATTCCCTATCCAAGGTCTATCATCTAGCTATCAAGCTGCAACAGCAAACTAACTCCCAACCAAGTTTGGGAGGAGGTTTTCCTTCACTAGGGTATCATATGTCTAGCCCAACTCCTCTATTTAACACTGTCCCAGGAATGTCTCCTTCCCACTATGGGCCTATATCTAAATTTAAAACTTAACCTCCCATTCCATTCTATGCTAATAGGAATCCTGACCCTTTTCAACAACCACAGGTCCCTCAAGGTCCCCAGGGTCTTCATAACCAAGTTGGAACCCCAAGTCATGTTGTTCAGCCACTTATTGCTAAGGCCATTGAAAGTGAAAGGATAGTCCAACTTACAAATGAGGTAGAAACCTTGAAGAAAACACTGTATCAAGTTACAACTGATATGGCTCAGCTTCAGTTGAACCCTTCCCAAAACCAAGGGAACTACCATAAACAAAATAGCAAAAACCAGGGTATTTATCAGAATAACAACAATTGCAACCAAAGGGGCTATCAGGGCCAAAATTCCTCTAACCAGGGCTACCAAAATCAAAGAGGATATAACCAAAGGCCAACTAATAACAAACAATGGAATACAGGGCCCAATAATGGTGGGGTTCCTCATAACTATCAAGCAAATGAGGAAATATCACATACTGCGAACATGGCCGACCTCAACTTCATGACAAATTGGTGTAGGCTTCATGATACTATGACCCATTCTGAGGTAAACTACCCCCAGATGGAGAAAGTTGTCAAGATGGCACATGAAGATGCCCACACATTTCAGGGGAATTCCAACAAAGGAGGTGACTCAATAGAAAAAACAATGACTTATGACATTTTTGAAGAGCAACCTTCGTTCCCAAGGCAAGAAGAGAATGAACCAGAGGAGGATTCATATGATGCCCAAACTTTTTAGACAAAGGGAGGAAACTTCCTAAGAAATCAAAGTAAGGGGCCATTCACTACGTCAACACCTCCTAATCACATGGTGCCTCTAAATCAAAGCGTTAGATAATAATCCTCCTCCACCACAAGGCTCGCCTGCTTCCATAACAAGGGTAATTCCTTTGGTGTTTTCAAAGGTGGTGCAAGTTGTAATATAGAATTTGACATAGTTTCTGAGATGTAGAAACAAAAAACTTCTTTGTCATATTTTGACATTCTAAAGTGGTGCCCTACTCAAAGGGAGATAGTGTTGAAAGCTCTGGAGCAAGCTGACAAGTTAAAAGGAAAGAACAAGGTGGCACTTATTGGGGACATGAATGCAGCCTTGTACAAAAACAAGGTAGGTACTCTACCTTTCCTTTTAAGTTTAAGAATTTATGGGAAGAACCTACACAACTATGTATTGGATTCAGGAGCTTTGGGAAATGTTATGCCATTTTCCATATGTAAGAAGTTGGGATTAAACCCCATTCAGACAAATAATAAGGTCATTTAACTTGACAAGATAGAGGTTAATGTGGTAGGAGAATTAAGAAACATGCATGTTCAAGTAGGATCAGATCCTAGGATCCTAACCAACATAGATATTCAAGTAGCAGATATTCCTGAGACCTATGGTATGCTGCTGAGTAGAGATTTGATGAAAAGTTTAAGGGGATATCTTTCCCTTGAATTTTCACATATGTGGCTTCCATGGAGAGGGATTCCTACTTAGATTAGAATTGAAAGTGAGCCTCGCCTCAAGCATATCATCACTGAGTATGATTGTCCCAATGAGGTAGCTTACTTTGAGACTAAGATAGGGGTTTATAAACAAGAAGAAATTCTAACCTTCTCGGTTCTCAATCCTAAAGACATGTCAAAACAAAAGTTCCCTGACCCCACAATTAATGAAAATCAATAAGCATTAGTCAGAAAGCTGCAACAAGATCAACTGGTCTTAGGGGAAGACACCGATCTGCAGAGTCTTCTTCTACCTAATTGGTGCAGGGTACATTATCAAAGTCATTCTGAATTGACTTGTCAACATTGCATTGACATTTTAAGTCGAGTTTCCCAAGCTGAGGAAGCTAGAACAAGTCATCCTAAGACCATTGCAAACCACTTCTCATTTGAGGCCAAGGAAGCAATAATGCTAACCAAGGATAGTATGCCTTTAAAGGGGGTTCTTTCTCAAATTAAGCCTGCCTGAGATATACTCCTAAATCAGCATATTGATAAAGAGCAACCCCAAGGTCTGTTAGACACCCCTACACTCACAAATGAAACAAAACCCAAGGAACCAACTAAAGGGACAAGTGACTCCCAGGAAGATAACTATAGGTCAGATGATACAACTGAGCCAGAATTGCAAAGTATACCTAAACAACCTATAAAGAATCCTTTCCCTATGTCAGATGCAAAAGATCAAGGAGCCCCACCTCTAGTTAATCTTATCCAAATACCTACAAAAGCTGCAAAAGGATTAACCCCTGCTTATGATCAGTTGTGGACCCTTGCCTTTGATGGGTCCAAGTCCAAAACCGGTTGTGGTGTTGGAATTGTACTAACTAGCCTGAAAGGGAAGGTTTTCTTTGCTTCTTATAGGCTGCAATTTGGATGCACTAATAATGTAGCTAAATATGAAGCCCTAGCACGAGGACTTATTTTTGCACATAGGAAGAAGGTCATTGCCTTGATGGTCAAGGGAGATTCAGAAATTGTTATCAGGAAAGTACGCAGCCTATATACATGTCACAATAGAAGGCTGGCAACTTATAGAAAATGGGGTATGGAACCTGATTGAGGACTTTGATGCTTTTGTGATTAGCTTAATCCCTAGAGAAGAAAATCAAGTAGTTGATTCACTGGTTGTTGCTGCAAGCACTTTGGAACCTATGCAAGGCTCCAAATTCAAAAGATTCTCAGTGGAACTGATGTCCACCCCAGTTGTTCTTGACAATATCAAGAATTTCTAGGTCTTTGATAATGATCGACATATTCTGGCCTTCTTAGCAAGCTTAGATGTTTTTGAGGGGAAAATTATTGATGAGTCCAACAGAGATCAAGGGGATTGGAGCCCTGAGGAATGTGATACAGAAGGAGTTCTTAACTTAAAGAATAATAACATTTCCAAAGGAATGGTGGCCTTGGAGAGAATTTTTGACTCAGATCCAAGGGCTCGAGAGAAAATATTAGCTGAAGAAAAGGGAGGCGAATATGAAACAGTTAACTTGGTCGATGCTGGCCCTGAAAGGAATGTCTATATAGGGAAGACCTACCCTGAAGCAATTAGAAAAGAAATATTGGCAGCACTTAAGAAAGATATTTCTACAATTGCTTGGGGATATGAAGACTTAAATACATTTGATGCCTCTATTATGACTCACACTATTCCCTTGAAGCTTGAAGCTAAACCCTTCCAACAGAAGCAGCACCCTGTTAATGCTCTAATTGAACCATTGATCTATAAAAAAGTTCAGAAATTACTCTCAGCAAGGATAATCTTCCCTGTGCACCATTCAATCTGGGTGGCTAACTTAGTCCCAGTTGGTAAGAAAAATGGGGAGATCAGACTATGCATGGACTTCAGAAATCTGAATAGGGCTTCAGAAAAGGATAACTACCCACTTCCTTCACTGGATGAGGTCTTGCAGACTGTCAATAGAGCTCAGATGATTTCATTCTTGGATGGTTACTCTGGATACAATCAGGTAATGGTCAACTTTGAAGACAGGATGAAGATGACTTTCACTACAAAGTGGGGAACATTTGCATACAGAAGGATGCCATTCGGTCTGATAAATGTTGGAGAAAATTTTTAGTGCACCATGGACGTAGCCTTCAAGGATCTAATTGGTAAGTGAATTATTGTTTACATAGATGGCCTAACAGTGTTCTCCAAAGACTAATTGAATCATGTTGTTAACATGGCCAAGGTTCTAGAATGATGCATCCAGTATGGAATCTCATTGAATCCAAAAAAATGTGTGTTTGGAGTCTCAAAGGGCAAGCTTTTGGGACATATAATTTCAGAAATGGGAATATTAATTGATCTAGACTAAGTTGAATCCATTCTAAAGATCACCAGGCCAAGGAGCAAGAAAGAGTTAAGATCTTTCTTTGGAAAGATCAACTTCGTAAGGAAATTTATCACAGGATTTGCAGAGATTGTAAAGCCACTAAACGAAATGATGAGGAAGGACGCCAGAATAGAGTGGACTGAGGAGGCGAAGGCCGCATTCATGCAAGTCAAGCGGTCCATTTCAGAGGCACCCGTGCTCACCAACCCTAACTATCTCAAACGATTTTACATCTACTCTTTTGCTTTGGAACACTCATGCACAGCTGTTTTAACTCAATGAAAAGGAGAGACAAAGGATGTCAATTGCATTCATGAGCTCTCCATTCAAAAATGAAGAAATCAAATACCCACCTTTGGATAAGCAAGCTTTTGTGCTGGTTCAAGCTGTTAAGAAATTCTGACATTACATTCTCCTAAGTCAGGTCATCACTGTAGTTCCTGACACAGCTGTGAAGTCCCTATTGATGCAGAGCGAGTTGGGAGAAAGGAGAGGCAAATGGATAGCCATCTTGCAAGAATTTGATCTGGAGATGCATCCCATGAAACTAGTCAGGGGCATGGGTTTATCCCAGTCCATGGTGAACACTGGCGATAACATCATCTATCAGCAATACATGACCCAGACTTTCTCTAATGACCCATGGTATGCTGACACTATTTTCCTAATGCTCCATAATCAGTGTCCAAAGGGAATGAGTGCAACTCAAAGGAGAGCCCTGAGACTCAAGAGTTCTCATTACATGCTCAAAGGAGGGTTGTTATATAGGAATAATTTTGAAGGAGTATACTTGAGATGCCTTAATCATCAAGAGGCTAAATAGGTGATCTCTGAGTTTCATGGGAAACATGGCATAGGTCATGGTCCTACAGATTCACTAGCACACCAGATCCTTAGGTCTAGTTATTACTGGCTCTGTGTATTCAAGGATGCCCATCAGCATGTGAGAACATTTCACACGTCATATTTATGCATCAAGGGAATGCCATGCAGCCATGCCACTACAGTCGGTTTATGAGGTAAGCCCTTTGCCCATTGGGCACTGGATTTTATTGGAGTGATTAACCCAAACTCTTCTATAGGACATAAATTCATCTTGACTGCCACTGATTACTGTACAAGGTGGATAGAGGCTATACCCTACAAGAATAGCAAAATAGAGGTAGTGATCAAGTTCCTCACCGAATGCATCACTACAAGGTTTGGGGTACCTTTCGCTCTGGTATGTGACAATGGCTTTGCCTTCTCTTCTGCTGAATTTATTTCCTAGGCATATGATCACAAGATTGTCTTGAAATATTCTTTGAATTATTATCCACAAGGCCATGGAGTTGCAGAGTCAACCAATAAGAATCTCTTAGGGGTCATTAAGAAACTGTTAGAGCATAACCCTAGAGACTGGCATACCCAGCTTAGATTCGCATTATGGGAAAATAGGACTAGGATTAAGGCTGCCTTAAACACCTCACCATTCAAGGTGGTATATGGCCAAGATCTTGTCTTTCCTATCCATCTGTAAATACCTATCCTTGAGTTCATGCAAAAATTCTACTCCAATGACAATAGGATAGAGGTTAGGTTAGCTGCTTTGTTGAAATTAGAAGAGCAAAGAGATGTGGCCTTACAACAATTCTTTAGGCATCAAGTTGTTGTCAAATGATGGTTTGAAAAAAGAGCTAAGATAAAGGCTTTTAGGATATCAGACCTAGTGTTGCTATGGGAAAAGGCTGGTGAAAAGAAAAGTAGTCACCAGAAATTTGACAAACTCTGGTTAGGTCCTTATCAAATTGCTGAGATCCTAGGAAAAAATGCTTTCAGACTGAATAGCCTAACTGGAGAACCTATCCCATTACCTGACAATGGGCAGTTTCTTAAGCATTATTTTGAGTCATAAAGCTTGTTAATTTCTGTGTTGGATGTAAATTGTTTGTCTCCTGTTTGTGAATAATTTGCATTTTGTGAATACTTCATGTGTTTTTGCTTGTCAATAATTTGTTGCTCCTTGTGTAGATAATTTACTCTTTTCTTGTAAATAGTTTGCTGCTTATTTGTTTGTTCTTTCCTTCTGTCCTTTCTGTTTCCTTTGCTATTTGGTCTTTGTTTTGTCTTGATTCTTTGGGGTTGATCTATCCTTTTCACCTGAAACTATGGGCTATTATCTAAAGCATACTTTCGTCATTAGGAGAGAAGTGGTTTAGATATTTTTAGGTTTTTTGATCAGATGATTTTGTCCTCAATTTTTTGTTTCATGCTTGTTGTCAATAAAAGTTGTGGAAAGTTTTTAAAACAAGGTACCAAGTAAGAAATCATTCATCAGCTCCCCGGAATCTGTCTCAAATCATTAAAATCATCTCCTCTTCTAGTAGTGTATTTGTCCTAGGATGATAGTGTTGTAAGATTTGAGTGAAAAATATGACTTCCAAGTGTTGTTATGAGGTCCATTGTAGTTTTCAACCCAGATAAGATATTAAACATCTAACATATTGAAGAGAAAAAGAGAATTAAATGAAATATCTGAAACTTCAAAAGAAAAAAAGAAAAGAATTATCAAAAGAAAAAGAGGATTCAATATGAATGGGTGATTCCAGTATCTCTATCAGGGCTATGGATGCTTGATTTGTAGTAGAGCAATGCTATGAGAGAACTATAGGTATCTCCATCGGGGCTATAGATGCCTGACTGGTAGCAGAGCAATGCCCAAGATATCATTGCATGAAGGAAATCAGCTCATGTAGTTCAAATCTTGCACATTATTGTTCAAAAGATGAAGAAACTTTATGAAAGGATGATGCACTATTAAGCACACACGCACAAATATTTAGGGGGTAGCTATTGATTGACTTACATTTGAGATTCTAGCTCTACCTTGCTTGTTATAACTAACCCAACTGGAGTTGTGACATTCATGAACTAGGAGTTCTGGGTAGCTGAATCCTTCAGATTCATGAAAATGGTAAACCATTTTCCCAGCTGAGTCGCCATTTGTTATGCCTTGCATAACCACCCCACTTTCATTTGGATCAAAATGGGTCCCCCTTTCTCTTTTGATTACTCTGCTTCTGGTTACTTGCTTTCCTCTTTGGAATTCTTGTGTTTTCCTCCTAATTTTGACTTTTGATCTATCTGATTTAATTTTGGTTCTTTCTTAGCTTGAGTTGGTTTTCTTCTTGCTGAAAGTTAAATGAAATAATCATAAGCAATAGAATGGTTTATTTTAATATGTTTCATATGCTTTGGGACTAATGCAGACCTTTGTTTTGTAGGATTAAATCACATGCATGATGATATTAGCAAAAGGGGCTAAGTTGGAATTCATTCCTCAGTCCAGTTGGTCACAATTCTCCTCTAAGAAGAAAGTCGACAAGACCTTGCAGATGTCTTGCCAACTACTAGTGCTTTTTGACAATATGCATCTGTGTTGCCTATCGGAAAGACCCCGTAGAGGTCACAACGATCAGAAGTCATGTGTAGATTCTTATCGGCAAAGGATTTTCATTGTTTTAGTGACTAGGGAATTCCTATCGGTGAGAGAAATCATCACCAGAGTGAGGTCATGGAAAACTCTCCATGTCTCGCTGACCGCTGTTAAAGGGATTCATGTATCAGCATAAGGTTTTCTCCCTACCAAGAAGTCTCACTGAATTCACGGAGTCTCACCGACTAGAAAAAAAGGTCTAACACTTCGGCGGGAGTTGTTCTCTTTGGTATGTGCTCTCACCAAATGCCAAAAGTCTTGCCGATGGGGAAGGGTTCGTATATCAGCAAAGCCAAGATCACATCGCCAAGAAGTCTCGATGAATGGGTGCAGTCTCGCTGACAAGGATGTCTTCAGAGAGAGTGTGGGCATTCGACGTAATGTCTCACCGATTAAATATAGTCATGGCGACTAGGAGCTACACTTTGGCAAGAGGCTTGTCTTCGGAGTAAAGTCATGGTGAGTTCTTCATGTCTCACCGATCGGCTCATAAGTAAACACCTCAGCCAAACAATCAACATTCGACGTATGGTCTTGGTGAGGTCTTTTTTTGTCTTTCCGACCAACAGTGATGATTTCCCATCGTGGAGAAATCTGTTCGTTGGTGTAATGTCTCATCGAGCAGCTCCGGTCACACTAACATAGCACGGGGGATTCTATCAATATGTATTCAGGGAGAGAATTAGAATGTCTCGCTGACATGGAGGGGTCCCACCAAAGAGCTAAGGTCAGTGATAATTTTTCCTTCGGTAAGATGTCTGGCTGATTAGCATGGGTCTCGCCGAAGGGAGTTGCATTCAGCGAAGGATAAAACCTTCGGTATAATGTCTGGCCAAAGAGGTGAGGTGATCCGGGGGACAATTTTTTAGTGAAAATTGAAGTATTCCCAATACTCCAGATTTTAGCGTCATCAGAAAGAGAATGATGTCCTGGTTCCAACGCAACTTGAATGGGGCGAAAAGGACTTCGTTTGTGCAAGTTACGGCCAGTCAAACTTCCAGTCAAACTGGCTTCAGGGGCGTCCAGAAGGTGAAAAAAATGATCTTCTCAGAAACCAACGGAAGCAGTGTCATCGCGAAGAGCTCGTCGAGATGATTCCGATGACATTCGTTTCATCGAAATCCGACGTCATATGCTCAAGCTACAGGAGGTCAAAGTTTCAAGTTGACTTTTGAGCTGACTGTATGGATGATGACGTCAGCAGATCGTCCGTACCATACGGATTATATATGGACGAATTCGGCTGAAACACGTGGCATATGAGTCATTTGTACAGACCAATTATTGGACGACACGTGTCTGTCCGTACCAGTGACGTGGCATCCGTACTCAGACGTGGCACGCGACATCGACACATGGTAGTCCAGTCATCATCCGAGTCAGCATATCCGGCGAATAGGGCTCTGACACGTGGTGCCCAGTCAGCATACGGAGATCAGAGTAAGTGGCTTTGTCAGCAACACACAGACAGTCTAGTCAGCATTGGCGGGGAATCACATCAGGACACATGTCCTTCGTTTGTGCATTTGGTTTGTTCGGCTCAACAAAAGGTGGATGCGGTTTGAACAGTTAACCTCCAATGTTCGAAAACGCCGGTGGCCGTTGTGCCAAACAACTGCGTCCACTATGTTTATTAGCCCGTTTTGTTTTATTGTTTTAAATTGTTGGTATGGAGGGGTAAAACGTGGTCGGCAGGGTTGGAACCGCCGACCACCGTTTTAACAAAAGATACATCCACCGTTGAGCCCGCGTGGCTTGTCTAATATTGTATAGGGTTCGGTTTATTTTGTTGTGTTTTTTGAACCGAATCCATAACCAAATTGCTAAATAAGCCAAAATAAACCAAAACCACCCCTAACAACCTAAACCAAAAGCCAAATGGGGATACCAGAGGAGTTATACGAGTTGTTTTGGGAAGATATGCATTTATTTGTATGGTTAAGCCTAATTAGGCAGACTTTTTGTATAAAAGGAGGGGTGTACGCCTTGATTTTCCAAGTCCAGGTGGTGAGATAGCGAGAGAATGCTCGAGAGATTGAAGACGTTTCTGCACATCAGAGTAATGTCATGTTGCTGTGCTTGAAGGAGATAGTCTTGAAGCCTTTGTAACTGATTTTTGGAGCTAATCAGATCGGTCCTCCATTGGAGAGGGACCCGGAGACGTAGTCCTTAGGGACGAACTCCGTTATCAATTTTGGTTTCGTCTCTCTATTTCTTCTCTCTTTTCTTTCTCAGCTCATTATCTTGGCATTTATTTTATGATATGTTCATTTATTCATTTGAGCATTTAATTATGTAATCATTTATATTAAGCGTTGTAATAATTGATCTTTTACATTACGCATTCTGTAAGCAATTAGTCCTAGATCCTAAACAGATCAAGTTGGTATCAGAGCTTTGTGTGTAGCTAGTATTGCATAAATTGAATGCTAACGAGATCCAGGTTGCAACGAGGCGAAGGAGAACTTGAAGAATACAATCCAGAGATTGGAAGACGAAGAGCTAATCGATCATCACAGATGGAAGCAAAAGAAGGTGGACAAAGTTCAAAGCTTAGTGTCAAGGATTTCCAGAAGCTATTTCTTGACATTAAGGCAATGGTGGACGAACTTTATGCTGAAAAGAAGAAGCACGAAAAGGGAGGTTCTTCAAAGCACAAGAAGCAGGAAGATCAGAAAGACACAGAGGAGAAAATTCTAAAAACTCCTTCTCCTCCATCTTCTCCCTCTTCTTCTTCTCCCCCTTCTTCTCCTCCTTCTCCTTCTCCTTCTTCTAATGTAAATCCATTTAAGAGCAAGTCTAAGCCTGTAATTAAGCTTGATGTAAAATTTGAGTTACCTAAATACTGTGGGGAGTTAAATGCTGAGAAGTTAGACGATTGGGTCCAACAAGTAGAAGTATACTGTAGGATTCAAGGCCTAGTAGAAGATGCTTCTAGGATTCAATTAGCAACTCTCCGGTTGGGAGGTACAGCTCTCACCTGGTGGGAGAGTAAAACTCGTGAAGAAATTGCTCGCCATGGTCAAGTTAATATGTCTTGGATGGAGTTTGTTGCTGCCCTTAGGAAACAATTCTATCCTTTAGGTTACATGCAACAGTTAACCATGAATTGGCAAACCTTTAGGCAAGGTAAGGGGCAGTCTGTCCAGGAGTATACTCATGAGTTTAGGAAACGGGCCATTGCTCTAAATGTTCCCTTGTATACCCAAGACACATTACTTAAGTATATTGGTGGTTTACATTCTTACCTTAGGCACACTATTTTGATGTTGAGTCCCAACAATCTAGACGAGGTGTCTGTTCAAGCTACTCATTTAGAGTCTAGGGGTAAGAATACATTTAGTGATAACTTTTCTAAGAAGCCATCTAAGTTCGAGGGTAAGTCTAAAGGGAAAGACAAAGACAAAGATAAAGGCAAAGGGAAGAAAACAGCTACAACTAAGAAAGAGGGTGAGAAACCTACGTGCTCCCATTGCAAGAAAGAGGGGCATGATGATTCAAGATGTTGGAAGCTTCATCCTGAGTTGAGGCCGAAAAGATATGGAGGTAACAAAGGCAAGCAGAAGACTACTGCAGTGATTCAACAAGATCTTGGTTCTGACTCCGGAGATGAGACAAAGATTGTTGCTACCGGAATCCAAGGTAAAGGGAAAGGTATATCTCTCTCATCTGATGCAAGTTTTTCTAATGCCAGTGCAAGTACAAGTAAAGAATCTTCTCCTAAGGTTGATAAGCAAAGAAATGAATTGTTTCATATTCGTGTTGTAACAAAACACACTAAGGTTGATACTCTGTTTGATACGAGTTTACAAGTCAACTTAATATCTGAAGAAGTTGTAAAGAAACTTAATTTGACTACAACACCTCATCCAAAACCATATCCACTCGGATGGGTTTGCGATGATGCTCAACTACAAGTAACTAAACAATGTAAATTGAGATTTGCTATCACTGCAAACTTTGTAGATGAGGTAGAAGTCGATGTGGTCCCTTTGGATATTTGTGGGCTTGTGTTAGGGAGTCCTTATCTTTATGACAGAAAAGCAATCTTTTATAGGGAGGAGAATAGGTATCATCTTTTTAAAGATGGGGTAGAATACATTGTACGGGCACATAAGGTGAAGACTAATCTTACACTAGTTAATGTTGGTCAAATGAAGAGGTTGGTCAACTCAAGTAAAAACTTTGTATTGATGCTTGTAAAAGCCAAAGAAGATGATAAATCTGAGGTATTTAGTCGAACTTTGAATCATGTAAGTCATGTAAAGAAAGTCTTTGATGTATTGAGAAAAGAAAAACTCTATGTAAAGATGTCTAAATGCGAATTTGCTAAGACATCCTTAGTGTACTTAGGCTATGTCGTAGGGAGTGGTCAATTGAAAGTAGACCCTGCGAAGGTCGAAGCTATTGTAAAATGGCCTAAGCCAAGTACAGTCACAGAGGTCAGAAGTTTCCTAGGTGCAGTTCAGTACTGGAGAAAGTTTATTGCAAACTTCTCTTTTATAGCATCGCCATTACATGCATTAACCAATACAAAGGCAACTTTTCAGTGGGGAGGTCCACAACAGAAGGCTTTCGACACTTTGAAGGGAAAGTTGAGCACCACACTAGTTTTGGCCTTACCAGATCTACATCAACCATTTGAGATCGAGACAGATGCGAGTGGGTTTGCCATGGGAGCAGTACTCATGCAAGGAGGTAAACCAGTTTGCTACCACTCTGAAACTTTTTCAGGAGCAGTAAGTAACTATCCCACATATGATAAAGAACTTTATCCTTTAGTTCAGAGTGTTAAAAATGGAAACATTACATAATGGGGAAAGAAACTGTAATCCACACTGATCACCAGCCACTTCAGTATTTGCACTCACAAACTAAACTGCAACAAAGTAGGCACTTTCGGATGGGTTTTCTACAACAGTTTCATTTGGTTATTAAGTATAAGAAAGGTACCCATAACAAAGTAGCAGACATGCTCTCTAGACCTCCTATGATGAATGCTTTGATAATCCTTCAGAATAGTTCTATGGTTCATGAAATTTTTCAGGAACAATATGCTAATGATGAGAACTTTAAGGATATCTATGCTACTTTAATGAATGGTAAACATGTGGAAGAGAAAGATTATTATGTGCAAGATAAACTGTTATATCACTTGGGTAAATTATGTGTTCCAAAAGATGAACAAGCACAGGTGATTAGAGAAGCACATACCTCATTGATTGCAGGACACTTTGGGGTAAACAAAACATTGATTCAGCTGCAGAAATATTGTTATTGGCCTTGTATGCAAGAAACTGTAACTAAGTATATTAGAGGTTGTGTTATGTGTGCAACTAGTAAGCCTAGTAACAGGAAATTGGGCTTGTACACACCTCTACCTGTACCTTCTCGTCCATGGGAAAGTGTGTCAATGGACTTTGTAGGGGGGTTACCTATGTCTAGGAAGGGACATGATTATTTGTATGTAGTAGTTGATCGGTTCAGCAAAATGTGTATCTTAATGCCATGTAAAAAGAAGTCACTGCTGAACTGACAGCTCATATGTACTTTCAATTTGTATGGGTTCATTTTGGGTTACCTACTTCTATTGTATCGGATCGAGATTCTCGATTCTAGGAAATTTTGGTCAACTTTGTGGGGACTCATGGACACCAAACTGAAGAAGAGTACACCCCATCCGTAGATCGGCCGGACAGGAGAGGTTGTAAATAGGACAGTTGTGCATCTAGAGGGATTCTGCAGTAAAGCATCCTAAGTTGTGGGATGAGAGTCTTCATTATGTGCAGCATGCCTACAACCATGCAACACACTCTTCTACTAAGAGGTCTCCTTTTGAGACATGCTTTGGTTATGTGCCCAAGACACCGATGGATTTTTCTTTTGGGAAAGATGATGTTGAAGATGGACACCATGATGCAGAGAAGGCTTTGAAGTTCATCCAGAAAGTCCAAGCAATTCATCAGGCAGTGGAAGCACGGTTGGAACAGAGCCAAGCAAAATACAAGGTTCACCATGACAAGCATCGCACTGATCATCATTTTCAGGTTGGAGACAGAGTTTGGTTACATATCAGCAAGGAAAGGATGCAAGGTGAAGGTAAAAAGCTTAAGCCAATTAGATATGGTCCTTTTGAGATCCTTGAGAAGATTGGTACTAATGCCTTCCGCCTCAATCTTCCTCCATACATGCATATTTACTCGGTTGTCAATGTTGAGAATTTGAAACTGTATGAGCCTCCAATGATCCTAGATGAAGTCTCAGACATTCAAGTTCCATCAGTTGATGACCTTTCTCTAGAGTACATGTCAGAGTTGCCAGAAGATGTCATTCTTGACAGGAATGTCAGAACTTCACGAAGAGATGTTGAGTACCTCAGAGTGGGCCTGAAGGGGATGCATCCAAGCAAAGCAAGATGGATGGAGATTGGTAAAGTGAGGGAACTTTACCCTCACTTACTTTCCAAGTAATCAAGCTTTCAGAGGTCCGAAAGCTCTCCAGTGGGGAGGCCTGATCCGGGGGACAATTTTTCAGTGAAAATTGAAGTATTCCCAATACTCCAGATTTTAGCTTCATCCGAAAGAGAATGATGTCCTGGTTCCAACACAACTTGAACGGGGCGAAAAGGACTCCGTTTGTGCAAGTTACGGCCAGTCAAACTGGCTTCAGGGGCATCCAGAAGGTGAAAAAAATAATCTTCTCAGAAACCGACAGAAGCAGCGTCATTGCGAAGAGCTCGTCGAGACGATTCTGACGACATTTGTTTCGTTGAAATCCGACGTCATATGCTCAAGATACAGGAGGTCAAAGTTTCAAGTTAACTTTTGAGCTGACTGTACGGATGATGACGTCAGCAGATCGTCCGTACCGTACGGATTATATATGGACGAATTCGGCCAAAACACGTGGCATATGAGTCATTTGTACAGACCAATTATTGGACGACACGTGTCTGTCCGTACCAGTGATGTGGCATCCGTACTCAGACGTGGCACGCGGCATCGACACGTGGCAGTCCAGTCATCATCCGAGTCAGCATATCCGACGAATAGGGCTCTGACATGTGGTGCCCAGTCAGCGTACAGAGATCAGAGTAAGTGGCTTTGTCAGCAACACACAGACAGTCTAGTCAGCATTGGCGGGGAATCACATCAGGACATGTGTCCTCCTTTGTTTGTGCATTTGGTTTGTTCAGCTCAACAAAAGGTGGATGCGGTTTGAACAATTAACCTCCAATGTCCGAAAACGCCGGTGGCCGTTGTGCCAAACAACTACGTCCACTATGTTTATCGGCCCGTTTTGTTTTATTGTTTTAAATTGTTGGTATGGAGGGGTAAAACGTGGTTGGCGGGGTTGGAACCGTCGACCACCGTTTTAACAAAAGATACATCCACCGTTGAGCCCGCGTGGCTTGTCTAATATTTTATAGGGTTCAGTTTATTTTGTTGTGTTTTTTGAACCAAATCCTTGCTAAATAAGCCAAAATAAACCAAAACCACCCCTAACAACCTGAACCAAAAGCCAAATGGGGATACCAGAGGAGTTATATGAGTTGTTTTGGGAAGATATGCATTTATTTGTATGGTTAAGCCTAATTAGGCAGAATTTTTGTATAAAAGGAGGGGTGTAGGCCTTGATTTTCCAAGTCCAGGTGGTGAGATAGCGAGAGAATGCTTGAGAGATTGAAGACGTTTCTACACATCAGAGTAATGTCATGCTGTTGTGCTTGAAGGAGATAGTCTTGAAGCCTTTGTAACTGATTTTTGGAGCTAATCGGATCGGTCCTCCATTGGAGAGGGACCCGGAGATGTAGTCCTTAGGGACGAACTCCGTTATCAATTTTGGTTTCGTCTCTCTATTTCTTCTCTCTTTTCTTTCTCAGCTCATTATCTTGGCATTTATTTTATGATATGTTCATTTATTCATTTGAGCATTTAATTATGTAATCATTTATATTAAGCGTTGTAATAATTGATCTTTTACATTACGCATTCTGTAAGCAATTAGTCCTAGATCCTAAATAGATCATGAGGTCACAGCGACAAAAGCGACATCAACGGGAGTCATCTTCTTCGGCATATGGTCTCGAAAAATTCATAAAGTCACACCACCAGGCCACAAAGGGATTTTATCAGTAATCTTCAGCGAGAAAATTAATAAGTCTTGGCGACCAAAGAGTGAACATGCGAAGGCTTTTTCCAAGACATGAGGTTTCTATAAGACATCTCCCTGACAAGAGAATGTTATGGCAACACATGTGGAACAAAGAAAACAAGTTGATGTGACTACAGTGAGGTCTTGGCAATGACGTGGGTTAGAAAAATTTGAAAGTTTCGCCACAGGGTCCTCCCTTCGCCATAAGGTCTTAGCGAAGGGGGAAAGTTTCACCAAAAAAAAGAGTTCGAAGAGAACAAGAAGAAATTGGTAAGACTCTAAGCGAATGAAGTGCCTTTATTGTGATGTCTTACCGATGCGAAAAGTCTTGCTGATCAAACAAGCCCTCCTTGAACTAAAATTCACTCTTGCCAAGACAAAGACACTTCAGTGGAAGGTCTTAGCGAAACAATAAGCTCTCAAAAACATAGAATTCTATCGGCATAATCTCTTGCTGATTCAACAGGTTCTAGCTGAAATGAAACAAAGTTGCCGAAGGGAAAGACCTCGGTGTGAGGTCTTAGTGAAGTTTGAAGGTCATGACCAAATGAAAGAACTTGGGGAGACTCTGAGCTCAAATGGATCGGGTTCAGTAAGATGTCTTGCCAACCCGATGGTGTCTCAGCGACAAGGAGGAAGCTCAGCGAGAGTGAAAGAAATCGGCGAAAAGTCCTGCTGATACAAAAGAGTCTCGGCAACATGCAGGGGAGTCACCATAAGTCTTGCCGACAAAGGTTCCCCAAGGGTTTTCGAGGAAAATTTAGACTCGCCAAGAAGTCTCGACGATTATGAAAGTCACACCGAAGCAAGAGGAGCCCGAGCCTGGAGGATAAGGAGGATGTCGGGGAGACTCCAAAAGAAAACAAAAGCTTTTCCGTGTGGTCTTAGCGAAAGGATGTGGTCTTGCCGATTGGTTTTGTGAGCTCGATACGACTTTTTCAGCTCGCTGAAAAGTCTTGCTGACTATTTTGTGTCATGTCGATAACTACATACTAGTGAAATCGCATCGAGGAGACACCGATGGTGTCTCACTAACATGTGATGTTGATCAAACCACCTTTGACCGCCTAAGGAGCTCGCTTGGCATATGCCCGACCAATCAGAGGGAGCGAAAAGAGTGACTCATTGGTCCCTTTCATTGATTGACTGCCCCTATGATGAAGAACAATAGAATGCGAGCAAAATGGATTCCTTCTAAGATCCAAAGGAAATGGATCAACTCGGGTGAAAGGTTTAAATCTACAAGAAGGCCCGATTGTGTTTCCAGAAGAACGGTCAAACGTATAGAGAAGTCCAGAACAGAAGGAGGCCGAAGGAAAGAAGAAACTGTGACTCATAGGGACAGCTGTAATGACCACTGGCAAGGAGGTAGATCAATATTAATGGAGATATTCTAAGCATTCAAGGTGACCCCAACAAATTTTGAAGATGGACACACAGACAAGAGAGTAAAGGTTGTAGCTGTAAAAGATCTAAGGTCGTCCTGAGAATAACTTTTTAGCATGGACAACAAGGCTTCACATTGAATGTTGTTTTGACTTCCCTCAAAAAGATCTGAGGGCTGACTCTCCCACAGTTTGCAAATATTTTGTAAACCCTAGTGCAGGGGACAACACATTCCTATTGATACATTTTGTATATAAGGCATTTTTTCCTCTTTGTAAAGGTTAGCACTTCTACATTAGAACTTCTAAGGCTAGAGAACTTTTAGACTGAGAGCTGTTTAGAGTTAGAACTGTTAGGAGTTAGTCAGTTAATAGAAGGAGATAGAGTTGCATCTTGATTCTCAGTAATGAGAGCTTCTCTTGTCTTCTTGTTTAGCAGTTAGATTTCAGTATAGACTGTAATTTTATTTCTAAGTTCTTTTAGTGTAGTTGGAAACAATCTAGAGCCTCAGTTTCTCTGTACACTGGTGATTGTGCCAGCTTTGTAAATATTGCTTATCTATTTTACTAACAGTAGAAGCAATCAAAGTTTAATCTCCTTCATGTTGTGTTCCAAAATTATATTTGTCTTAAATTGATCATTTGATTTGTGAAGTCTTCAAGGAATGAAATATTATTTTGGTGTTTTATTTAAATGGTAATTAAAATATGTTATGTGAATTAGCACTGTGAATGAAAGAGGTTGTGTGTCAATCACAAGTTTACTTTGTTCTGCAGTTTTGGTTTACAAATTCCTTGAAGTTAACAAGTCTGGTTAAGGTTGGATGAACTATTGTTCTTTTCTGTTTCAAAACTCTGACTTATCTTTTTATATTTCTTTAAAAACCCCTATTAGAGTAGGTTTTATTTCATGCTTGATCTTAGAACAATCCAGAAGCTCAACACCAATAGGCCCCTTGAATATTACTGTTGCATAGACCACTGAGTAACATCAGCATAGTTGAGACCCAACTACAAAGACCTTGGGAGCTAAGGCATCCATGTGTTTCCTTTCTCTTTTAGAAGAAAAATAGCAATATTTTTCTTGCATTATTGTGGTGCCAAAATTGCCATCAACATGATTACCGATCTGGGAAGATAGATTCTAATTTCCATACTAGAATTAGGGAATGCCTCTTGTTTGTGTAATATGTGGTATAGTACTAGTGGTTTGAACACTAGGTATGGTCGTTGACTGAGGTATGGTACCTATGACATGAACACTAGGTATGGCTATGGACTGTGGTATGGTACTCGTGACACTGACATTTGGTGTAGAAGCTGATGTTTTACATCTTTTACTACCAACAAGAGGACCAAAGGGAGTGGACGATGATGCCCCTATAGTGAAATTAAATCCTAATGTCCTCCCAGACGTACCAAATGGAGACATATGGACTATCGTACTCTATGTAGGTATGCCAGATGGTATGGTTGTATTTACCTGAGGTATAGTAGTACTGGCAATCATTGTATTAGTCCCTTGTGTAGGTTGATCTTGTAAGGTGCTAATATCGAATCTTGTAGGTAAGGTAGCGCCTTCAACTAGAAATTTGGCTAAGTACTGTTGACGATCGTTTGCTAGGTAATTATCTACAAAAGAGGCAAACTGAGGGTCTTGTGCCACAACCTCTAAGTCTTCTACTGTAATGTGTCCTTGAGTGTTTCTAGTGGTGAATTTGTCTAATAAAGTCCTATGAGGTCTTGTGGAGAATGGATTGATGAATTTGTTTGGGTTTGACATCTTTTCTCTCTCTTTTCTCTTAGACCTAGTTTCAACCATGTAAGATAAGCTCAATATGCAAGGAATGCAAAACTATGTCTATGGACAGTATGACTCGAGTCTATGTTTTTGGTATTTTTTGAATGCAAAATAAGGAATGTTCTAAGATGACGCTAGTCTAAAATGACAATATATAAAGATGCAAAGTCTAAGAAGACTTCTAAGGTAATCAATTCTATAATCCTGAGATGGGGGAACCAACTACCTAAAGTCTAACCAAGCCGTCAATTTAGTTAAGTCAAGGAACTAATGTAGGACAAGGATCAAAGAAAAGTTGATTTTCGTAACTAGACTGATGAGCTAGGAGGACTCTCTATAGGACAAAGGATAAAATGATAGGACTAGGTTCAATGATAGATTTCGTTGATGCTATGATCTTTCTAAAGTTTAGATGGTGGACCTATCCTAAAGTTTGTAAAAGTGACCTTCCTAGAAGTTTAAATCTAAAGGCAATAATGTACTTAAAGATGAAAGTAACACTCAGAATCAAAATGACTATAGTAATGACTAAATGATACCTAAAGGATGCAAAATTGAGCAAATCATTTCAGGTTTTTGTCCAAGGACAAGTAAGACAGATCAAAGACTGATATGATAGTGTTGACTGGACAATGACCATGAATTCTAGTTTTCTAATAATCTGGCAAATGCGTCGCAAAATTTATCAAATGCAGTTCTATTTCACAGTTGCATGTTTCTGGTAAAGTTCAGCGTCTGAATTTGGTAGATGCAGTTAAGTTTCTCACAGATGTGACTAGTAATGATAGTTGCGACTCATATTGTAACAGATGCATTTTCCTAAACTTATGCACTGGTAAAAATTTTGCGACAGTGGCAAATGCGTCATTTGAGACTGTAGTTGTGGCTCACCTTATTAGATGTGTCACAGAATATCACAAGTGTGGTTTTTGAAGACAAATGTGGTTTTCGATAGAGAATATGCAAGCTAATCTGGCAGATGCGACTCGACAGAATAATTGTGACTTTCTGGTGAACAGTTGCGACTCTAGGGTAAATACGGTGAATAATGTTGAAAAATATAGCAAGCACTTGACAAGCACAATGTTTTGGGTGTAAACAAGTGCACATAAGACAAGTACAATCCTAATAGGCCAATAGGCCAAGGGTTTGTATACTTGGTATAGCCCACCGATATACCCCGGATTGGTGCTAAACACCTTTCCTTCTTGAGAGTAGATAGCTTAGAATTTTGGTGGCATTGGCTCCCCTCCACAGCTCATTAATGTCATTCAAGCACACCAACTTCATATTCTTGGGTAGTGACCTCCCAAGAACTGTTATCTCTACTCAAGGGGATCAGTAGTGAGTGTCTTCAGGCATGATATTGTACCCTGCACTATACCAAGCAACGGTTGAAAAATGGTTGGCCTCTAAAAAAAAAGGTGTTTAGTATGGGAATTTCATTCATAGGGAATGATCCATGTGGCGAGAGTCCCCTTTTGAATCCATCTCATCGGAACCATATGCATGATTCTTGGGCTTTCCCAAAGAATCCAATTTTATATATACTGGCTAGAAGTCCCTCGGGTTCAAGGTGCTACCGGTCTGAGTCGTCTTGCGGTGAGTACTTTCTCCCACTAGAACAGGCCCAAGTTCTAGAGTTTGTAACCATTTCTCTTACACCCAGGATCACACAAATGTGCAAGGGGAGAGGATACTTTGATGTATGAAATCATGAGGTTAATTACAAAGTTGTGCTTTTGCACCAAACACAATAAAAACTTGTTAATTTTAATCCAAATGAAAGATTTGCTACACTACGAAACAATCTATTTCAAAAATTAACTAGGGTCTTTGACATGCGTTCTGTAGAAAGATTCATTAGTAGTTTTCAATATTGCATTTGTCAATCGTATTGCAAAAACTCATTAACTCCTCAAGACACACGTTGAAAATAGAAGATTAGCGAAAATAAAAACATGAAAGGAAACTGTAAATTAAAAGTCTAAAACCTAAAAATATACCAGGGTATGTGCAGGATCATGATGGGCCAAAAAGTGGCAATATGATGGGTATGTGGCTGACAACTATTTTTTTACCAAAAATTGATGAAACAAAAAGGGTTTTTAAAGGAGATTCTAAGATTTCCACTAATATAAATTATGCTTTACTTTGAATTTAATAAGTAATTATTATTCATGTTATATTCAAATTATGAATAAAGTCCTCATTGATAGGATGATTGAAAAACATCTATAGCTTTCAAACGGTATCACATTTTTTGAATCCAAAACATGCATCACATTCTATACTTTGTATACTATAGGATTAAAAAAAGAAAAAGTGAATTTCATGAAGTTTTGACCAAGTTAAGGTGGTTAGACATACAAGTTTTTATATTTTAAAAAAATTGTAATAAAAAAATCATAATTAATTATTTACTTGGAAAAAAATTACAAAAAAATATGCATCACATCCTGGCATGAGTCCTTTACTTATATCTAAAATATTATAAAAAAATTTATCATTTTATTGTGGTTAGGGTGGTCAGACAGACACCTACTTCTCATTTTTCCCCTGAAATTTAAGTACCACTGCATTGAAATTTCAAATTTTCACCAAATAGATTTTTATGTTTTTAAACATACTTAGTAGTTTGGAAACTACATTCAATTTGCTACAGATTCTATTCTTACACATTTTTGAAATAATATAGATAACTTATTCAAATTTTTACATCAGGTTGTCAAACACTAATTTTTCTAAATTTTTTGCCACTTAAGGGCCTATTTTTTCCATGATGATCCTACACATACCCACCAGTCGGATGCGTCATTTTCTCTGTCAAATGCGTCGTGGTAGTTTACTAGTCAGTTGCAGCTCAAAAAATGATAGATGTGTGATTCCTTTTCAGATGCGTCATTTCCGTTCACAAATGCGGTCAAGAATGTCAATTGTGTCGTTTCGTAAAGCTGATGCATCTTCGAATGTCAATTGCGAAATTTTGTCAAGAAAATGCGTTGTTCCATATAAAAACCTGCAAAATGAAATAAAAGTCTACGGATACGCGAAGATGGTGTCTTCACGTCGGGTTCACCAAATGTAACATCTAGAAAAATGCAAAAGAAACAGATTAGAGCAAACATGCAATGCAATCTAAAACTCTAATGCAATCTAAGTTAAGCAACAAAGAACAAAGGAAAGCCAAAACGTAAATAAACTGAAACAATCTCACCCAATATGTATGTAATTCCATGTATCATCTTGATTTCCCTTCTCCATCTTGTCATTGTAGTATAATTTCCCTCATATTTTCAAAAGTTTGTGCAAATATAGCCTATGATAGTGATTTAGCAAAACATCGAAGATTCAAGATAGTTGCTCCAAAAAGTCATAATATTTCGAGAGAGATTGGAATGATGATGAATAGATCAATTTATAGAAAATTGATTATTCGAACAATAGGCCAGGATTGAAAGATCAACAAATTAGACATGCATTCTGATAATTGTTAGTAGTGACATGAGTGATACAAATTAGAAATAGAATTAAAGATTAAATAAATGATTTAATCTTCAAGTTTCGTATTTGTAAACAGAAGAATTATCTTTGCATGACAAAGATAAAGATGGATTAAAGCAACTCATGTTTGAATGCACGCACAAGATTTAATTAATTAAATAGGAATATTTAATTAATATGCATGTACACGCAATTGAGTTAGCACTAGACAATTGAATGATTTGACGAAGAGATTACTCGGGAAAGCCACTCAGACATTAAATTCTGGGTTAACTAAGTGATTTAAATAGATGTTGAGTCGAGTCAAAGTGAATGCTTAGATAACTCACACAATTTATCTAAATATAGAGGAATTCGTTAAAATAGGATTTATGAATTAAATAATTCATTTAATTCAATATTTAATATTTAAAGAATAATTAAATAAATAAAATAATTTATTTAATTATAGTTGAAATATGATAGAGGTAAATTAAATAAGAATTTATTTAATTGAAGAAGGATAATGTTAATTAGTAACATAATTAAATAAAAAATATTTATTTAATTAATCAGATGGAATAAAGAAAAGTGTGAATTAATTAAATAATTAAGATTATTTAATTAATATAAGAAATGAAGTCTTTAGAGAATAATTAAATAATTGACATTATTTAATCATGACCATGGACAAAATACGAATTATGAAGAATATTGAAGTCGCAGGCTTAAACCAGATTTTGGTGTCTACAAAGGGATTCAGTGAGAGAGAGGGAGGGAGTGGGAGAGAGATAGAGAGTAGAGGGTTAAGGGTAGAGGGTAGAAGGCATAGGCTTAAGGGTAGAGGGGAGGGAGATAAGAGTGAGTGAGAGAGAGAGAGACTTGAGAGGGGAGAGGGTAGGAGAGTGAGACTTGAGAGAGAGGGAAAGAGGGAAGGAGTGGGAGAGAGATAAGGGGTAGAGGGTTAAACGTAAAGGGTAGAGGGTTTAAGGGTTTAGAGTTTAAGGGTTAAGGGTTAAGGGTTTAGGGTTTAGGAGAGAGGGAGAGAGATAGAGAGAGTGAGAGAGAGAGAGAGAGGAGAGGGGTAGGAGGGAGAGACTTGAGAGAGAGAGGTAGAGGGTTTAAGGGTTTTAGGTTTAAGGGTTAAGGGTTTAGGGTTATGGGTAGTGATGGAACTTCAAAGTTTTGTTCTTTGCATTCTATTTTATCCTGCCTTGTGTCTCTAGTCATCTATGGTGTTTGGGAAAAGCCTAAGGTTTGGGTTTTACCTTCGTCTTCATGTAAAACCCTAGTGTTCATCTTACACCTTGGATGGGATCTATTTGGCCGTTAATTTTTGGGAAGGTTTTAAAACGACTTAAGCCCCATTGCTTCGTCTAGCCTGGGACCCCTTTTGTTTTATCATTTTATTTCCTTTGCCTGACTTTATTTTTCCTAAGTCTTTTGTTGGTCCTGTGTTCCCTCATTAAAACAACTTATGTCATTGTTTGTCGTTGGCGTAGTGATGTCCCCTTATTCCTTTAGGGGAGAGGGCCTAGTAGTCGTGTAGGCTAACTTTCTCAACATGTAGCAATTGACTAGTATATCATAGAACCTTTGTTTTCTTTTTAAATGCAAATTGATCTCTTATTTATCTATAACTAAGGTTTAGAGGCATGACTCATCATGCAGTTCGCCAAATCAGCAGATCTTTTGAGAAGTGTCTAAAATTTGACTTTTTAAAGGTTCAACCAAAACTTAATCATGGAACCACCAATAGTTGAACAAAAAAATATCATTTGTTGCTTGTAGAATATCATATTTTTATTTAAATTAAAATTAATATACAACCTAAGTGGACCAAATACTTATTGATAACCATAAATCTTTGATATCTCTACCTTTTATATTCAACACATATGGACTAATAGTTGAACACAAAATATATATTTGTTGTTATAAAAACAACACATAATTATTTAAAATACAACTTATATTGAACAAAAATGGACCAATAGTTGAACACTAAAACTTTTTGAGAATCCTTCACATTTAATGGGAAAATACATGTTATTTATTGTGCTCACCTTTTATAATTGTGATAGGAAAAACTATTAATATAAAATTATCCAATGCTTGTACATTGCTACCCCAATTGTTGTACACATAAGAACAATAGTTTTTCACTATGATAACAATACTTGTTTAAATGGCTGTCTTATTTTATTAAATGAGAATTTTATTTTTTTAATGATATACTTATAGTGGAGAGTTATGATATTTTATTTGAAACAAAAAAATACTTATTTCACTTCTTCATGATTGTATTTATGTTTTTTTCATATAACATTTAGAGGTTCTCATGTGTTCAAGTATGGGTCCATTTTTTTTATCAACATTGGTTTTTTTTTTATTTACATTTGGACTATTTATTTACAATATATAGTATAAATATGTGGTAAGACTGAGTATTATCATCATGATTGATTGTGCGACTATTGGAACCCGCACAACTACTAGGCCCTCTCCCCTAATAAATGTTTTTATTTTGTAGAGGGACAAGTTCACATGGACGTAGATCAATTGTCATGTGATCTCAGTCATTCCCCGCCCTCCTACGATGACCCCACTACACTGTCTTTGTTGATCATGATATCATGGGCAAGCACCGCATGTCTCATCTAGTCAAGCCGAAGGAATAATGAATACTTTGATGTGTCTTTAATACATTATGACGTGGGTTACTAAAGTAGTTTAAAGATGCACATGTTTTAAATCAGCGGAGATGTTATAATCTCAGTAGAAAGGTGCTTGATGGTTAATAACAAGGTTGGCGACTATGTTGAACGAACAGGATTGTCGATGGTTGAGATCCATGATTTCCCACCATCGCGTGATCAAAATTTGTGAAGTTTTTATTAATTGTGATATCACGGCCGAGGACCACGTGGATCTCCTTGGCAATGAGTAGTATGGTGGGCCCCTTATTGCCATGATGGAGACTATGTCAGTTTGCTTTGAAGGCAGTCATCTGATGATCTGACCAAGGTGAAGGATCAATGGCTAATATTTGAATATGGATCAAATGAAATTAGAGTCATTTGTGCAATGCACGAGTAAGCTTTAATGGCGGGCATGACATCTACTATCATGGTTTGATCGAAATAAAGCAACTATTCTTCAGCTTTTGGTATCACAAAGCATTCAAAACATCTGAAATGGGGATTGTAGGTTGATATGTTTTGTATGAGGATTTGATAAGTAGCATTGCGTTAGGATACATGTTAAGGAGATTATAAAGCAATGTTCTCAAGGATCTTATATGTTGTGTTAAATTTGTCATAAGCCCTTAAATGCTGATGAATTTGACTCCCCCAATAGATATATGGCACTAATCTGAGTTGTACTAATTCTTATGGTTCATTATTTGTTTGTCTTTACCTAGAGCTTGGTACAAATTGCAAATCAATGACTATCTTATACTATGAAAATGTGTTCTAGTTATCTCATGCTCCAAATAGTTGATATTATTGATGAACAACCAATTCTATTTGATATTATCCTATTATGTTGATCTATTTAAAAGATATTATCTATTGTTCTTAATGTCATTTATGATAATGGTGCAGAGGTTGTAAATACAATAAGGGATCACCCTCTTGGGTCTTGCAGAGCCCAAAGTGTAGGAGGTATTTAAAATCCTCGTCAGTTGGTTCAGGTCCTTCGAGCTGCCCTTGATTGGAATTGGAAATTCCATAGGTAAATTAGAAAACCAACTTGGTTAAAGTAAAAAAAAATAACAAGTAGAGGGGAGAAAGATAGAGGGATTTAGTGAGAGAGAGAGGGAGGGAGTGGGAGAGAGATAGAGGGTAGAGGGTTGAGGGTAGAGGGGAGGGAGATAAGATTGAGTGAGAAATAGATACTTGAGAGAGGGAGAGGGGGTAGGAGGGTGAGACTTGAGATAGAGAGGAGGGAGGGGGGGAGGGAGTGGAGAGAGATAGAGGGTAGAGGGTTTAAGGGTTTAGATTTTAAGGGTTAATGGTTTAGGCTTAGGGTTAAAGGTAGAGGGAGAGAGATAGAGGGATTGAGAGAGAAAGAGACCTGAGAGAGGGAGAGGGGGTAGGAGGGAGAGTCTTGATAGAGAGAGGGAGGGAGTGGGAGAGAGATAGAGGGTAGAGGGTTAAGTGTAGAGGGTAGAGGGTTTAAGGGTTTAGAGTTTAAGGGTTAAGGGTTAAGGGTTTAGGGTTAAAGGTAGAAGGGAGAGAGATAGAGGGAGTGAGTGAGTGAGAGAGACCTAAGAGAGGGAAAGGGGGTAGGAGGGAGAGTATTGAGAGAGAGAGAGAGGGATAGAGTGGGAGAGATATAGAGGGTAGAGTGTTTAAGGATTTAAGCGTTAATGCTAGAGAGCTAAGGGTAGAGTGGAGAGACTTAGGAGTGAGAGAGAGAGAGAGAGAGAATTAGGAGGGGGAAGGGAGAGGGGAAGAGGGGAGGAAGGGGATAGAAAGAGAGACCTGAGAGAGGGAGTGGTGCTAGGATGGAGAGACTTTAGAGAGAGAGGGAGGGAGGGAGTGGGAGATAGCTAGAGGGAGAAAGGGTTAAGGGTAGAGGGTAGAGGGTTTAATTGTTTAGGGTTTAAGGGTTAAGGCATAATACATTTGACTGAAAAATCTGACGAAACTATCTGATGAAATATGTAAAATTTGATGTTCGTTGGGTGCTTGTAAAATTTGATGTGTAATTTTAAATTTTTTCAAAGTTTATCCCCGATGTTCATCAAAATTTTGATGAACCTAGGGTTCGTCCAAATATCGGCTAGCATTTTTGTTGAATTTTCAACAAACATGAAAAATAGAAAAGAATCAGATTGTGGCCGACATAAAGAAAAGTGAGTTCACGCATGATTTATTGCGACAATGTTTTTCTCTACTTGAGATAGTTTTTGGAGAACTAAGGACGATTTTCTTGGGAAAAATAAAAAAATTCAAGAAGATATCGCCAGGTTGAGGGTAGTCATTGTCTTTTTGCATAATTTAGTTGTGAAGTTAGATTTGTAGTTCTAGGTTTGAAAATCATATTTTAAAGCAACATCTCATCAGATTTCATTTTTAGAGGTTAAGGGTTTTGAGAATTTCATGTCTAGATTTTGTTGTGTGGAATCACCATAAGATCACAACTGAGAAATAGATTCTTGTGACTATAATTATGTGATCCATAACTCTATTGGTCATGTGGCATAGTTGTGCTATAACAAATACAGGATGCATTCATGTGTGACCCAAGTTTAATGTAGCTATGTTGTGATAGAAGTGAAGGAACTCATATAATGTAGTTAATTCAGGTTGTATAATGTAGGTGTCAATCATCATTGGGTGCATTCAAGTTGTCTCAAGTTTAATAGGTTAGGATGTAATTATAGCATGATTGAAGAGTGATTACCCCTTGCTGCAATAAAGAGCCTATAACTCTAGTTGATATGCAGAGTGGTTGTGTTATATTAATTATGCAGTGCCTTCAAGCACAACCCATGTTTAATGGGCTATTCTAGAGAGTGATCAAGATTTTCTAAACCTTATGAATGTTACTTGACATATATTTGTATAATCTCAAATTCCTTCAAAGGCTTTTGAAGTATCAATGTATCCTATATAGGGTTTAGAATAATTTATTTTAATTAAAAAAATAAATAAATGATGTATTTCCTTATAATTAGATAATGTGGAGATCTCCTAAATCTGCCCCACCACACTATCCTCTTTGGCATTATATTCATTACTCCAGCTACTAGGGTTTTGCATGTGACATCTTTAATATCTTCATGGCCGTGGCTTTTAAATAGATCTCAGTCTTTGCTTAATCCTTTTCATGGTAACCCTTGAGTTGCATAATCCACCTTCAATCTCTTCTAAAAACGTTGTCTTAAACTAGACTGCATAGTATGCATATAAAGCAAGTCCTTCATACCTGCCATTGTTCCAAACCACCACTCACTACCTTGCTTAAAATGTTGCCTCCATAAGCACAAGAGCATGTTTTAAAATCATGGTTGCCATTGATTGACCATTAAGGTCACCACTTTCATCATGAAGATATAATGAGATTATTGTCTTCAAACTCAAGGCATTATGGAAGATAACATTGTGAATTGTTTGTTGTATACGATTCAATTTTCTTGCACATTTACTGCTTTGCTAACTTCCTTTAAGACTGGGTATTGCACCCTCATCTGCAATCTCAAACAGCTCACTCACTATCACTTGAAGATTCCTTTCATGAGCTTCCTTCTATAAAATCAAACTATGCCCTATAGACTGCCTACTTACTACAGGGAACTCATTGTTTCATGGTATTGTAGTTCTTAAGATCCTTCAACCTTATTGACACTATTTCACAATCCACAAGGTATTATTCACTATTCTCCCATCTTTGGTGAGTCTCAAAACACTGCTCAAACATGCAATCCACTACCTCCATTATACAATATTAATGGCTAAGAAGAAGCATTAAACCTATGATTACCACTGTTACTTCATTTGGACATTCATTCCTTGATTGCAGTTTCCTTGCATAACACCACCAAAAGCATTTGAAAAACCCTTAAGGTCAGCAAGGGGGTAAGGAAACTCACTGTTAAAATCTCCACTTTACTATGCAAGGTTTGAGCTTTATTATCTTGTCACTGCTTAACCTATTTTTGATTGTCACATCTTAAGTGACTGTCATTCTTCTTACCGTAGATTGCATTTACAAATGTCACTAAGCTACATAGTGTGCTTGTTATTGGCTACAACCTTTAGATTGCAATATTTGGTTATTACCTACAATGTCTCAATCTTTCTAGTATTGCAACCTCACTCATCCGCTATAGTTATTGTTTATGTTTCTACGGAGGCCTAGGGTTTGTACCCTAATCATGCTCTTACCAATGATTATGTTGTTTTTTATTAGGGCTCTCTCAATGTTGAGAGCCCTAGGGATAATCTCGTCATAAGAAGTAACACATTACATCTTTAACTAAAAGGATAAATCTGTATTGACATTAGCAATGATGATTCCAATTTGTTGCTCCTTAGGAATGGGTCACTTGCTCTTACTAGCTCGCTACCTCCATTGTTGTAGGAATTTTGTGATCAAGTTCAATATTCTAATTTTAGGAGTCTCAATGGTTGGAAATCATAGTACAATTAGAATTTAATAAGTTTTGGAATTAGCATTGTAAAGTGTTTTTTGGGGTCATTAACTTCAGACTATCTTCTCTTTTGCAGGGGTGATTGCATGCCAATTTTTTTTGGTGTAAAATATTGGAATTATTAGATTATGTTACCTGTCTATCAATAAAAATTATTGGAGTGTGAGTTTGATATTTTTTGAAGATCTAAATAGTCAACCTTGGTAAAGAAAAATCATGTTAGATAATATTAGTCCAAAACAAAATGAAGAGACACTTGATAGATTGTGGGCTAGATTGAAAAGAAAGGGTGATGGGAAATGTTATTGTCCTTGCAATAATTGCAAGGGATTAAAGATGAGATGACTTTTAATCACAACAGCTGAGAAACATTGTAGACAGCATGGTCACGTTGAAGGGGGGCATGATTATTGTCCATTGGTAAGTTGTTCATTATATGTGTTTATATTGATTCAATTTGTAAATATTTATATTGTTTTAACATTATATATATATTATCACTTGATCATGATCATGGTTTATTTGTGTCTATCATTATTATAAAGGTGGGGTGCCCTAGGGCAGATGATATGGATTATCACGGCCCAGAGAATGTGGTTTTGCAAGCGGACAAACATGGAGCTGTGAATATCGAAGATGAAGTTAATGATCCTATGGAAGAAGATGATCATGCACTAGAAAACACAATTGAAGATGATGGTATGAATGCATTGATCCATGCCACATTTAGTGGTAGAGTTGATCATGATGATCAAGATGACTTTGATGATGTTCATGATTTACCTATATTTGATAAGGCATACAAGCCCCTTTATGAAGGCTCTGAAAAAAATCTTCTCTCTACTGTATTGTTGTTGTTGAACTTGAAGGTTATGAATGGTTTATCAAACATCGCAATCTCACAAATGTTAAGGTATGTCATATATGTCATCTTTTTTCATCTATTTTAATTGTTGTTAGTTCATCACTAGTAAATAAAGGATGAAATATGTACCATTAATATTCTTTATATGAACAAATTATTTTTTGTTGCAAATTGATTGGTAATTTTTTTTTACCACCATCAAATATTTTACCTCGCTCATACCGAGATTTATGTGCCATTATGAAAGATATCAGAATGGAGTATCAAGCAATATATGCATGTCCCAATGATCATATTATATATCATAAACAACAAGAATTTGCAACAGAATTCCTGAAATGTCATATCAGTATATATCGAACAGATCAACTAACAAAAAAGGTGTCTCGCAAGGTTCTTCATTAGATTCCCATTATTCCACGTATGCAACGATTATATAGGTGTGAAAGCTTAGTGCAATTGATGGATTACTATGCACAGAATAAAAGTGGAGATGACATTCTTCGAATGCCTGTAGATGGTTCTGCATTTAGGGACATGGAGGAAAAATGGCCACACTTTGAAGAAGAACCTCGTAATCTCAGGCTTTTATTGGGAGTGGACGGTGTCAATCCATTTGGAGAGTTGAGATCTATTTACTCGATGTGGCCTGTTTTTGTTATCAACAATAACATTCCTCCATGGATGTCAATAAAGAGGGAGCACATAATGGTGTCAATGATTGTTTTAGGTATTTTTTTACATCAATTTTCTTTACCATAGTAGCATCTCATTTGTCTTATTTGTTGCATAATGACTTATATTTTTTTCATTCAATAGTCATGTACATTAATTTATATATATTGCAGTAAAATGGTTATAATAATTATGTAATGTTTATGTTCATTCAACTAGGTAAGTACCAAGTTAAAGATATGAATTTATATATCGAGCCTCTTATCAACAAGTTACTAAAGTTATGGATTGGCATCACTATGTATGACGTCTCTAGACCAATAGGACAAAGACAATTTCAATTCCATGCAATGCTTGTATGGACAATTCATGATGCCCCGCAGCCTAACACATTTTTCCTGGGTATGTTATAACGCTTTGATCAAGACTTCTTTAACAATATTTATTTGATGAAGTAGATATTGGTGAATGTTTTAAAATAATCTATATTCATTATATATAATTATAAAAATTGGCATATTTAATCCAATTATATATCATCTTGTATTCAAACAAAGGAAAATTTGCATGTCCAATTTGTGGTCCAAAGATGAAATCTCATCATTCAACAAGTTTAGGAAAGCAAGTGTTTGATGAGCAGGTACTTCCCTCCATATAAATCATAAGCATCGAACTACTAAAAAACATCTTTTCAATGGGAAAGAAGAGACTACATCAAAATCACAAAGAATGACACCTTGCCTATGAAAGTTGGAATATAATAGAATTAATTGTCAAGGTTATACATCTAATCAAATTGTTTATCTATCATATATGATATGTTTTGAATTTATATTTTTATATTGTGTTGTGTTTACTCATGTTGTAATTGACAATGATTGTCGTTGTTAATTTGTTTAACTTATATGCTTCATGAAGGTCATCAAGGCATTAATGGCCGGCTTCCATAGGGACTGAAAAGTTATCCCAGACAATTTAGTAGGTTGCCCTACTATGAGAAGTTACAAATTGTGCATTTGTTTGATACAATGCATATCATAAAGAATATAACAAAAAAGTTATGGAAAATATTGGATGGAAGGCATGACAAAGAAAAAATTGTCAAAATTTGTAGTGACATTCGTGAAGCTAATCATGTAATTAAAAATGCCATTCAATTAAATAGTGATGGAGACCAAATTAATATGTCTCCCTTCCTTCTTTGGTTATTAACAGAAAGCAAAGAAAGCAATGCTATAAAAGAAGTCATACAAAAATTTGATTTATAGGATTTGGCCGCAAACATAAACAATATAATAAAAAGAAAGGTGAATTTGGGTTAGGGATGAAAACACATGATTGGCATACCTTCATTAAGGTAATTATTCTGGTATATTATATACACTTGTATAATGCATGTACTTTTCAGTGTATTATGTTTACTACTTTTGGAAAAATAATGAAAATATCATTTTATAATTGTTGCAGTACGTTATACCTCTATCTTTCCTAGACAACTTTGACAACAATGTCAAACAAGTTATATATTATATTAGAAAATACATGAGGTAAGTAGCGGGATTTGTTCAATTCACTATATACATCTTATAATTTCCATTTGTTTTATTTGTTATGTAATATACTGTATATTTTTTTTAAATATCATTAATATATTTGCACCTTGAATCACTTGTAGATGGATATCATCTAAAGAAATCCATAAAGAAGATATAAATTATTGGAAGAGAAAAATTCCTCGTCTAATGTGTAAAATGCAAAAGTGTCTACCTTCAACATTTTTCAATGCACAAGAACACTACCTCATACACCAAGTTGAGGAGATTGAATTGTGTGGACCTGTACACACAAGGTCAATGTGGATGGTTGAGAGGCACCTGAAATTTTTGAACGCTTTGGTTAGACAAAGAGCACATCCTGAGGGTTCTATTGTTTAGGGATATATGGTATACCAGACCATGGTGTACATTAGTGAATATCTTCCTAAGTTTGCAGCAAAGATCTATTTAGATAGCATTTGGGATCCCAACTCCATTAAAAAATTCGAAGGGGAGTACCTGTTGGGGAAAGGTAGATTGAGGAAAGTGAGAGGTAATTATAAGATGGTCATGGAGATTAATTGGAATGCATTTCACATATGGTTTTTATGTATATTGTACTTATTTAGTTTTTAATCTTCAATATACATCAATTATAAATTAAGGTCGTATACTATGGTATTTAACTATTTATACGTTATTTGTGAATTTCAATTTATGTTGGTACAGTTGGTCGAGAGTGGAATGCCCTACATTTGTACGCCACCAACAATCTTGATTGGATGACGGTATGGATTGAATGATGTCAACAATCTGGTCGCGCATTAACATGGGAAGGTGTGGCTTCATTGGTTAAAGAAGCTCATCATAATGGAGATTCCAGTGTTACACAAAGATAAATTGATTTAGCATATGGTTTAAGAGATAAACAGATACGTATAAATATATTAATCACCCATATTATTTAATTATTTTCAAGTATATTGATGTATATATATCTTGAGATTGTTTTCTTGCATACATTTGGCCAAGAATAAATATGTTTATCAACTGACGATATTGCAATAATTTTTACATGTTTGACATATTGCGGGTGAAACACCACAAGGCTATGTGGTGTAATGGTTGTAAATTTTGAATCAAAATGTTGGATGACATGAAGAAAAGTTGTGATTTTGGTATAACTACAGCCTTTCAGGTGACTAATGTTTCATCTAGAAGCGACATACATCCAAAAGTCTCAAAAAATTGATACTATGGGATTTTGGATGATATACTTGAGTATGAATTTAAGTCCTTTAGATTAATTTTTTTCATCGTCCTATGGTATAGGCTACGATTGAATGAAAATGATCCTGGGAGAATTGTTATTGAACATGATAATGGATTTACCATGGTTAATACAAGGTTGATCAAGCGAGCTAGAAATGAGCCCTACGTTCTTCCAAGCTAATGTGATTAGGTATTTTACTTAGAGGTTCCAGGTAAACCAGGTTGGTCATTTATTGTTAGACATGATCCAAGAGGAAGACCGGTAAAGTATAATGTGGTGGAAGAAGAAAATACCGAAGAACTAGAAGATGATGTAGATGATGATCAGGATCAACAGTTAGTTGATGATGTCCCTGATGAAGATGTCGAAGAGGAGGAACTAGATGATGATGATGTAGGAGTTAATGTTCATGAGGATGACATATATGTGGATGATGACATTATCGAAACTGATATCGATGGCAATGATGATGATATGACCAATCCTTATAATGTTGAATCTGGATCGGATGATACAGACAAAGAGTTGGATGAAGAAGAAGATCAATGACATTGAAATGTATAAGTTATGCAATTATATTATCTATTTGATATTAATTTCTTGATAGAATTATATTTGATTTATGTGGTTACATAATTAATTCATGATGTTTTTAATTTTTATGCCATTACATAATTAATTTAATGATGCACTTTTTAATGTTTGAAAGGTCAAAAAATTAAAACATTTCAATAGTGATGTTAACAACCTTGAAATTAGTGTGTTTTATGTTTCATGTGATCATAAAAGATTAAAAAGTCAGTTATAGAGGTGGTTGTTCAGTGGTTGATGTGTATGTTGGTTCTTTTTACAATGTAACCAGGTTTGTCTTCTAATATACCTATGGAATTGCCAATTCCAATCGAAGGCAGCTCGAAGGACATGGACCAACTGACGAGGACTTTAAAAGCCTCGTACACTTCGGGCTCTACAAGACTCGGGATGGTGATCCCTTAATGTGTTTACAACCTCTGCACCATTATTATAAACACAATTAACAATATCAGATGATCTCACTTAATAGCTCAACACAATAAGATAATATCAACTAGAATTGGTTGTTCATAGACAATATCAACTATCTAGAGTGTGAGATAACTAAACACAATCCATTGTATAGGATAGTCAATGATTTGCAATTTGTAGCAAGCTCTAGGAAAAGACAAACAAATACTAAAATACATGAATAATTACAACTTAGATCAGTGCCATATATCTATTGCAGAAGTCAAATTCATAAGCATCTAGAGGTTTGTAATAGATTTAATACATCACATATAAAATCCCTGACAATATTGCATTACAATTTCATTAGCGTGTATTTTAATCTATGACTACTTATCAAATCCTTATACAACACATATCCACCTATAATCCCATTCAAGCATTTTGATTAATTCCTTGAATTAAAGCTAAAGTAGAATCATACACACCACAACAGTGAGATGGATAAAACAACCCTTAGTTATTTCATTCAAATTTTAGATATGCATGTACAATGGAGAGATATGTGCTTGAATTTTCATTTCAACTCAAATGCTAGTACTGTTATACAACATTAAATCTCTATGAACTCAAAACCTATTACATAATGACTCAAAACCTAAATTGCATTTCTCTAAAACCATCGGACTTTACAATTCGCTTTGCAACTTCACCTAGACTCAAAAAAAAATTATCTAACTTGCTAACCCAGACTTCTGGCCTTGAAATCCTTCTTATAGAAAATGAAGGAGAAAACAAGCACTGGGACAGAAAGTACACCTATCACTAGTCAATTGGAGCACTGCGATATTCCAAAATTCCATACAAACAACCACCACCTTGAAAAATATTCTTTGTTCAAAAATTGTTACAACAGCAATGATCCGAGCATATTCTCGCTCATCATGTCGGGCGGAGGAAGGTTGATGCAATAACAAAAAACCACACGAAATGCACGCTAAGAAAGTCATCCATACAAAACTGGAAAATTTATAACCACAACATCTGATTTGCCACCTGTCAGTAGCCCACTCTTTTTACTCATCATCATTCAAATACTTAGCCACCACCTCTGGTATTCTTCGTTAGTTGGCCAGTCAAAATTAATCACCTCTTTTACCTTTGTACTATAAGGAAAATACTTTACCGCTACCTGATTAGCATCTCTTTCAAAAGATTCCAAAAATGAGCCGGTACCAATAATATTATCCATACAATTCACCAACAAATCATAATCTGAGTCATCACAAATTATTTTAATTTGATTATTGATGACTTTACTTGCTTGATCCTGCCATTGTTGGAGTGTTCTGATTTCCCTTGCTCTCATCAATTATATCAGGTAACAGTGTGTTACCCCAATCATTGAATTTCTTTACCAATTCCCTAATCTTCCTACTTAGATCATCTGGTAAGGTCTGAAAACCTTGCAATGATTTAACTAATATATAAGTAGGCTTCAATAATTGGGGCATGTTATTTACATCAAACCTTGAGGCTTTATTCATAACATCTAGATTATTTTCCCTAGGGATCCAATTTTGAATTATTGGAATCACTATCCCTTGATCCCTTCAATATTATTTATTGCTTCAAATAGCAAAGAATACAAAGAATGTATAGAGGGCAGTTTATTATCCACCTTTTCATTTAAATGCTCCAAAACAAGAGTAACAATTTATTTTTCTTTTGAAAGAAAACCCTCCTCTTTTACCCTTAGTGATGTTTGTAATTGATCAATTTCCTACATGAGCTGCCTCTTTGATGGATCAACAAAGCACTCTGTTTGTTCATCAACTTGTTCTAAAGGAGGGGTAAGAGCAGGATTTTGAATGGGAAACCCTGGTGTAGAAACATTTGGAGAAGCAAGAGGCATTGACCTTGCTGTGGGAGGTGATGTGCTAGTTCTTGCAGAATTGGATGTTTCCCCAATATGTTTATACTTGAACCTTTCTACTTCAGTTTTCATCTCAACATTTCTCAGTTGCATTTTACTATATTCTTCAATTAAAAAGTTATACTTCTCCATTAGGCTCTTTCTTTCAACCTCCTCCCTTTTAGTAGTCTTTTGGGCCAACTTGGCCACATTCATAGTTAAACTAGTGGCTTTGGTTGTTGTAGTCTCTGAAGCCCTCTTTATTATTAATCCACCTTTGAAATTTGGATTAATATTAGCAATGTTTGGCTTTCTTCCTTATGGAGCCAATTCCCAAATTGCCAAGGTCTCATATTCTTCACTGAAGGAAGAGTTTTGTAATGTTTCCTTAACTTCTTCAAAATCCTAAAAAAGATTCTTGGACTTCATAATGGCATTGAAAGCCATTGCATCTGTGATGTTCCATTCAAGAAAAAATCAAAACACTAGCCTGATTCACTAGTTGTCTTCCTTCTTCAAGAGTGATGTTTTTGAACTCTTCCATTAATTCAACTTTCACTTCATCATTCTCCTAATCTGACCTGTCAGGCCTTAGTTCTCTTCTCTCCTTGCATTTATTTTGATATTCCTCAAATTTCATCCTCCATACCAATTGCAAGAATACAGGAGTCTTTACAAATGCATTGTCATCTAAGAACTCCTTGCAAGCCTCCATTCTTGCATCCTACACACTCTTACCCTTCATATCCAAATCGGATAGAACCAATTCAGTTGACCTAGGAGGGGATACATACCAACCTGCATGTCTTGATCAGTAACAATAATTTCATCTGTGAGATCCTCAGGTAGGTGATCATTTTTTTCCTCTTAGGGCTTGGCTCAGGTGGTGGTGATGGGGGACTACACTCTGGTGAAGATTTTAATTCAATGATTTTGACAGCCCCAAGTACTTTGAATTTTGGGTGCTGGTTGTGAAGGTGCCTTCATTATTTTCTTCCCTTTTCTGTCTACTTCTTCCTCATCACTGCCATATCCCTTTTCCTCCTATAGATGGGCCACCTTTCTGTAGGCTAATATACTGGCCTTGTTTCAATTGGAATATCACTTTGTCCTTGCATATCCATACTTAGCCTTAAATTTATCTTTTTGGTTGTCAAGGTGTCCATTATCTCCTTGAAATTCTTCATTAAAAAATCAATTCTCTTGTGGTATGGAGTGAATTCCATCAATGGATCATACGTTAGATCCATTTCATGCACAATATCCAGTAGCTTACTATAAGCTATCCACTTTTCCTTATTCAATTTCTGTCTATTTAAATCAAAGTCATTCCTGATCAGGTCCTCAGGGAAATTGAACTCATGTACAAATTTTCCACCTTTTATTCTATCTAAAAAGAGCAAAAAAACCTTTAGGATCATGTTGTTGCCTTGTACAAATCTCAAATGGTAATCAACAAAGAATTTGTCAAAATGTGTCCAACCTCCATTTGAACATGTAAAGTTAGACACTACTTTATAATCAAGGAATAATGTTCCCTTCCCCTTTCCAGTTAGGTTATCTTCATGAATACACCCCATCTGCCACATAACTTCTGCAAACCCTATTCTTGGTGGCACATTGTATGGCAGTATGTGAGGGGTTCCTTGAAATCCATATATTCTTAGGACAGTGCTGACTAGATATGGGATAATGTACCCCAGTTATGTAAAACCCTCAATTTTGGTTTCCTCTCCTTTGGCCTAAGGAAATCATGCACTTCCTGAGGGATACTAGGTACGTTTACCATCAATTTATCCTTCAATCTTGCAGCAAAATAATTATCAAATTGCACATAACTGGTGCTTTCCTTATTACAGGACAAATCTACAGCCCATATCTGTACTGGCAATCTTTCTCCATTAATTGATTGTTTCAAGTTCATCTTCTTAGCAAAGAAATCAGCATTCCTAACAAGAACATATGTATCAACATGGAATACCAAAACAATTGAGTACCAGTGCAGCTTCAATAGTCCTTCATCTATCCTCTCCACCAAAAAAGAAGCAAAGTCATATGTTACAAAGAAGTTAGGGTGTTGTATTTGCACCCCCATGAACATGTATGCAATCGTCATTACTGCACCAGGGCTGAAACCCAAAATCTGACATAGTGAATAGAAAGTAGCCAAGAAAGGCTTTCTAAAACAATTCAATCTAAAGGGTTCCTAGTCACTAGGGCTAATGTGAAATTGTGAACCCCCTGCCTTAACTAGATGAGGTGGAAGCATCTTAACCCTAAAAAGAGATTGGAATTTTGTATACTCCTGCTTCATTTCTTCAAGATTAATAGGAATCAAGTCATCACTTGGCTCACTCAAATCAAAATTTTGTTGGATAACATCTCTATTAATTTCTAATAGAACCCCTCCATCATTATCTCTAATTTCCCATGTGATAGGGTCATAACTTTTGTCCACTGCTCTAAGTAAGTTCACATCAGGGAACACATTTAGAACAACCAGTTTTCTCATGTCATACATCCATCAATTTGAAAAAAGATGAGTCAAATTCCTTTGTCCATACCATAATCTGAACATTTCTAAGCCTGTGAGTGGAACCCTAGCATCAGCAATGTTGGAATTATTACACACCAACCCCTCCCCTAGGATTTTCCCTCGCATCAACACCAAACCTTTCCTTCTTTCATTTGTTGATAATGGAAATTGATCTAGGAAATCACCATACAAGTTTATTTTCAAATACTCAATGTGGCCAGAGTGTTGCTTGGTTGGCACCATTTTAGACAAACTAGGGCCTCACTACAATGTTACACTTCAAGTGGCTATGACTAAGCAGAGATAGGAAATTATAGTATAAAAATACCATAGTTCCTCACAATTTATGATTAAACAATAGCCCTAACAAAATATTTTAATGAACTCAATGAAAAGCATAGTAGACCCCCCCATTTCCCAAATTTAGGTGCAGAATGACTGGGAAACAAAGAAAATTAACTCACGGCTTTTTTCGCACAAACTCCAATTTCTAGCAGCAGTTGCTCACAATTTCACCTTTGGCTCTAAAACTATTTTCATGAAATACTTGGATGCTTTGTGATATAAATGAGATGAGTAAATTGATTTTATGTCGATCAAATTCCACCAGTGGATGTCTCATCCACCATTAAAGCTCACTCACAGGCTACACGAATGGCTCCAACCATAATTTTATACATATTTAAATTTGAGTTGTTGATCCTTCAGTTTGATCAAATCATCGATGGCCATCTTCAAAACAGGCTGACATAATTGCCAACAAGGCAATAAAGGGGCCCACTATGTCATACGCTGCGAAGGAATGCCACGTGGCGGTTGCCCGCGATATCACAATCCTTTGATTTATCATCGTGGGATGGCAGGCACCGTCCATCTTTTTACCATAAATCTTGCTCCTTCAAAAATGGTCGCCATCCTTTCCTTTAACTATCGAGTAGCTTTTCCCTTAAAATCATAACATCTGCATTGAAATAAAATATGTGCATCTTACAAGCGCATTAGTAATCTGCCCTGTAATACATTTAAAACCAGCGAACACTTTCTTCACTCCTTAGGCTTCATTGGATGAGGCATGTGGTAGGCACCTACGACATTGCGATCCCAAAATTCCTAAAAGCGGGATGGCGGGCACCGTTAATCCTAAAGAGACAACTCATCAATAGTCACACAGATTTCATCCTTTAGGAAGGGTACATGGCACCTGCCCGTGATATCGCAATCCCTGTAATCCCTAATTGCGGAATAGTGGGCGTCATTGATCTCATTCTTTTAACACAGTCGCCAACCATGTCGTTAACCTTCGAGCAGCTTTTCCAGTGAGATTATAACATATCCATCGATTTAGAACATGTGCATCTCAAGAACACTTTAGTAATCCACCCCTTAATACATTTAAAGCCGACTAGTGTTTCCTTTACTCTTTAGGCTTCATCAGATGAGACACGTGGCGCCCGCCTGTGATTTCACAATCAACCCAAGCACCATCACAGGATGGTGGGGAACAACTCAGATCAAATGGTAGTTGGTCAGTGATAGCTCAAATTTGATCCCCCAGATAGGATACGTGGCACCCACCCGTGATTTCACAATCCTTCAATTCCTGATTACGGGATGGCAGGCACCATTGATATTTGCAGGAAATAGATCAACGGCAACACTAAATCAACCTTTGCAAAATAAAACATTCATTAAAAGGAGAAGTGGGCATTACTAGGCGGATGACAAATAAAAAAATTATATTTATAGAAGAAAAAATAAAATAAATTTACAATTTGTTTTATAATTTCACTTTTAACTTTAAATGTATGTTCACTCATTAAGTTGTATTTTTTTTACAATCACATTTTTATTTTAGATGTTTGTTTATAAAATATAAAGATGCATTAAAATATATTAGAAATATTTTTCTTTAATATTATATAGCATTCATAACATTAAATTAACATAGAATAATTTCACAATATCACTTAACCAATCAAGAAAAAATTTAATCATTACTATGCAACATTATTCTCACATCAAACTAACAAATAAACATTGAAAACAAATTTATTTTTTTATATTATAACATTCATAACTTAAACCTTTTATACACAATATCATTTTAATTATAAAAACACATAAAATTGTTTATAAGCAACTTAAATTTTTTAACAATTTAATAAAATATTATTTAATATAATTAAGAAAAATTAAATAAGAATTATAGATAAATTTATGAAATATTGATTTACTTATCAAGAAAAAATCAATGATAAATTTACTTACCAATCTATTTTAACCATCAAGAAAAAATTAATCATTAGTGATTGCAACATTATTGGCACATATTTTAAACCCACAAAATAAACATTGAAAACACATTTATTTTTAATATTATAACATTCATAACTTAAACCTTTTTATACACAATGTCAAGTTAACTATAAATTGTATAGAGTTTAGATTTTCTATATCTCTCATATATCAACATAGGTAAATTTGAAAATATTTTAAATTATATAATTTCAAAAAAAAATTGAATGAATTTATAGAAGATTATTTTTATTAAAGTGAAAGAATCTAATCCCAATACTAACATTAATTATAAGTCTAACCATAACCCCAACCCTAAAACTAACACTAATTAACTTCAAACCTAACTCTAATTTTATATCCAACCCTAAACATAACTATGATTCTAAAACTAAAATTTATGAAACCCTAATTGAACCATAACCCTAACCCTAATACTAACCCTTGCCCCAATTGAACCCTAACACTAACCCCAAGCTCTATCATAGAACCTTGAAAGTTTAATGGTTTAGGGTTAATGGTTATGGGTTAAGGGTTAATGGTTAATGGTTTAGGGTTTAGGGTTATGGCCGGGTAGTGATGGAACTTGAAAGTTTTATTCTCTGTGTTCTATTTTATAAAAACAACACATATGGACTAATAGTTGAATACAAAAAATCTATTTGTTTTTATAAAAACAACACAATGATTTAAAATACAACTTATATTGAACAAAAATGGGCCAATAGTTGAACACTATAACTTTTTGAAAATCCTTCACATTTAATGGGAAAATACATGTTATTTATTGTGCTCACCTTTTATATTTGTGATAGGACAAACTATTAATATAAAATTATCCAATGCTTGTACTGATGGAACTTCAAATTTTGTTCCTAATGTTTCACTCATGCCCCGCCTTATGTCAGTGGTCTTTCATCATGTTAGAAAATTTCTTAAGGCTGGGGTTTTAGCTTTGTCTTCATGTTAAACCCTTGTGTTTACCTAATGCCTTGGTCAAGATTTGAAGGGTTTTAAAAACATCTTATTCCCCATCGTTCCATCTAGGCCTGGTCCCTTTGGTCTTAATATTTTATTTCTTTTGCGGGTTTTATTTTCCTAAGTCCTGGTTGGCCCTGTGCTGAACGGTTTTAAAAAAATTTGTCATTGTTTTCCATCCACCTAGTAATGTCCCCTTGCCCTTTAATGAATGTTTTATTTTTCAGAAGGATGAAAATCATGCTGTTGTTGATCAAAATGCCTTCAAGATCAACGGTTGCCCACCATCCCATGATCGGGAATTGTAGGATGGCGATATCGCGGGCGAGCGACATGTGTCCAATTTGGGGATCAAATTTGCACAATTGTTCATTAACTGTCCTATGATCTAAGCTATTCCCCACCATCCCGCAATGGTGCTTTGGTTGATTGCGAAATCATGGGCGACTGCCACGTGGTCTGTACAAGGTGGGGCCCGAGGAAATTTTTGTGCGATATATTTTAAATGTTTCATTGCTTCCAAAGCAAAAAATTTAAAATGAAATATTTGACAAGGCCAAGGGGGAATTCATTAAAAATGAGCAAAAACAGAGAAATTAGGGCAACTAGTGATTTTAATGGTATATTAAAAAAAAATCATATTTTGATAGTTGAATACATTCAAAATATTTCTAATATATTTCTAATTTAAAAAATATATTGTTTAATTTTTTAAATATATATATTTTTTTCCAAATATATTTTATTTTTTTAAATATATTATACATACAAAATTACATAATCAATAATAGATAATAGATTTTGGTGAATATATCTAGGTATGTTAATATATGCTTGAAAAACTAATTTTAATTAAAAAACTTACTAACATCATTAAAAGGTAAGTTTATAATTATAAAAATTTAACATTAGAATTATTTAACATTTGAAATAGAAAATTTAAATATTATATTATAATAGTTTATAATTTACTTATATAGTATTTTGGATAATAGAAACAATTTTGATTGATTTAATATTTTCTAAGTTCATTATTGAATTTAAATCTTATAAATATAATTATATATCTTTAATCAATATTATAATTTAAAAATAATAATGCATATTGAACATCTTAGATTTTACATAACTTAAATATTAAAAAAATTTAATGTATAAGTTTATAAAATATAATATATATTTTTAAATAAAGATTTAAAGATTATATATCATGTATATTTAAAGATCCATAGAATTATCTTTTAACTATGAAATTAATATGATTAATTTCATTTATAATTTTATCTTATCTTATCTTTTTAACAATTTTTTGGTATCCTACATAATTTGTTTTCTATAAGTATCATGTTGTATACTCTTTATATGGAAGGTAGTGTTTTGTCATGGAGTTTAATAAGTTTTAATAATTTTTAGTCATTTTAAATTTTTTTATTTTTTTATAAAGATAGTTATATTTAGACTTTTGATGGCTTATGTACAATTATGCATATTCTTTAATTTATTATATTTTTTACAATATCATGTTATTCTTGATTAATCACATTATTTGTTTGTCATTTTTATTTGTTTTGTTGAAAAATATTTTATCTTTACTTTACATCTATGATAATTTCAAAATTATCAAATTTAAAAATTATAAATAAAAACTTATTTTTATTAATCTCTTTGAAGTACGAGGTTCCTAATCTTTTGTAGATTAATAACGATCTAAATAGTATTTCTTTCCTTTATTTCTTAGCAAATGTGTCTCATGCCCCTATTTTCACATTTATCTATTTTCTTATTGTTCCTATTAGTGGCTACTCAAATTTCATTGAAACCTACAAAGAGCTTGGGTCCTTCAATCTCAAAGCTTGTCTAATTTCTTGATGAGAATCATTCACATTGATTCCTAATATTGTGCTCCAATTGCATGATACATTTATAAAATGCACTTGGTAATTTAGTATGTGGTTGAAATATTAGAGTAACAACAAATGGCTCTTTTCATTTTTGGCACATGATTGGCCATTTTTACTATGTTAAATTTTTATTTTCACTTTTATTTTCATGGTTTTCATGTTGTCAAATTTTCATATATTTCTTAGTCTTTTAAAAAAAAAAATAAATGAAGGTTCTGTATTAGTGTCCCCAATCTTGCTAAAAACTCATGTATAGAGAGAGTACACATATGTAAACTATTAATTATAGAGTATAACAACAAAATGAATTTAAAAACTACTACATACAAACAAGGTTTAGAATAATTCAAAATAGAGATACCATTCTCCTACAAATACTATGTATAGAAAACCTATCTAGCCACACTTTCACCCTCTCCCATTCTCCCACACTCTCCCACTCTCCTCTCTCTCTATTCCTCTCCTAATTCTCTCCCTACTCTCCCTCCTCCCTATATCTCCAACTCTCCCACTCTCCCACTCTCTCCCATTCTCTCACACTCTCTCCTACTCTCTCCCACCCTCTCTCCCACCCTCTCACACTCTCTCCCACTCCTCTTACTCTTCCTCTCCCACCCTCCCACTCTCTCTCCACTCTCCCTCGGGCTTCTCTCCCCCACTCTCTCCCACTCTTTACACCTCCTCTCTCCCACCCTCTCCCACTCCCTCTCACCCTCTCCCCACTCTCCCTCTCAGCCTCCTCCCCTCCCCTAATCCCACCACCTCCCAATTACCTCATGTGTATATAGAGAGAGTAAGAGGAGATAAAAAAGAGAAATAGAGATGTAGATATGGGGAAGTAGGAGAGATGGAGGAATGTGAGAGAAGGGGGGAGAGGTAGAGATAGTCTTTAATAGATAGAGGGGGGAAGAGGAGAGTGACATAGATAGTGGGAGATATAGAGAACGACAGGGAGAGATATATCAATCACCCTCCCTATATCTCTATCTATTCACCCTTATCTCTTTATCTCTCTACCCCTCTCTATCTCTTTGTCTCCCTTTCTATTTGTATGTTTGTCATTATCTCCCTCTCTCTCTATATTTTCTTCCCTATATTTATCTTTGTCTCCTTAAGTGTGCAATGGGTACATTGAAGAGGTCTTAAAGGAGAATGTCATATCTTTAATCAAATGGCATGCTACCTTGAGTATAACTCCCCAAGGACACATGCCATCCTTGGATTGTTGACATGAAACAACCAATCAAAATTTAGTTTCTCTCTCTCATATTAATATATATTACTATTATATTAAAAATGTTTTGTATTATATAAAAATACACTTATTATTAATTATTAATTATAATAATTTTATACGTATTTAATAATTTTGTTAAAGAATATAATATCTAATTATAATAAGTTGAATAATTATATTATTTATTATGTAAAATATAGCTAATATATACTTAACTATATTGTAGAATATTAAAACCTAGCTAAATGGTGCCAAAATTTTGAACTTAATTAACATACTGTAAAAGCAAACGAAACTAGGTTGTAGCTCGTCAAATTGGAGAAGTGAAAGGTCAATGCCAGTGCTGAGGAAGAGTTTGAAGTAGTGAAAACAAGGTCAATGTCAACACCAAGGAAGATTTTGGAGTGAAAACAAGGTCAATACCAGCACCAAGGAAGAGTTTGGAGTTAAAACAAGGTCAATACCAATGCCAACGAAGAGTTTGGAGGAGTGAAAATAAGGTCAATATCAATGTCGAGGAAGAGTTTGGAGGAGTGAAAACAAGGTCAATACCAGTGCCAAGGATGAGGTTGAGGGAACTCATGGAAAATTGACAACCAAGGGGCAATGAGTAATGTAAGTTTGGCACCCCCATTCTCTTTAACCTTCAATTTTCATGCCTAGTTTCCAAATATATTCTCATACATTGGCACCCCCATTCTCATAAAATGGTATAAGATAAGATAGAAAAAATAAAATAGCTTATACAGAACATATCCATCTACAATCCCATTCAAGCATTTTAATTAATTCCTTGAATTAAACCTAAAACAAGAATCATACACACCACAACAGTGAGATGAACGAAACAACCCTTGATCATTTTATTCAAAATTCAGATATGCTTGTACAATGGAGAGACATGAGTTTGAATTAATCATATCAATTCAAATGCTAGTACTGTCATAAAACATCAAATCCACATGAATTCAAAACCTACTATAGAATGACTCAAAACCTAAATTGCATTTTCTCTAAAACCATCAGACTTTACAATTTTCTCTGTAACTTCATCTAGACTCGACCAAAAATATCTAACTTGCTAACCTGTACTTTTGGCCTTGAAATCCTTCTTATAGAAAAAGGAGGAGCAAACAAGCATCAGGCCAGAAAGCACACGTGTCACTAGCCAATTGGACCGCCTTGTGCTCTTCATCAGTTGGCCAATCAAAATTGATCACCTCATTCACCTTGACACTATAAGTTTTGTACTTAATTGCCACCTAATTCACTTCTCTTTCAAAAGACTCCAAGAATGAGCTGGTGCTAATGATTTTGTCCATACAGCTCACCAATAAATCATAATCTGAGTTACCCTATTTTTCAGGGTTTTGTAGTCCAAACATGATATAAAGTGGCTCTTACACTTTTTGTGATTACTGTAGCTTGTGTAAGAAGCCACCTGGATACTGTTGTAATTGTAGGATGCATGAATAGGGCATAGGTTTCAACAAAACATGTATGGGAGATCTGATTTTATGAATTTTTATCCATGTGCATACCTAATGGGTTGTTTCTGAACACTGAATAAAAATGATATTTTTAAATGTAAATGTAAATGCAATTATTGGATGCTCTCTTAGAAAAATAAATGCAACATATCATTAAAGAAATCTATATCTATGTATATAAATGTGTGTTGGAGTTAAAATGACACTAAGAGGGGGGGTGAATTAGTGTCTTAACAGATTTGACCAATTTTCACATTCAAAAACATAGCTCAATTTTGATATCAATATTATTCTAATTAATACATTCATGAGTTGAATGTAATCATTCATAAATAGAATTGAGAAAAGTAATAAACCCAATAGAGAACTGAAACAACAACAACACAGAAAAGTAGAGAGCACACAAAAGAACCAAGATACAAAAGATTTTCTAAGTGGAAAACCCTCCTGGGGTAGAAAAACCACTCCTAAACTGCCTTACTGGCTTAATCTTCAAAACCATTTTTAACAATGCCTTATAGGCTAAATTTCTTAGTACCAACTCAAGGAGCACCAACCCCTCATTTAGAGACACCAATCTAAAGGAGCACCAACCCCTTACTCCAATCTCAAGGAGCACCAACCCCTTACTCAAATTGTAGAATTACAATAAAAATATATCAAAGGATCTCTCCATTTTCAGTTAAGTTCATAACACTCTACTTCTAATACTCTAGGAGCAATGTTCCAGCATTACATCCAGTTCCCTCTCTTGATTACGGCCAGAATAACTATCTTAGAATTACAAGCCGGCAGCATCTTCACAGTTTTCAACACTCGTTTTTATATACATTTCAAGTATGTATGTTATCAAGAAATCTTCAACAAGCGTTTTTCACAAGATTCTGAACCTCTCTGCTATTTTTAGAATCTGAAACTGGATAATGATGATCTGTAGATGATGGTAAAAATTAGAGTAATGCATATCCAGAAATCTTTAATTTTTGTACTAAGTCAGGAGATTTCAAATTGTAACTGAAAGATTTTCATCAAAGCCATGTCAAAAAATCATAACCTCTAAAATCTCAGAGAATACCTTGCCAGAGATTCAATACCAACCAAAGAAGTCTATATGCAACTATATTTAGAAAAATCCATTAAATCAAAAATGCAACAGCTCAAAAAGAAACTTGATGAATATCCTGTTATGTAACCGTTCTAAGATTTGATGCCAATCCATGATGATGACCACAGATTTTTGAGTCTTCGTAACTATTCACTGAGACAACAATATAGTTCTGCCGAAGGCAATTAAATCGCCAGACAATCACTTTAGATATCACTTTTGCCAAGAGCCATCAGAGTCGGGAAGAACACAATGAATACATCATGTCTCATCGATAGGCTTCCTTAGAGTATTAATAATTCGGTGTCGATGTAGCCTAAAGATTCTCTCACTGAAAGCATCTATCTATCTGTCACTGTGACATCCTACTATTGGGGAGACACTTTGTAGATTTCGCAGTGTTTCACTGAAAGAATTTAGCATTTCCAAGTCATCGTGACTTATCGCTCTCAAGGGACCTCTCGTAGATGATGCTTCGTTATACCGAAAGACATCCTTTCATCCCGTGTCGCTATAGCCTTCAACTTTCGAGGAGACATTATGTAGACTGCCTCTTGTTTTGCCAAAACATCCCAAGTTCACAATAGATCACCAAGACATTAATGTTCTCACACTGAAAGAAACCTATTTCCTTATGTGCATCGCTATAACATTATGTTGTCGGGGAGACCTCCTATAGAGCACACCATGTCTTTCAGAAAGTCTTCATTCACTTGTGTGTCACTAAGACAATCCAGATCTTATGCCAACAAAATCCCTTTATGTTTCATCGGCGAGACCCACAGGGTTCATTATAACATTATACCGAAGAGGTAACCTTATACCAAAATGCTTTATCCACTCTGAGTCACTAAGACATTAGAAACCTTTCGCCAAAAGCCCCTCATTAGACTTAGTCCCCAAGACTTGATGGGTTCAAAGAGACTCTACATTGAAACTCATGAGTCTTACCAAAATCCCACGTGATCATTCCTATTCACTGAGACTTCCAAAATGTCCGGTTGAAGGCAATTCTCAAATGGTGGTCGGTGTGACATTGCAATCTCGCTGTGACTTCATACTGATAGTTTTACACTATGTCAATATCCTTCCACATGCACTAGTCGGTGAGACCAAGAGGAGTTCGCTGAGATGCTAAACCGAATACTCCAAGTCTGGCCGAAGTGAATCCCATATGTGATGTCGGCGAGACAAAAAATACTTCGCCGAGACCTATTCCAAAAAACTTGACTCTTGCTGATATGCATCCATTCACCATCGGTCAGTGTGATATTGCATAGTCATTATAACCTCACACCGAAGCCTTAAGCTCTTGCCAATGAGTTTGCATTTTAATCTTCAATCGGTGTGACATACCAATATCGCTGAGACCACATAGTGATGGAATAACTTATACCGATAGTGAACACTTTATGTCGCCAAAAAAACATGTGTGTCATGCCAAATGATGCCTAGAGATGGATCCTAATCGCTGTGACAATAAATAAGTCTTTCCGAAATGAACTTTCTTGTGTCGGTTGTCAAGACACAAAACGCTCAATGAAACATCATGCCGATAGGGATTTCTTACGCTGATGAACCACCTTATGAGTTAGTCGGTGAGACCCGACTCAATTGGTAAAACCTCCCAACGGTGAACAATCCTCATGCCGATAGACTTTTCTTCTGTCGCCAAGACCACAAACATTGTCACGCCGAAAGTTGCTAGAATGTTAAATACAATTGCCATAACATCATAAATGTCTTGCCGATAGGCAACTCAGACATTTCAAAGAGGATCGGTGAGGTCCTGCCATTCTCACTCCAATATGAGTATGCTTGAGAGAGAAACAACCAAAGCCTATGATATGCAAGGAGAACCATTCTGACAAAGAAACCATCTTTCAAACTCTGTCAGTCAAAGATGTAGCATTCATAACTTGAACCAGAAAACTCATCACCATGAAAATGAACCATAACAAATAACTTTCTGTAATAGCCAAGAGACATCAAAGAAGCTCCATAATAAATCATATAGATTCAAACTGAGACTAATCATCAAATAGAACCAACTGAAAGAGATTTTGACATCATGGACAAACTATAAACACAACTGAGATCCAACAAACTCCCCCTTTTTCCTTGATGCAAAACACAAGTGACTCTCCCCCTTTTTGCCTCAATGACAAAGGATAGAGGAGAAGAATGTGCAATGCCAAAAAAAACAACTAAGAATCCAACCAAGTACAATAAGAATAGGCTCCAAATGGAGCAATAGTGCAGCAAACATATTGTTTAACTTCACATCACCAATGCAAGATAGAGCATCATTTTGTAATAGCACAACTTCACTCACTTCAAATGCACATAAATTATTAGAGAAATCAGTAGTAACAACCTATGCAATAACTCCCACTTCGAAATCAGAAACTTAATAACATCATATAGATAATCTTTCTTCAAGGCAGCACACCAAAACTCTCTCCTTTTGTTTCTACAAAAACATGAATTCAAGCAGCTTTCATTTAAATAACTTGCACTCAATTTCAAAGTTCAAAAATAAGTCCCAGCCATTCATGATGAGGTTAATACTACCAGTCACCTTCCTTCATTGAAACACAAATAATAGAGCATATCCCATGAACATACACAGTTCTCATGACTGTTGTAGCAACCTACTTAGATCACTGTATCATACTCAAAAGACCAAAATACTTAATTCCATCATACCATCTTGCAAAAGACATTGTAAGTATCTTCATTTAGCACACAATCTTAACTCAACTTCTTCATGCAACACCGAATAATATCATCACAGAAATAATTCATAACATCAAACATGTTTTTCAATCACTGTTCTCCAATGATAATTCCATCAACATCCCTTAAAAAAACAAAGGCTTTCTTAACTTTAATATGTTGAGGAACTCCCTATATATCTCCACACCGCTCAAAGATGTCATAAGGACATACCATTATTTCCAAAGCCCAAGCATCCAAAAAGTTCATTTAAGAACAAAGTGCACTGTCATTCCAAAACCTTCTAAAAATAGTCAACCACTAGACCAAGAAAAAACATTCCTTAATGCAGATATTTATCCATTACCTTTGTTAGAAATAACAAAAGGTTAAGGAATTTAAGCCATTTCTCTTCCTTCTAAATCACCAAAAGAAAATACAAGATGTCATACCTCATTCTAGACTCCATAGGGGTAAAATATATTACCATAATAGACTCCCCCTAAGTCTTTGCTTCTTCTCAAGACTTGGAAGGCAACACTTGTGCAAGGAGTGCACAAGGGGTTTTCTCATAAGAATCTTTACTGCACTTCTTGTCATCTTGATTGCTCTTTCTTCTCCACTCCAATGAAGACTTTTTCACTTGTTTTCTTGAAGTTCCTATCTTTCTATTGAATCTGCATTGTTGTACTTTATGTCCAGTGTTATTACATCTAAAACAAATGACTTTGTGATTGTTCTGAGAAATAGAGGACTTCCTACTGACTTTTCCATCATTGTTCCCTACATTATCCTCACTTGTATTTATTCTACAATCTCTTCTCAAGTGACCAAAATTGTTACAGTTGTAACACACCACATCCTTATTTCTAGGGACATTAGAATGATTCTTATTTGACCATCTTATGCAATCAATTGCCTTATGACCATAGTCATTACAAACATAGCAATATCCTTGGAAAGAATGATTATACCTAAAAGAATGATCATGCCAAGGATTTGAAGATTTAAAGACATTTTTCTTTTCTCTATTAATACCTTTAGATTGTCTTCTAGTGTCAATGTTATCCTTTGATGCAGCAATACTGTAACCAAGATCAACCTTCATTCTTGGTGTTTGCTTGGCTGTAAACTTCTTTCCATCTGAAGTAGTAAACACTGTTTCATGTTTAGACTTGTCTACAGAGCTTTGTCCAACCTCATATCCAACTCCTATAGGATCTTTAGAATGCTTTTTCCTACCCAACATCTCATTCAATATATTAGTACTATGATCAAATTTCTGAATTTTACCAGATTGAGCATTGATACATTCAAGCTCTTTTCTTAAAGAAACTACTTCTTCTTCAAGTTTTAGACAAACAATCTTTTTAATCTCCAAATCAAAACTCACAACATCTGCAATCCTCTTATATTCTTCAATTTCAATTTTCTGACTTATAATCATATCATCCTTAAGAGTTAGTTCTTTTAACAAGGAATCATTATCTGAATATTTCTTTAAAGAATCAATCTCATTTTCTAGTTTATTACACAACTCATCCTTGTCTTTTAACTTGACTTCCAGACTCTCTTTTTGTTGAAGCTATCTTGTTAACAACTAGTTTTCTTTTCTAAGCTGTTTAATAGTATCTAAGGCACATAGGAGTTCACCTTCCAAATCAACCTCACTTTCTGGTTTAGCATATTCCAGTTCAGAGTTAACTTCATCCAAAGATTGATCTACATTTACACAAGTTTCTTGATCATCTAAATATTCATTAATGATCTCCCTGGACTTCTTTTCAAAATTATAAAGGTTTACACCTTCTTCACTCTCAGATAATTCACAACTTATTTCAGTATCAAAAGATATCTCCTCTTGTAACTCACTATTCTGATTCATTTTAGTCAAATTGTCCCAAACTTCCTTAGCACTGTTGTAATGAATATTTTTTGTAATGATTTTATTTGGAAAGTTATTAAGAATAGCATTTATAGCTCTGGTATTGAATTAAACAGTTTTCATCTCCTCAAGAGAGGAAGGAGATGTTGCAGATCTAGTACAACCCTTTTCTACTACTTCCCACACTTCAGATCCTAGAGAATGTAAGTATGTTTCCATCCTATGTTTCCATATAATAAAGTTTGTTCCTTCAAACTAAGGAGTTCCAGATCTAGGATATTCTATCATTTCAGAGCTACTATTTATGAATTCTTCATCTTTAATCATTATACTAGATTCAGGTTGAACATGATATCAACATTTTTCTAAGAACATATTTTTCCCTTATTCCTTCTATTATTTCCCATATTTACCAAACTACTCCAAGAAACCAAGAACAATCCTAGGTGGTTTAGACCTATCAAAGGACCCTAGGCTCTGATACCAATTGTTG
>VDFB02256132.1:214960016-214972031 GCA_007258455.2 Sequoia sempervirens | reverse complement strand
TGTGAAATGGTGAACTATTGGTCGAGGACATGCTTAGCTGACAATAGGGTCCACTTAATATCTAAGGCCTTCAAAATCACTTGATTTTCTCCTCCATCCAATGGCTGGTGTATAATAGAGAAATTGTCATATGTACCTTGCTCTAAAAGATGCGCCATTAGTTTTTCAGTCTGTGGAATATGGACCTAGGAAAGAATGATTTGAGCTTATAAACTTTCTTTTCCCCTTATGCTTTGAATGAATTTATTTAAATCACTTTTTGGAGGGTATTCATTAAAGATTTAAAAGGAAGAGATAGGACAAAGTGGGGCTCGTGAGTCTTGAATAAAGGACATCCATCTAACAATCATATGCTTTTTTAAGTTCATGGAAATATTTAGTGATAAAATTTATAAAGAAAACATCGTCAAGCAAATGTTACACTATGAAGAGTTATTGGTAGAAATAGATAAAGCAAAGAAAGGAAATAGGGGTGAAGGAAAGTGAGGAGATAACAAGAAGAAAGTGCAGCAAATAGGAAGATGTGACTACCATGCAACGAATTATGGAGAACCATGCAATGTGAAAAGAGGATTTTTTTTTCCTGTTCTTCCAATCTTTTTTCTCACTTTTTCCATATATTGTAAGTTCTTCATTCAAACAAAAGTAGAAAGTAGATTCTTTGGCTAATAAAAATATACTAGATTCAACCCTTAGGTTTTTATGGTAAATATTTTGTAATCATTGAGTCTAATAACACTTTTATAGTTATGCAAAGATTTTGTTAATTTGTTTTGTACAAATGAAATAATATATTTAGCTTTATTGTGTTCTAGTACATTTTTTCAGTAAAATTATTTTTGTTTTCTTGTCTTTATATATGCAATCTTTATTGGTCAATTTAAAATTATCAAACTTTTTGCACTTCAATGATTGTGTGTATTTTTCCTTTGATGTTGTACTTATGTTTATTCTCTTTTTATAATTGTGAGTTTAGTGCAAATTAGTAATGTGCAGATAGAAAAGTATAATTTGACATTACACTCATTAGATCGGATTTCCTTTTAGTATTCCTCTTCTTTTTCTCACAAAGTGAAATAAATTCATTGAGATTCAATGACGAGTTATCTTATAAAATCTTGGAGGCTGTTTTGAAAACCGTGTCTCATATCTGCAAAGCTTCCCATATTAATGCAGGTTTACATTCTAGTGCAAATTTGAACAACAATAGTATCATTAAGAGGACATCTTTGGATAACTAATAAACCAATTTTCATGTAAAAATTGTCAACTCAAAATTTCAGAAGCACAATTATATAATAATGTGTATTATAAACTACATCAAATAATTACATAAAAATATTAAATAATAAATAAAAAATTTATAAAAAAATTATAAAATTGAGACACCTAATTTCCCATATTAGATATATATATATGCTCCCTCCTTGCTCCAACCCTTATTATGGCAAATCATCTCCCGATACTTTTATATGAACTTGAACATTCTTACTCTTGCATGCATATTCCCATTCCATTCACAAATGCAAGGATAAATCTAGCTTCTGATCACCTGAATTCATAGCCAAACTTGTTTCAGAAAACTGAGGATCCCCACTTCGGACCTTTTTCCTGGAACCGGAGCCATCTCCTCTCGGTTCCACCACATAAGGGAAAATAGCTGGCTGTTTAATGAAACCCATTTCCCCTTTTGGGAAGCCATAGCCTGTGTCAGAGCCACAGGTAGCTCCTTCCATGCAATCAATATTTTCCAAGAGACCACAAGGAAAGTATCTACCTATAATGGGTTGATTCCCAACAACGGCTTGAAACCATCCTCCTCTTCCATCACCTACTCCTCCTCTAGGTACCCCTCCTACTCCTTGAATGGTACAAGAATTGCCCCTTTTAGAGAGAGAGCTATTCAAATTGCTGGAATTTTGAGCAAACTCAGGAGCAAAAACTAGTGGTGAAGGTGATATGCTGCATAACCTCTGTTGAATGCCCATATGAGATCTCTTAGCTGGCCTTGCTGTAGTCCTCTCCTTCTTGTGGGCATTCTGATGCCCACCCAATGCCTGAGGATTGTTAAACTTCTTAGAACAGAAGGAGCATGGGTAGATGCGAGCCTCCGAAGACCCTTCTTCAGCAGAGCTTGAATTTTGAGAGACAGTCAGTGACAAAATTTCGTGGCTCAAATGTGGGAACAAAGGCTTCTCCTTTTCTTCTGTATTCATCACTGACTCCAACAATGCAAAGCTCAGAACCATTTTGAACTCAAACAAAAAGAACAGCGAAAGAAGTGAAGCCAACAAGATCAGCAACAACACACATTATTAACAAAAATAAATCCAAGTAAAACAATGAATCTATTGGAACCATTGTTCATAGGAATCAATGCACACACATAGACCCAAGCCCTATTTATAACTTCCTTGCAAGATGATATTACGTATCTATGCAAATTGAATGTTCAGCGCGTATTCCGAACAATTTCTAATTAGCCTTCGGAGTCAAGAAAAATCTTACACTGAATTAACTCCGAAAGCTCCAAGTCGCTACCAAGAAAGGTCGAAGATGTACAAAAGGCCGACAGACAAAGTTACAGGTAGTCAGGCTGCTGTAAAGAAAGCACTGAACAATTTCTTGGAAGTGAGGTTGCTGTAAAGAAAGTCCTTCCATCCAAATCAAGAATGCAGGAAAATTTTGGAAACCAAAATTTCGTATGCGACAAATAGAAGGAAAGTGTGGTAGCAAATTAGTGAGTTGACATGTTGGCACGCCCAGAAATTTCCCCCTCCGTGCATTGTAAACTCATTTGTTCCTCTTTTTGATGATTGATCGCTGAATATGATCCAAAAATTTGCCAAAACAATTTAATGGACTGCGGAAAACTCATTCCTACTAATTATTTGTTATTTTATTATAGAAAACACTTTTGGTAGGAATTATAAGAAGGGTCAAATCAACACCCTAAATTCAATTTATACTCAGATATTTTTCCAAGTTAAAATGAGGGCTCCACATTCAATAAAATTTTCTTAAATATAATATTGGAAATAATTTAATAAGTCAAAATATATAAAACATTAAAATCAATCAATAAATAAAATGTTACGGTGTAATATTTTTATTAACACATTTTGTGTAAGTTTAACTTTGGAAACTTATTCGATATCTTTGTAACATATAAAGAATAATATAAAACCACTTTTTGTTAATCATGTTAATTTGATTTGAAGAGTTAGAAATTTTGACAAATTCAAATATAAAGTTGGAGGATAATTACCATTTTTTAGTGCATTAGTTTGTGTAGAGTATCAAAGTGGTTGTTGAATTGGTGACAATGATAGTATATTCTCTTATAATGTTGTCAATCAAGTTTTAAATTTCACAAAGGCATAATTGGACCAATTTTACCCCTAAGTGACTTTGACAAACTAGTCCTCCATACTCACAAGAACTTAGCTAAAGGAAGACTTCAGGATTATATGTATATTTATTTATCATGTTGTAACTCACTTAAAAGGAGGTAGAAATGTCAATATCTATGTAATCTAGTTATTTCCATCAACTAAATAAATTGCGTAAAGAAAAAAATTAAATTTATTTTTGAATGATAAAGAATTACAATTATTTTATGCCCATTAAAATTTTATTATTCCAAGTTTTCACTGGATAGCCATAATTTTAGTACTTGGTGAATTAGTAAAAAAATTAAGAAAAATAATTAATAAACTTTAAATTAGCAATGGTCAACTCCAAAGCATGCCACTTACATGCAATTGCACTAGCATGTGTTTCTAGCTTAGCAATGTTTGATCTTGTAAACTAGGTGAGATATTTCCAAACAATTCACCAATAATGAATTATACTCTATGTATGGTTTCTCTAAAATACATGTTTGTTTTCTCATGTTAATGTTATCAATGTTAGTTCTAAACTTAACATATAAACAATTACATTCATTATGCATCACTAGAGCATAGGAAAAATTAAAATACATCATGCAAATTATAAGGTAATAATTGAGATAACATGTTTGACCCAAAGAAACCTTAAACATGGGAAAAATACATCAAGAGAGATAAGAAATATTAATCTCCATTATTATTTTTATCAAGTTATAATATATTAAATTAAAGTCATGTTGAAACCAACCAAGCTCTACATCCATGTACAAGATGTCCTACCATTTAAAAGGTGTTATGCATTTTCAAGAATCTTGTTCAATGGTGAGTATGACTTGCAAAACCCTTGGTCTAATAGGAAAAATGGGCCAATACATACTCCACATTTAAATCTAGTTGATATAAACTCATTCAAGTCCATTTTGGGCTCAAGCATAGAAATCAATTCCACGAAGTCAAATTGAATAGTTAAAACCCTTCACATTCTAACCTAATGCTTTTCATGTAGCAAGTGAAAGTGCATTCATTGTGATCTACAAAAATTCTATAACAAAAATTCCTTTGATTGCTATAATTTTTTTGTGTTTGTCATAACATTTGATGAGTTTTTTTGCATGTGATGTCCAAGCTATAATTTCACCAAAACCTCAAAATCAATATCTTCTAATGTTTACATAAAATTATGTCTTCTTCCCTAGGATTCTCTTGATCACCTTAAGTCTTTAACAACCCTACATACAAGTTCATGGTTCTCCAAAATTAACAAAAATAAATCTCCCTTATAAAGAAGCTTCTAAAACTAGCATTTCCTTGATTGAATGAAGAAACATTAACTCATTTGTTCATTACAAGGATTTGTTCTTAGATAAATGTTGCATGCATATTCTTTGTGTTTTTATGTACAATTGGTTCTCTTATACTTCCTATATTTTTTATGTTGTATTTGATATGGAGTACTAATTGGAGAGATTTATAATATGATCATTTTTTAGTTTTTTGATAAGTAGGGGTATTGGGAGTGTAAACATCATGCATATAGTTAGAAAATTATTATTACATGGTCAAGTACTAAAAATTAAATTATAAGCAACATGAAATCAATTAACAAAGTGAAAGAAAACATTCCACAACAAAGGTGAGACAAGATTTTTGAAGTGGGAAAATTGTTTGATAAGGGAAAAACCCACATACATATTGACGAAGATAGTAACTTGAAATCTTATAATGCTTACAGTATTTCCATAACAAAAAAATATGTGAGTTTCTAGATAACAAGATCGATAAGTATCACCATAAAGGAAAGACATGGAGAACATTTATTTTGAATAGAGGTGGAAATATGAATTATGCATATAACTTCAAGCCTCTATATCTGTTACCTTCAATTACTATGTTCCTATGTGTCATATTCCCTGCAACAAGAGGTGTATGTGCACATATGTGAAAGGAAAATTTTAAAAATAATATACCATTTTTCATAACCATCATAAGGGAAAAATATGTAAAATAAGTATTCAAAATCCACAATGCAAAAGATAAAAAATTGTATACGATCAAGAAAACCAAGTGCACATTTGGAAAACCCTCTCAAGGGAAAATATATCCCCAAAGATTACTCACATACTCAATTTATTAGATCAAGGATAAGATTAAAATATATTTTCAACTTTTCCATGTAAGGCTTCTAAAGCATCAAGCACCCTAGTGTCATTCCTCCATGTGAACAAGAAAATAAGAACCATGTAGCCACACTTCCCAATCCATGCTTCTTTACTCACATATATGCACTACAAGATATGCTCAATCCAACTATAGCCAACTATCCAAACATAATACTAGCCACCTTCAGCAACTACTCGTGCTTTCTTTTATAGAAACAAGCTTGAATAAAACCATTAAATTGTTTAATCTTAACACACACCTCAAAAATATGAGCTCACTAAACCATGACCCAAAATTAAATATTTGGTGCTAAGTCTTCCCAATTAAATGTTCTATCAATGTGATACCCACATTAAATATTTATCCTAATGTTCATACAGCATACAAGTGTCCCCAAGATGCTTAACCCATATGCTATCCACATATTTAGGATGCACCACGATTAACTATTTTATTTTATATATTAAATTAGCATTATTATTGTTATACAAGGTGTACATCACACATTTTCCAACATCCTCCCACTTATTGTAAACATATATATTATCTAGGGAAAAATCCCTATATCTTAAATATATCATCAAAATATATATGTTTTCTTTGTGGTTCATCAAAATACCTATAATAGAAACCAAGGTGAATTTCATCTCAAACAAGAACCCTCTTATCTTCCATCATGCCAACACATGAAAGCTGAGGTTCTATCCAAAAGAGTTGTCACACAAATTGTCACATAGAAGCGCAAATCCTACCTCAACTAAATATCTAAAAAAAACACCAAATCAAATGGTGAAAAATAGGTCTGAGTACCTACAAAGAACCCATCAGTAGTAGGAATAAAAACCATAGCTAGCTATTAACATATTTAACTAATCATACATAAAAATAATATATACTAATCATCATATGTAATGTATGTTATCCTTGAATCTAGCTGCGCTCAATTCATGGGATAACCCCCTACGAAACTAGTTCGTTCAGTAGGCCCATGCACTCTAAGCATGCAAAATGAGGAAAATTTTGATTCACCTTAATGTGTGGTACTGAGCCTCGAATTTTCCCTTTGAGTGCTTGTCTTTCGTCATTTCTCGGAAACCTTCAAAATGAATATCTTGTCGATTTTCAGTATTCAGGAGTTAGAAAGATTTTTTGCCCATGTACAGGCACTATTTTTCAACACCCTTACATGAGTGGTTTTAACAAAAAAATTCTAAGTGTAGAGGCACTGCTTTTCAGTGCCATTACACTTCTTCCCTCACAGTTTTATGTTGGAGGGCTGATTTTTAGTGCTTTTGCATATGGAGTCTTGTTTAAGTTTTTGCATGCTAGAGCAATGTTTTTTACCGCTTATGCACTTTTGAGTTCTAAATTTTTTTGAATATGTTTGAGGCAATGAAAATCATCATCCTTATATGTTCTCACACAATCTCCGACATGTGAATTAATGAACTCATAGTTCATTATTGACCGGTTTTTAATAACTTTTAAATCGCTTTTTAAACCTTAAATTTCCTTCATTTCTTCACATCTTATTCTATTTCCATCCTCCTCTGCTTCTTGTGAATACATTCCAACTCTTGGATCGTGCTAAATCTTGTTTTTGCTCCATTTTCCATGTGTTTTCTATCTCTTGGTCAAGTACGTTGTTTTTTCTCTCTTTTTTGAATGTCTTGGTTATTGCTCATTTACGTTTTACATAAGTGATTTTTGTGTTGTTTGTGTTTAAAGGAATGCATTCATCTTTTCCATATTTTTTTCATAGGGTTTTGTTCTTTCAATCTTTTGCATTGAACATTTATATCGCTTGCACTATTTACCTTAGGTTTCTCTTTAAGGTATCGATTGCTTCCCCAATGATTTTCATTGCTCAAAGATTTTTGAACTTTATTTCCTTGTGTAATGGTTGAATATTTTGATGCCATATCCTTTGCTTTTCCCCGATCGCTATTACACATGTATGCATGGTAAAAAAATACTGCTAACACCTACATTATCCCCTGGTGTTATGGTATCAATTTTCATCACCTCGACATGTATTGTGATTCTCCATCCTTCAAATGTAGGAGCGGTGAAAATCACTGCTCCTAGCAAAAAAAATTTATCTATGATGATGCATAGGCGATGATTTTCACTACCTTTGCATGCAAATTGTTGTGTATCAAAGAGAGTGTATAAGTGGGGTTTTTCACTGCTAGTGCAACAAGATAATCTTCCAATGAGATGCAAAGGCATTGATTTGTACCGCCTTTGCATGATTTTCTCCAAGACTTCTCAAGATGTGTTGGAGTTTTTTTTTTTAGCACTTATGCACGAAATGAAAAACTTCCAAGTGTAAGGGTGCTAATTTTTAGCATCCTTGCACAAAAAGCAAAAATTTCACTATCACTCAAAATCATTCCAAATCACTTTCTAAACTTCATTATTTTCGCCTTTGCGAGCCATTTTTTGAGCTCCATAGCTCATGTCTACTCACTCCAAAGTGATTTCCTAGCTTCACGCATTCCTTTTTCTCCCATAATGCATATGCTCCTAACATTGAAAAAATCCATTTTTCATTATAGTTACCTTCAACTCCTATCAGGTGTTCTTCGAAGGTGGTTTTTAGTGATCTCTTGTGTTCTTACTGACAATAGAAGAATCTCCTTCCACCCATAGTTGTAACCTCCAAGATCGATGAGATTGAGGACATGGAAATTGGTCACATTGACATGAAGGACTTTGTAAAGAGAACAAAAAAGCAACCATTTGAAGGAGACTTGCAAGCAATTGTCCACAACAATCTTCATCAAGTGGCTTCATTTGTAGTAGTTGCTCACTACCCAAAATTTGTCCTACAAGTTTCCTCACACTATATCAGGGATGATAGGAGTGTTAGAGACTATTCTATGCAAGTTATGATGAGATTGGATCCAGAATTCTTTGACATGGTTTTCCAGGTTCCAAACATGGAAATGTATACAAGTATTTCTAGGTTCTAGGTTCCAAACATGGAAATGTATACAAGTATTTCAATTCAACAAGGTAAAGAGGCCTATTACAAAGATCAAAACAAATCCAAAAAATTGATCAATACACAATGGTTGAAGACTCTGAGGCCTGACACCATTTCTAGATGGCCCAAAAGTCTTCCACATAGTGACTTTAAAGAAGATGTTTGAGACATGATCACTCTTCTTAGTAGGGTGAAAGGCTTACCTGTCTCATATAACTTCCAAGAATGGAAGTACGAATATATCATAATCATAAGGAGGAAGAAGGCACACATAGACTGGGGTACACAAATTAGTGATGAGATTCATGAACAACTAATCAATGTGCAAAAAACCTTTAAGTTCTACATAACCTCCTACCTGGTGTATGTTGTTGTTGTCATGAGACAATTTCCAAGATTATCAACTGAAGGAGATAAAAGTTTTGTACCAGTGTATAAATTCTATTCTCAAATTATATTAAGAGGAAGTATTAAGCATTTCAAAAAAGTGAATGATGCTTTCTTTGCACCTTTATTTTTCATGTTTGATCCAACTCTAGCAAAGAAAAGGGTATCTGATGAAGCATGGAAAGTTGTCAGCAAGTTTGGATGTATTTTCTTGAAGTTTCCTACTTTTACATACTTAAGAGTAGGGTGCTATATACGATGCCCATATATGTTACCAAGATATCCTTCTAATAAGTGGGTGTTAATGGAGTTATGCAAGCAACTAATTACAATGCACACAGAATGCTAGGCTATTCACAAACTAGGCTTTAGGTTTCCAATTGCTATTGGAAGATACTCAATTTAAAGTGTACAGAAGGCCAAATCAGTAGCAGCAAAGGTACAAATTATGACCATAAGGTCATACAGGTTTAGGCATGATTTTGACTATAGAGATGTAAAAAGGAAAATCAAGAAGGTTCATAGTCATTTACATCGTTTTGAAGACATATGGGCAGAATGTAGAGATGAAGAAGACATTTGGAGAATGGACTTTTGTAGACTCACTATGGAATAGATCATAGATTTAGGCTTGGTAAATATTCCAAAAGATTTTGAAGATCTTGGTGACATTTTGAACTCTGCATGTGATGAAGAGATTGCAAGTAAACCCTTGCCACTAATCCAATGGTCCAAAAAGGAAAACATTTCTATTCGAAAAAGGCTTGCTCCCATTTTGTACAACACATGTGAATGGTTGCAGAGGCATGGTTTTTAGTTGAAGTCCTTTAGGACATAATTTGAAGGAGAGGTATCAGGAGTTGAATCCAACCGTCAACAGGAGATCTAAATGAAGCACAAAGCAAGTGTTTCCCCCTCTTCCTCACAAAAAGGTACCAAAATTAAATTCACCTATAGGAAGAACACAGGAAAAATTGTTGAAGAGGAGCACACTATTGAAGAGGAACATATTACTGAGGAAGGACAAATTCCTAAAGAAGAACCAGACCCTGAATCAGAAGAGAAACTTTAAGAAGAAGGAGTCGAAAGTGAACAATCTAGTGAAGATGAATAGTTAGAGGAAGATCCAGAAGAGGAGGAGGATCAAGAGGAAGAGGAAAGGCATGTTAAGGAAATACAATTGTCTCCACAAGAGAACATTGTTGAAGATCCCCCACATACATCATCACCCATCATTTCTACCACACCTCTTATTCCCACTTCTCTGCCACTGCCTCTTCCTACTTCACCTGGACACCTACAATTGGATTGCATACACTGAAAGTAACAATTCCCCCATCAATGCATTCAGTTATTTCCACCCCTTCTATTGATTCAATTTTGTAAAGTATTGATGTTTCCTTGGGTTCTCCATCAATTCGTAGTCTATCTTCACCATCCTATGATATTACATCACAAGTTGAATTTGATTGGTTTATGAGAGATTCATTGATAGATACATCAAATTTGTAGACTCCTGGAGTAGTGATGAATGAAACAAACCCAATTTTGACTACAACACTTGTTTCTATAGATGCAGATGCAACACAAGAATTGGTAGTGGGTCAAGGAGGTAACACTTCATTTATTCCTCCATGGTTAGTCTCACAAGTATCTGAATGGAAGAAACATATGGTTTCTCTTGATGAACTAGATATTGAAGAGATAGTACTTCCAAAATCCGATGGGAAGAAAAAGGAAAAGATTCACTCTAGATTACATGTGGATAAATTAGGCTATAAATATGTGGATATTGTAGCACCTCCACAAGGTAAGAATGAATTCATTATGGAAGATTACACCATGACAATGATTGAACTTGGGAAGGTCACTAATACAAGTGCCAAGGAAGATGCACAAGTGACTCTAAATGTATTGGCAGATAGGCTTGATAAGATGGAACAAGCCAAGAACATGTATAGAGAGAAGGTTGAACGTTATGCATCAGTGTTGAGAAAGATCATGAGGACCTTAGAGAATGTTCAACCAATGGCTATGATGAATGTTGAAGAGCCAGTAGTTCAGAAAGTGGAGAAGTACTACTCTAAAGGTAAAGTGGTATATGAGTTTGTTGACAAAATAATAGAATAGGGTTTGCAACTCATAACTATTACGAATGAAAAGATTTCCCAAGTATCCAAGATGAAGTTGGAATTGAATTAAAAAAAGGCACACTTTTTGTGGAACAAAAAGAGATGGAATGGAGTCTTGGATTTTGGTTACAAATGAAGGAGACAAAATTGAGCAAACTAGTGGAAGTTTGGGTTATTCCCAACAAAGAAAATATGTGGAAATAAAGGAGTCTCTTAAGAATCGTATACATGTTATCAAGTCCCTTATCAAATACATACAATAGGGGAAAGAAGATGTCAAAGGACATCGTATTGTTATGTTGAATGGGATTTAAGAGTTTCTGAGCAAACTACTTGATGATAATCATACTTTCCTCTTGGCAAGTGAGATTGTCCAGATATTCAATGAAGCTATCCAAAAGTAGTTGGAAGATGAAGCCTTTTCTTTGACCTCAATGTACACCTTGTGTGATGTAAAACTCAATTTATACAATCTCAAAATGCATCTAGATAGGTGCAAAAAGATTTGCTCCACCATAAGGTGTAGACACGAAAAATATACTGATTGATATCACACATCCGATCTTGATCTACTAACATCGCTTCATCCTGGATTATCCCTTTGTCTAACCATTTAATTGAATGAACTTTATTTGATTAAATCCATCACATTTCATCTCTTAATTAAACAAATCAATTTTATCTTGTTAGGTCATTATCTCTCGTTAATTAAATAAACCATTTTATTTAATTAATTCCTAAATCTCTGTTTTAATTAAATAATTCATTTTATTTAATTAAATCTCTATATTTCCTCTATTAAATTAAATAAATCAAAAATATTTATTTAACTAAGTCTAAATCATTCTCTTCTCATTTTGAGTTATTTAAATCCTAAAATCTAAGTCAAAATGGTCAAATCAACTAACATCATTTGAATTAATCAAATCATGATTAATGCTAATCCTAATCA
>VDFB02256132.1:214930839-214959916 GCA_007258455.2 Sequoia sempervirens | reverse complement strand
ATGACAACCATTCACAATGGAAAAAGCTAGATGATGGTCTTGTAGGCGAAACCCGCAAGATCGGTTCCACAACAGGCACATGCATTATTCTTCATTCATTGTTCATCAGGCAGCTTTGGAAGGATCGGGCCCTACAGAGTGGGCCAACGAAGGCTCTTTTCTGTTCGCAACGGCAACGCTAGGGCGGAATCCCGATGAAGGAAACCCGTGAGGATAATTCAGACGGTCTTGATGCGTGCGGGATTTGCAACGTGGAGGGACGGTAGTTGATAGCAGTTAAAAAATGATAAATCATCCACGACAACCTGCAGACGGAAGCCCATAAAGCGGAGTCTACAGGAAGGAGTCACTTAGTGGTTTTGAGGTTTGGAGGACAAGATGACACTGGGGGGGTCAAGCTCTGAGGTGCAGAAGGGCAGACACCGACAGTCATAAGGAATGGTGGAGTTGAAACGGAGTCCCGCGGACAGAAGTTCATGGGCGGAGATCCACAAAGTGCATGCGCCTTAGGATTTTGACAACTTTGAATTCAATGGGCAATCATTAGAGCAGATCCTACATGTTAGAAGGATGAGGTCCAATAGCCATTAGAAATGATGAATACTAAGGGGCATTCCACGAGAGGAAATCTATAGATGCAGATTCGACGGGATCGATGGATGCCAGATTTATGTTTGATCACTAGATAATTTTGATTAGCCGTAAAACGTCCACGTTGAAGGGGATTTCCATGATGATGGATCTGATAGGTGAAAATGTCGTCTTGAATGTTAAATAGTTTTAAAGGCACTCTCAAGGCCGAGGAATGATTGTAGGCCCCCATTAAGCGAAATCCCTGGCCCAAGAACAACCATGGTGAGATGAAGTTCTAGAAGCCTCCTACGATTTTAAGTTTTTCCAATTTTTAAAAGGTGGGTTAAGTGCGTCAAAGGTTGTTCTAGGTAATCTTTAAGTTTTTTCCTTAGAAATATTAACATATTTTGAAGAAACGAAGGAAAATATGAAATGATACGCATGGCAGAAAAGAAACCTCAGGAATCTAATGAAGGAGGACAAACCAACAACAATCGGACACTAGGAATTAGCAAACTGGTTTAGCGGGCGCAGCGGCAACGTTTGAGGGTGGCTTTGACTCGCACTGATTAAACTGTTGGGTGAAAATGACATTTCATTCTCAGCTATTTATAGATTTTAGTGCATTAAATGCACCTAATTAATGCAGGTACGACAACTCCAAAAGTTGGTGAAAAGGTCAGATTTTGAAAGCGGCCATGGGAAGGGCGAAGTTCGTAGAGCGGATGACAGTCGTAGGTTAGCTACCGAGTTGGTGATGGGAATGACAATTCGAAAAGTGGGTCCCAAGTTGTGAACGGACGTGGTTTGTCGGCTGTTCGAAATGGAAAAGCTATTAGGGAAATATGCAAGAGGCAGCCCACATGGGTGGACCCACAGGGCCTCAAGGATGTCATTTTGAGAGGCAAAGGAAAACTGCCAGGAGACCTCCGTGAGGGCTTAGGACTTAGAAAATTTTGAGGGGGAAAACATTGTTGGCTTAAGATGGCTCCTTTAAGGCTCAACGACCACTTGTGACACCAAAATAGGGGGGCACGCAAAATGATCCAGCAAAGCGAAGGAAAGAGGGTCCTCATTCCAAATGGGGCATGTGTGCCAAGGGCACAACATTACCTTCAACTCCTATCAGGTGTTCTTCGAAGGTGGTTTTTAGTGGTCTCTTATGTTCTTAATACATCAGAAGATTCTCCTTTATCTTCCAAGAAAAGCAAGATGAAATATAAGTATCAAGGTGTTTACCCACCCATAGTTGTAACCTCCAAGATCAATGAGATCAAGGACACAAAAATTGGTCACCTTGACATGGAGGAATTTGTAAAGAGAACAGAAAAGTTTCCATTGGAAGGAGACTTGCAAGCAATTGTCCACAACAATCTTCATCGAGTGGCTTCATTTCCAGTAGTTGCTCACTACCAAAAATTCGTCCTACAAGTTGCCTCACACTATATCAAGGATGATAGGAGTGTTAGAGACTCTTCTAGGAAAGTTATGATGAGATTGGATCTAGAATTCTTCGACATAGTTTTCAAAGTTCCAAACATGGAAAGGTATACAAGTATTTCCATTCAACAAGGTCAAGAGGCTTACGAAAAAGATCAAAACAAAGCCAAATAGTTGATCAATACACAATGGTTGAAGACTCTGAGGGCCCACCATTTCTAGATGGCCGAAAGGTCTTCCATGTAGTGACTTTAAAGAAGATGTTCAAGACATGATCATTGTTCTTAGCAAGGTGAAAGGCTTACCCATCTCATCTAATTTCCAAGAATGGATGTACGAATATATCAGAATCATCAGGAGGAAGAAGGCACACATAGATTGGGGTACATAGATTAGTGAGGAGACTCATGAACAACTAATCAATGTGCAAACAACCTTGAAGTTGTACATAACCTCCTGCCTGGTGTATGTTGTTGCTATCATGAGACAATTTCTAGGATTATAAACTAAAGGAAATAGAAGTGTTGTACCAGTGTATAAATTCTATTCTCATTACCTTGAGAGGAAGTATTAAGAATTTCAGAAGAGTAAATGATGCTTTCTTTGCACCTTTTCTTTTCATATTTGATCCAAATCTAGAAAAGAAAAGAGTATCTGACAAAGCATGGAAAGTTGTTAGAAATTTTGGAAGTATTTTCTGACATTTTCCTACTTTTACATACTTAAGAGTAGGGTGTTATATAGGATGTTGATATATGTTACCAAGATATCCTTCTAATTAGTGGGTGTTAATGGAGTTATGTAGGCAACTAATTATAGTGCGCATAGAACATAGGCTATTCACAAAATAGGCTTTAGGTTTCCAATTTCTATTGGAATATACTCAATTCAAAGTGCACAAAAGGCCAAATTAGTAGCAGCAAAGGTGCAGATTATGACCATAAGTTCATACAGGTATAGGCATGATTTTGACTACAGAGATGTAAAAAGGAAAATCAAGAAGGTTCATAGTCATGTGCAACATTTTGAAGACATATGGGTGGAATGTAGAGACAAAGAAGACATCCAGAGTCTATGGAATTTTGTAGACTCACTATGCAACAAATCAAATATTTAGGCTTGGAAGATATTCCAAAAGATTTTGAAGATCCTGGTGACATTTTGAACTTTGCATATGATAAAGAAGAGATTGCAAGTAAACCCTTGTAGCTAATCCAATGTTCCAAAAAGGAGAACATTTCTATTCGGAAAAGGCTTGATCCTATTTTGTACAACACAAGTGAATGGTTGTAGAGGCATGGTTTTCAGAAGAAGTCCTTAGGACAAACTTTGAAGGAGAGGTATCAAGAGGTGAAGCCAACTGTCAGTAGGAGCTCTGAACCAAACACAGAGTAGGTGTTGCTCCCTCTTCCTCATGTAAAGGTCCCAAAATTAAATTCACCTGTGGAAAGAACACAAGATAAACTGTGAAGAGGAGCACACTACTGAAGAGGAACACATTACTGAGGAAGGAAAAATTCCTAAAGAAGAACCAGATTTTTAATTAGTAGAGCAGCTTGAAGAAGAAGAAGGAGTCGAATGTGAACAATATTGTGAAGATGAACAATCAGATGAACATTAAGAAGAGGAGGAGGATCAAGAGGAAGATGAAATGAATGATAAGGAAATGCAATTGTCTCCACAAGAGAACATTGTTGAAGATCCCCCACATACATCATCACCCATCATTTCTACCACACCTCTTATTCCAACTTCTCTGCCACCACCTCTTCCTACTTCACCTCCACCTATAGTTGGATTGCATACACTAAAGGTAACAATTCCCTCATCAGTGCATTCAATTCTTTCCACCCCTTCTATTGGTTCAATTTTGTAAAGTATTGATATTTCCTCGAGTTCTCCTTCATCAATTCCTAGTCTATCTTCACCATCCTATGATATTACATCACAAGATCAATTTGATTAGTTTATGAGTCATTTCCAGATACATAAAATCTACAAACTCCAGGAACAGTGATGACTAAAACAAACCCAATTGTGACTACAACGCTTGTTTCTACAGATGCATCTACCACACAGGAATTGGCAGTGGATCAAGGAGGTAACACTTCATTTCTTCCAACATGGTTAGTCTCATAAGTATCTAAAAAAAAGAAACACTTTTTTTCTTTTGGTGAACTAGATATTGAAGAGATAATACTTCCAAAATCCAAGAGGAAGAAAAAGGAAAAGAGTCACTCTATATTACATGTGGATAAATCAAGCTATAAATATGTGGATATTGCAGCACCTCCACAAGGTAAGAATGAAGTCATTATGGAAGATTATGCCATGCCAAGGATTGAACTTGGGAAGGTCACTAATACAAGTTCCAAGGAAGATGCACAAGTGACTCTAAATGAATTGGCAGACAGGCTTGATAAGATGGAACAAGCCAAGGACATGTATAGAGAGAAGGTTGAATGTTATGCATCAGTGTTGAGAAAGATCACGGGGACCTTAGAGAACATTCAACCAATGGCTATGATGAATGTTGAAGAGCCAATAGTTCAAAAGGTGGAGAAGTTCTACTCTAAAGGTAAAGTGGTGTATGAGTTTTTTGAAAAAATAATAGAACAGGGATCACAACTAATAACTATTAATGATGAAAAGATTTCCCAAGCATCCAAGATGAAGTTGGAATTGGATAAAATAGAAGGCACACTTTTCATGGAACAAAAAGAGATGGAACAAAGTTTCTGATTTTGGTTACAAATGAAGGAGACAAAATTGAGCAAACTGGTGGAAGGTGGGGTTATTCTCGATAATGAAAAGTATGTAGAAATAAAGGAGTCTCTTAAGAACCACATATAGGTTATCAAGGCCCTCATCAAATACATACAATAGGTGCAAGAATCTATGTTGAAGGACATTGTATTGTTATGGTGAATGGGGTTGAAGAATTGTCGAGAAAAGTCCTTGATGACAATCATACTTTCCTATAGGCAAGTGAGATTGTTCAGATATTCAAATAAGCTATCCAAAAGTATGTGGAAGATGAAACCTTTTCTTTGACCTCAATGTACATCTTGTGTGATGTACAACATACTTTAGACAATCTCAAAACACATATGGATAGGTGCAGAAATATTTTCTCCACCGCAAGGAAGTCCGTCACAAAGGTTCACACAATCATTGACTATACCATTGGACTAGATGAGGCAACCATGCAGGAGATTAAGAAGTATGAATATTTCTAGTCCAAGAGAAAGGAACCATAAAATATTCTTATATCTCCAGAGTTAGATAGTTCTCATGCTTTTTTCTATGCCTTATGTAGATAAGTTTTGACATTTTACATGTCATTTTGAAAAATGTAATTACATGTAAAAATAGATATTTTTTCCTACATTCATGGAAAACACCTTTGAATAAGTCAATAGTTTGTTACGGTTTTTCCTAGATTAGGTCTCCTCTCCCATCTATAAATATGAGAGAATTCCTTTGTATTATGGACCTTTTATCTTATGCAACGAAGTGCTGCCAAATTGTGAAGCAATTGTGAAACTTTGTGTTCTAATTAAGAAATTATTTTCAAGTCAATAAAGAAGAATAAATTGTATACCATACTTTGATTTGGGTCAATTTAAAGATATGTGAATGTTCTTATGTCATTTATGTAAGTTTATCTTATTATTGGATTGAATTGGTGGTGATTTATGAATCGAGATTGAAAGGCTTTCAAGAAATTTTTGTAGATTTTATGCTGCTCCTTTTACTTGGAATCACATGATTATTGATAATATTGGTGAGTTATCTTTGAGGCTTTGTACTCAAGGTTTTTCATGTTGTTCATGGGTCTATTCGTAAGGTATATTGAATAATTTTTGCTTCATTTACGTTGATGGTTGCATTGTTGTGAAATCCATCATTGAAGACTATAGAATGACTTTGTGCCTTCGTGAGCCTTTTGGTTACGTATTTTATCACGCTGATACTCCTAGACTTTTCTTTCACAAGTTAGAAGTATTGGAATTACTGATTAGATTTTATTCAGAGTTGTATTACATCCAGAGATATAAAATTGTGGAACATTGTAAACATATTCTTTGAAAAAAGAGAGAATCATGAATGCTACACACGCCAATATGACTTGTATAGTGTATATATTAGAATAGTTTAATTTCAATTTCGTAAGCAGTAAGAAGGGTGCCTCCCCTTTCTGAGAGGAAAGCTTTTACCTCATGTAATTGTGGCTGAAAATCAAAGTTTTGTAATTTGTAAAGGGATTACAGAATTTTCACCCAACAATGTAAAAGAGGAAAATTTGTATTTAGGTAAGATGTATTAGACAAAAAAATATTTTTTATTTCACCTTAGGATTGAGTTTGTTTGCTATTATTTATAAAATTAAAGGTATAATTCCTAAAATTTCTTTAGAACTTAGAAATAAAAGATGTTTACTTTACTAAAGCATGAAAGAAATTAATAAAGTGTTGTTTACTAAAAAATTGGAAAATTATTTACAAAATTTGATTAAAGAACTAAAAAGAGGGTGATAAAGGAACTTGACGCTAGGTGAAAAAGCTCACTGTCCAAGATGTCAACATGTTGTGTTGAAATCTATGTGTCAATGTTTTTTGCAAGACTCGAATATCAAAATGCTCCAAAAATAGAGAGATTAAAGAATACTTTTATAGGATTGTTGTAGAATGATGGACATAGTTTTCAAATACGAAATTTGAAAGAAAAAAGTGAAGTGAAATATTGGATTAAAAAATGAGAGAGGAGGCAAAAGGAAGAGAATGATAAGCCATTTGGATGAACATCTTGAGCCATTTATATTAACCTAGGGGGGTCATAAGTGGAAAAATACTAAAAAATGATCACCACATGAGAAACTATCACAAGGCGTTAGTGTTGTTGGGTAAAAATTCTGTAATCTCTTTATAGATTACAAAACTTGATTTTTAGCCATAGTTATGCGAGATGAAATATCTCCTCTCAGAAATTGGATCCGCCCTTCTTATTGCTTAAGAAACTAAAAAGTAAACTATTCTAATATTAACACTATACAAATCATATGGGGGTGTGTCACATTCATGATTCTCTCTTTTTTCAGATAATATGTTTACAATGTTCCACGATTTTATATTTCTAAATGCAATACAACTCTAAATAAAATCTAAGTAGTAATTCCAATACTTATAACTTGTCAAAGAAAAGTATAGGAGTACTAGTGTGATAAAAATATGTAACCTAAAGGCTCATGGAGGCACAAATTCATTCCGTAGTCTTCAATAATGGATTTCAAAACAACGTAACCAACAATGTAAATGGAGCACAAAGTCTTCAATATACCTTACAAATAGACCCACAAATAGCATGAACAACCTCAAGTACAAAGCCTCAAAGATAACTCACCAGTATTATCCATAATCACTTGATTCCAAGTAAAAGGAGTAGCACAAAGTCTACAAAAATTATCTTGAAATCCTTTCAATCTCAATTCATAAATCACCACCGATTCAATCCAATAATAAGATAAACTTACGAGAATGACATAAGAACATTTACATATGTTTAAATTGATCAAAATCAAATTTTTGTATACAATTTATTCTTCTTTATTGACTTGAAAATGATTTCACAATTAGAACACAAAGTTTCAAAATTGCTTCACAATTGGGCAACACTTTGTTGCATAAGACAAAAGGTAAATAATACAATAGAACTGTCTCATATTTATAGATGAGAGAAGAGAGCTAATCTAGAAAAAACCTTAACTAAGTGATTGAATTATTCAAAGGTATTGCCCATGAATGTAGGAGAACATCTCCTTTTTAACATGTAATTACATTTTGCAAAATGACATGTAAATTATGAAGACCTATCTACATAAAGCAGAGAAAAAGCATAAAAAATATCTATCTCTAGAAATGTAAGAATATTTTATGGTTCCACGCTCTTGTCTTGGAAGTCTTCATATTTCTTCATAATCTCCTACATTTCTGCCTCATCGGGTCCAACGGAGTAATCAATGATCGTGTATACCTTTGTGATAGAATTCTTCGTAACATAATATATCTACTTATACCCATCCAAATGTGTCTTGAGATTGTCCAAGGTTATTTGTATATCAACAAAAGCATCCATTGAATTCAATGAGAATGATTCATCTTCCATCTATTTTTGGATAGCTTCCTTATAAATTTGAACAATCTGACTTTCTTGGAGAAAGGTATTATCCTCATCAAGAAGCCTCTCTGGCAACTCTTCAATTCTATTCACCAAGATAACTAGATGTTCTTCAACATCTTCCTATACTTTTTGAGTATCTTTGATGAGATTCTTGATGAACAGTATGTGGTTCTTGATAGACTCCTTAACCTCCACATACTTTTCTTTGTTGGGAATGACCCCAACTTGTACTAACTCAATTTTACCTCCTTCAACCACAACCATGATTCAAGATTCTGTTCCATTTTCTTTTGTTCATTAGAAAGTATACCTACTATCTTATTTAGCTCTAGATCAATCTTGGAAATTTGAGAAATCTTCTCCAATGCAACAACCATGTACTTCGATCCTTGTTCAATTATCCTATCAACAAACTCATAAACAATTTTACCTTTTGAATAATACTTTTCCACCTTTTGAACAATAGGCTCCTCAATATTTACTATGGCCATAGGTTGCACACTCTCTGATGTTCCTATGATTTTCGTCAACACTGATGCATATTTTTCAGCCCTTTCTTTGTACATGTCCTTGGATTTATTCATATTATCCAGTCTATCAGCCAATGCATTAAGAGACACTTGGGCATCTTCTTTGGTGCTTGTATTAGTAACCTTCTCAAGTTGAATTATTGTCATGGTGTAATCTTCCATAATGACTTCACTCTTATCTTGTGGAGGTGCTGCAACATCCACATAATCATAGCCTAATTTATCCACATGTAATCTACTGTGAATCTTTGCCTTTTTCTTCCCTTTAGATTTTGGAAGTACTATCTCCTCAAGATCCACTTCATCAGGATAAACCATCTATTTCTTTCATTTAGATACTTGTGAGACCAACCATGGAGGAAGAAATGAAGCGTTACATCCTTGACCCACTTCCAATTTTTGTGTAACAAAAGCATCTATAGAAACAAGTGTTTTAGTCACAATTAACGTTGTGTTAGTCATTATTGCTCTAGGATTTTGAAAATTGGATGGATTTGGCAATGATTCTTTCATAAACCAATCAAATTCAGCTTGCGATGAAATATCATAGGATGGTGAAGATAGACATGGAATAGATGAAGGAGAACCCAAGGAAACATCAATACTTTGTGAAACTGATCATCTAATGGAAGGAGTGGAAAGAATTGAATGCATTGGTAGGGGAATTGTTACTTCCAATGTATGTAATTCAGTTGTAGGTGGAGGTGAAGTGGGAATAAGAGGTGTGTGACATGTGGTAGAAATGATAGGTGATGATGTATGTGGGGGATCTTTGACAATGTTCTCTCATGGAGACAATTTCATTTCCTCATCATGACTTTCTTCTTCTTCATTACCTTCCTCCTCTTCTCAATATTCTCCTGATTGTTCATCCTCTCCAGACTATTCACTTTCAAATCCTTCTTCTTCTTCAAGTTGCTCTTCTAATTTGAGCTATAGTTCTTCTTCAACTCATCCCTCCTCAGTAATGTGCTCTTCTTTAGTAGTGTGCTCCTCTTTAGCAAATTGTGTTGTATTCTTTCCACAGGTGAATTTGATTTTGGGACCTCTATGTGAGGAAGAGGGGGCAACACCTACTTTGTGCTTGGTTTGAAGCTCCTGCTGGCTTCACCTTCTGATACTTCTCCTTTTGAGTTTTTCCTGAAGGAATTCAACTGAAGACCATGCCTCAGCAACCATTCACCTGTGTTGTGCAAAATGGGAGAAATCCTTTTCCGAATAGAAATGTTCTCCTTCTTGGACCATTGGATTAGTGGCAAGGGTTTACTTGCAATCTCTTTTTCATCAAATGCAAAGTCCAAAATGTCACCAAGATCTTCAAAATATTCTAGAATATCTGCCAAGCCTAAATCTCTAATCTATTCCATAGTGATTCTATAGAATTCCATTCTCTAAATGTCTTCCTCATCTCTACATTTCGCCCATATTTCTTCAAAACAATGCACATGACTATGACCCTTCTTGATTTTCATTTTTACATCTCTATAGTCAAAATCATGCCTATACCTGTATGACCTTATAGTCATAATTTTCTTCTCTACTACTACTGATTTATCCTTTTGTACACTCTGAATTGAGTATCTTCCAATAGCAATTGGAAACCTAAAGCCTGGTTTGTGAATAGCATGGCGTTCTATGTACACTATAATCAGTTGTCTGCATAAATCCATTAACACCCACTTACCAAAAGGATATCTTGGTAACATATATAGGCATCCTATATAGAACCCTACTCTTAAGTATTTAAAAGTAGGAAACTGCAAGAAAATACATCCAAAATTGCTTACAACTTTCCACGCCTCGTTAAATACTCTTTTCTTTTCTAGAGTTGGATCAAACATGAAAAGAAAAGGTGCAAATAAAGTATCATTCACTCTTCTGAAATGATCGATTCTTCCTCTCAAAGTGATCTGAGAGTATAATTTATACACTGACACAACACTTCTATTTCCTTCAATTGATAATCTTGGAAATTGTCTCATGATAGCAACAACATACATGAAGTAGGAGGTCAGGTAGAACTTCAAGGTTGTTTGTGAATCTCATCACTAATTTTTGTACCCCAGTCTATGTGTGTCTTCTTCCTCCTAATGATTCAGATGTACTCGTACATGTCCATTCTTGGAAATTAGATGAGATGGGTAAACCTTTCACCCTACTTAGAAGAGTGATCATGTCTTGAACATATTCTTTGAAGTCACTACGTGGAAGACCTTTGGGCCATCTAGAAATGGCGGGCCTTGGATTTTTCAACCATTGTGTATTGATCAATTGTTTGGCTTTGTTTTAATCTTTGTCGTAAGCCTCTTGACCTTGTTGAATGGAAATACTTGTATACCTTTCCATGTTTAGAACCTGGAAAACTATGTCAAATAATTTTGGATCCAATCTCATCATAATTTTCTCAGAAGAGTCTCTAACACTCCTATCATCCCTGATATAGTGTGAGGAAACTTGTAGAACAAATTTTGGGCAGTGAGCAACTACTAGAAATGAAGCCACTCGATGAAGATTGACGTGGACTATGGCCTCCAAATCCTTCTCTAAGGGTTGCTTTTATGTTCTTTAAACAAGGTCCTCCATGTCAAGGTGACCAATCTTTGTATCCTTGATCTCATTGATCTTGGTGGTTACAACAGTGGGTGGGTAGACACCTTGATACTTATATTTCATCTTTTTTTTCTTGGATGAGGAAGGAGATTCCTCTATTGTCATTAAGAATGCAAGAGATCACTGAAAACCACATTTTAAAGAACACCTGATAGGAGCTAAAGGTAATTGCAAGGAAACATTGATTTATTCAATGCTAGGAGCATATGCATACATGAAGCAATTAAAATGCGTGAAACTAGGAAAGCTCTTCAGAGTGAGCAAACATGAGCTATGGAGCGCAAAAATTTGAGAAAATGTGGAAAGAAGGAAGTTCAAAATGTGTTTTGAAAGGATTTTGAGTGTTAATGATATTTCTGCTTTTGTGCAAGGGCATTGAAAATCAGTTCCCTTACACTTGGATGAAATTTCCTCTTGTGTAATGGTGCTAAAAAACCGTGCTTCTACATGTTGGAAAAGACTAGAAGAAATCAATGCATAGGTAGCCTTTTTTAGCACCTTAACATCTCAGGGAAGTTTACATAATGCATCAACACTGAAAAATACCGCCCATGCATTCTTTGGAAATGATTATATCCTTATGCATTGGCGGCAAAAATCATCGCCCTTGCATTCTTTGCTTAGGAAGTTTTATGTGATGACGGTGAAAAATAGTGCCTTTACAACATGAGGAAAGTCTATGTTTTGTAGGTGTGGTGAATTTTCCCACTCCTACATCCAAGACTTGGCGAATGTTTTAATGCTTGTTAGAGTAGAGAAAACTAGCACCATTACAATATGAGAAAATAAACACAAGGCACTAGTTTTTACCACTTTTCATATTAAATAAATCACAGGTGTAGAAGCGTAAAGAATTGCCACCACGTCATAGGGGTATTTAGGTCAGGGAAGGAAAAATGCATCAGCGATATTTTTTATTGTTATTTCATTTTGGGAATGTTAAGGGAGACCTCAAACGGTTGCAAAATTGATAATAAATATTGACAATCTTTCTAAGCACTTGAAAAATGAAAATTTTGGGGAAACTAGGGAAAAAAAACTAAAACGGTGATATCTAAAAAAGCACGAATGGGAAATCCAATGAAAACTACAAACCCTTGAGACCTAAACAAGAAAGCGAAATAAAAACGTAAACCTTAAATCAAGAAACAAATAATAAAAGATAATGGTGAAAGCATTTCAAACTATAAGTTTAAAAGCACGTGAGGAGAGAGAAAGAACATACCCGGTGAAGCAAGAAAGTTGATGATGAATGAAAAACCCTAATCAATATTTTGACTAAAACTGCATACAGATCTTCACCAAAATGTGATCAAGGCTCCAAATGTGCAAGGTGAAGAGGAGAAAGTAGGAAAAACAAAGGTAAAATGAATTAAAAATGGATTAAAAATCCATTTAAAAGATACTTAAGAGGTGTCATTAATGAATTACAAGTTCATTAATTTATGTGCATGTGGAGAGTGGGAATATGTAGGGGTGGTGATTTTCACCGCTTCTACACAAATGTTCAAAAAACTTGATTGGATGCCAAATGCAAGAGCAGTGAAAAACAACACTCGAACATTTGGAGGATAGGAAGTAAGTGTAGTGGCACTGAAAAACAATGTCGCTACACTTTAAAAAAAATTGAACTTTCTCATGCAGGGGCGCTAAAAATCAACACCCTTGCATGAGCAAAAAAAATTCTAACTCCCGACAACTGAAAATGACAAAACATTCATTTTGAAGGTTTTCAAAAAAAAATGAAAGATGAGCACTTGAAAGGATGATTTGAGGCTCAGGACTAGGTGTAAAGGCCAATCGAAATTCATCTCATTTTGCGTGCTTAGAGTGAACAGGCCTACAAAACAGACCAGTTTTGTAGGGGGTTATCCCATGAATCAAGCACAATTTGATTCAAGGATAACAAGTGTGTCATGCAAACATCTATACATAGTACTAGTGTGGACAATTTGAGATCTAGAAAATGTAAAACACTAAAAAAATGTAAGTATAACATAAAAATTACTTGAAATTGACAAAAAAAATAAGCACCATGGGATGGTAAATGGTTAATGCAAGGGATAAAATGAATCTAGAGAGATTCTAAGGGAATGGACACCAAAGTGAGACCAAAATATAATGTAAGATTATAAGATATACAATTTCCATCATTATAGGTTGACCTTTTTCCATCAACATACCCAACTTGTGTCAAAAATGCACATTAGTTGGATTACACTCATTAGTATCCCCCTCAAATCCTACTAGGACTTTAAGAGATTGAATATCCTCCTATGATTTTTCTTCTTGCTACAATCCAAAAGATCCTTCATCCAATACTTCCTTGACCTTATCTTGTGCTACCTTCATGTAATATTCTATTGTTGGATTGTCTCTATTTTTCTTAATTGGGTAATTTTATTTCTAGAAGTTGGGTTAGAAAAAACAATGGAATGACCTATTGAGATCCTACATAATGTGTCCCAATTATGTAACAAGGATTTCATTCTATGCCCATAGTGTCCTTGATTTCTATAATAAATCCCCTAAAGTTCTTAGGATTAGCCTCTTTGATTTTTCTTTGATTTTTATTGATCCTATCTCTTTTCCCATTCTCATCAATTTAGCTTCTAATGAGCTCCTCTACTTCATCAAACTTGTGTTCATATCCAAAAAGTTTGAATTCTCACTTTATCTTTTTAATGAATCCTTTACATTCATAGTTTTTGTTTGATGCAAATTCTAGTCCCACTTGAAAAATAATGTCACTTATTCTTGCACACCCTTCAAGATCCAAGATTTTAAAGTCTCCAACCTTGACATGTGATGGGATGATACTCTTCTTTTCACGTTTCCTAAAATTTATAAATTTGGCTCCACACATTTTCAATGGAGATCTTAAATAAAATATTCTAGTTAGCACTCATTATGACAAGTTATGGGGTAATTTTATGGACCCAAAAATTAGATAACTATGTATTCTTCGTGTAGAAACCATTCTCCCCAATTATATATCCCTTCAATACTTGGTTGTTAATCTAAGTCCCTAAGGAATTTATAAAAACCTATGGGAATTCTATGTCGATTGAAACCTATCTTATACAATATAGGAATGAAAAATCAATCCTCAAAGATATAGAAGTGAGACCTATGGTCATACTTTCTAGATGGGGTGTCCATAACTACATGGGTTTCCATACTCTCATTATAGATTCATTTTCATATAATTACACATTCAATTTTGTATCACAAATAGTAAAGGCATAGAGGTAAATGTTAGCACAACATATAATACCATTTAAATAATTTCATTTTACTCTACTTTTTCATATTTTCAAGTCCTCTTAAATGATTAGATAAATAACTAGCATAATTAAACAAGGTAAATAAATGCATTCCCTTGATATTAGTATCAAAAAATAATGCTCCTTTTGACATAGTGGGGCTAACATAAATACCCATTGTAGAACCTCTCTAATGTCTAATTAACATGGTGATACTAGGTATACATACAGCTCATAGGACTTGAGAATCCCTAACATTATAGTTTTTCTTTTGCAAAAGGGTTGCATTAAATTATCAACCAAGGAGTTATAAAACTTTAGACAATTCTTGCAAAGTATATGCTTTCATAGATTCTTAACATATCCTACATCAATGGAGTATAGGAAAATCCACGTGTACAAATGCAATGAAAGTTGGAAATGAGAATAAATTGCTAATTCAAAAAATAGGGGAATGAATTTAAATTGTTACCTTATGCTATGGGTACCTAATGCTTAAGACTATAACTGTCAACTATTAAAATTGTAGTGTCCTAACCTAGCTAATTCCTATGGAGTATGAAACCAAACATGAAGCTATAGAATTCAATTCAAAACTATAGAATGGATTTCATAAATTACAACACATGCATGTAACTAGAAACTACTAACTAAATTCAACATGGGCGGGTGCATGAAGTTGGGTTACACTTTTGTGGCCAACTTCAAAAAAAGATTGAAAATGACATAGCGCGAGTGCGTTATAACGCACTCGCGTTGTCATTTTAAAAGAAAAAAAAAGGTGAAAGCTATTCATTTTCTCTTGTCTATTTTTCTACTCTGCCCATGGCCAAAAACCCTCATTTTCGCGCTCGCATTCTAGGAGGAGGTATTCTACAAAATTCATCAATAATAGTTGCTTTTCCTTTGCAAAGATGGCACCACGACAATGAAGAGGTGCAGGAGGTAAGTATTGTTTTCTATTTATTTTGAATTTCTTAGTTTCAAGTTGATTTTGTTTGTTTTAGGTTAGATTTGATTTATTTTTTTTAATTTGTAGGAGATGCAAATAATCCTACAAATCCTCAAAATCCTCAACAAGAAGAACAGGAAAATCCTCCTCAACAAAATAAACCTCCCCCACCAATCACTCAACACCCTCTTGGCACTCAACAAAATTTGAGAAGTGAAATTGAGAACAAAAAACAAATTGAGGATCTTATCAGTAGGTTGAGTGATCCAAATGCTTCAACCGCAGAAAGAATGACACTAGAAAATTCAATGAAAGAGATGTTTAAAAAATGTAGATTCAATAACCCAACAAATAACAGGATGGCAAGATAGGAGGCAGGCAGCTAGGGCATATTATGCAGTAAAAGATTTAAAAATTACTAAAGGTGATTTTTGCTCTTTATTCACTGACCCTAGAACAAATAAAAATCTTAGCCTCAATGTGAAGAGGTTTCCTATTCATTGGTGCCACCACCAAGAGATTAGGAACCGATTTTATGATAGGTGGTACTCGGTCTTTGATTACCCATCGTGCAACAATTGTGAAGTTCCCCAATATTTTCTTAGGAAACTATACAGTGTGTTCGTATTGAACCAAATCCAAAATTATTTGTATATGAGGGAGTTCTAGGGGAGAGGTGGGGGGTCAACTCAGGATAGGCCCGATGCACAATTGGATCCTGCGCGGAAAGGGAGACAACCTCTTGCTAGGCCGCCTCGTGAGCACATTGTTATGCATGTCGTTGCGAAGGAGAGTGTCGACGTAGAGACATTGCAGGAGATCAACACTTTGACCCAGAGTGTCATCCATCATACTATCCCTATTGTACAATGCCATCCATGGGAGTCTTTGGGTGGTGGCCTTCAACCCATGTGTGTCAATCTTGCTGGGCAACTTGTTCATATGACCCCACTGGCACTCAGGAGGCTGCTACGCAGGATCCGTAGGCTGCTACGCAGGATCCATATGCTGCTACATAGGATACATATGTTGCTACGGGGATGGAGAGGATGGCTATCATTTTGCATCGTGCATATGGCATTGATAGTTGGGTAAAATTCAGCATGTTCATTGAATTTAATTTATTAAATTTCGATTCTAAAATGCAAGATTAACTGGTTTTATTATTTTAATAAAATTGTAGGGTCACAGTGTTGAGACTGGATACACCAGTCCTCCACCTACTTATTTCTATAGTACACCTATCAATGGGGTATGTAACTAGTAAACAATTATAAATTTATTACATGTTAGTAGCATTGTTTTACGAATGGTATTTTAATACATGTGATTTTGGATGTTGAATAGGCTAATATTGGCGGTTTCAAGCAAAAACCTCCTAGTGCCAGTGGATTCACTCAAACGTACACAGAGGTAATAGAATAAAGAGAACTTAACTAATGAATTCTACTTAATAGATTTGTGTAGTTTATATTCATATTGGTGGTTATGTTGCATTACACATCATTCAAAATCAAAGCATTACTTCAAATTCCATAACTAATAACTAGATGTTGATAGATGACAAAATTTCAACTGTACAATATAGTTGTTTAGAAATTCAACATAAGAAACACAATGCAATTACTTCACATGGAGGAATGTGCTTGCAAAGGTGCACCAACATGACAAACTATGGATGCTTGGAAAAAATCTATGAAACCATAATAGTAAGCAATAACATAGACAAGGCAGTTAGTGATGCAGAGCATCATATCAAAACACTCAATCATCAGGGTACATCTGATGCAGAGCATCCAACAAACACCATCAACGTCATTTCTTCAAGGGATTTCAATCCCAAATAGAATCAAGAGAAGATCAAATATAATTTCATCAGAAATATACTTTTCATTCAACCAAAATCCACTCAAATTCTCTTAGCCATTCCATAGGCCATCATTCATCATTCCACTAATCAATATTCCAATTGAATCATTCAAAGCAAAAACCATATTAAATAAAAATTTGACTTAATCAATTAGATTCACATCATTCTCAACCACCATAAAAACAACATAAACCTGATTAATAACACTTGAACAATTCATCCTTTCATTTATTCACCAAGGCAACAAATCAACTAAACCATACAGGTCACTATTATCAGACCATTATCAAGCACTATACTCACCATATTTTTACTGTAGTAGTCTATTTATAGGTTACAAACTCCTGCTACAATAGAATCTTGATTATCATCTTGTGGTTAATCACCAATTTGCTCAAAAGGCTTCATAATACTCACCCATCTGACCATCAAAGTCACCAAACCTGTCTTATACACCTTAACCAAATTTAGTAACATCAATCATATCATTAGTTTGATAGTAACCAAGCACTCAATATCATCCTTTCCACTGTTTAAACAAACATCTTTGTTTTGATCAGACAATATCATATTCCTCTCGTACGTTTGTCAACCATTGAATCGAGTAGTTACATTCCTATCTCAAAGCTTATTAAAAAAATAAATGCACATTTAGAAACACTTTCTAGCACATCACAACATATCAAATTTCTTAGACATTTGACATAAAGAAAATCATTAGATTTCAGACTGTCCTTTGAAGAAAGGCTAGTAGATTAGGCCTGTTTTACAAAGGAGACCCCTTCAAAACCATTCCAAATCACTCAAAACCTCAAAAAAATCTTCAAGCATGTCTTATAACTCAATATTTCACCATTTATAGGGATTCAAAACCATGAAAATGTTCTAATCGCATAAACCCTCATTTATAGGGTGTAAAAGCACAAATCAAGGAGGGTTTTGTGAAAAATACTCTTGCAAACCTCTATTTCTCTGGCCACCACCTGGAACATGATTTTTTATGTCTTCCAAGACCTTCTACATCGTTTCCAAGCCTCTACAAGCTTTATTTATTCATGACCCATGACTGTAGCATCACTTTGTGTAGAAAAATCCTCTATTTTCTAGTGTAGCAGCAACTCAACCATGGTATTCTTGCTTTTCCCTGCACTTACAATCATCAAAACATGCAAAACATCCTAACATTAACCTACTCCACCAATTTACTTGACCTACATTGGTGGAGTAGTGAAGAAAAACCCTATTGGACTCTCAAACTTGATTCTAAAAGGACTTTGTCAGGCACTGAAAACTGCCTCTTATTCTGTTGTTTCCTAAAACTAACCAAGTACGACTCTTGAAATTGGAAACTAACTCCTCTTTACATGTATTCACACTATGATTTAACTTTGGGTGTTCTTAAATTACCAACACAAGAAAACAAAACAATGGAGTAATGTTGCAAACTCAGAAACAGGGAATTTTTATTTCAAAATCTAATTTCAAGAACACAAACTTTTTCTTTTTCTCACCTTTACATTCCTTTTAAATATATTTCATTTTCCATAACTATCTTTCCATCAGTTGAAACTACCCCTTTTAACCCTTAATATGTCTGATTTCCTTGTTTTTGTCAATTTAACAACTTTTAACAATATTACATTATTGCATTGTTTGCATTTTCCCACTTTGACCACCTAGAACTTACCCATAACCTTAAATACATTCAAATAAGACCTCATATGAACTTTAACATGCTTTACATCATTTTTCCATGACCTTTTGTGATTGACTCAATATAGATTTCAACACTCATCCCTTTTGCAAAATTGAAAAGTATTTGATGACCTAGGTGCTACTGCACCAACATCTGACCCAATTGAATTAGGAGAAGATCAAATTGAATAAGCAACTAAAATTTCTTTCTCTTTTCATCAAAAATCACATTGTTTCATTTGCAAACCACAAGGCAACAACAAGCCAACTCATTTCAATACTTCGTATCATCTTCAAGCTTCAAACATCTTATTTATCAGTAAAAATGACTAATCCGTGCACAAGAAACCTAATTAGAGTCACTAAACAATCCACTCTTTCATCATTCACCAAGGCACCCTTCCACTCAATTTGCTTTACCTAGGAAAAATAACCAAAAAACCAATCTTTCATGTTACAACCTATATCCATCAGATCCTAACACACCTTTGTCAATTTATCTGAATTCAAAGCAAAAACCTAATAAAGAGCTCTAAATCTTTCGATTCCTTAAACAACTCACCAAATTTTCACTTTTACCAACTAGTTCCTCAAGACCAAGATACTACAATCAACCATTTACACCTCAATCATTTCATCTAACTTCCAAGACATTACTCACATCATGTTTATTGACTAAGCTTATTCTATGCACAAATCAAGCCCGAAAAAGGAGGGTTTATTGCATAAGGTACTTACAAACCTTAAATACTCCTGCCACCACCACAAACACCATGGAAATAGCCTGCATAAGCTTTAGAAATGATGCAGAGTGGCAGGGAAGGAAAACTCACAACCACAAATGGCAAAGTCACTCCACTGAATGCTTCTCTCAAATACTCTTATGAGGAGTCCTAAACTCCACTATTCTTTAAGAGAACAACCCCATACACCTAGGGTTCACAACTTAGACCACTCACAAAGCTTGAAAACATTTGGAACATGTCTCATTAATTCAAAACAAGGTTTAACAACCCTCTAGCATTTAGGTTACAACAAACACCCATCACTATGGTGACTTAAACCTCACTCTCTCTTAAGGCTTGCAGCCCTTGCCCGGTAGGATAGTCAGAATAAAAAAAACAAGGAAGATTGTTAAGACACCAAACCTATGGATTCAGACCCCTAAGATGGACCCCTACAAGGTTCCAAAACCCTTCCTCTTGACTGTCAAAACATCACTCATAATGGCCCTTTCTACCACTGCTCCAAAAGGCCTAATTCATAGACCTACACCTAGGTCTTGACTATCTAGGATCTCCCCTTCACCCCAAAGCCAAAATTTAAACTCCTACAGGTTCTCCACACCTATTTCCACCATTCCTAAGAGCCTTTTAAATAGATTCTTCAAAATCAAGCAAAAACTCTTTTTTTTTCTTGTCAATTATGTTTGCCACATAGAGATGTCAAGCCAAAATTCATGCAGAACTTCCAAAAATGAGCCTTTCATTCTCCAAAAAATTAAGTACATGATAGTACATTCTTATATCTTCCATCCCACCGAGATTTAGCAATTTTACAATGTGGGAATGGAAGAAATATACATTTTTCACCCAAAACCTTGATTTTAAGGGTTTTCAGACCACCCGATAGAGAAATTGGAATATCTCCCTTGATACTCAATGAAATCTCACCACTCCATTTCCAAAGGAAATCTTATTCAATTACCTATCCAAACATTATGGGCTTGGAGCATGAAAGTGAACATACAGTCCGTACCAAGTACGGGATCAACAAATTCTTTAGAAAAACACAGGAAAAACAACAAACTTCTTATTGAAACTTCTTCAAAACATCAACATCAACCTTGCCTCGACCAAGAGAGGCATATTTGAAGTCTTACAAACTCCCTCAAACTTCTTGCAACTATCTTTTGAAAAGAGAGACGTTGGAAAACAACTAATCCCATGCTTTAACTTCTAATTGCCTAGTTAAGGCAATGTGAGCAACTTCTACCAACTCGACCACAAAGAGCCTTCCAAAATGTGTCAAAGGCATTTAAAACCTTGTCAAAAAGTAAGGTGGCTCCTCTCAGGTTTCTATATACATCAAGGCATACTTTTTCCTTATTTTCCAAGATGCACTAGACTTACAAAGGAGGATGGAGACCTTGTTGTACAAAGAAGTTGGTCATTGTTTATGGTTCGGACGAGCACAACAACAGTAAACAGAATATTACTATTTTTCTCTCCTGAAAGAGAAAGAATAACACATGGATATCTAACTCCCAAGGTCTTTGTAATCAATTCTCGACTGTGCTGATTTCACTCAATGGTTGATGTGAACTATAATGTTCAAGGGGCTTGCTGGTGTTGAGCTTGTGGATTGTTCTAAGATCAAACATAAATTCAAACCTACTTTAACTAGGGTTTTTAAAGAAATAGAAAAAGATAGATCAAAGCTTTGGAACTTAAGAGAATTATAATTCATCTAACTTAACCAGACTTGCTACCTTTCAAGGAATTCTTAACTAAAACTACAGAACAAAATTAACTTGTGATTAACACACAGTTTCATTCATTCACAGTGCTAACTTCAACAACAGATTTTAAATCACCAATTAGAAAAAACATAAAATAAGATTTCATTCCTTGAAAGCTTCTCAAATCGAATGATTAACCCAAGATAAACACCATTCAGGAACACAATTTGAAGTAGATTTAAATCTGGTTGCTTCTACTGTTAGTGAAACAGGTAAGCAACATTTACAAATCTGGCACAATCACCAGTGTACAGAAAACCTATGTCTTCAGACTATTTCCATCTATACTAAGAAAACTTGAAAGATACATCACTGCCTTCTATCGAATCTAACTCCTAACTAAGAAGACAAAAGAAGCTCCCATTACAAAGAAACATGATGCAGTTCTATCTCCTCTATCTTTCAGAAAATCCCTATAGCTGAAAAATCTATGTCTGTCCCTGAAATCTCTATCTTACTTTTTTCTCTCTTACTCGTACTCCTCCTAAAAGAGGCAAAACATGCCATATATATAGAACGTGCCAAAAGGAAAGTCGGCCCCTATTTTTAGGGTTTACAAAATATTAGTTGGTTACAAAAGGGTCGACCCTCAGATCTTTTTGGAATGAAGTTAATGCTGCATTCAATGTGCATCCCCGTATCCATGTCGGTGAAGGATCACCCTCAGGAGAAGCCTTTAGATCTTTTACAACCACATCATTAACTTCATGCCTCTATTTCCACCCTCGAACTTCTAACAGAGCTGCTTTGAATGCCTTGGAGTATAGCCATTAATATCGATCTACCCTTTTTCCAGTAGAGATCCCCGCCATCACTGAGACTCGTGGCCTTTTCTTCCTTTTGGCTTTCTTGTGCTCAAGATCTTTCTACAAGTTGACCTTCCTCTGGAAGCAGCATCAGATTTTCCCATTAGATCTCCACACTATTGTTCACCAAGTTGCTCCATCGCTTTTGATCTCAGAGTAAGTCCATGTTTTTTATGTTCTGTTGATCTTCTTCACAGGGGTAGTCAATCAGTCAAACAGCCAATGGTTCACCTTTGGTTCCCTCTGATTGGCTGAACACATGCCACATAATCTCTTCAGGCGGTCAAAATTTCTTCAGAGAGAATCGCATGTTGGTGAGACACTTGTCGTGTCTCCCTAATGTGATTATACTCTACAGTAGCATCAACATAACATACAACTGTCGATGAGACCTCATATCAAATGCAAAAGTTATATCGATATCACAAAAACCATCGGCAAGACAATCATTATCAGCTAGAGGTCATGGCGGGCAGCAGGAATTATACCGATATCCCTTTTCCATTAGTGAATCCATTGTTATCGGCAAGACTCTCTCAGTCGGCAAGATACCGCAACAAAGCCACAAGACCTTTGGTGAGACATACCATCATCGATGAGATATCATACCGAGCTCAATTTCCTTCGGCGAGACCACCGTTTGTCAGTAAGACATTACACTGACCCCTTCCTTTGTCGGCGAGCTCATTTCATTTCAGGGACACCCCATCCGGTCGGCAAGACATTATACCGATATCATTCCATGTCAACAAGACTTCCTTCATTCGGCCAGACCTCATAGCAAATGTAAATCTTTCTCCCCGATGACGGCCTTGTGAACAACTGTCAGGGAGACTTTCATCTGTCAACAGGACATCACGGCGGGTGGTAGAAGTCATATTGATATACCTCTCCATCGCCGAGACCATCGCTTGTTGGCAGGACATCATACCGAGTGCAAATCTTCTCCTCGACGCCAACTCCTTTCGGCAAGGCCTCACCCCTTCAGCAAGACGTTACCCCAAAGGAAAACCTTTCGGTGAGACTCCCCCGTGTTGGCAGGACATCTCCCCAAAACCATCCCACCTCGGCGAGACCTTAGCAGTCAGCCAGATATCATACCGACGCTACCCCCTTTCACCGAGACTTCTATCAGTCGGGAAGACTTCTCCCCAAACCCAAATTATTTTGGTGATGCTAGCCGTGTGCACAACGGTCGGTGAGACTTCTGCATGTCGGGGAGACATATAAAAACCCATGGCGATTAAAATTTATGGCCGACTGGTATATTTCAAATGAATAGAACCACATTGCTAGTCAGCAAGACAATAGGAGGGTCTCACCAACTTTCTTCCTTGAGGAATTTTATTCCAAATCTGATTGTGTTATGCTTCCTAACTGACTTCATTGAGAGATCATTTTGATGCATGATTCAACCCTGCACGACAATGCCTTCATTAGTCTTCAAAAACATATAAAATACACTATTGTTCATCATGCCTTCAATTTTAACAAAAAGAAACCCAACTCTGGCTGAGGCAGAACCAAAATTTGATAGAACAAAAGACAAACTCAAGATGAAAACAAAAGAACTCCTGAGACCAAACTAGACAACCAAAGGCGAAGAAAACAAAAGAAAAAGGGGGACCCATTTTGTTCCAGAACAAAATGGGGTGGTTATGCAAGGCATAACAATCACCAAGACCAAAAACTCAACCAAAAACCTAGAAGACCTACTACAAAGCATTGAAATGGTCCATAGACCTTATTCCATCCATAAACCAAGAAACAAAACATGAAAAATTATTCTAAGTCCCTTAAACCCATGGGTGCTCCTACACCATACTCCCAAGCAAGAAAAAGATCTCAAGTCCTCTTTGAGATTAGGTCTTCTACAGTAGTTCCATGCTATTTAATATCATTTTCTAACATCCATGTTGCATCCTCTTCAGGTAGACCTTTCCATTTGACCAGGTATTCCTTGTAAACCTTCCTTCTAGTCTTCTTTGTCTCCTTGGTGTCTAGGATGCATTCAAGATTCATAGGTTGGCTGGGGGGTAGTTCCTTCACCCAATCTTTATCCTCCATTACTATTGTACCTACTCCATCACCTGCATTCACAAAATCTTTGAAAGGATACAAGTTAGAAATGTTGACGATAGGAGAGATTTCCACCCCAAGAGGTAGCTCTATTTCATAAGCATTTTGGACAAACTTGTGGATCACCTTGCAATGTCCTATCTTCTTCATCATGAGTTTGGTATACTTTCCTTTTGGAAGTCTCTCCTTCTTCAAGTGTTCCATCACCAAGTTTCCAACCTTGAATTGTACATTCCTCTTCTTTAAATCTACCTTTTCCTTATACTTCTCAATATTCTTTTGAAGGGTTTCCTTCACTTGTTGATGAATATCCCTGATTATAATAGCAAAGTCCTCACCTTGAGAACTTCTCTTAGCAACTCTTTATAGATCTCTTAGTCCATAGACCCCTCTAGGGTGCATGCTATAGACTACTTCAAAAGGGATTCTACCAATGCTCCTATTCATAGAGTCATTATATGCAAATTCAGCCTGAGGCAAAATCAAATCCCAAGATTGTCCATGCTCCTTGGTAAGGAATCTTAAGAGGTTTCCCAATGATCTATTCACCACTTCAGTTTGTCCATCTGTTTGTGGATGGTATGCTGAACTAAAGGACAAATTTTTTCCTTGAGTTTCTTCCACAAGGTCCTCCAAAAGTGACCAATGAATTTAGAATCCCTGTCAGAAACAATTCTTAAAGGTAGTCCATGTATCCTAACAACCTCCTTAAAGAAGAAACTTTCTATATGAGATGCATCATTGGTGCATTTGCAAGGAAGAAAATCTGCCATCTTACTAAATCTATCAACTACCACAAAGATATTATCAAAACCTCTTTGGGTTCTAGGAAACCCCAAGACAAAGTCCATACTTACACACTCCCAAGGCCTATTGGGAATGGGCAGTGGCTAATAGATTCTTCCATTTGATGAATTTCCCTTTACCCTTTGACATATTGTGCAGCCTTCCACATACCTTCTCACATCCACCTGCAACTTTGGCCAATAGTAAAATCTCCTAACTTGTTCCAAGGTCTTGTCAAGGCCAAAGTGACCTCCAAGACTCCCACTGTGTTTCTCCTTTATGATATTCTCCCTCATTGAGCATTTACGCACAAACAATTGGCTTCCTTTGAAGAGAAAACCATTCTGCAATAAAAAGTCAAAGAATTCACCATGAAAAGAATTCAAATGTTGCTTACAATATTGTATACCTGCTTGAAATCTAAATCTTCATGATACATATCCTTCAATGCTTCAACCCACATGCTTTGGAGTTGGATCTCTTGTACTACAAGTTCCCTTCTACTGAGAGCATCTACCACCTTATTTGCTTGGCCCTTCTTATGCTTTATTGTGAAAGTATAGGCTTGCAAAGACTCTACCCACTTCATGTTCCTATGACTGAGTTTGTCCTATGCATTCAAAAAACTCAAGGCATGATTATTAGTATAAACAAAAAATTCTTTAGGTAACAAGTAGTGCCTTCACTTTTTGAGGGCTTGGACCATAGCATACAATTCCTAATCATAGGAAGAATACTTCCTCTTTGCTTCATTCAACCTCTCACTGAAAAATGCAACCGGTCTACCTTCTTGGCTCAAAACAACCCCTATTGTTTGATTGCTAGCATCACACTCAATGGTAAAAACTTTATCAAAATCAGGGAGCACAAGTATAGGTTGTTGTGCTACTCTCATTGTTAGATATCCAATCCCTTTATCAACCTCATTGGTCCAAGAAAACTTACCTTTGTTACCTCCTTTGATGGTGTCCAAGATTGGTGCACAAGTTTGGCTAAAGTTCTTGATGACCTTTCTATAAAAGCTTGCAATTCCATGGAAGCTTCTCACATCTCCCATGGATTTTGGTGTTGGCTAAGTAAGAATAGCATCCACCTTTGAAGGATCCATCTTCAAAATTCCCTTGGAGATGACAAAACCAAGGTAGACTAGTTACTAGTTCTTCCTTCATGAATTCACACTTTTCCATGTTGATCAGCAACTTCTCCTCTTGTAACCTCCTTAGTACCATGTCAAGGTGCATAAATGTACTAGGGGAATTTGATAACCCAAAGGGCATCACCAACCACTCATAGAGCCCTTCATTAGTCTTAAAAGTTGTCTTCCATTCATCCCCCTCTCTGATCCTTATCTAATTGTACCCGCTCTTTAGATCAATATTGGAAAAGTAAGATGCTCTTGATAAAAAATCCATGAGGTCCTCCATTCTTGGCATTGGCAACCTATATCTGATTGTGAACCTATTAATGGCTCTTGAATCAGTGCAAAGCCTCCAATTCCCATCCTTCCTTGGTGCTAGGACAGTAGGAACAACACATGGAATCAAACTCTTACTCACTATCCCTTTATCCATCAACTCCTGCACTTGTCTTGCAATCTCCCCGTTTGGAGCAGGTGTCATCTTGTATGCAGTATTATTGGGCAATGTAGCCCTTGGAATCAGATCAATATGGTGGCTTATATCCCTAATGGGAGGTAAGGAACTAGGTAATTCATTCACCGTTATGTCTTTGTACCTTTCCAAAAACTCTTGGACTTCCTTTGGTGCATCTTCCTTCTTTGTGGGTAGATATGCTCCACTTTTTGGCTTCATAATCAAGAAGAATCCTCTTCCTCCTTCATTCAAGATCTTCATGAACTCCTTCTCACCCACCATCAAAACACTAGGCCCTTCATGCTTTTCCTTGTCTTCTTCTAGGAGAGGTGAAAGGTTGTAAGTCTTCCCATCCTTCACAATGGAGTATGTGTTCTTCTCCCCATCATGCTTGGTCTTCCTATCAAACTGCCAAGGCCTACCAAAAATATATAGTTTAATACTTGTACTCAAAAAAAAATTCATTAGATCTCATACATTATAAGTCATGATGTGGATCGCTATTGTAACTTTTTTGTGATTGAATAATTTGTTGTTTTATTTTTAGATGTTGGTTGTGGAAACACCTCCAAATGTTATAAGGGCAATGGATATCGATGTTTCATCCACTATACAATCCTCGATGACTCTGATAGAGGAGGTATGAGGAAAATTACTAAATTTACATTTACATTTGTTGTTATAGATGTTAGTTCTAGTGAAAAATCAAACCATTATTGAGTCACAGTTTAATTCCTATTTGGATGGTTTATACAGGGCTTGAGCATGCTTGAGCATCGGAATGCAAATATTTTCATTGTGGAGAGTGATCATGAGATGGTTGTAAGTGATTATTTTGTTAAATATATCATTTTTTATAATGTAATTTCTATATATTAATGTCTTTACTTCTTATTGTAACAGTTAAAACTTCACCATGAGCTAAACAGTAGGAGGAGTAGCAGGAGCACTCCTCGAGCATAGAAAAAATGAGTGATGGACTTATCACCATTGAATCGCCAAACAAAGGGAAAGAATTTATTTCCAGAGCATGGAGAGAAATGAATTTTGATGCCAGAGCCCTTTGTTGTATGCCTAGACATGGAAATTTTGTACATATCTTGTATTGGATATATTTGACATTGTATGCCTATATGGCATTCTCATAAGCCTATATGGCTATTTTGTAACTATATTTTATACTTATATCGACATATGTTGATGTATGCGTACATGGCTATTTGGTTAATACAAATCTTTTTTATTGATGGTGTCCATATTTGCTCTTTTTGACAATGTCAAAAGCATGGCTGCATACATATTAGGAAAAAGACTTTTCCTTTTAGATTAGCAATGCATGGAAGTTTCAAAAAGTATCCTTGATATTACAAAAAGATGTGTTTATAACATAGCAGCAAAAATCTTTTGGGGAAAAAATCGGCAAACCAAAAGTATAAGATTTTTTGAAAAAATCAGGAAAAATTCTAGAAAAAATCAGAAAAAAAATTAGATTTAAAAAAAAGTAGAACAAGAGATAAAAAAAATTTAAAAAAAATTTAAAGGCATTTCCATACCATGGAGATATAGAGAGAAAATAAAATAAAGAGTTTAACTAATAAATTGTAAAAAATAGATTTTTGTAGTTTATATTCATATCATTGATTACATTGCATTGCACATATTTCAAACTCAAAGCATTGCTTCACATTGCATAACTAATAACTAGATGTTGATAGATGACAAAATTTCAATTACAATATAGTTTTTACAAAGTCAACCTAAGCGGTTATGCAATTACTTCACATTGCACAACTAATAACTAGGACCAGCTCCCAATTGCATTTGCTTGTCATGGAATTCTATGAGACCACATTTCTTTGAGGCATTTTTTCAAACAATTCACTGCCTTGTTTAAACTACCACATTTTTGATACATGCCTACCAAAGCATTTTGTCAAATAGTTCACTGCCTTGTTGCTATGGTTGAAAGCCTAAAACAAGTGCTTTTCAACAAGCTAAGGATGCTTGGAAAAAATCTATCAAAAGAATAATAGTAAGCAATATCATAGACAAGGAAGTGAACTCTTTGAAAAAATGCCTCAAAGAAATGAGGTCTCATGGTGATGGAATTCCATGAAAATCAAAAGCATTTGATTTTCATGGCATTCCATCACCATGAGACCTCATTTCTTTGAGGC
>VDFB02256132.1:214911585-214930739 GCA_007258455.2 Sequoia sempervirens | reverse complement strand
TTTTCCCAAATCAATGGCAATATTTCACTGCAAATAATATGCCTAGAATTTTTTATGATGCTAAGATCGTATTTTCCAATGGTTCTAAATGTCTCAAATCTGTTATGAGTCGTATTGCACCAAAACTGGAAATGATTTCAACATTTGTAACTATATTCTCAAAATTGAAATATCGAATATCTTCCAAATATGGTCAAAGACCACAAAATTTGGAGTAATCAATCAACTCATAAATAATCTCCTTTCATAATGCAACAATACATCAGTTGTTGCCAAACCCTCAAAAATATTTGCAACAATACCTCAGCTGCTGCAAATGATGATGATGCAATAATAAATCAACTATTACACCCAATTATCTTAATATTCAAAATTTTAATAATACAACAACTATTGCAATTGATCAAATCCTTCAATGAAGCACAAGTAGAAACCTTGGATGGACTTCTCAAAAAATGCAACTAGGGTTGATCTTTCACAACCGAACCTAGCACTCTAGAGTCTTCAAACCCTCGAGAAAGCTAAGCATTCAACTTTAGCTTCATACCAATCTAGTAATGAGATATGAAATCCAAATCAAGTGTCCCCAAATGCTTAGCCAACAAATTCTTAAATAGATTTCTCTATGCCTTTTCAAGAAGCTTCTAGAAGAATATTATTTTATTCCTCAAGTGACTTTTATTATTTTATTTTTAAGTCACTTAAGTCACTTTATTATTAAATTAATTAAATAATAAGTCATCACTTTTGATATTATATTTTATTGGAATAACTTAATAAACAATTAATTTAATATACCTCCAATTCGGGGACATGACAGTCCTCCCTTCCCAAAGATTTCTTCCCTCAAGCAATCCTCAACTCCTAATCCATATCAACTTCCATAGCACCTGAAGCTCGAATAGAAAACCAACTGCACCTGTCCACCAACCTTCTGAATCCAAAATGATCCTACAACAAGTGCTAATCCATAACCTCTATATGCAGCTAGAACCCGAGATACTGCCACTCTCTATCAACTAATGAAACCATCCAACCAACAATGAAACTCCTAGATCCCAAACTTGTATATTTTCCCCACCATGCCGACTCCAAGTACTGCAATGATAATCTTCATGCATCTAAACTCTCCAAAAACAATCTCCACCTGGATCACATGAATAAGTTGGAAGTCCTCCAAACTCAACTCAAACTAACTTCTGTTATGCCACTTTGATACCCCCTAGCATTCAAGTCTCAAACTCCTACTACTAGAAACACCCAGTTGGAGAACTCAAAGTGTGAGACTTGTCAAACTTGGACTCATCATCTAGAATATGAAGCATGTCATACCAGAGTGATTATGAACATCCCTTATTCAACCCAACTCTCTGTCTCACCAATGACATAGTCAGAGCTTGTGTATGTGGGTTGAATACAAACTAATGAGCACATCTCAAGATGTAATCGAGGTGAAACTCCCCTAAATGCACCAATGGTAAACCTGAATAGTCAAGTGTACTCCATCTTGTACTACCATCCTCATAAGAAGACTCATATCTCATAATAGGATGCGTAGGTCCTGCAATAACATCAACAAGACCTCTCCCACAAAGCAATTGCAAGTGTCCTATCTCACTTTCAAGAGTGAGAAGAGTGCCATCATGAATGCCATATACTACCCAGAGAGAGACTAGATTGTCCTCCAAGACCAATGTGCAAGACCTAGAAGCAACCATTTCCTTCTGATAAATTGTTCCATGTCAGCATCCACAGTACCGAAGTAGAACCTAGTGCTCAAATCTCTAATGATTCCCAAACCTATAGCCAAGTCTAATGTGCCTACATCCTTAACAACCCAATCCACACTGATTGGTCTCCTATAGATGAGGAATATTCCCAACCTAGGTGCTTAGAAACATATACCAACGCTTATCAAGCTACTGGTATGATTAAGGACAACACCATGTAGCCTGCTAATCAAGGCCATGATAGAGCAAAAGGTATCACTATTGTCAAGGGATGATAAAAAAATCATCATCAATCTATCCCCTAACACCAAGGTGACAATCCCAACTCCATCTATCCACCTCAATTGCTACTACCTTCAAAGTAGTATTGTCAGCACTCAATGAAGTATGAGGTAGAACACATGGTATGGCTAGAATACACCTGTCCACATGCCTAACTCCAAACCATAGACTGGAAACTGGTAGCTCAAGCAAACTCCTCTTGAGAGTAATGTATCCATCACCAATTGACCATGTACCTATATCCTATGTGTGAACACTAGGTGATCTCACACTATTATCCTCTTCCTGTATACTGGTTGCCATAGATGAAGGAGTCACTGTTGAACATGATGTACATCTATCCAAAATCATCTCAAAGCAAAGCTTATCAACATGACTCTCAGAATCTTGAAGTGCAATGTAATTATACTCCAAGGAATCTCTAGCGACCTCAAGCTCTTGAGAGAGCTCGTCAACTTCATCTTATTTCCTTCTCAAAGCATCTAAAAAGACCTCAATGAGGTTGAGAAGGTAATCCAAGTCCGAAAGAAGGTGCAAGTAATTTGTTTTCAATGTTCCCATACCTTCTTTGATTGTCTATAAATCCTATGAAGACTTTGCATCAACTCCCTTTTGTCTTCCCTCTAATTGAACCGTCCAAAGATGATTCTCAATCAGATTGTGCATTCTATTGTGATGAGACAATGTTGCCACAATCTCATCCTCATTCACCTTCAGCTGGTTCCTCAAATTGTGTGGACCATGTGGTGTATGTATAACTGCAACCTTGCATGAAGAAGCCTCTAATTGTGCCTGAAACTTTTTTTCTGTAAAGTCCTGTATGCACACATTCTACTATGGAATTAGGATAGCACTAATTCCATCTATGAAATCATCCTCAATGCCCTGATGGGGTGTCCAAACACAAGGGGGCTCAGGCTGCTCTATATAATCATCATCCAACTCAACTACTTTACTGGATGATGTCATTATATCCTCCTAAAGAGAAGATGGAACCTGTAATCCCAATGAGAGTAACTCTTTTGCAGTCAATTGTTCTTTGAACTTCACAATATTCTGCTCAACCACTCTTCTTGTAAGATCATATGCTACAAATGAAACATGATTTCCTCTTCTCCAAATGATTAACAATTTTGATTGTAGCTACTTGCAAACATCATCATCCTCATCAAGAATCATGGATAAGATAGTGAACATACTCTCCCTCACACTGCCTGGATGATGTTTCCTAATTCCTAATATGAAGCAATCAAACAAATTAGACAATAAGACCATCATGATCAAACAAGATAATGCATGACCATAGCCTTGCCATTGTTTCTAGAATCTTAACCTTATTGAAATTAGGGCTTTTGATGTCACGTATCCCTTGAAATATTTCAACCATTAACTGCATAACCTGTCTCTTTTTTCCATTATCAAAAGGAACTTCAAGATTTTTTATCCTCATAATTTCACTTAGACAATGGGCCACAACAAATCTTACATCCTTATCTTTGTGTCTCAATAACCTATCTTCCTCCAAAGATATCAATATTGAAATCATACCTACTTGAATTATCTGAGAAGGTGGTTGGTCCACCAAACACAAATAATTCACTACCTCCTCCAATGAATTGAGAAGAGCATCTTTTAGAAACAAGTGGACAATTTTATCTCCTACCATAAAAAAGTATTTCTCCAAACTTAATGTCACTCATTGAATCCATACTAAACATTTTTCCTTTATTAGCTAATGTGCTACCCATAACTAAAAGTTGTTCCAAACTAAAATGCAAACAACTAATTTTTTCCAACAGGTTAGAGAGATCCAAGATTTGATACCATTGTAATGTCCCTTGCAATATCTATTGTTTAATTTTTAGTTTGTTTCCTTGGACATTTCATCAAACAATTATCTTGTATTGTACTTTCAGTTGGCAAAGTCTTAATGTTTGGTTTCTCCCTTTTTGAATGATGTTATTATGCATGAAATAACTAATCTAAATATGCCCAATGAAATGAAAATGCATTTCAAAGTAGCTCTATGAACCTTTCAAGTTTATGTGGTGACTGATTTATTATGTAGATATGTGAGAACAATTAAGAGACATTTTGTTAGATAGTTCATATACAAACTTTCCAAATCCTTATATGGTTGTGTAAGACTGGTGTAGGGGCACTAAGGCAAATTCATGTAAATGAGGTCTTTTGCTAAGTTTTGGTGTGTTGAGTCTTGTTTGAGTCCAATAAGGTCATAATAGACCATGCTAAATGTAATTTGAGTTATTTTGGTCGGTTTAGAGTTTATATGGTCATATTTTGCAATTTTGTAAATGTTGTCATTTAAAAAGTGCAAAAATGCAAATTATGGGAGACCAACAGTCATGGGAGTTTAAAAGTTGGTTTTTTTGGTTGTGGTAGTTTTTTTAGGAGGGAAAAGCTTAAATATGTTTGGGAATCTCAATGTAAATGCTTCTAAGGAAGTTTTATGAAGAAATCAATAAGAAAAGACTCTTCTTTGTGTGTTATTTTCTGGTAAACCTATTGTTTAGTCCTTTGGATGGGTCTATACTATAGGAAATTGAGCAAAGATGTTTTGAATTGGACAGGAAATTGTATTAAGAGAATTTTTGGTTTTTGAATGATCTTATTTCATTAAGTTTTAAGGGTTTGGTGGCCAATTTTTTGTAGGTGAGTCTATACTTAGTGATTGGGGTTTTGAGAGTATTTAAAATGCTATAAACACCCATTCCACTGTTGGATTTGTTTATAACTTGGTGGAATGGATGTCTTAGGTTATTTTTAGATGTTTATGGGGTTTCTAAGAGTAGGGGAGGCTGTTTGAGGGATTTTGCATGATACCCAAGTTATTAACTCATTGATTTTTGGCCTAATTTAGTGGCTAGAGGCTAGGATTGGGTGAAAACCTCTTGGGAAGTGATATGTGAAGGTTTGAGAAGCATATGCATACATTTTTAGATGTGTTTGAAGTGTTTATGGAGTGATAAAATATTGGGAAAGCATGGTTTCAATAAACCCTTGTTATAGCTAGTCCAAATTGGCTTAATTAAGGGTTTTATGTTTTGGATACCTTGTGAGTGTTTCTAGTGCTAAAATTGTTAATTCAGAGGTTTCATAGCCTAGTGAAGGACTGTCCACAAATATTTTTTGTTGGCAAGGTGTTTGAGTGTATGTTGCTTTGGAAAAGAGGGCTAATTGAGCCCCTATTCAACATACCATTCTAATTTAAGAGGTGTTGTTCCAAAAATAAGTACATGTGGTTTTGAGATAAGTCAAAGAAAAGGATAATGGGTTTTTGAAACACCTTTTGGTTTTTGGGTTTAAGGTGTTTTCTGAAAGTTGTGCACAAATTTCTCTATTGGCAATGCTACAAGGAGATTGTGAAGGTATGATGAAATAAGGTGAAGTTAGGGTTTTGTGATTTGAAGAATTGTTTGAAACTGATCTAATTGAGTTTGTGGAAGGTTTTCCTCCCTAATATGATCAAAGATGGATTACAATATTAGTCAACAACATTCAATACTATTTGTCCTCAAGAGTGTCAAATTATATGGCATAATATGATAAACTCAATCCTAACTAGCAACACTTTAATATGCACATCTAATTATCATGCAAAATTACAATAGTGTGTCACTTGTATGACAATGATTCACTCTAGCTACTTTATTTAATGTTAATGCAAGAGATTATAATAAATTGTAGAACTTGATTAGTTGAACTCCTCAGTGTCAAATTCTTCCTGTGATTGATTGGTAGCGTCTGATGTAGTTTGGTGAAATGTAAACTCACCTAGCCATCACTATCGATTCCTCTAATATCAAAGTCGTCTTGTGTTCCTGAAATAATTTCCTGATGATGAAAGCCTCCATAATGTTGCGCCTCAAATCTGTAGCCGTTAATGATATCTTTTGTCTTCTATCACGTCTTCTCTTTAGTTGGTTTATCGTGACCTTCTTAGCAAATGATTTGCAGTGGAAACTTGGGTGTATTGAATTTTTCTCTTTTTCTTTTGTTTATTTTGTATTTTCTAAATGAATAGACATTTCCTCAGAGTCAATCGACGTCAACTTGCTCCTCTATCTTTTAGCAACTCTTTTCACTATGTCTGGCAATTAGCAAACAACTCCTGATAGCTCTTCCAATTTGATGAGAAAGAGAATTCACCTTTGTCCAACTTGATATTCTTAACTATATCGATTCCTTCTATGGTAGAGATCACTTCTTTTATCTTAAGCTCGCTTCCTGACAATGAAACGACTTCCACTATGACGTGTCTCCTACAAGTTATGATTTCAGATAATGATAAGAATTGATGATGAAGTAGACAGGGAGGGAGGTCTCGACAGCTCCCAATAGTCTTTATTATTATTCGCACTTGCAAAAAATACTTGATTTGTCTTATATGTATTGTATGTTTTCTACCAAAGGCGTCCTTCAAAGTCAATATCAAATTCCTTCAATTGTAATTATTTTTAATGCTCCTTTTCCCAAATTGATGGAAATATTATGCTGCAAATAATATGCCCAAATTTTTTGATGATGCTAAGAGTATATTTTCCAATGGTTCTAAATATCTCAAATCTACTATGAGTCGTATTGCACCAAAACTAGAAATGATTTCAACATCTGTAACTATATTCTCAAAATTGAAATATCCAATATCTTCCAAATTTGGTTAGAGACCAAAAAATTTGGAGTAATAAATAATCTCTGTTCACAATGCAACAATACATCAGTTGTTGCCAAACCCTCAAAAATATTTGCAACAATACCTCAGCTGCAGTAAATGATGATGAAGCAATAATAAATCAGCTATTGCACCCAATCAACTTAATCTTCAGAATTGCAATTATACAACAGCTACTACAATTGATCAAATCCTTCAATGAAGCACAAGTAGAAACCCTGGATGGATTTCTCAACAAATCCAACTAGGGTTGATCTTTTACAGCCGAACCTAGCACTCTAGAGTCTTCAAACCCTCAAGCAAGCTAAGTATTCAGCTTCAACTTCTTACCAATTTGGTAATGAGATATGAAATCCAAATCAAGTGTCCCCAAATGCTTAGCCAACAACTTCTTAAATAGATTTCTCAATGCCTTTTCAAGAAACTTCTAGAAGAATATTATTTTATTCCTCAAGTGACTTTTATTATTTTATTTTTAAGTCACTTAAGTCACTTTATTATTAAATTAATTAAATAATAAGTCATCCCTTTTGATATTATATTTTATTGGAATAACTTAATAAATAATTAATTTAATATACGTCTAATTTAGGGACATGATAGGAAACGGGGTGAAAAGGTAACCTTTGCATGAACTTGACACTCAAATAATGACAAGCATGAAAAAAAAAGACAAAGACAATGCCACATTATACACCAATTTTGACACACCAATATATAGATAGATCTAGGTGTTTGTAAGTAGGTGTAGTCATGGGTCAAAATATAATGATCAAAAGATCATAAGATAAATTAAAACAAAAGTCACTGAAAAACATGTCATGCAACCAATATATCTCTTTCCAAGGATAAGATAATGATGATGATTGATTTTCTTATGCTAGGTTTGGATAAAGATGATTTGCTTACTTAAACTTGGATAATCATTTAAGAAAGACTTGGATAAGGATGATGATAATGGATTGATCAACAAAAGGATATGATGATTGATTAGTTTTCAACAACTAGGCTCATGATATGATGTCTTAGATGCAATTTTGGATTGAGTAAATATCAAATTTGAGAAGCACAAGATTATAATTTTTTATTTTTGATGGGATTTAGGATGATAATTTTTTTATTATGGTTGAGATGGGATGGATATGATATGAGATTGGTATGGGTTTATGGGTTGAGGATGGACTCCAAATGCATGTGACTTGAATGCCAACGAGTTGGAAACTAAGGATATACAAGGTCAAATCTTGGATATAATATAGATGTAACATTTGCACCTAACACATGTGAAAGAATGAGGAAGTGTGGGCAATGATGGATGAAGTGATGATAGGATGACACTAATCAAGGATTAATACAAGCCATGCTATGTTTATTATGGATGGAAAGATTGGTGATCTTTTATTATGATATGAAAAGATGGATTAAGGAAAATATGGCATCCTAAGAGATGGTGGATAAGAGACTACAACACATGGTGCTTTTTTTTAGGTTTTTACCATGGTACTTATCCAAGGTGCCATCTAGGTGGTTTTCACAATTGGAAAAATTATTTATCATTACTATTTTTTATTTTTTTGGATTTTCTATATTTTTTTTGATATTTTCGAACAAATGAGACTTGATGATGTTGCAATCAAGGTGGATGTTATTTAATAGATGAATCATGATGTTATATATATGTATGTGAATGGTAAGATGAATGATGTGGGGTCCCATGGATGGAGGAAGCTAAGGTATGATCACTAACGTGTGCACCATGAGGGCCTGCATGTTGCACACATAAAGGAGCTTAGGCAACCTTCACATCAAAGCAAGTCAAGGGGTCACTATCAAAGGTTCATTGAGATACATCACCATGGTGGATGGAGGATGGATGTATGGATATGGGTAGATTGGATGAAGTGAATGGATTGCATGAAGATGATGAGGATGAATACTTGGGATCAACAAGCTCATTTCTTGATATTTTGCTTTGACATATGCCCCCAATTATTTTGGATGAAGAGGCATGATAGGGGATTAGTTTATTCTTTTTATTTTTCCTTTTTCATTTTTTCATCATCTAATATATTTTGATTCATATTTGGATTGAAGGACTTGTATTTGCTTATGCTTCTTTCATTTGATTTTGATTTTGGATCTCTATTTGATAAAGTCTTTTTTAGTTTTAAATTTTTATTGTTAGCCTTATTATTTTGAGATGATGATTGTTGATTCAGGTCTAGGAGATGGATGAATGTGGATGATTTGGATGAGACGGTAAGGGTATGTGGATTATTGAAAAGGTTGGTGACACATTCAACAAGGTCCTCATGACTATCCTTTTAACATTGTTAATCTCAATGGATGAATTCACATCCTTAGTGGGAAGACAATTAGGCTTAATAGGTGCATCATTAGATGGTTCATGCCCTAACCTAGAATGCTCAATATGGAATGATTGTATCTCATATTCTTTGATTCCAAGGTCTTTGAGTGTAATCTTGATCTTTGAGATAGTGTGAGAGGTGGGTAGCAATGAAGGATCCATGTACGAGGATGAAGATGATGAGATATAGGTAGGACAATGCTATGAAAGGCCATGACTACTTTGCAAGAATTTGTAATACTAGAATGGATTTTTATTGGCAAGGGAAACCACTTCAATTATATTGTGAGTGAACATTATGCATTGACAAAATGTAGATGGAATGGATCCATGGGAGATCAAGGTCTAGAATCTGACAAGTAGTTTCAACTGTAGTTGGTCCAACCTGGATGGGTAGCTTTATAGAGCCTTTAGATTCATGCTCAACTTCATCATAAGCTTTGATTGTAATCTTTTTTTGGGGATCAAAAACATCAACAAAATATGCCAATTGTTTTATTACAATCAAGTTGCAAGGATTAAGTCCTAATCCACCATCTAGTAGGACGCACTTTATTGTGGTCTTATAGATATGGGATTGAAGGTAGAGTGGATTTTTGTGAGATTGAACAATGGAAGGAAAGTATTTAGTGGAAAAGGTAAGGTATTGTGGGAATTAAAAGTGTCCCATCATATCTTGAAATTAAGCAAGATTAATGTCATTAGGGACACAAGATTCATCAAGAGCTTTCTCAACAAGCTCTTCATGGAAGGAGGATGTTTTAAGTAGCTTAATGATGGATATTTGTGTCAAAATTTTGTTCAAGAGCTCAAGGATGTTATATTTATGTGTAGGTTGGAAGGAGGATGAGGCTCCTTGGATGGTGACTTGACCATGTTGGGTAGTGACGGTACAATTAGGCACTTTGATGGTTATATTGACTACTTGGGAAGGACTTTGTTCAATGTTGTCAATGATAAAATCAAATGAGATATTATATTTATAGGTCATTGCATTGTAGGATGCAAAATCTTTTCTATCATTACGTTGAGGGAATAATTTCTTGTATATACGCAAGTTTTTATTAGGGGATATGTGGCCTTTGATAGAGATCTCTCCTTGATCAATAAGATCTTGGATCAAGTTCTTGAGTTTCATGAATGAGGATGTTTTATTTCCATGGACCCTCTGATAGTTACCAAATTCATGTTATTTATAGAAAGAGGGTTTAGGAATATTTGGACCAAGGGTTTTGATAGGTGGAAGTTGGATCATGTTGGCTTGGACTAGCTTTTGGAGGATGAATTCGATAGGTTCACCCCAAGTGAGTGTATTCTTGTCAAGTATATATTTTTGGTCGACCTTCAAGGATGACCACATTGTGTTGGGAAGCTATATTGCTTTGAGATGATGATGGTGGAGGTATTTTAATATTTTGGACATGTTTGGCATCAGTCATACCATCATTGACTATGCTTTTATTTTTATTCCAAAAATAAGATTTGTTAGTAGATTGATGATTGTTGTCTTTGCCTTCTTTATAAATCATGACTATTCCTTTGGCTATAAGTGATTTTTTAATGGATAATCCTTTTTATACGATCTCATCATAAAAGTGAGCATATTGCATTTGGATATGGAAGCCCAATTTTGTATTTAAGAAATGGTCAAAGATAGTGACAAGTTGTTTTTTAGGTATGGGCCATGCAAAGTGACTAGCAAGATGTTTCCATCTTTGTAAGAATGAGGCAAAGCTTTCACCACTCTTTTGTTTAGTGTTACAAAGGTCCATAATGGTGATATAATGTTCTATGTTGTAAGTGTTGTCACTTAGAAGTGCACCCTTACTAAGTTGCAAAACTCAGCCTACTAGTGATATATGGGAACTTTTCTAGGTTGTGGATCACCTATAGTAGAAAAGAACCTCCAAAGAGGGCTGATTCCATTGGTTTTATCACCTAAACTAGACAACCTATTGTTGTTACTAGAAAAAGAGTGAGAGAAAAAGCATAAAATAAACTTAAAATAACTAGGAAGGTGATGCACCCAACTGAAATGACTTATGTTTGATGTTCTTTAACAACAGTTTTCAATAAAACTCTTTTTTTATTGAACAACTCTTGATTTTCTACCCCAAGCTGAGTTTTTTGTGAGGACACCTGTAACTTACTGTTTAGGAGGAAAATGCAATTTTTTCACAACTCAAATAGTCGCGTACATTTTTTGCATAACTTATAATCTACATGAAAGTATAATTTTTTGCCTATAGTTGTTTGATAAACACATGTTTTGAAGTTTTACTTATTGAAACACAATAAGATATGCATCATATGCTCATATACACCATAAAGCAACATAAAAAGAAGAAAAATCTAATAATTTCATTGAATAAAGGAGTTTCTTACATCAAAATATGTTTGAAATTTGTATCTGCTTGCTTGAAATGTATTATAAAGTATATTTCTCAATGATGTGACTAAGAAAATTGAAGTTACAATATTGTGTGCTTTTTTGCTTCTAGAGCCAAAAAACAAGAAAAAACTAACTGAAATAATTAGTCTAAGGGTCCTATATATCATCCCCAACATAGAAGAGCATATAGGGACTAAAAATGACTAAGTTACCAGGCTCAAAAATAGGCCAACCTATTTTGCACGCCCAAGATGTTCAAGTTTGACTTGGTCTCTTCAAAGTGGGTTGGTTGACTTCTTTAAGCTCTTTGAATTATGCTCCAACTAGTGATGATTCCTAGGATAGATCCTTGGAAAGTGTTTGAACTACTCCTAGATGCTTGCTAATTTCCCTTAAGAATATCCACTTGTGGCCTTGTCACCCTCTTAACCTTAACTGCTCTATAATTTGCTCTTTACTCCCTCAAACTACCTTACCTATCCCTTACATGATAGGGAATGTGAGAGACTTTTGAGGTAATTAGGACTCCTTGGAAGGAATAAGAGAACTTTTAGGATAGAATTTGACATGTGTGTCATCCATTTTACTTCCTTTATCCTTACATTGTCAACCACTATGCATCAAACTTATGTCACTCATCTTGATCTGCCACATGTATTTTTCTTCTTGTGTTTAGGTTTGTCACTATAGGGCTTCTTGATACTCTTCCTTAGCACTTGTGACTTTTCCTACTATCCATGTACCTCTACAAGAAAAATGTTTTCTCTATCTATTTTCTATTGTCATTTTATCAATACTTTATCTTTTATTTTCACTTATTTGCTTCCATGATTGTCCATTTAAGACTTTACTATCATGAATATCTCATATAGCTCACTGACCTCTCTTCTTTTACCTGTTGCTGTCATATATCTCAAGACTACCATGAATGATAACTGTCATGACGTCTTGTCAAGCACACCATTATAATGTCTTCTTTGTCCTCTGTTTACTATCATCCTTGCACATTTTAGTGTCATGCAACCAAACTTAAGTCTATATACTTATCACATGTTTGCCTCTTGTCCATTATCTTCTTATCCTTATAAACTCTTTCCAAATGCACATCTTCATGCCCTTGTCAAAATATCACCTTAAAAATTATCTCCATGTCTTTGTCCTTAATCCTCTTGCACTTGACAAACTTATAGAACTCTCTCTCACTATGCTTTATTTGACGTATGGACTTATCTTAAATACTGCCCCTATACTTAACACTATCATCTTCACCTTTTAAAGAAAGAATAACTTTGACAGATTAATCAAAACCTAGGATAAATTCTATTATTTCATATAATGAAAATGCCCTTTGAACTCTTACCATATTTTTCCTTTATTTCTGGCACCCCATTTATAAACATATATCCCTCTAACGATTTTTCCAAAACCTCCATCCCAGCCAAAGCAACATTTGCATCCTGGTCTTTCAGAGTTTCCACAATATCTAGAACTATTCCTACCTCACAATGCAAAAAGTATCCTTCAAATTGCACCTCCCACTATGAACCTTGCATTTGGTAGAAGACTTCATGTTAAGTCTGAAGCTCCTCCTATAAGGCTCCATGTTTAATCTTATAGTGTTTCTAGAAATATTTGACAAGGCTATGCATGCCTTAGTTTCTTCTCCTTTTAAGATTGCCCTATCATGAATATGCTCTTTTTAAAACCCTATGCATGATTTCCTTCTTTAAGACCTATAGGTTGTCTTCATGCATGGTAATGATATTCTCATCCATGCTCCATACAATGCAACACTGCCAATGACAATGTTCTCTTTGGGATCATCTTGATTATCATTGTCTCTTATCCCTTTGATTTTATATAATGGCATACAAACTGTTATGTTTTTTATCTTCATGAATTTACCTTTCCATTGCTTGTCAAATGGAGTGTCAAGGGGTTTCAAGATCAATTAACTCTCTTTCTTCTCCACTATCAATTGCCCCTTTTGCACTGTGTTTTTTTGTCCTCTACTTGTTCACTATTATGACTAACGTTTTGGAATTTCATCTCCTTGTATCCACTCATGAACTGCCACCATATGTTACTACCCTTTATTCATCATATTGACTGCCATAATTGCATGGTTTCCCTATGGTGACTTCCATAGGATGATGAGTAGAGATAAGGTTTCTATCTTCTATATTCCTCTCACAGCTGATTTCCCCCTTTCACATAATATATGCCTCTTTACTTTGCTCACTTGTCACTATTAAACCCTCACCTTGTCATGTAACCCCCAATGCAAGACCTCATATGATGTTGGTAAATCATGGTTAGGGTTTTGAGACATGTCTAATTGAGACAGTCTATAAGGGTCGATGACTATAAGAGAATCCCTTTTAACAAGAGCACTATGCCTTGGTAATGACAATACACTACCTCTTTCCATAAGAGCCCACTGACATATTCAACAAGAACCATTTTCCATTATGACTTTGACAAGAACTCAGTTAACCCTTACCAATGAACAATGGAACCTTATTGTGCATGCTAAGAGCACATTATCACTGTCCCTTTCATTCACATACCTCATCCTTTGCATTCAATGCTTATTGCATGGAAGTTGCACCTATCTTCACTTGTCTCTTTACCCACCCTGGATCTAGAATTTAAGGTTTCCTGTTCTCTTTAAAAAAAAAAATTTCCTCTACATAATATTCCAAAACCAACTGATAAAGAACATAGGGAATTCTAAAGATTATACTATAAAAATAGCTAAGTTAGAACAAGACTCTCCTGATGGACACTTTCCACCATGAAGTATCCCTTGAAAATGAGCCCATGCTACTTCCACAACAATTCTCCATATTTTATGAACTTTTAAAACCTAGATCTAGTTTATTTATTTCCACTATAGGCCTTTGTGAAGTGTGACCACAATATCCACACATGAATCTTCCACTCCCAAGATTTTGATCTCTATATGTTAAGAAATTTTTGCACTTGCTTATTGCTTCTTTGTGCCACTTTTTTTCTATTTGTGCTTCTACTCTTCATCTCTATTTCATTAGGGAACTCTGATGTGCTCTTCAAGTAGATATCCATGGAAATATAACTTCATATGATTCCAATACTAATCAAAAGCATAAAAATGCAAGCCAAATGAGAGGATGTTATTTCAAACCTAATACTTGGGGACAAGAGCTGTGAAAATACCCACAATGAGATAAGAGGAATAACCAACCATGTTAGCATGGTCATGATAGCCTTAATGTGAAACACAATATGCACATTATTTTCCCTGTCCCTTGTATACCTTGGCCTATCCCAACTCCACAGTGTCTTGCAAACAAGTTTCAAAGTCTTTCTTGTATCCAAAATTAGATAATAGAAAAACCTTCAGTAGTGCTCTTGGCATCTTTTCTGTATCTCCTCAATTTCACAAGTTGGGAGGCTCTCCCTTTGTATTAGGCTCCTTGGTACAACCCTAGCATCAAGATATTTTGACTTGTGAATCTCATAAATTTTACAAATATGAACCCATGAGTAATATCCTATCTATTTGGGCTCAAAGAAGGTGCTTGAAGAAACAAAAATGTGTACATTAAACCTTAAAATAATGACTATATAGCTCCTAGAATTGCAATCTCATCTAAAACAATGGCCAAAGCAGTACCCTTGAATCGTGTGAGTAAATCTTTGCTCTTTGAGGGATCTGCATAGTTTTTTGTCTAGGTAGAGAGGATAATAGCCATACCTATAGCTATAAATCATGCAACAACATCAAATGGAGAAACTAGACCAAATCCTCTAGAAAAGTAAAGATGTTGGTCATATATGAATTTTTCTCCATGGAGGTACCTCTTACGTGGAAATGATCTGCTATTAAACTTGTAAGTCTTCCACTTTTCATGCACTATGCCAATTTTCCCTTCTTCTGCAATGTGGTCTTAACATGGTAACAACACAACATCCATGCCTTGAAGGAAGAGACTCATTCAACAAGGAACACAAAAATACCCTAAAAACCTTTAAACCCCTTTGATTATTTCACAACTTCCCTCTTCTTTGTTCATCATGACCAAGTTTCTTACAATAAGCACATTTTACCTTCTCCTTCTTAGATTTTCCTTGATTTGAAGAAGTTTTAGTGTATACATTAGAAGTAGACAAAGATACATTTGAACCATTATCTCCTTGGATCTTTTGTTTATTATTTTTTTGCCATTATCTTTATGATCTTTAGTGAACTAACTTGCAACCAAGGCATGAGACTTAGAAGATTTTGTTGTCCCCATTTGAATCAACTTGTCATGTTCTTTTGTCAATTCATTAGCAAACACATCAAGAAAAAGAATTGTGTAGGAAGCTCCTAAGGCACTTTTAGCAGCATAAAATGTAAAAAAAAATTGAATAGTTTGGACCAAGTTTAGACATAATACTAAAGATCAATTATTTATCATCTTTCTTAATCCCACTATTCCATTTGCAATCTTATGGCATTTAGTTTGGTGAAGAAGCATTGTATTGCATCAAAACTGAGGACGTAACCCTATGATCTCATTCTCCAATATTTCCAAAACTTCATTTGGTGAAGACAAAGATTCAACATGAAAAAGAAAATATGGAGATATGTTGGTGTAATTAACTATTTAATTACATCTTCATAAAGTTTACTTAGGCAATCTTTAATTCCTAAGTTATAGGATCTTATCCTTATCTTATCGAGAGCTATCTTTAGCTCAGAAAGATAAAGACTAGTTGTTACATGCTTGCCTTTTTATAAGCAAGCCTCATCTTGTACATTTGTATCAATTCAATAGAGTAGAATCAATCTTGCATATTGATAGCAAAGCATTCGCCATCATTCTCTCTCTTGGGAAGTATTTTAGATGCGGAAATCTAGCAGTATCGAGCTTCGGGGTTGGACTCCTTCGAGTTTCGATACGGCAGAAGATTTTTGTTGGGTACAGATTGGGGTTTTCAAGAACCTCCACGGTTGAGATCGGAAAGGTTCATGAGGCAATTTTGGTATAAAATTACCTATATTGGGTAAAGTTGTTTTTGAAGCAAATTTTTTTTTGTTGGAATAGCGTCCCAAGCGGTACGATTTTCTATTTTTCGCAAAAAAATATTCGTTAAATATTTTCTGCGGATTTATTGTTAAATATTTTGGGGCAAAATATTTTAATTTCGGGCTATAGTTGTATTGCAAATTTTTTGTTAATCTTGGCAAAATATATTTCAATATTTGGGGCAATTTTTTGGAAAAGATTTGGGCATATTTCATATTCCCTGTGTCAGATCTGCAAACCCGTATCTTGGTCGGCGCTGTCAGTTAGTACTTCGTCAGTATATTGAACGGTACATTTATCAAGTCTGCTCGGCGGGCTTTGTTATATCAGTCAAGGGCTTGTCACATCGGCCGGGGCTTGTCAACTCCAACTGATCGCTATCCATCCTCCATCGCTAGGTCTGCACATTGTAATCGACATCACCAGTAGAAAGGCGTCAAATCTCTACACATTGTCTTGTCACGGGTACCTTGCATATTGCCCTCGCCGATCGAATCGTGTCTGTCCCTGCCTTGGCATATTCCGATCTCCGGTGGTTCGATCTGCACCAGTCAGATCCGCAGCCGGCATCCATCGACGGGTACAGGTATCACATCCATTATCATATCGGCATTGCTTGGGTTCCATCGGCGTACATACTCGGCGGTATAGTCCGATCAGATCTGGATTGGAGTATGGTAGATCATTGGATCGGTATTTTCTATTGTGGTTTCCACATTGCATCGGTCAAATTTTTGTTCAGATCCGACCCTATTGGTTGACACCGTGGTCGGTTCCACTCATATCTTCGGCCATTGTCCTTCCCTCAGTTTTGGTCGGTACCTGGTACCTACACTGGCATACTTCCCTGCGATCAGATCCATGCTCTGCTCCGCAGTGGAGTTCAATTCGGCATCACATAGTACCAGCCTATCTTCATAGGCCCCGCCAGATCGCCAGATTTTACTCCTGTGTCATCGGTACCATATGCCCAATCGGTGGGTCTTCGGTGGCATCCGATCCATATTCAGCGTACGAGTTCATAGGCATTCACCTTTTTCGGTCTTTTGGCTAAGATCAAGTGGTATGAGCTCTTTTATCAACATTATTGAAAGTTTTTTAAAAACAAGGAAACTTTTTATTTGTAAAGGCCGACTATTAAGCTGACTTTAATTGTATTATTGATTTGAATATTGTAAAAAGGCCAACCATATAATACGGTGGCTTTATTTTTTGCAATTATTGCCGATGAGGTCATATGGATGACCCAGTTGTAGCCCCCAAGTGTGCAAATTTTGCACCCAGATAGCCTTCAAGGTTTCTGTTTTGCCCCCAAGTGCCTATTTATAGGCCCTTTTTTTCATTTTATGATAACTTTTGCATACGGAGGCCATTTTCTAGAAACGAGATATCGTCGGAAAGCTGGAAGAGTCATCTTTTCAGTGGTGCAGATATTTTGCAGGGATTTTGCAGTTTTGTGCCATATTTTCCAAGTTGAAGACAAATCTCCCTTTTTGGCTTTCGAAGCTCATATATTTGTAAATGGGTGACTTAATTACTTTGGAGAATGGGAACTATAGGCAATGGAGCAATTTAATTCTCACTCATCTTGGTGAGATAAATCTATTGCCCTATTTGTTTAATACAGTTCCTTTTCCTAGCACAGGTGTTGAGTATTGCATTTGGATAGGCTTTAGGGCTAGAGTCTTTAGAGTTATTTTTGAAAATGTAAATGATGACATTTTGGAGACAATTATTCACTTTGAATGTCCTCATGCTCTTTGGACTCACATTAGAGAGGTATATGGAGACCATGTTTCTCCTCCATCTCTTGAAGCTCCTCTTTCCAACTCACATGTGCTTGTTCATTCTTCAGAGTTGATAACCCATGATTGTGATCCTTTGGACAAGATTGCAGATGTTTCAGAGGTTCCTGATAGTCTTCCTGATTGGGATTCCTATTTGACAGACATTGCTTATTTGTTTGTGGAGTCTCACATTTCAGATTTGGAGGACCAATTTGAGGGTTTATCTCTCTTATTTGATGATAGTCATGGGTCCACTATTATCACTTCATGTTTGTCTATGGAGTTTATTCAAGATCAGTTTCCACTTGTTCCTGGTTTGTCACAGTTTGTTGTGATTGGGCATGTACCTGATTGGATTGTGGCATCATCTTTATCATCCAAGAACTTGGCAACACATGAGCAGATTTCAGAGACACAATCTTCATACATATGGATTCCTCTTCCTTCTTCCTATCCAGAATGGGAATCATTCATGCAGTTGTACTTGGTGTATCTTCTTCCTAAGGGGAGAAACATTGTTTGTAGGCATTGGATTATGTTTTGTCTTTAGACATTAATCATACTTGCAGGAGATCATACATCATGGGGGGGATATCTTATCTCTTTACTTCCCTCTTATGGGGGGGTAATTTATTGTATATTCATGATGGATGTAGTCCTTGGGGGGTATCATTGAGTCCTCCATACATCATGTTTACATTCATCATGCCTTTTTTCTTGTTTTCTCTTTTTTAGAGAGGGGTTTTTTCCCACTGGGTTTTCCCCTTTTCTCTGCTTTATGAGAGATTGCTTTTCATTTGCATCTGTAAATGGGTACCTAACATGGCCTAGTTGTCGGGACCCAT